>CM069307.1:36602500-37202500 GCA_035609425.1 Epinephelus awoara | reverse complement strand
TTGTAATATCGGTCTCTTAGAAATACACATGAACTGACCGTGTCCAGACTGAATTCCACACTGCTGCGTGTGGCGAGGTCGATCATGACGACACCAGGTACACCATCTGAATGCAGCCACACTCCACCAACCACAACCAGCTTTTCACCGATCACATGGGCAGAATGAGAGTACCTGAAACACAGCAAACAGCAGGTGGTTTCCTTAAGTAGAAACTTCAGGACACGATCTTAAGAGTTTGGTTTTAACGATGGGAAGGGTTAGAAAAGCATCAGACCTGGGAACAGGAGGGGGCTGCACCTCTATCCTCTCCCAGGAAAAGCCTCTGTCAGTTGGCCTTAACACTGCTGTGTCTCCCAGTGGCACTCCTCTTCGGTCTAGTCCTCCAAACACCACCACATTTCCCTGATAGGAACATGCTGAGTGGGAATGACGGGCCTCTGGTGCTGCTCCCTCTACTGGGACCTGCAAATAATACACACACACACTCTTACCCCTTTTCCTCCAACATGGAACAGGTTCAGTACCAGTTCCCCCACTTTAATTTGTACCATTTTGCACTGGAGCATTTAGACAAAAAATAATTTGGTTCAGAAGCAACAAAGTTGGTTCTCACTGTAAACCAAAAAATAGCAGGTTTTTCTTAAAGGTTTCCTAAAAACAAACGTGCTCATATGAGAGTTCTCCCAAGAGGCTAAATGTCAGTGGAAAGGGACAAGATTTTTTGTAGCATGTGTGCAATAAAAAGCTTATATATAAAGATAACGCATGAAAAAGGACTGACCTCAGTCCAGTGCTGCTGGTTTAGACACAGGAAGTATCCGTCACCCAGAGCGACCTCTGATTCATTCTTTCCACCAAACACAAACAGAAAGTCTTTGCCTACAGACAAAATGAGAAAGCTTTATTGTGTAGGCTGAAAATAAATGAGTGAGAGAAAGAAATCACATAAAACTTCCTGTTTTATATCTCACCTTTGTGACTGACTGCAGTAGCAGTGTGCCTCCATCTTGGCGGCGGTGGATCTCCCGTACAGACCATCTGCTCTACATTAAGTTTCACCGTTTCTCTGTCCTCTGAGTCAGAAGGATCAGGTGGACCAACGGGGTCCAGCATGACTCTGAAAAGGCCTCTGGCTGGGTTGAGTGGGGAGGAGCGACCACCGTATACCACGATACCTCCTCCAGGAAGAGAGGTAGCTGTGTGGTAGAGTCGCACACCTGGGAGAAGGAAACACAACAACCATCTGGTCACACTGAAAGTAAAATCAGTCTCACTTTACTTCTGATAACACAGCTAGAGAGATAATTTGTTATGCTAACAGCAACTAGCTTTTCTGAACAAATAATTTTGAGCAGATGCTTTGTTCAGTGCTACAGGAAATAAAACAGTATAATTCTTATAGACCTCTCGACTGCCTTGGACTCTACTAATCATCCTGCCATCTTGGACCGTCTTCAGCATGTTGAGTGCATTCAGGGACTGACCCTACAGTGGTTTGCTTCCTACATAAATAACCGATCTGCCTCTGTTTCAATCGACAATGTCTCCTCTTCCTCTACACCCATTTCCTGTGGTGTACCACAAGGCTCCATATTAGGCCCCATTTTATTTTACTTGTATGTGCTTCCTTTGGGGTCTATTTTTAGAAAGTGACGACACTCAGCTTTACCTCTTTCTCAAACCTTGTGATCTATGCAGTGTCAACGTCCTGTCCCACCTGCAGCTTGTTAAAAATGCAGCTTCTCATTGGTACCAGGAAGAGAGACCATATCACCCCAGAGCTGGCCTCTCTTCATAGAACTGATTTCAAAACTCTTTTATTTGTTTTCTAAAGTGCCTGCTTATATTTCTGAGCTGCTCATCTCCTATTCCACCTTCTGACCCTCAGATGTGGTGACCAATCACTGCTTTTATTTCTTTGTGAAGCACTTTAGTCAACATTTGCTGTTTTTAAATGTGTTTTATAAATAAATCTGATTCCACTACAAGCCTGCTATACTGGGATTTGGAAATAAATTTCTAGGCACTCTGAGTCCTGCGTGAGTGTTAAATTGTTGATTCAAATGTAGTGTAGGAGCAAAAACACAGACAGAAAACAAAACAAAAAGGAGGCAGCTCTCTCACCCAAATCTACTGATGGTTCAACACCAACAGATCTCCAGCCTTCCTGGCCCCTCAGGAGGATCCAGGTCACTGGCCCCCTGCCTCCTCTACTTGAGCCTCCTGTTAGCAGGACCTGCCCTGGGCTCACCAAGGTGGACGCCATCCCCAGCCCCTCCATACAAACTGGTACGGCCTGCACACTCAGGGCTGTGGAGCTCCAAGATGGGCAGAAGGATGACACTGGAGATACTGAGCCAAACAACAAAACATTGTTAGTTGAAAGTAGGGACTGTGGGTTTCTATAAGAGGGAAGTAAAGTGACAGCTACCTGAAGCAGGCTCGAGTAAAACCTGTGCCATCAAAGAGCCTCGAGATGCAGTGAGGATGAAGTAGTGGGAACATTTCTGGTGCCACTCCTGAGTGTTGACAAGATGTCACCAGGTTTAATATTGATGTGAGGAGGTTTGATTTTATAAAACAGGGAGACAAGCACAAAGCCACAAAATAAGAGGACATTTGAACAGCTAACCTCGTATTCATCAAAAGGCTCCAGGCTCTCCACTCTGCGTCTCTCCTCCTCAGGGACCAGCCCGAGGTAGAAGTCATTCATGTCCAGACACACACACTGCTCCCAGCCCTGAAGACAAAAACACCCCGATTCTTTCTAATTAAACACTTGTCAGCACAAAGCAAATAGCAACATTAACAAGACATAGTTTAAAGGAATATACTGGCCTTGTCCAGGAAGCGGCACCTCTGAGCAGCAGTGTCTGGGTAAAGTCGAAGGGCGTGCAGAGTTGAGTTCAGCTTCAGGAAATGATCCTGCATGATCCGACCGAAGGGATCATGTGGATGTATCTGCTCATACATCACAAAGAGTGACTGCGGCAGGTGCTTTGATGCCCAGCGAATGACAGCATCTGACCTGGAAGACACAACATGAAACAGACTAGAATTACTGTCTCGCAGTTGTGCGCCTCTGCAAATCGGTCAAGCTGCAGTTTATATAGTTTATAGTTTACATCCATGTCTGTCCACTCATATGGAGCCATGACTGTTGACAATACTTCAAATGGAGTAATGCCAGAAATGTGTTTTTGCAGAACATTGTGATGTCACGCTGAAGTTGACTTTTGACCTTGTGGAAATAAAATGTCATCACCTCATTTTGTCCTATTAGTGTGAAATTTTGTCATAATTAGTGTATGAATTCTTGAGTTTGGCCAAAAACGTGTCATAGTAACCTTGAATTTTGACCACCAAAATCTAATCAGTTCATGGCTGGGCCCAAATAGACGTTTGTGCAAATCTGTGGAAATTCCCGCAAGGCGTTCTTGAGATATCGCATTCACGAGAATCACGAAACAAACGGACAACCCGAAAACACGATGCCTCTGGCCACAGCTATCACCGGCACGGAGGCATGAAAACATTCTCATTAGAGCTGCAGCACATAGCTTATATACCAAACAGCAGTCCTTACCACTGTGTCTCCATGTAGGTGAGCACAACTTCAGAGAGAATTAGGGTGGGGGCAGCCCAGTCCAGCCCAGCTGCACCCAGAGCCTCCTCCACCTGGGACTCCTCTCTAACATCCACCCCGAGCAGACGGTACTGACCACTGGACACAAATACAGGTCCTGAACACACACAGGTTTATGCTCATGAATATAACATTATGATATATGACAAAGAACATCTCTTTGAATCTCAGTGAAGTGTGTGACGGAATGACAAACCTGTCAGAGAAGGTAGATGGGGGTCTAACATCTCCCTCAGTGTATTATTAGAGTTGATAAGAGCAGCCTTGCGCCGGCTGACATCAGGAAAATCCACCTCAAAAACAACAGCCCTGTCGAGTGCTCCAGCTGCGTGCAGGCGGAAATACACAGAGTCGAATCCTGCGCCCAAAGACAAAATCTAACGAGAGGGGAAAGACAATGACAGAGAGAGACAAATGATGGTAAATAAGTAATGCCACCCTTCATAATGCAAACCTTCTATATAAACCAGTGTTGGACATGATGCTGTAACTTGCCTGTCTTTTGGGGCAGTTTTCAGTGATGTGAAGGAACCTCCTCACACAGTGGTCCACAGCTCTCCAGCGCACGTAGTAGCCCCTGAAACATTGCAGATACACCTTAAAATTTCATTTGACAACACATTATTATTATTATCACACACTGTGGTCTGTTTACAACTGTATATGAGGACATAATATTGAGTTCTAAGAAAAAATGGTTATTTTCACAACTTTCTAATGTTTTATAACCAAGAAAAAATACTTTAGATCAATCCAGAGTAAAAATAAGTGGTACTGTAGTTACAGTCCTAATCCCAGGCCTTCTGACTTGTCATTCATTTTTTTGATGTCATTCTGTCATTATTAACACTTAACAATCTTTTTTGTCCCACTGCAGTACATATAAGTATTTTGAAACCTTAGTGGGTATTTATTTAAAGCAGGTAACATCAGACTAGTGTGATGTGATGATATGTGATCTGTGCTTGTTGTACCGTTGTTCCACCTGCACTCTTCCGTTGCACATCAGATTAATTTCATCCTACCCCAAGTGTGAGGCGATTCTTTGTCAGTGCATGTTCATAAATCACACCGCCATTTTCAACCAAGGCCAACTCCTGCAAAGGTACACTGTGTGTTTAATAAAGTGACTGTGACCTCGATCACTGAGTCCCATGCACTGCTGACCTGTTGATGAGCGGGGCCCTCCTGGCCACTTTACACACAAAGTGTTGGAGGAAGACATCCTGGAAATAGCCCTGCGCTGCAGCAGACACCTTGCTCACCACACTGCTGTCATTGGTCCCCTGTACCTGGGTCCAGCCACACAACAAAACAAACAAATAACTCAACAGAGCCTTTATACTGCAGATGCCTCAGCCTGTAACCAGTTTGAGTCAGTCCAACAAACTGACAGTCAAACAAAGTATCCAACGCACTCTGATTATGGTTAAAAATTCTTAAATCATACATGTGAATAAAAGATTATGCCAGCTCACACCATGGACCTCTACTCTGAGTAAACTGGGACAGGCATTGCTTTTAATTCTCACATGAATATTAGTCCTTTCCTTGAAGAGCATCTGATATTTTACGGTCACTTATATTTCAGTTGAATGAGCTTTAGTGGCATGACATTTCATATGTGTTGCCAAAGCACAATTACAATTTAAGAAAGTGAATTCAATTAACTGCAATGGGATATAATAGGTATGCCTAACTAAATTATTTAAGAAACAATTAACAACAATGTATTAACACAACATCATAGGTATACATTTTAAACAAAAAACTAATAAGGTGAAGGAGTAAATAAAAAGGCAGAGCGTGATCTGTGATGAGAGTAATAATGTGTTGTTGTGTTGGTTGTCTCTCAGACTGTGACATGTTTTGTTATTTTATTATGGTTCCCTATTAGGTTTCACCTAAGTGACATTCTCCAGACACTCATATATGCAGCACAATCAAACTAAAAACTTAATACAATGAAACATGCATTGACATATTGTGCTGCAGCTATGGCACTGACACTATTTTCTCTTACTTCTTATGGACCTTATATTTGATTTTTGTAAAGACCTTTGTTCTGATGTCTTCATATGTACCACAGTGTAGTAGGACATGTTGCTCTGTGTCCACTTGTCTCTGTGTCCACAGCCTGTATTCTCTAGGAAACTAAATCTAGTGTCTCGACCCAGTGCAGCGCTCCCTGACTTTTTCTTTATTATTACTAATTTCAAAGTGTTTTTCACCATGGTTGGGTAGTTTAATCTATAACAATGCTTCATATCTTCTCAGGGTATCATGTTTGCATGTGAAATCTTAATCTGTGAAGTAATTTAAGCTTTTAATTCAAATGAAAAGCACAATATTCCCCTCTCTGAACTGCAGTAGTGTAGAAGTATTCAGTGACATGCAGTAGCAATAAGATAGTCAAGTAAAGTACAAGTACCACATATTTTACATAAGTTTGATATCAGGTTTGCTAGCTCCAAAAACAGTAAATAAGCAGCAGGTAGAGGAAAGTAAAGTCAGATTTACCGCGGTGTCTCTCCCCTTCTTCTGCTTCTTTTTGTTTGTAGTCGGCATAATGTCAGCAAACTGTCACATCACCTCGCGGGTAAACTCTAACACACATCATAGTGTGTTTCATAAACGTTATTATGGTTATTATTATTATGGGTTTCCAGCGCTGAGTGAAGTCTACACATCAAAATAATTCAAACATCCTTCACGTGGTAAAGACTTCCGGGTGTTTTCCTGTCTGCGCTCTGGCGCCCCCTGCGGCCTGGAGGCCACACTCTCGGTCAGGGAATCCCGTTCAGAAACTCATTCAGATTATTTACAATTTAAGGGGAATATTTGTTATTGCGGCGGCAGTCGTGTGATTGTCTGGACTTTGATTATACGTGTTGTTGTACATGGAAGTGATTCTGTATTCGGCTGTATAAAAGGACGATAAATGTCTGTCTAAATCAGTAAATTTAATCAAACTGAAGGGTGTAAAAGTGTGAAGTCACTGAAGGGACCGTTGGGGAATGCGGTCCTTCTTTTACAGGTTTGACAATGCGGCACTCAGTGCGCATGCGCCGGCTGAACAGGAAGTGTTAACATTTTCTTTTACCAGCTGATATAGCCAAATTGTCAACAGTCAAACCTGCGATACCTGCGCCGCTGAAACGACACTATACACGGTAAATATTTTCATATTTTCCTCTCCGCGGAAACACGTTATTCAGATGCACAGGTTGTGTTTGTGTGTTTAATCGGGCGTCGAAATATAAATTCAGTTTTGTCTCGTCCGACCCGAGTGGTCGGAGCGGTGTCCCGTTAGCACATAACGCCAGATAAGCAGGGCTGGTGATCTGATAACATTCACTGAGGGACTAACCTTAATGTTAACAGTGACACAGAGCAGGGACGTCACACACCTCACAGTGAGAGACGCTGAGGTCGCAGTAATGTCTCAAATGACTAATGTGCTGCAGTGATGGATGATCAGCACTGAGGTCTGTGAGGTGGGAGACAGCAGCATCCCTGTTAAAGCTCGAGTTTCACTGCATGATAATGGGACACAGCGAGCATCGGGTCATGTATTCAATCATGGGTCTGAATCTGTGAACACACAGCAGACATGCAGGGCTGCTAAGTGTTAAGCAATGCAGCTGCAATGCAAACTTGACTGGAAATCTCCACCCTCCTCTGACTTCATGGAGGCGTTTGTTGCCTTGAGAAATACAAGTATTTGAGAAGCAAGGTAACAACACACACTCAGGGCTGATGAATGTAAAGCGATGCAAACGTGTGTCTTGCTGTTCCTACAATTCATGTCAGACCTGCACCCACTTCTCTAAAACCATAATCTTTAGACTTTATGGATGCACCTGAAGATGTATGTGTTGCCTTGATAAAGAAAGATAAGTGTATATAAGGTGAAGCATGATGTAATCTTGCACCACAACAAAACCTTTCAGGCAAAACAAAGAGCGAAGAGAGGTCAAGACACCACAGCGAGGCTCCACTTAACTCTGGAACAGAAGTGCAAGTGACTGACATCCCAGAAGCACCCGTCTCCAGCCCAGGGAGGAGGCCCAGCCCACCTGCCGTCTCCTACGAGGGCCGGTATGAGCTCCAGAGGGAGTGGAGGCCGCTCCAACGGCACACTACCGCAGACCAAGATCTGCCAGTTCAAGCTGGTGCTGCTGGGCGACATGGCTGTTGGCAAGTCCAGCCTGGTGCTGCGATTCGTCAAGGGACAGTTCGACGAGTTCCAGGAGACGACCATAGGAGGTGAGTGAGGACGGCGAGAAGGTTGAATGTTGGGTTTGAATGATACTCAGGTGGTTTTAAGGAGGTAACCTGTCATTTCTCCCCCTTCACATCCAGCTGCATTCCTGGCTCAGTCGGTGTGTCTAGACGACACCACAGTGAAGTTTGAGATCTGGGACACTGCAGGACAGGAGCGATACCACAGCCTGGCTCCGATGTACTACCGTGGTGCTCAGGCGGCCATTGTTGTCTTTGACATCACCAAGCCGGTACAGTATAAACAGCTTCAATATTATTCTGGATAACACCCTTTGTTCGTGAGGCATTCATGGTTTATGTTACACAGCCAAAACAAACACATGAAGAAATCCTACATCACAATATCAGCCCAGGTCGTCCCCTAACTTATGACTGAATAACTTCCCTGATGTGTTATTAAGGCTCAGCTTCCCCGACTTCTGTCGTCTCTCCCTTGTGTTTACATGTGTGTCGGCGGTGTATCTGACCTTGATCTTGTGTTTATGCAGGAGACCTTTGAGAGAGCCAAGGCCTGGGTGAAGGAGCTGCAGAGGCAGGCCAGTCCCAACATTGTTATTGCCCTGGCCGGGAACAAGGCTGACCTGGCAGAGAGGAGACTAGTAGAGTACGAGGTGAGACACTTGTTTTCGTTGAGATTGCAGTGGAGCAGGTGGAGGTGTTTACATGTACAGTCGATCAAGACTACTGTAGGAGTGGAAATCAGGCTCAGGTGTGTGGCGGGAGAGCAGGGCACAAGGATCTGTGCATTAAATTGTTGTGAAATGTATTTTAACCATACCTATTCAGCTGCAGTGCATTGGTGAAGTCGCTGTGAGTCAGCGGCGACCTGACGATACGAAACATAAACCTTATTTGTTGCAGAGGCTGCACGTCACAGCTCAGGGATTTGTGTCGTGCTCTCCTGAGTGCCTGCTGTTTGTAGATAAGAGACATTCTGGTTCTTTTCCGCTTGAGGCTTTTTTAAGTGTTTGTTAAACTACTGCTGATGTTATGTTTGCTTGTGTGTGTTGTGTGGAAAAGGAGGCCCAGACGTATGCTGAAGACACTGGCCTGCTCTTTATGGAGACCTCTGCTAAGACAGCCATGAACGTCAATGAGCTCTTCCTGGCCATTGGTGAGTGTCGTTTCATTTAAGCAAATGATTAGACTTTTATTTCAGAAGAGAAAGAGACTATAACCGTGGGAGTCATCAGGTATTCTATGCAGGAACTGTTTGTGAACAGCATCACAAGCAAAAGTGAAAGCCAACCTCAGATTCACTTTACTTTTGGAATGAACTTCGTCCATTTGGCACTTCATCCATCCATCCATCCATTTTCAACTGCTAATCTGAAGCTGGGCTGCAGGGGCAGCAGGCTGAGCAAAGTACTCCAGATGTCCCTCTCCCCAGCAATGCTTTCCAGCTCCTCCTGGAGGATCCCGAGGCGTTCCCAGGCCAGATGAGATATATGATCCCTCCAGTGTGTTCTGGGTCTGCCCCGGGCCCTCCTACCAGGTGGATGTGCCCAGAACACCTCTAACAGGAGGCTCACAGGAGGATCCTGATCAGATTCCCAAACCACTTCAACTGACCCCTTTCGGTGCAAAGGTTCTTCTCAGAGCTCCCTCTGGATGTCTGAGCTCCTCCCCCTATCTCTAAGGCTGAGTCCAGACACCCTATGAAGGAAACTAATTTCAGCTGCTTGTATCAGCGATCTCATTCTTCCACTACCCAGAGCTCATGACCATAGGTGAGGGTTGGGACGCAGATGGACCAGTGAATGGAAAGCTTCCCCTTCTTGCTCAGCTCTCTCTTCACCTAGACAGTCCGGCACTTCACCCACATCACTGCAGACAACGTGCCAGAACCACTAGTGTTTCGCCTTGCTATATTTGCAATTTTTGTAGCTTCCTCTCAGATCTGTGCTGCTTATGATCTAGCACCAGGGGCCACACATATAAACCATGCATATGCAGAGAAACCACATGTACGCCTTTTTCCACATATAAAAAGGTATTTATACAGGAAGAATGTGCAGTAAATATGTGCACACCTCACGCAGACTTCAAAACAGGAGTACACACTGAGATGTGTTTGAGCTGAGATGACTGCAGGTAATATGAAGGTCAACATGAAATATAAGGCAAGAGATGTAACCTTATAATAGCACATTGTTTTCAGGTCGTTGGTCAGTTTCACTTATCATATTACTATTTTTGCAGGCTGCACAGCGTTCTGTAAATTAACAATTAAAAGCATAACAATAAACTTCATTTTGAAATATTTAGGGCTTATCGATCTTTTTATATACGTTTGAGCCCTAATCTCCCTGTGAAATATTGTTGAATTTAATGCTGGATTGTGAAGCACTTTGCAGTCAGTTTCAACATGAGTGCTATGAATGAATCACTGATCATCCTTCTGACATTTAACAACAGTAGATTTTAACGTTATGATGGACTGCAGAAATGTAATGAATTAGTGGTACAAATGCTACAAATATCCACAGCCGTGTGTAACACCAGCTGCTCCGACACCGTTTGAAAACCTCGTCAGTCAAATTGCACGTTCTTTGCAGTTGTTTTCATACACAGGTCTACTCAGTGGTACAGCAGGAACAAGTATCAATATGCAAATGGATATTTAAGGGCGTTTCTCATCAATTTCCGGTGATCTGTGGGGGTGGAAATGAGGCACATGCACAGCTACGAAGTGACTAAGATTCATAAAATAGAATCAGGTGTACATGTTGCTTATAAATCTGATAAAAGAATGGGTATGCACATTTCTGTCTTTGAACAACGAACGCAAAGTTTTAGTCGTGAATCTACAAAGAGCTTAATGCATTTGGCTCCTGGTCGCAACCTTTTCATAAAGTCTCACTCTCACCTCCACACTGTACCCCAGGAACATCCTGAACACAGCAGAATAAGAAAACCACCACACACTTCTCGTGGTCTTTAGTTTTTTAGGAAAATCCTGCATAGTCCACCTTTAAGAGATTATGTTTGGTCCAGGTTGTTTGTAAATTGGCTGCATGTCAAGGATTTGCTCACAGACTTAATTCAATTTGGTGGGAAGTTAAGCCACAGGACAGGCAGGGTGGAGGGCACGCACAGCCAAAAACATTCACAGGTGCTGGATCAAAAAATCGAACTAAGGCAAGAGCCAGACACGAGATCTGCACACTGTATTTAAAGCTCCCAGTAGCTTTATCATCCTCATTCTTGCTGAAATTAAGTCATAGGCTAATGAACAAGTTAATATATTTTATGCAGTCCTAGAGTCTTTAAAAGGATAACCACACATTGTGAGATATGAGGATTAAAAATAGTATTTCCTTCTGATAAAATGATGTATTATGATGAGAAAATGAGGCTCACACACTTTGTGAATTAAGGTGCAAATCCAGATTAAAATGTGGATTGAGGGATTACTCAAAATATTTTCTGACAGTGTGATCCAGACATTATTTTCTTTTGAGCTACTGGACTTATCTGTGTAAAATATTTTTGAAAGTCTGGTGCGTGTATCCATAATTATCTATTATTGCTTTGGTTTAGAGCTAAATTCAGATGTGGATACAGGAATTAAAACAAAAAAATCTTACTTATGTCATAGGTGGGGGAGCTACTTCGGCTAGCGTTGCTTTATGGCGGCCGTACCTCAGTATTTTCTGACGCATGAATAGTTTTCCTACTGTAACCCTGTTTTCCATCGCGTCTGAAGAAGTACACTCTGCTGTTATCTGAAATGTTCTCAGGTTATTTTGCCAAACTGTCGGGGAGTACAAAAATGTGCAGTCTTAGTACTTTCTAGTTACAAAGTGTGAGTTCATTTTGATTATCTAAGGTTAACATATTTCACTTTGTCTTCTGTAGCAAAAAAGATGCCAAAAACAGACACCCAAAACCCTACACATGCAGCGCGACACCGGGGAGTCAACCTCCAGGACCCAGACGCCCACTCCACCCGAGCCTGCTGCGGTGGGAACTAAACCTCCGCAAGTCCCACCAGTATTCCACCATCCACACCACCACAGCCCTTCAACCATCCTGTCTCCTTCAACCAACTTACAGGGGTGGGCCTGATGCGGGGAGACCCAGTGTCCACTCACCCCCTTACCCTCCACTCATCCTCCTGTCAAAGCAGACAGAAATTCAGAAACAGAAATTCAAAGGAGAGAATAAGAGGAAAGGAAGAGTGAGCAGAGATGGAGGAGACGTGTCACACCTGCGTCTCTTGACCAACAACTGAGATTCTGCGTTTGGAAAGAACGAGGGAGGTAAACTGAGATTGAGAGGAGGAAAATAAAGAATGTGGAAGACAGTGGCAAGCCTGTTGTAGTATTTAGCACTAATTGTGAACTTTCTTTTTCGTCTCATTCTGCCTTGCATCGTTTAGTCACAGCCCTGGTTGCGTAAAAATGCACAAAATGAGCAGCACATGCTGGCGAGTGGCCAAGAAAGGAAAGGAGAAAAAAGGGCAAAGACATAAAACAAAAAAGCCAAAACGTTAAGTTGTGACCGCTTTCTTCTTCTCCGTTTGTCGGAGCTCGCGCCCGGCTTGCTTTGCCTCCTCCTAGACCAGAATCAAACAAATCCTGCTGTGAATATCGCCACATATTGTACCCCTGGAATGATCCCATGATTTGTAATCCCTCCCTGTCCTGCCTGACCTTCCCTTGGTGTCACTGGCACTGTCGAGGCGCACATTAGATAAGACCCATGGCATAGTTTGCGCAAGTCCATTTGTACGTATTTATTGTCCGGTGTTCTGAGTGCTCCTTCCACTCACATCTCTCCTCTCCTTCTGTCAAGACTGTGTGAGGAAAAGATTTAAACTCTACATGATGGCTGATTTTACATTGTGTTTCTGATTGATACTTTTGGTCTGATGGACTTGATATTTTAATGAAAGATTGCTGAAGTGCCGTGTTCCTCACACATTTTGGGTGTCAATGCCTTGCTCGAGTGCTATAAGGAAAAAATGTGAAGCAACAGGCTGTCGCTGTGTACAGCAACGATGTAGGATTGATCTGGAGTGTATGTAGTGACATGACATTGAAGGGAAACAGGTGTTTTTAAACCTGTACCCTGTGTTCTCAAGTTTTTGTGTCTCAGTGACTAATGAAGACAACAATTTTGAAGCTGGTCCAGTATTCAGAGAGGTCGCTGCAGCAAAACAGGCGATGTGCTGCCAATTTACATCCATTACAAGTGTCTGTTTTTGTCACCTACAGCTCAGATTATTATGACATGTGTCTGACATTACGGAAAGGATCCCTACCAAGAAATTAAACATTTTTCGTTACCTCTCGCTGGTATGTTTGTTAAGGTGTCTTACCAAGTCTCATTTAAGGAGGAGTCTTGCTCTGAAATCTCGTGAGAGGTGACTTGTTGAAGTTAAACAATTGTGGAAACATTAGTAAGAGCTGGAGAGAAGAGTGACAGGAAGAGTTTGTTGTGCTTGAGTACAGACAGCTTATGTGAGTATTATCTAAAAGGTTGTCAATGTCTTGGCTGAATATTTCCCTTATTTTTCCAATGTGGAAACGTCTGCGAAATTTTAAAGTGAGACTTGGTTACACACAGTAACAAACAGACCAGGGGTCTCATTTATAAACATTACATACGCGTACGCCACTTCCCACGTAAAAGTTGCGATCTATGAAAACAGGCTTGATGGGAGAAACAAGTGACTGGCGATGCAGAGGTGGAAGCCTGATTGTAGGAACTGTCGAATATTTTTTGGCGCACACCATTTTTGGCTTTTGTTGGTACATTTTCGTAAGGATCCTACACACTGTTTCAAAAATGAGACCCCAGATCAATGAAAGTGAAAGAAAACCTTTAATTTCTCTGCAGGCTTTTTATAACGTTGTCAGACACTTCCGATAACAATAACGTTAGCTGTAGTCAAACCCACCAGCCTCCATTTAAATAAACAGTAATTTAAGCGTGTATAGATGCAGCATGTTTTCACATCTAACTGGGTGAATTAAGGATTTATTTCAACCACTCCAGAGCTGGTGATGGTTGGAACAGTGGAAAGACAAACCAAGACAGCTTTTGTTAATTTTCTTTTGTGTGTGTCAACGTTAAATGAAGTTTGTTTTATGATGATAAAATTACCATCTATTTAAATGGAGTCTGGTTGGTTGATTTTAGAGCTGTTTCTGGTGGAACTTAAAGGGATTTTTCTCTGTAACAAATAGATCCTTTCCAGAATGTTTTCAAACACATTTATTACAATCTGAGCCTGTCAGTGGCAAAACTTAACACCTTCACTGGACATAAGCTGACAGTGCACAATTGTGGATAAGCCACATCGCTGCTTGTTTTGTCCGTGCAGCGCGCTCTCTCGGTACTGGACGAGTTTCAAAAATTGTTGTCTCCATTTGTCACTTGAACACAAAACATGGGAAAATAGGGTCCAGGTTGAAATGACCAAAGTTTCCCTTTATCATTGCTATGTATGAGGAGAAAACTGTGAGCTCTAACTGATGACATGTCTGTAGCAGAGAACGTGTCCTTCAAATACAACCCTTACGGAGTAAAAAAGCTTAAGCTAATTTTTCAATTATTGCAGGAGTGATTGGGCTCATGATCCATCTATGGCTCTGCCCAGATTAAATTACTGGCGTCAGATAAATGAAATATTGGAGACAGAGTGAAAGAAAGGAGGAAAGGAAACTCTGAGAGTTGTAGTAAACCTGTACCATGTACCCTGTAGGAGATCATCTCCCCATCTAGTGTCCAACGTGTCCCTCATCTGTCCCGTGTCCTACGGCTAAGTTGTTGGTGAACATGAAACCATAGTGATTTTGAATGGTTTTGCTTTTTCATTTATCTCAATATGATGCTCTTAAAACAGAGTCGTGTGCTTGGTTGCTGTCTACGGCTTGGCTGAAGAAAAAAAAATAAATGAGGAAGTGAATTGATGCACACACAAAAAAACAGAAGTGCCTATTCCCAGTTTTCTTTTTCTGTGAATCATGTTTGAGGCTTTCTCTAAGTGTGTGCTTGCTTCGTAGGCAAAGTGCAGGAAAACCCATTTCCCTGACATCGGCTTGTACTATACAATAACCTGGCACCCTGTCATTAGGCTATACTGTATTGGCTCTTTGTATGGATGTAAAGAGATCTTGTTGAATACACTGTATGTTATATATTATTGTCTTAATTTTAATGAAAGTGTATGTTGATTTAAGCAGAGCACACTTGTGAACCTGGAATGGATCGTTTAAGACAAAAAGGACTCTAATCAATGTTATAAATCTGTCTGATTTAAACACATACTGGTGTCCAGGAAAATCTTTTGCTGTGTTTATTTTTAGAATCACAACCAGGCTTATTTAAAGGTGTTTTGATCACAATATGAACTAATTAAGGGTCTGAAAATAAGATTTGAATTTGAAGAACAATGCTGTTTTTAATTAGTTTTCAAATGAAAGCTGAATTGATTCGCTCTCTCCTCCAGGACACTAAGATCTCATAACAGCATTCACTTACTCATTCTTCAGTGATCACAGGTAGGTTCAGTGTTCTGTGCAATTTAAACTTGATTTTTCATCAGCACCTTGAGTATGTAAAGTGTTCAATAAAGCTGTGAATGGCGCTTTGAGTGCAGAATGCTGATCGCTTTTCTTTCACTTGACTACTGTCTCTGATAACTAAAACAAAAGACAAAGTATTAAAGGTCCAGTATGTAAGATTTAGTGGTATCTAGCAGTGAGGACTGCTGATTGCAACCAGCAGATATTTCATCAGTCTTCATTATTCAAGAGGTTTTAAATGGGAGCTGAATTATCCACAGAGGTCTATTTCTCTCCACAACAAGCAGATCAAGTGATTGAAACTGATGAAAACACTGAATAAAGCAGTTTCACGTTACAAATCAGTGTTGCGCCGACACCGTTTGGCATGTCGGAGATGGGCCATTAACCTAGCACCTGCTATTTTTTCCTCTGATAACTTAACATCCAGTCATTCAGGAGGTTTTTACCTGCAGCTGAATTATCTGCAGAGGTCTCCTCCTCTTCAAAATAAACAAACCTGGTGATTTCAACCAATAAAAACACTCTAGTTTACATGACATTAGGAAAAAAAGATTTAATGTGTTAGTCCAACTAAAACCGGACTTTTAAAATACGTGTTCATCCAACTGAAATTGTACTAAATTGAAATTCTCAAAGTCGGACTAACACACCCAGATAATGCGATTGGAAGTCAAATTAAGTCAATCAGACCCAAACTGGCCGAGGCGCTCTGAGCATGCTCCACAGTTTCCACCCCGGGCTTTGACCCGGAAGTCCAATAGCATTAAGAAGAAGAAGCCGGTAACAACATGGAGAAATCTACATCTACATCTCATTCTAGGGTAACAAAACCGCAATTCTTCTTTTTAGGTGATTAATATTAAAGAAAACATATTATAAATAATAATATTCGGCAACATATTAGCATACAAAGTCAGAATGTGACATGTTAACAGTTGGATTTATTTACATAATAAACATGTGTCTGAAAAATCTACATAAGTCTGGAAATTTGAGTTTAGAAAAGTCTGGAACTTTGAAATGGAAAATGTATAGAAACCCTGAAAATACATTAACAGCCACAAATCATTTGTTCCTTTTGCCAACTGACTGCACAACTGTGTATGATGCGATTAATTCATTTAAAAACAAGGCTCCTCTCGTTGCTGTTGTCTTGAAATTATGTCCAAAAAAATAAACATAAAACCCAAAAATCTGTTTCCTAAAATTCCCTTGGTTCAATTAAAATATATAAAAATAATATTAAAACAAAGAGACAACATTTTTGTGGTTATAATCTATAACCTTTCTGTAGAGACTGAATCCAGAAACTAACCCTCTTTAGTCGTGTACTATCTGCTGTACCTCTGCTCTGTCACATCAGCAGCAGACAGAAAATATTTAAACGAATACTAAGTTTTACAACTCAGTGAAATTCATGAAGTGTTCACTCTGTGACAGATGGTATGTAGTGAGTCCTCACCTTTGGCCTGATCTCACCCTGACCTCTAACCCTCACTCTCGTCATCCTCCACTGCCGTATAGATGACCTGGTTCCTGCGTTTGATTCTCGGAGTCGGGCCTCTGCTGCCAGGAGCCTGGGCCTCATCGCTGGTACGTTTTGGGACACGTACAGCTGAAGCATCTTCAGCATCGTCCTCACAGTGTTCTTCCCTTTCTGCTCCAGACTGAGTGCGCACTGTTGCTGGCGTAGAGTGAGAGGGAGGCGGCAGGTTCATCAGTTTGGACAGTAAACTGGGGGAGGCGTCAGATTTGGGCGGGGGCAGAGCCATGCGGCTGGGGGTGTGGACTTCACCTACAGGTACATCAGAGAGCTGAGCTCCCTTTACTGCTGCCTCTGAGTTAGACCTGTCTTCAGCCTCCTCGTTTCCCTCCTCTTCCTCCCACTCATCCTCTATTGTGATCTCATCAGGGTTAAATGAATTGGACAATCCTGAGGTGTCAGTCGGGTACTCGCTGGGCTCATCTGCACTTCCCACACTATTTCCATCTTCATCATCTTCCTCTCCTCCAGTACTGCCCTGAATTCTCCCCAGACCACCGCCTCCCTGCCCGGCGTAGGCATAGAGGTCTGTGAGACCTAACGTGGCACAGAGCTCAGTGGTCTGAGGGTTAGTGCTGCAGCTGGGAGCGGCGTGGGGCTGAGGCCTGTTGGGGTCATACGGTGGCACAGTCTGGCTGAAGTTGTCTGGAATGGCGAGGTCACCGTTGAGATCCTCCACCACCTGCATCATGGCCACCTCTGAGGGTCTGAAGTCCCACCTGATGGGTACACACAATCCATATATAATAAACAGCATGAACCAAAAGTACAAGCCCATCAGCTGTGTCACTGAGCATCTTACACCTGCTGCAGAGTGGCACACAGCACAGCTGTTGTTACTAGTTTCAGACTGACGCAGTTGTCATTTTAAGACCAGTGCCCATGTTGGGTATGTAGCAACTGTACTTAGTCCATCTGTGCACCCATGGGCATGTAGGTCTTAAAATAAGGAAAATATTAATGACAATCTCATAACTGTATTGAGATAAAATGATTATATGCACATCACAAAATATGTATCAAAAAAACATGAGGAAACTAATGCCTGTGTACTTACTCCATGCCAAGCAAGTTTAATAAAGACAACATTTCGAAGCAGCATAACTTCATTGATTAATTCAGAAGCTAAATGTTTAGGTCTGTTTCCTCTGTCAAGTTTAAACTCCAGTTTTTAGTTTTGCTGCTTAAATGTCCCCAATTTTACTGCTGTTACTACATTACTCTAAGCAGAAAACTGTTCGCTTCTCCACTTTGCCAAACCCACCATGTAAACAGCAGTGTGCCAGGTGCAGGCACCAGTGGCTTTTACAGGGAATGGTAGGCAACATGCTGATTGGCTGAATAAATCTAACACCCAAAACACACCTACGATTAATTAAGGGACTGGATACAACCCCTTTGCCCCTTGTGCCTTACTCTGCAAAAGCAGAAGTGGACACACCCCACATGCACTTGTGCCATGCATATATACCACTACGTTTAAGCTGCAAAAGTATAAGAGGGAATTTTCAGCAACTGGCCGATTAACTATTAAACCAGCTACATTATTTTAAGCATCAGTTCTGAAAAAATTCCATTAAGAGCTTGACTTGTCTCACAATACAGTAAACTGAATATGAAAAAGAAAGGCTTTGTGTATAACATGTACGGGGCTGACTGTGCTGCAACTGCAGGATGAGCACATAACTGAAAAAAATAGATTTAAAACACACAGGAAACTTACTAGGTTTCTTTGTGATCATTCTGTGCCCCCTCTCTAAAACGGAGGTTTTTGCAGGTCCGTTAACCCAGCACAGGTATACCTTTCTTCTCCCTCAGGAGCAGTTTGTTAAGTTTGAGCCTTGGGGTGGAGAACTGATCAGTTTGTGGTCAGACTGATCAAAGCTAATCAGATCAGATTGATGGATAAGAGAAGCAGTTGCTACAGAGGAATGCAAAGGAGTGCAGCTGGTTTTCTCTTCAGTCAGGTGTAAAAGACAAAGACAATACTAAAATGCAAGTGAAAGTGTTCCATGTCTATAACTTAACAAATGGTTAAGTTTCAATTTCAATGTTCCTGACACTCTGCTGCTCCATCTGTGCCCAGAGTACTCTCTTTACTCTGAATGACCAAACGGTATATATTCCAACAACACTTTGAGTTAATGATGCAGCCCCTCTGGCAAATACTGACACTGTGGCAGGGCTGCCACAAACAAATTAATGTGTGGGGAACCTGTAATTATATGTCTTAATATCTGTGTACCGTTCATGCAGGCCATTATTCTCTGGGGGGTTCCAGGGGTGAGGGGTGGTCCTCTGCAGACTGTTGGTGGCCTTCAGAATAGCAAGCCACTCTGGATCATACTCAAGACCCTCAGATGAACCCGGTCTGTCTGGCACATCCACAATCTGCAACACAAGCGTATATGTCATCACCTAGAACGATCACTACACCTTCAACTAGACTGTGACCTCAACACAGCAATCTCTCACCTGTAAGAACTCCCTGTAGGGCAGACATTTATCCAGCGACAGGAATTTGGTCAGACGTGGGGCAGCGTTACCTTTGGGCTACAGACAAGAGCATTCACTGAGTTGGTGTAACATATTGGTACATTAGCCTGGTGCCGAGAATGATTAAAATCAACACCTAAGACACATCAGCTGCTGATAATGACAGGAGCAGCAATTCAGCTCACTGCACACAAACTGTGACTCTCACCGGATGCTGCATAACGGCAGCAAATTTGACATGCAGATGAGCAGAGAACCAGTAGCTGGGCTGGAGGTAAGCTAGGAGCTCCTCAGCAGCAGGACTGCCCAGAGTGTTGGACTCCACCTCCTGTCGCAGAAACTTCTTCTTTCGCAGCAACTCGCCCGTACTGCCGTAGTGGTAAATCCCACGAGGCCAGTCGTGGCTCATAAAAATGTCGATGGGCATCTGGATCTTAGTGGAGATAAGTGTTTATGAATCAGTATACATTTTTGAGATAATTTTTTTTTAAATGAGTGCAAGAGAATAAGCTGAATCTATGATATTTACCTGTTTTAATTTGAAGACCTCAATATTTCGGATGTGGTAAACACTTCGAAGTGTATCAGGATTGTATGGAGGGAATTCATGGTGACCTTAAAGAGCACACATTTCTTGTAAACATACTGCATGCATAGCGTTTATAACGTAAACCATTAGACAGTAAATAAATACGTACCCCTTCTGTAGTCGTGTGACTTGAAGATTCCAGACAAGCCGCCAATTCTGATCCCTCTGTAGCGGACAACACCGGCATAACCTATGGAAATACAGTCAAATCAGGACTGGGAATTAACAGATAGAAGAGACAAAATAATAATAGCAGCTGATGTCAGGTGGTCCCTACCCAGATAATAGATATTGGGCGCCACCCAGCCGCCATATGGCAGCTCCTGCAGATGGTTGGAAGCCTCATGGTTCCCTCCGATGAAGATGGTCAGCACCGGAGCCTTCTTCTCTCCAGAATAGTATCTGCAACAACGACAGTAAAGTTTTAACCTCCCTCACTGACATCTTGCACTTTTAAAACACTGAAACTAAACAGAGAACTGACTTGTAAAAGGTCTGCATCGTCCTGTACTTGGCAGGTACCGCCATGCACTTCATGTCTCCCTCATTTCGCACTGCTTGGAAGTCTCCGCAGCAGAGCAGCAGGTCCACTTTCACCCCTTCCTTCTTCTCCAGATAGCCGATTGTCTCGTAGATCTTGTCCAGCTCTCCATGGCAACAGCCCTCCACTGCAATCTTCATTCTGCACAAATAGGTGAGCTGCTGATCCCCAGATAAAAGTCACAGTGAGGGTTGGTTTGTATTCTTTGCCCACTGAGGGGCGGTCAGCCTCCACGCTCAGGGACGCTGAGGACGGCTCCTTTGTAAATAATCGGTTGGTGATCTGTAGGAAAACAAACAACACAAAGTTCAAAACACTGGTTGTGCTATTCCTTTCACTGAAAAGGATCAGCCATGACAGGAGAGTAACCACATGGTTTTAAGTAAGGCTGCAAAATTAATCCAAATATTATTAATATTGTGGTGCTACAGAGCTGCCCTGGCCTAACAATCATATTCCAGATGTAAGGGAACATGCTTGTTTGGTACAGACTGAAAATTAAAGGCAAAGATGACCCTTCCCACTAAAATCCTGACACATATCGCAGTTGCAGTATCTGTCAAAGTAATTAGGGTTGCAGCGGTGTATCCTGATTTTGAGGTAAATATGTGGTATAAAAATTGACATTTATCCTACAGTGTACATTTGCTTGTCTTTGGTATTGAGGAAAAAAAAGCAACCAGACAGAGAATCTTACCTTAATTTTAATTATTTTCAGAAGGGAGACTTTTTGCATACAAATATACATATTTGCATTGAATTTTTTTTTCCCATATCATGCAGCCCAAGTTTTAGGTCAGCTGTTTTTTCTGGAATAATTTGTCATTTTTTTCTTAGGCAAAATATAAAAACATTTTCTGCTTTCATGCTTCACAATTGTGAAAATTTGATGCTTTTCTTTGTCATACGTGATAATAAACTGAATAGCTTTGGGTTTTTGGACAGTTGATTAGATAATAGGCTACCTATCATTTGCAGACGTCACCTCAGGTGCTTTTCCTAAATTTTATTGTTACAACAATTAAGAAAATAATCGGCTGATTAATTGATATTGAATTCAAGCCCGTGTCTTAAGGTGGTTACCAGGGGACCCAGTGCATGCTAGTTATAAGATATAAGGCGCAAACACACACACACCATTCGCAACTGTTTAGTAAAATGCCTCCTATTCATTCCTTGCTTGTTCTTTCTTACTTCTGCGTCTGTTTAAAAGGCATGACTGCTCACTGGACCTGCAGATGTGCTCAACTTGTCAGTCTTGACAGATTCTGTGCCTAAACTAGCTCCTGCATCGATAAAATATCAAAGAAAATAAGAAATGATTCATTATTTATTCATTTATTATTCGTTCATTTAATTAAATAAATATATAGTTAATTCATATTTTTTATAGTTTATGTAGAATAAGCTATATAAGATTAGCAATAAGCAATAAGATTTTGTTATAGCTTACTAATGACTATTTCACCCCAAAAAGAAAAGAAAATCATGATGGTGATGGGTTTGCATTTTCCAGGGCAAATAGCCTGGAGTAAATGGCACTATTTTTAATTTAATCTGAGTTTCTTTTTTATATAAACACAAGTGTAGGTTTGGTTAAACTTGCTGTAAATTCAAATAATAGAGGGCTTAAATTGGACTTTCCAATACAGTGGCATGCATCATCTTTAAGTCAGAGTAACGTTAAGCGCATAACAGTCAGTGTTAAGTTTCATATTTAAATAAAGGGTGTACTGACAGGCAATGAGATGAAATCCATGGGAACAGAAGCTGTTAGAGTGGCGGGACTGTCTGTGTCCTCTTTCATCACTGCCCCTGGCGTTAGGCTCCAGTTACTTTGGGCTTGTGGAGCTTTTTAAAACGTGTATATTTTATCACCTTTATCTGACACATGAGGCTGTTTGTACTTGGTATTCAGCCTAATCAGCGAGTCCACAAGGCCTTTGCAGTAATTAGTCTATCCAGTGTAGTCACCTACAACACACCGCTAGTTAGCAACTGCACTGCTAAAACTAACCACATAACAAAACATGCATTAGCTAGCTAAGCTACGACGGTTATAAATGCCCCTCAACGTTACATGGTGTGAAAACGACCACCAACGGTCGTGAACCGCGTTTCTCACGTCAACACGCAAACAAAACTAAACAAGGACACAAACAGAGCACTTACGGTGATTACTGAGGAGCTGAAGAGTGTCTGTCGGGCTGTGTGCTCCGCCAAGTTAGAAACTTCTCCTGAAAATCATGTTTATGTCTCGAGTATGAAGAGACACCATAGAATGAATTTTCCCACCTCGCAGCTACCAGTAAAGCGCATGCGCGAAACGTCATGAGCGCTTTGATGAACGGAGGCAGATTCAACACAAACATGTTGAATGCAGTTATTTATGTTTACGTGTTTATTTGAGTAAATACACAGTGCTGGTTGCTAAATGTGAAGTAATCGTTATTTTTCATGTATTAGATTGTTCGTATGGGTGAAGTTATTGTGTCGAATCTACCGCACCGTGACACCACCTACGTCACATTTATAAACAAAATTTACTTCATTGACAAATCCACTGTGTGACAGACAGCTCGCCAAGTTAGCGGCGTTGTTTTCTGTTGTATATGTGCTGCTAGTGTTCACAGCCGAGCCCACGGAGCATTACACGGACCTGTTTCCAGCCCAGCACCGGCGAGGAGCGGCGGGATTCAGCTGCACTTACTTTTTTTAAAAGCCGCTCACAGCTGCTCTGGGGGGCGGAGTGTCTGCAAAGTGCTGCGCCGATTGGGGCGCTCGATCGGGGGAAGAGAGATGGCGTGCTTGTTGGAGGCCCCTCTCCGCATCAGTGTGCTGTCTGTGAGTGTCACTCATGATTTCTGAATAGCGTTGTCAAACTAACAGTGTGCTCACTCCAGCTGTGCGCGGCTGGTGTCACTTGCTCGGCCATAAGAAGGAGCTAGGAGCTGTCAGAGCTGTGCAGGGTTTATGTGTGCTGTTAGCCTGCAAGCTAAGTTAAAGGCTTTGCAACACACAGCGCTGTAGCGGTCCGCCTACGTCGCTGACGGTGGGAACAGTTTTGCGTCCTGACCTCGCCCGGACGGGCGGTGACGGTCTGAACATGTCAAGCTGTGCACGCGGGTCATGTGTCCGGTCGCGCCGTCGGTGTATCAAGGAAAGCAAATCAAACGAGCGAAGTACCTGTCAGTGTCACTCGGAATGAGTTAGCAGCTAACTGCTAAGTCCTCACTGTTCCAAACACGCTTAAATGATCCCGTAATGCACAATGGAAGATAAGTTGCAGGGTGTAGCTTTTAAAATAGCAACCATCCGACATTATTTGCACTAAACCATTGCAGCTTGCTAATCTCAGCAGCGGAGTTACCGTTTTTAAGCTAGCTAACGTTATGTGCTCCAAGTAACGTCGGCTAACCACTAGCTTCTGGTTAAGCTAGCGAAGCTAACACACTGCAACTCATGGATTGCCGACTTCTTGAGGAGTTTTCTACCCGGCAAAGTGAGCCTTGTCAGCAGCATGGAGTCTGTCAGTCTAAGTCGGTTAGCTAAAGTGTGGTATTGTAGTTTATTTTCAGCAGGTGACAGTGGCTGTCAGGTGTAACTTAGCTAAAGTTAGCGTTAAAAGGGTAATGCTAGCGAAAAGGAGCATAGTTAGGACCTCAGTAGTGAAACGCCCCCACGGTAGAGACATGCAGGGGGGAGACTCTTAGACACTGTGACAGCTTGTCCTTTTTTACAAATGTTATTTTTATGCTTTCCATAACAAACACATTACATAAGAATTTAAAGGGTTAGAATAAATACAGAACAAAACAAAAGAAACATGATAGGATCTTAAGTGTGGCGCTTAAAGCTTAATTTCTCCTTAGCTGAGGGACTTACACAGTTGCACAGAATCATTCTAAGGGGTTCTTTAGTTAAGGAGTAATGTTCACTCATTTAATGTGTTGAAATAGATTTCACAGCAGTGAAAGTTTCCATGGAGATTGTTTGCTTGCTTGGACTCACGCTTGTGACCCCTGTTATCGTCTCTCAAAGTGAGCTTATAGTGAGATGGTGAAAACATAGCAGAAGAGAAGAAGACAAAGAATCCAGACTGGTCAGAGAAGGAAGAGATTAAACTTCTGGGGGAATACAGTCCTAGAAAGCTCAAACTACAAAGTGAAGGTGATCCCAAATAGCAGGAATCTGAAAACGACTGTAGGAAGAGGCAACAACAATGAATTCAGTCACATGTATTGTGTCAGGTCAAAAGCATATTCATCGAGTTCCCCTGGTTGTAGGACACTGTCCTCGGAGTGTGTTTCATTTATCATCATAAACTCAGTCATGTTGCAGTTAAGACGGAGTCAGAGGGACCTTTTTTCTAAACCATGCTTTGGGTGCTGGACTCCTTAAATACAAGACCAAGGCAACTAGAAACCCATAAACACTGCAGTGAACGTTTTATGGAAACCTTAACTAGGACTGAAAGAAAAATCTTAACAACATATTCATTGATTGAGTCTCTTACCTTGTCGTTGACATGTAAACAGTGTCCATTTCTCTCAACAGCACTCCTCTGAGTTTACAGTGCCATATCATATATTTAATTGTGTTGGGAGTTCTGCCTTGTACCGTCTCTTTGTGATGGTCGTTTTACAAGCTGACTGCAAGATTTTCCAGAGATGTCTCTCTTCTCTTAACACAGTTTGACCTGTCATATTGCCAGAGATCTAGGGACGCACGATACTGTTTTTTTTTTTGCCAATATGTAACAACTCATTTGACCGGAACCGATGCATCTGTGGTGGAAATATCATCATATTATGCATCCATGCTCGTTTCATGATGGCACACCCGCAGATAGTCATGAAGTACAATACTTTTCAATCTATGTTATATTCATCCATTGTGCAAAATAATTAAAAGCACGTTGGCTGATTCTGTCGGTTCATTTTAAAGCCGATATTGGCCAATGATGTGCCCATATTATCATGCGTCCCTACAAAGTACAATACTGTTTGTGAGCAAAGTGTATCACAGCCCAGAATTCTGGTGATAACCATATTAACATTTACCCCAAACTACAATTTCAGGACAAAGTCAGACTACATAGATATGGTCCACATTTATTGCCCCACACATGGTTGTGCTATAGACAAATATTTGCTTTAATTTGGGGTGAAGTAAAAAAATCTGTTCTTCCAGCAGTGTTCTCTCCAAATACACGAGGCTTTTATTACTCCTTTGAACATACGCAGCCCTGTTGTTGTGTGCACTGTATTTATATGATAAACATTTGAGCTGAATGTAATGACTGCATATCAAAGACAGGTCTGTGCAGGCACCAGAAGCCAATAGAAGCAGCGTGTTGTCAGCAGGGTGAGGTTTGCTCCTCTGGGGTCACACAGAAAGTTCTGGCGTAAGCTGTCCATGATATAAACACAGTTTTCTGGTGTCACATGCGGCCGCTGGGTGCTGTGTGTAACAGCTTTTTAAAGGGCCCTGCCATGGAGGCTGCTGCTGTATGTGTCGGTGTGCATGCTTTTATTCATGTGGAATGATCAAACATTGATTATTTAACACGGTTTAGTTGTGTTTCCTAACATTTGAATGTCTTTAAATTCTTGTTGTTGCTCCAGATTATGCAGACGTAGTGCGACAGGCTCGGTCTCTCAGCCTGGCAACTTTAGTTTTATGTTAAATTGATCTTGAAATGGCTCTTAAATATGTTAAAATCTCTTCACTATATTTATTATTTTTTGCTGTGTGTGTGTGTAGCTATGTGAGAGAGAAATTGAGCAAGATACAATGCCTTTCTAGTAGGTTCGCCCTAAGTGGGAATTGTACGTCAGTGAACATTGTCTCTAACGTTTCTGTTATATTTGTCCCCACACAGGAAGTCACTGCCACTAGTCGCCATTATGTTGACAGACTGTTTGACCCCGACCCACAGAAAGTGCTGCAGGGAGTCATGTAAGTCCAGCAGCACTTTATATATATCATCTTCTCTGGGGCAGGAGGCAGTAAATGACATCCCGTCCTCTCAGGTGGTTGGCTACATTTTGAAGAGTGGTTATTGCTGCCATCTCACAGCCAACACACCGAACGAGGGTGGACTCGATGTTCTTTCATTCTTATGTCTCTGCCAAACACTGATTTAAGTTCCTGTGCCTGTGTGTTGGTTGCGTGAGCAGCATGACCTCTGTGTTTACACGCACAGGCTTTCATGTGACGATCTATTTCAAAATGTATTTCACTCATCAGTGTGACTTCATATCTCTCACTCTTGCTGTCTCTCTCGATGGCGGTGACCTGGACTCTGACTGTTTCATCGTTATTTTTAACTTCGGAGGAGACTAGCTCTGGTTACGGCTTGTAGCGCTCCGCTAGCCGAGCACCTGACTGACTTGACTGCCTGCTACAGCTGTACTTTTCCATTAGCCTCACTCACCTGCTATATGATATCATCTGGGGCGCCCACAGAGCGGAGGATAAGCTGCGTGGAAAACAAAATGCAGTGCATGCAAATGAAGCGGCTCGTTCTGTGTCCGACAACAACATGTGGAACATCTGCTTTATGTAAATCTCCTGTGTTTCAATATGGAAATGTCAGCCTGGCTGCCCTCTGGCTGCCCTCTGTCATAAGTTCTCTAAAGATCTGATGTCTGACGAGTTCCCAGATTGTCACTGCCTTATTACCTAACTTCACGTGTTTATGCTGTTAGAAAAAATTCCCTGCAAACTGCATAGAATTACGCTGTACGCTACAGTCCATAACCTGGGTTACCATTTCAACACTTAAACTTTTGCTGCTGGTTTCAAATTTGTCTCAGTTGCCTCAAGTAGATTGCAGAGAAGGGTCCTCATCTGTGTGTGTCTGTCTGGCTTCACAGTGACATGAAGAATGCTGTCATTGGAAACAACAAGCAGAAGGCCAATCTGATCGTCCTCGGAGCTGTGCCGAGGTACGTCCCTGCACACCCTCCACCTCTACTCCTTCACACTTTCTGACTATTAAAACCTGTATTCACCTACACTCAAGATACAGATGTGACATTTGAGTTACATAATGTTTTTGTTCAGACAGACATTAAATGAAAAATGACAATGCCTGCATCTGAAATTCCGCACTAATGTGTTATTCAGTCGACTAAAACAGCATGTGAGATCTTTTAGTGTGTCCAGAACCTCAGCACCTGTGTGAAATGTTACAGCATGCAAACATTGGACACTACGACGGCATAAATATCCCACAATGCAGTGTCGTAGTGACTACAGTGTTTACAACAGCAAAGAGGTCGTGCTGTTATGTCATTAAGTAATAAAAACCTTGAATAACTTTGATCATGAGTCCTCCGCCTGATGTGCAATTTAGCAAACATTACATGACGTATTGTTGTGGGGAAATCATCACAGATGGATGACATATTACAGTTAAGGAGTTTTGTTTTGGGTACAACATGGTTTGGCCTTTTTGTTAGCAATGCTAGTGTTGTGGCTGCGGGGATGTCTGTCGGTCGCTCCACCACTCTGATCCAGACTGAAACATCTCCAAAACTATTTTGATAGCATGCTGGGAAATTTTACCTGTTAGCATCGTGATGTTAGCATTTAGCACTGTTAAAAATATATATTTCTGAAAGGGGAGGACACGCAGTGAAGGTGCTCTAGTCTGGACTCTGGAGTGAGGCTCATTTATACTCCGAAAACATTACTGTCTTCATACTTCCATGTGTCCTTTATGTAAATACAGCCAATAGATGGCACTAGAGGGCGGAGTCAGAGTTTCATACAAGAACAAACAAGGTGACAGTGGAGTAAGTTATAATATTGCACTTTTAAATAGAGACAAGTTGCAGATGGCGGCGGTCTGTGAGGCCATTAAATACATACCGACATGTGGATGGAGAATTATTGTCACTATATCACCAATTTGTTCCGTTCCACCATTATTTAAATTTCTTTGTCGTCTTCTACGGTCATGTCTTGCTTGAACTACGCCACACTGCCTCCACGATCTCCAGTGGTACTGCCTTGTTTTGTCTGTAACCGTAAGCTTTCGTAAAACATCCACAAATATGGACAGAAGTGCGGACAGAAGGCTCCATACATCTCTGTCTCCATATCTAACATTGAGCATAAATGAGCCTTGATGATGTGACGTTACACAACACGTTTGCCAGCAATTTGCATTCACAGGTAACATTACTCCTACAGAGGTGATGGAAAACCCAACCAAACTGGAGAGGTTCATAATGCTTGTAGAAACCGGTAGAGCTAAATTTGGCACTGGTTATCATACTTATGCATCTCCAACCGGCAAGGAGATTCTCAGAAAGTGGCGCAGTAATCACAGCTCAGTGCTTCCCAAAAGATACAACTGTTTGTGTATATAAAAGTTTGTTGAATGATAGCACACATATTGGGTATGTAGTGCATAGTATGAGATTTCAGACGCAGCGAATGTCACAAAATAAGTGTAGAAATACAAATATCAAAGTGTAAGACTTAAACTTCCAAGCATCATCTACCCTCCACCTTTAACACCTTTTACAGTGAACTTGCTTCAGTGTGTGTGTGTGTGTGTTCGTCTGCTCCAGGCTACTGTACCTGCTGCAGCAGAGCTCGTCCAGTCTGGAGCTGCGGACAGAGTGTGCCGTGGTGCTGGGCAGCCTCGCCATGGGCACCGAGAACAACATCAAGTCCCTGGTGGACTGTCACATCATCCCTGCCCTTCTTCAAGGTTGGCGCACACACACACACACACACACACACACACACACACACACACACACACACACACACACACATACTTAATGCATGCAAATACTTTATGTAGAGGACAACATGTTTGGTGACATGAAGAGAGCTTTACAGCAGCTGTGTTTTGTGCTCGCAGGTCTTCTGTGTCCGGACCTGATCTTCATTGAAGCTTGTCTTCGATGTCTCAGAACGGTCTTCATCAGTCCAGTCACCCCTGTGCAGCTGCTCTATACTGTAGGTTGTCTTGAGTATACTACAAACACTACACACACATTCTGACCCTGCATACAGTTAATCAGTTCAGTTGTCCTCTAGACCGATTCTAACTATTCCCATTTGTTTCTAGGACCCCACTGTGATTCCCCATCTCATGTCTCTACTGAGCCGCTCACAGAGAACACAGGAGTACATCACACAGATCTTCTCCCACTGTTGTAAGGTATTTGTTGGTATTTGCACACACACACAAACACTGTGGAGTCCATCACACTCGTGGCTCGAAGAAGATTCATTGTTGATTGGCTGTTTGTTGTCTCCAGACCCCGGAGCACCAGACGGTTCTTTTCAACCACGGTGCCATCCAGAACATTGCCCCTCTACTTATCTCACCCTCTTATAAGGTATGTGGCCGTCTGTCTGTGAGTGTTTTCATTTACCCAACAGGATGATCACTTCTTTCACACATAGTTACCTCTGTTTATCTTCTTCTGACCTTGTTGTCGCTGCAGGTCCGGATGCAGGCGTTAAAGTGTTTCTCAGTCCTGGCCTATGAGAACACTCAGGTCTCCATGACACTGGTGAATGGTGAGTCTTGTCTCTTCGCATCTGATCTCTTCTGTTCTCGTCAAGTCTCGTCTCTTCTCTTTGCATCTCATCTCTACTCTTCATGTCTTGTCTTTTCTTTTTGTATCTAGTCTTTTCTCTTCGTGTCTCTTCTCTTTGCTTCGCGTCTCTTCTTTTCGCATCTCTTCTCCTCATTGTCTCATCTCTTCTGTCTTTTCTCTTGACATTTTGTCTCTTCTCTTCATGTCTCGTCTCATCTCTTTGCATCTCGTCTCTTCTCTTTGCATCTTGTCTGTTCTTTCTGTGTCTCTTCTTTTCTTCGCATCTCTTCTCATTGTGTCTCTTCTCTTTGCATCTCGTCTCTTCTCTTCACGTCTCGTCTCATCTCTTCTCTTCTCTTCATGTCTTGTATCTTCTTTTTGTGTCTCTTCTCTTCGCATCTCGTCTTTTCTTCATATCTCTTCTCATTGTATCTCGTCTCTTCTCGTTTTTCTCTTCACGTCTCGTCTCTTCTCTTCTGGTCTCTTCTCTGTGTCTTGTCTCTTCTTTTTGCATCTAGTCTTTTCTCTTCGCGTCTTGTCTCTTCTCTGTATCTTGTCTGTTGTCTTCACATCTTTCTCTTCTCTTTGTGTCAATTTTTCTCTTCACGTCTCGTCTCCTCTCTTCTGGTCTCTTCTCTTCGTGTCTTGTCTCTTCACATCTTGTCTCGTCTCCTCTCTTCTCTTCACGTCTCTTCTCTTTGTGTCTTGTCTCTTCACATCTTGTCTCGTCTCTTCTCTTCATGTGTCATCTCTTCACTTCATGTCTCGTCTCTTCATGTGTCTTCCCTTCACGTCTCGTCTCTTCTCTTCACGTCTCTTCTCTTCATGTCTCGTCTCTTCTGGTCTCTTCTATTCGTGTCTTGTCTCTTCACATCTTGTCTCGTCTCTTCTCTTCATGTCTCGTCTCTTCACTTGTCTTCTCTTCATGTGTCGTCTCTTCTCTTCACGTCTCTTCTCTTCACATCTCGTCTCTTCTCTTCACGTCTCGTCTCTTCTCTTCACGTCTCCTCTCATTTCCTTTCCTCTGAGCTTCACTTTTTAACCCCAGTCTGTCTGTGTTTTTGTTTGCAGTGCTGGTGGATGGCGAGCTGCTCTCTCAGGTATTTGTCAGAATGATGCAAAGGGATCAACCCATAGAAATGCAGCTAACAGCAGCCAAATGGTGAGTGACATAAAACCATATGAATTAATATCATAAGTCTATATTTCCTATGTGCTCTTTCCGTGAGTGTGACCTCTTCTCCTTCTGTCCCAGTCTAACGTACATGTGTCGAGCGGGTGCCATCAGGACAGACGACAGCTGCATAGTCCTAAAGGTCAGGCTTTTCTGAGACCTCTGCACCTGCACCTTTATTAATCACTAAGATATTATATCACTTCTTTATTTGATGTGCATGTCACTTCCTGTTTTTCATCCAGACTCTGCCGTGCCTCGTGCGGATGTGCAGTAAAGAACATTTGCTTGAGGAGAGGGTGGAGGGTGCAGAGACGCTGGCCTACCTGATGGAGCCTGACGTGGAGCTGCAGAGGATCGCGAGCACCACTGACCATCTGGTGGCCATGCTTGCCGACTACTTCAAATACCCCAGCTCTGTGTCCGCCATCACTGACATCAAGAGGGTGGGTCAGTGGGCCTGAGAGGGCCCTTTACATGTCACATGGGCAGGTGTTTAATGTTTGTGTCAGGACTGTGTCATCACACTGACAAAACAATGGTACATGTCCACAGGATCTGTCACCTAAAAGCTTCCCTTGCAGCTATACAATGCATTCTCATTGCACTGAGTTGTGTTTGGAGAGACAGGTTGCCCGCTCCTCATTTGCATAAAGTTCAATCTAGGCTACTTCATGCAAATCAGGTGACACCAGCACAACTCGCCACCTTTTGATAGCTCATGAAAAACTTTTGAACGATCCGTTGTTTTCAGAACATAAAGCTTCCTGCTGCACAAATAACCACTTACATCTGTTTTGTTAATGTAATGGAAAGGTTAAAGTTGGCATTCACAACCGGGTAAAATGACAGTAGTCACGGGTATTTATCAGTTCTGGGTCTGATTGGCTTTGATGGAAACAAAACACCCTGATGAGCACAGTAATTTTAGCCACTTTACCGGCGAGATGCAACGATGCTACCACAAAATACCGTCGTTCTCCGCACCAAGCAGTGCTCAAACATTGTTCCAAATGAGTCTGCACTGAGTTTGAAAGAGAGACTGAATAAAAAAAGAGGTATATAAAATGAAGTGACCAGGCCTCCGTGCAGCTTTCTACAATTTACTAACCTGTTTTTAAGCCTGTCCATAACATCAAACATGACACACCAAAAAACACACACACAGAAGGGCATATTTGCTGAGTCCAACCCATGTACACGTGCTAATTTTGGACGAAACCGTTTAAACGGGAACATTTCCAGACAAGCTGCAATGTTGGTTTGGTTTGAAATACAAGAGGAGACGGCCCATGTGCCAAGTGGTCCGACCCCTCACGTCCAAAATGCCCTTGCTGACATGTAGCACAGCTTATAGCCACGCTAGCAGCACCATGAGGCTGCGCTTCAAGCTAAATGCTAATGTCAGCATGCTAACATGTTCACAGTGACAATGCCAACATACTGATGTTAAGCTGGGGTCATTTTTCTATGTTCACATCCTTAATTTTGCTTGTTGGCATGCAGTCATTTGCTAATTAGCACTAAAGGCAGAGTACAGGGACAAAATGGCGGACCAACCAACCTTTAAATCTCTAGAGCTGTGCTGCTTGCATGGCTACTAATGATAATCACAATTTAATTTTCTTAATAAGGCCAATTAAAGGCTATTTTTATCAGAATAGTTTATTTTGCTCAGACTTCCAGACAGCACTTCAGCCGGTCTACTTATGCCGCTATAATCAGCTATGACCCAATAATTTTAAGTGCATCTGAATGTCGTCATTTGTGGTTCATATTTCCCAGAAACTAACAAGTGAGTCTAATTAAGAATGTCATCCACGGAGCAAAATCATATTATTGGGAGTGGAAATGGAGCCTTATGAAACGCCTGAACTTTGATCAAGTTTAAAGATCTCATCTTTGTGTATGAAAAAGTTTTGTCTCTTGGTGACATCATGCACCCGTTCACTTTCTGTCTGCTCTGTCACCTTCAGCTGGACCATGACCTGAAGCACGCACACGAGCTGAGACAAGCTGCTTTCAAACTTTACGCCTCGCTGGGCTCCAACGACGAGGACATCCGCAAAAAGGTCACCTTTCCTTGGGTGCATTTTTGTTTGCATGTATAATGGTGCACATACATATTTATATTCTGATCCATTCTTTACTGACCTCAGATCACAGAGACTGAAAACATGATGGACCGGATAGTCAGTGGCCTGTCAGAATCCAGCATTAAAGTCCGTTTGGCGGCTGTCAGGTACGGCGAGAAGCGAGTCTCTGTCACCCACCATGACATCTGCCCCTGCTGACGGTGCCCTCTTATCCCTGTAATCCCTTTATCAAGAGTTTAACGGACATTTGTGAAAAATTTAATGAGCTTTGAATTTATATTTAACTTCAGCTGTGTTTCTTCCCCTCAAAGTCTAAATTACATCAAAAGACGTTAGAAAACAGACAGTGGCACTGTTTAATTTGCTTATTTTTTTAAAGATTGGTCAAAATAATGTCTCTGTGTCTCTTCACCTAGTTTCCCTTTTGATTCCTCTTTTCTTCTTACTCTTTTGCCCATTATGGACCAAAATGGGTTTAAGATTTTTATAAAACAAATAAGACGCAACACACTCAACTCATGATGAGACTTTGAAGACTCAGACAGAAAGACAAGAACAGCTTTTCAGTTTGCCTTTTTAATATCGCCACACAGACGTTTCAGTTAAATTGCCAGAATACATGCTGAAGAAGGCAAAAAAGTCAAATTGAAGTGCTGTTCTCATCTTTCTTTTTAATTTTTGCTTACAAAGTGCTGCGCAACTGTGACTAATCTCTCCGACGTTTGTCCGTTCATATTTGGCAGGTGTCTCCACAGTCTTTCGCGGTCGGTGCAGCAGCTGAGGACCAGCTTCCACGACCACGCAGTTTGGAAACCCCTCATGAAGGTCAGTGGAGCGGTGACGGAGTTTAATGAGTGCATACGGCAAAACAAATCTCTAAGTGTTTGAATACTCACACACTGACTGAGATGTTGTGTTACAGCTGTTGCAGAACGCTCCAGATGAAGTCCTGGTCATGGCCTCCTCTACACTATGCAATCTACTGCTGGAGTTCTCACCCAGCAAAGAGGTACACACACACACACACACACACACACACACACACACAGACACACACACACACACACAGACACACACGTATAAAGGGAACAGATTGTATGACTTTAATATTGAGGCCATTTGTTTGTCGATCTGCAGCCCATCCTGGAGTCAGGGGTGATTGAGTTACTATGCAGTCTGACCCAGAGTGACAGTCCTGCACTGAGGGTCAACGGGATCTGGGCCCTGATGGTAAGAACATTTTACACTTGTACATTTCTTATTAACGTCAAAGTCCAGGTAAGTGAATTTGTGTTTTCCTTGACTTTTAATTTTTCACACTCATTTTAAAAGGATCTATGTGAGGTTGCAGCGAGTTAAAGTAAAATCAAGCAGATCCTTGTCACATTTTCACACAGTGACTCATACTGTCGGTTTATTTCAGTACAAACTCTGTTTGTGTGTTAAGAACATGGCGTTCCAGGCAGACCAGAAGGTGAAGGTGGAGATAGTTCGGTGTTTGGGTACAGAACAGTTGTTCCGCCTGCTATCAGACCCCGACACCAATGTGCTGATGAAGACCCTCGGTTTGCTGCGCAATCTGCTGTCAACTCGCCCAGTAAGAATCTCACTCACTCACACACTCACACACTCACAAGCATGATTAGAGACGTAAAGAAATACTTCACCCCCAAGTGATCATCTGTACATAAATTATTCACCCATGTTTTTCTGGCGATCCTTCATGGTGAACGAAGAATCCAAAAATGGAGAAAATTCTAGTTGAATTGAGGTCATAGGGGTCCACCAAACTCACACCTGGGTTATTATAGTTAAAACTAAATGCCTTAGATACAGTGTATACCACACAGGATGTAGTCAGGCTCAGTCCCTGTAGTTTAGTCTATATCCTCCAAACACCTGCAGGAGCAAAGTGGCTCCAGTTTGTGTATGTCGACTCTTAGATTCCACCTCCAACCTTGAATGCTTCACACTTTCTTACCCACTCTGTAGATGTTCGTACAAATGCATGTGTGTGCTGAACTGGCATAAATCCTTGCATACTGATTCTCTCCCGCTCCCTCTCCACCGTCAGCACATTGACCAGATCATGAGTTCTCATGGGAAGCAGATCATGCAGGCAGTGACTCTCATCCTGGAAGCAGAGCACAGTATAGAGGTCAAGGAACAGGTGAGCTCTCCCTCTGCTTCATGTTTGCAAATGGTTTCCACACAGAATTCATACTACAGCTGCACAGAAACAGCCGCATTGCAGAGTGGTTTTAACATTCTGCAGGTATGATGACAGGCTGAGGGGTCGGTCTTTATTCATGTCCAGTGTGCAGAGCTGGAAGCACATGAGACAGAATCAGCTGGCAGTTTTTTTCTTCTGAATCACAAAGTACAAAATGTTCACATAACAGCACTGACGTAACATTTCTCCTTATCTGTCAGACGCTGTGCATCCTCGCCAACATCGCCGACGGCAACACAGCCAAGGAACTCATCATGACCAATGACGACATGCTCCAGAAAATCAAATACTACATGGTACTTTATATAAAACCATCTAGTGCGATCAGAACAAGTGTGTGGTGTTGCTGCAGCGTGCATACTCACTCTCTGCTTCCTCTTTACTCCTGACGTGTTGTCAGCACACAGAGCTTTAATGAGAAGCAGATCACGCAGCTATGTTGAACCAGCTGAAGCCTGTGGACTGTTTAATAGTTCGACTTCTTATCACAGACACGTGACCTGTGCTTTTGTTGTTTTCCTCACTTCTGCTGTTCCTGCAGGGGCATTCGAATGTGAAACTGCAGCTCGCTGCCACCTTCTGCATCTCAAACCTAATCTGGAATGAAGAGGACGGTAAGGGACTCACTACACCACACACACATGAAGAGAGCCTAAAGAAAGGTGCCGGATTCAGAGAGAGGAGGAGGAGGAGGAGGGATGTGAGGAAATGTTGTTGGTCTGAAGGCACTTTCACATTACAGTAGGAAACAAGGGTCTTGTGCTGCGAGTTCTGTGTTACTTGGTGCAGGATTTATCACTCAGGGACTTCGTGTGGAGCTGTCATACACAGAAAAAATATGTAGACACACACGCCGGTGCCTGGTGCGTGTCCGTGTGACGTAAAGTTTATCTGCGCTATCAGCTACAAAGTCTAGTCAGTAGCTCCAGCTGTACGCTGATATAAATACCTTTTCTGTCTGGTCTCCATGAGGCCGACCACTTACTGTAAAGTTCTGGAAATTCAGAAACGCAAGTAAATTCTTTTCTGTCCATCTCTCAGTTTAAGCTGTGGTCAGCAGGGATTGTACTCACTAAGATTTAGCACAGCTCAGGTCAAAGTTAGACAAATTTCAAGACGCAAAGTGAACTCAAAACACTCAGATTAAAGAAATAAAGCCATTTAAACTTGAACCCAAACTGGAAGTGTCAGCTATTAGTAGATGTGAATGAATTAATCTCTGCTGTATCGTGTGTTCTCAGGTTCTCAGGAGCGTCAGGACAAGCTGAGGGAGATGGGCTTTGTAGACATCCTGCACAAACTCACCCAGGCCTCTGACCCCAACCTCTGTGACAGGTGGGCCTGAATAAGAACATCCTAAACCTCACAGCACTCTCATCAGACACTTGTTGAATAGCTGAACTGATCCGGTCTCTCTGTCTGTCAGGGCGAAGACGGCGATGCAGCAGTACCTAGCGTGACCACAGAGGGGAGAGAGCCCCTCACCGCCAGCCTAACTAACAATCGTCGGGAGGACACCTGCTGTTGGTTCTTTTGTTTTCTTGTTTTCTTTAACCTCGAGGCTTGTTTCGTTGCACAAAGACACCTTTTTTTGGACCTGTGGCTGGCCTCCCTTCACCTCCCGCCCACCACCCGAAACCACCCTCAACAGTTAAGCTCACTCCAGACCTCACCTTGGAGACTCTGAGGCCGTGGTTGTTGGGAAATCAGCGGTTAGGAGGGGTTCTCTTGTTTTATTTTCTTTTTTCAACAATGAAGTGATTTTTTTTTTTCCTTTTGGGACTTTTGTGATTTGAGATTTGCAATCTTTTTTTGTTTCTTTTGTTGGAGTGCAGCAGCCTGACACCAGCGCCACTGTGGTGCTTCTGGACTCCTGACAGTGGAGAATCGGGTCTCAGAAAACCGGACTATGAGGTTTGACGCGAGCACGGCTGGTGGACAGCAAAGCTTCCGAGTTTTCTTTTTGTTTTGTTTTTTAATTATTGCTATTAATAATAATGTTTCCTTAAGGCGTCGCAGAGCAAGGACACATTTGGAAAAACACAGACTGCCTATTTTGAAATTTTGGGTGTTTTCTTTTTTTGTGGATACATACCTCGTAAATATATAAATATATATAAATATAAACATAAATATATATTTTTGGATTTTTATTTTCCCCTGACCCTCTGTTTGTGTTCAGTCACTCTGAGTCATGATGTTTGGCACACGAGGGCGAATCCACTGCAGTCTGATTCCAGTATGTTTCTGGCGTTGATCATGGTCTCTGGAGGTGAACAAGGACAAGAAATGTAACACCCCGAATTTTTATTTTTCTCACACCTTTGTGGTTCTGCGTGCACTGTCGCCTGTCACTTCGGTCCCACCTTATAATCCCAATGGGAAATGTAGTTTCAGAGTGCTCACTCTGCCTCCGACCTGCCCGGTTACTCATTAACAGGCATGATTACACACGACACCAGAGATCAGAGGATGCATGTATCCTCACATCTCTGTTAAATATTAAAGTCTGTCCCTCCCCTCCACAACTGGGTGTTTGTCCAAACGGATAAATGAAAGCTCCTGGGTTTGTTTCAAGAAGCGAGTGATTAGATGTAAGGAAAAAGGAGCAATGATTTGAGACCGGCCCCGGAGGGTGAAGCACCAAGTGCGTCCACAGCAGCAGAGTCGAGCGCTACATCGTGTTTCTTCCCTCGATCATATAATTTCTTCTCCCATCAGGATATTTCTAGAGTGTTGATCCCTGACATTTCAAACCTTAATGAAACTGATAGAATGAATGTTACCATTGAAAATATATGCAGACCTGAAGAAGGATTACTTCTGTGTTGCGTCTTATTTCTCCTCAGAAGGTTCAGTCTCACCTTAAACAAACAGTCTGGCTTAAAGGGATAGTGCACCCAAACATGAAAATTCAGCCATTATCTACTCACCCATTTGTCGAGGGAGGCTCAGGTGAAGTTTTAGAGTCCTCACATCACTTGTGGAGATCCAAAGGGAGAGGAGGTAGCAACACAACTCCACCTAATGGAGGCTGACTCTGCAAGTGATGTGAGGACTCTAAAACTTCACCTGAGCCTCCCTCGGCATATGGGTGAGTAGATAATGGCTGAATTTTCATTTTTGGGTGCACTCTTCCTTTAAGCAGAGGGCTGTGGGGCTGCCTCCAGGGATGCACCGAGGCTTTAGGTATCAGCAGATAGTGCGCACCAATCCAAGACCAGTGTTTAAATATAGCAGCCAGCGGGTTTAAGCCATCATGGAGCTGGAAAAGATGAAGACCTTTGACAGTTAACAACACCTGTATGACAGATAGCTAAAATGTTTCATGACAGTCAGGTATATCCTCATGAGACCTGGAATTTTGTTTGGTTTGCCTTCTTTATTTCTCCTAGCTATTTGGGATCAGTAGGACCGCACAAATATATAAAAAAAGAAACATTCTCAATGATAATAAATTCCCAATGTCTTCAAACGAGCACCTTTACATTAACAGTGTCTGAGCTTGTCACTGTTTCTTAAATTGGTTAAGTGTGTTTGGCATATCGAACTGCAAACATTAACTATTAAATTTGATCAGGTTTTAGACCTCGTCCACTTCTGTGTACTGTGCTCTTACCACCACTGGATGGCACAAAAAGTGTCCACGAACAAGGACAACAGGCCTAAATTAAGCAGAAAAAAGTATAAGGTCCAGTAAACCCAAAATGTGATGTCCTCATAGGAGGAGGCAGGGTGTCAGGAGGATATGCTCATTTATGTCCAAATCTCTGCCAGGCCGTGCTCCTTTGGTACACTGTCGCCCTCTATGGATCAGTTGCAGAAACATTTTGGGGATATCATTTAACAGCTTTATTAAAAATATCCACCAAGTTTGGCGATGACCAAATTTTACATGAGGCCAGTGCACTTGTTTGGAACTGATGGCGCCCCGTTAACTGATTTCAAAACACACATGGTTATGAAACATATCCTGTAGTTTTGTAATGATTAGAAAATATCTGGTTTGTGTTCTACCACACTGTATACCAGGGGTCGATTTGAATGAACCCTTCAGGGTATGTTTCAGATACTTACATGGACATATCCTGCAACTACAGCTCAAGTGTAAACCTTTAAATGACACAACACATTGTTTAAAGCAAACCAGAATTAATGTTCCAGTACAAAACAATTCAACTGCATAAAAGCAGAACAAAATGCGATCTGTTGGCGTGCTGCTGACGCATGATGTACACACGTGTAATGAGATTAATACAATGAACTGATAATGGATTGGTCCCACAGTGTGTGATGCTAATATCAGACCCACATCGGTGCACCCCTGGTTGCTTCATGTGTTTAGTTCTGCAGTCACATGCAGCACAGAGTACATTTCTCTCTGCTGTGTAAAGAAAGCACAAATACACTTAATACAAGAACAGTGAACTTGTGTTTCCCCACTGAGTCTGAGTCACAGAGGTAATTATCAGTTTCTTTGAAAAGTAAATTCATAGTGATGTCTGAGGAACCCAGAGGCTTTTTTTAACAACACTTCCTGCTGTGCTGAGGATAGTTTCAACTAACGCAACACTTCTCTAACAAACTGGATAAAAATATTGTGTCTGCTGCGAGACGGAAAAAGATTTCTGACCTGTTTCTGACTCTGTTTCCTTCCAGACAGAGACAGTGTCTAAAAATAATGTCTTTTATGCATCTATGCAACATGAACAAACACTTTAAAATGTTCTGAGTTACATTTGTTTCTATTGTTTCTTTCTATGTTTCATTTTAAAATAAAAGATGCAATAATATTTCTTGCGTGTTACACAAAAGAGTGAGGACATGTCCGTGTGAGACACCTGGATCACAAACAATCAATGCAACTTGTGAAACAGGAAAACATATTAGTCTTGCAGACAGAATATAATTTCATCCAGACGGTTAGACTTATTAAATGCAAAAGTCACACAATGAGACAAACAAACTAACTGATGGAGGCAGCAGTAGACCAGCAGCTCCTGTGTTCTGTGAGCTAAAATTACTGTTTTTGTCAATGGAGTCTGGCTTTGAAGAGAGAGAAATTACGGCTTCATTTTCCAGTTGGAAATCACTGTTTGACATCAAGGTACAGCAGTGAAAATATTCTAAATATAACGCACACAGTAACACTGAAATTGATCTTTTTAGGTGGCTAAAGGTTTTTGTTGCTGACCCCTCCACAGCAGCACATTTCTAGCTTCCATGTCAGACTCCAGCCTGCTTCAACAAACTGACTGACATCTATTCTTTCTCCAAAAAAATCCAAACGATTCCTTTAACAACTCTGAAACTATCTCCAGATCAGCAGTTTGTGTTGTTAAATGTCCTTCTAGGTTTCCCAGTCATCCTCAAAATTTATTTTTCAGACAGGACACTCACCTCTGTGACTCAAACTGGGGCTAATGGTTCCCAGAGTAGCACAGGAGTCCGACATCTTACAAAACAACACTTCTTTATTGTTGTACAGTATGTAATCCTGGTAAAGTTCTTTTTTTAATGTAACAGCAGTCTTTAATAAAACATCTGAAACCCAACAGCCTCCAGTCGGGCGGGGCAGTTTGTCGTCTCCTGTCAGCCCTCCGCCCTCGACAGCTCCAAAGCAGGCACATTCCTCATGCAAAAAAAGCTGTGACATGCATTTAAAACCCTTTTGTGTACCCAAGACCCCCCCCCCCCCCCCCAATCCCAGAGTAACCCCCAGGATCTGAACTCCACGGACGTCAGTGGGAGTTCTGCTCAGTGAATCTGTGTGTGTAAAGAGTCCAGGTCGTCCCTCCCCTGCTCCCGTTACAGAAAATAGAAACCAGAAATCTGACTGTCTATATTACAAGTAACGCGGCGCACAAAGCACCTCACCAAAGCAAAAAGAAGTCCTGAGACCTCCGTAGCAATGCAGCCTGGGTATTGTAGTTTTAGGGTTAGGCTGTTGTCTGTCCCAGCATAAAGCTCAGTGGTTGGCGGGGAGGAGGGGGGGGGGGGGGTTGGAGATGATGATGAATGTGTTAATGCATGTGTGCTACATAAGAATCAGGAAGGTGACACTCAGTCTGGAGTGTTCATGTGCAGTTAGATGGCAAACACTCGTCACAACCTTCCCACTGAAAATAAGTTTCCCTCATTGCTTTGCTCCACAAAATAAATAAATTCACAGCCTAAATAAATAAATAAATAAATAACATTTTAGATAAAGGTGCACGTGTTCTCTGAAGGTGACTCTGATGGCTTTCTGTGTAAATTTTGATCCAAATGCTGCCTGTGATTAACAGGTGGAGGATTTTAGGGAACTTCTCATGAAGAAGGCACGAATGGCTGGATGGCTAAAGCTCAGGAGTGATGTGGGAGTTTGCTGTACAATCTGATGGGCTGGTTGTAAACAGTCATGATGGTGATGGGTGCTGTTTATGATGTTTGTGTTTCCGCCATGTTTTCCATAAATCTTACTTTTTGTCTTTGGCACACGTCACAACCGCTGAAAGTTCACACCAGTGACTGTGCATAAAGATGGATGACGGGTTTCCACTTCGTCCCACTGTACAAAAGTGAAGCCAAAATATTTGGTGCATGGAATACTGTGGCAGCTGCTTTCTAGCGATTTTTGCAGTTTCGTGTTACTGCTGTCCGACCAATAACGAGCAGCGACACTGATCAATGATAACGTCAAACCCCCTTTATATAGCCTCAAAAACAACAACAAAAAAATAGATATAACTAGTTAGAACCAAAACTTATCAGAGAGGTGAACACTTCAACAAATATCAGCGTGATGAGAACTAACTGAAATGTCAGAAACCATCTTCAGAAAAAAAGTATTTGACGTGTACTTTGAGTTTTTAGACGGGCCCATGTCCGATCTGCTAACATGGACAGGGTGGGGTTTATAAGTTATACTGCAGCCAGCCACCAGGGAGAATGATATGTTTTGGCTTCACTTTTGGGGAGCTGTCATGTCGTCCATCTTTATTATACAATCTATGGTTCGCACTTTATTAGAAGCTGCTCCTCTACATGCTCAACTGCTGACCCAGCTGTGTACAAACCCACTTGCTAAAACGTTGGGACGCTGTGTGAAATAAAAACAGAATGCAAAGATCTGCAAATCGCTTTCAAAATGAGAATTCAACACATCCAATTTGTTTTCATTAAATGTTTTTTGCAGCTATTCACATAAAATGACTGTCTGCATATCAATTACTCACTGCGTGTTACGTTGAATTAGTGAAGATAGCTTTATCTAGAATGCCCACATGGTGAATGATGAATCGAAACAAAGCGAACATTCTTCATGAATTGAGGTAAATGGGGGCCGAGTTCAACATCAGCAAAACTACATCAAGACATCTGTTTACAAACTCTCACACAACTCGTTTCATTTATGTAGTCAGTACTTTCCAAACACATACATTTTGACAGTAAAACTTGAATTAATAGCCCGGCTATTATTTGCTTAAATCACTGAACTCAACAGGCCTATATTTGAGACAGGCCTTTAATTCCTCTCACACAAAACTGCTGCTCAGCAAAGATCAGGAAATATAATCAAACTGTTTATTTAAACCAGTCTGAATATTACCTCTATGAAATTAGGCTTTAGATAAAATATCAATTATGACTCATTCATTTCATCTAGCTCCGCATCAACGAGTAAGTTACGGCACTCATCATACCGTCGTGACACCACTTTATCCTGTTAAAACAATAACTTGGATTTATCTTTTGATCTGAGGACCCTTACGCACCAAAGGAATATGAATAACTCACAGGGTAATCAAGGGATGGACACATAATTTGAGGTAGCCAACAACCCGCTTTTATACATCTTGTTATAAAAAAAAACCAGACCAGGCCTCTAATCGAGACAGGCCTTTATCTGTCAAAATGTGTAGCCACAGCAGGCTGGATGGCTGAGTAGCCTGCCTGGGCATGTGTTTGAACTCATATGCACATGTGTGCGCTATGTGTAGCTGGAAGTTTTTGAAAGTACAGTATAATGTTTTAGCAAAAATGCATGTGACTGCATAAATGACACTGGGATTATACTGCAAGTGTTGTGTGAGTTTTAAAACAGATGTTTTGATGTAGTTTTGCTTTTGTTAAATGCGGCCTGTGTTCACTTAAACTCATGGTGAGTATTGGATTGGATTCCACGTTCACTCTGACGCACAGGAAGGACAAACTTTTCTTCACAGATTTAACGTAACGCACAATAACTTATTTACAAATGGTCATTTTTCAAGTGCAGTATTCTTTTAACCCTATAAAACTACACTAATAAAGAAATCCTAACATTTCAGTCCCTAAAAATTATGTGTGTAAAGTGCAATGACACCAGGAAAAAGTACTGAAAACACTAAATACAATTTATATAATACTTTTGTTTGCGATGTACGCTTCAAGACGCTTCCTGTAAGAAGAAACTAATCTCTCACAGTGTTCACACAGGATTTTCTTCCACAGTCTTTCAGTCTTCAAGATTTTTGGGGGCCTGCTTGAGAAATTTCACTTTCAAAACTTCAACAATTGGTGTCCTCGGTTCCAAAGAAAAGGTGAAAAGGTTTTGGAGAGTGTTGCAGGTATAAAATTCAGAATAAGTTTATCAGTTTGAACATTAAATATCTTTGTACTGTATCCAGTTAAATATATGTTGCATTCTGTTTTTATTCACACAGCGTCCTGACTGTTTAAAATCGGAGTTCTTCCCTCAAACTTATTTTATAGGGGAAAAGTTTCTGTCAGAAGTTAAAACCAATTCAAACATCTCTGTTTTCGTGAACATGAGTAACGGCCGTGTGTATGACTCTGAAGATGATGTCAGCTTCCCTCCACCAGCCCACAGGAAGATACTTTAAAAAATAATCCCACTGATGAAACGAACTGGCTCTCCAGGAGAGGTGACCTGATCTGTCTGAGACTGAACGAAGAGTTTACATTCCCAGTCCCAGTGCTGTGGCTCCGACTATCTGGCTTTGTTAAAGACGTGTCCCGCTGAGATATGTGTGTTTGTACCTGCCCTTTGAAGAGGAGGAGACATCCATACTGGGTTTAAAAAGCAATAGTAAGTCAGCTGGAAAAATTCGGCTCCAGAGTTCAGTGGAACTGGTTAAAAAGCTCTGGTCGTACGTGTCCCAGTAGCTGCGGGGGTCGACTGATGCTACTGACGTGTTGATACTGTAAGACAAGTTGTGCTGTTGTTGTTGATCAGTGTAGAAAAGTACTCCCTCACACTGATTTGCTCACAGCTGGCGTTGCGTGTCGGCCTCCCAGATGTGTTTCCTGTCCTCTGAGCATCACTTCCTGTGTGAAATGGACCAGCTGTCTGTTTCCTGTCGGTCTTCACTCCATCATGCAACCGTCATTTTACCTGATCTGATCTTCATTGTTCCCCTTTTTCATCTCTTTCATTCTCTGCTGCTCTTTTATCATCTCTCACTCAGTTCCAATTCGTTCATAACGCTGGCTCCTCTTCGTCGATGAAGCTGATGTGCTCTGTGGAGGACTTGCTCTCCTCCGCCTGTCGTCCCCACTCCTGCATCTCCAGCTCCTGTGGCTGAGTGACAGGTCTGGCCTCCCCGCGGCGCAGCTGTGAGTTACACCAAGGTGGCGTCTGGCTGTCTCCCGGCCTTCCCCGTGCACTGACAAAGTCCAGAGACAAGGGCAGGGAGACGGTGGAGGGGTGGAGGGAGACGGGGGGACAGACGAGAGGGACGGAAGGGGAAGGCCTCAGCCGATGGTCTCCTGGCGAGGATGTGAGTGACGGGGGAGCTGAGCAGTGGGAGGACGGGGGAGGAGGGGTGTCCTGGGAGGGCGGCGGGGGGAGCAGGCCTCTGCTGGCACAGCTGCCAGGTCGGGATGGGTGGGGGCCTTGGCAGGGGGACAGAGACGGCGAGGAGCAGAGAGACATGGAGAAGGACAGAGAGGGTGACGGGGTGTGAGAGGCCAGGGGAGGCTGGTCCTGCAGCGAGGGCAAAAATATCCCGTTACTGGAGGAAGCGTTGAGGCTTCGGAGGCCCTCGGGATGCGCCTCCTCGGGGGAGGAGGGGTTGGAGTGGGTGGGGGCCTTTACGTTGCACCCTGGAGGTTTGGAGGGGAGCTGGGGCAAAGCTGAAGATGATGAGTTAGGCCTTTTCGGTGAATGAGGAGTTGGGAGAAGGCAACCTGGCAGATCCACACCCTCAGTGTCTCCACTGTCCAACAGGGAGTGAGTTTCAGGTCTCTGGAGGGAGCAAGGTGTGGCGGGGGGCGGCAGCACCAGGCAGGTGCTTGTGGACAGCTGGCTGGCGCTGCTTGGAGGCGGGGTTAAATTTGGCATCATGGTCATCAGGATTGGCTGTGGTGTTGTTTGGAGGAGGGGCTTGAGCAGGCGTGTCATTTCCTGCAACTCCTGACTGAGCTTGGAGACTTGTTTAGAGAGACTGTTCATCTGTTTGGTGAAGAGAGGGGCAGGGTAAACACACACACACACACACAAAGGTCAGTCCATGCAAATGTTGTATCAAGTTTCTTGTTGCTCAGGAGGATGACGGGATGGCGGGGTTCTTTCTAAACTATCTGACAAAGTTAATCCGTATTTGTGTAAAAGATAATCTGATACAGACGCTGCATACGTGATGTTCACACACACATCAACATTTATCTGACTGCAGAGCGCACGCTGTGTGCTCAGATGGAATATTAAGCTGGAAACACTCAGAGAGTTTGTACCTCTGCTAAAGCAGTGTAATCCCTCTAAACCTGTTATTTTAATAATAGAATTTAAATTAATTTGCATCTGGAACAAGACCTACACAGTGATAACAGACTGTCCTGCTGATTGGCTGATGGTGCTCCTGATTATGAATGCTTAAATCCCTTTGATGGATTATTGGAGCTTTGCAAAAGGATGCAAACGTTAAAGCAAATTTTTAGTGAGTCGGCTTTTCACCACCAAGTTACTGACGTTTAAATTAATCATGTTGTTGAAGTCCCATGAACAAATGGAAAGCCATCACATTTTGCCAGTAGTGGTCGTGGTGATATATTTTTTACTTAAGTAAAAGTAATGGTACAGCGACATTCAAAACCCCACTTCCTGCATATAGAGGTATTGTAGTATTAACAGAAAAATATACTTAATGCTGGGGCAGGCAAATGCACGTGTTTCATACAGTAACCCAGTGTTTCCCCTACATTGATCTGTTTCATCTTATTTAATTCATTCATTCATGGTTCCTCCACCCTGCTCCCTGCCGCTGTGGACTGCTTCCCTAAGAGGAGAGCAGGCATCAACTTGGGCAACAGACGTTTGGTTGGTGGGCTGGTGACCAGCAGCAGAGCCAAGTCTAATCTGTGTGATGGCAGCAACAGAAAGTTTTCTGATCTGCTGGCTGGATTCAGGCTGCTGCAGCCGCTGACTACGGCTCTGTCTCTGGAGCTGCTGCTCCTCTCTCCTCCAGGCGAAGTGGTCTGTAGCGGTGGGGAGTGAGGTGGACGACAAACTGTCATTCGAGGCTCTAGCTAACATTAGCTACATAACCATAAACATGAAGCTGCAGTCATGAGCCTTTGGCTCCAGTTAGCAGAAGGCTAAAGTATTAGCAACATTACCTCTCCATCTTAGAAACGTTTAACCGATATTGACACGTATTTTGTTTATTGTCAGACTTTGTTTTTGATCAGTCCGTCTTCCTTTTTTGGGTTACTTTGCAGTGCATGCAGTTGTCGCCAATACTGGAATAGCAACTTTTTCTGCAGGACTCTTTGCCATTGAATCAGACTTTCACCAAAGGGACGTGCACGTGCATTTGTAGAACAGCCAATAGGAACGCCCTCCTTCTGAAATGACCTCTGATTCGCTAAAGTCTCCTGTCACAGGCTATAATTTCTAAAGCCTGAAAACAGAACCATGAGGAGGTGCAGAGTTTTCTATCAGACCATTTGAATTACAATACGATCAAAGTTTATTATGGCATTTTTTCCCAGTGACACCAAATGAAACTGCTTACCCCAGCTTTAAAGTATTAAAAGTAAAGTATTCATTATACAGTGTTATTATAACTATTAAAGTGTCCCAGTGTGTCATGACAGGAAGCCAACATGCACAACACCAGGACTTATTAACACTTAATTCCATTATTTACACTGGTCCTTTAATGTAAAAACGTCTGCAGTGAAAGCTGTTAAATAATGTATGAAATATTCTGCTGACTAACAGACGAACAAACAAAACACCCAGAGCCCTCAGGTAGATGTAAACAGGCATCATCATCATGTACAAACAACATCAGCACTCACCTCCTCAGTCAGTTTAGACACACTCTGCTTGATCTCAGAGTGCTCACGGATCCCTACACACACAACACACACGACACACAACACAAACATGAGCATTAATCCTCCAGAAAAGACAACTCCTCGGACAGAAAGGTAAAATGCTGTGTGTGTGTGTGTGTGTGTGTGTGTGTGTGTGTGTGTGTGTGTGTGTGTGTGTGTGTGTGTGTTACCTGGGTATGGGGACGGTGGTGCTGCAGGTGACATGCTGGGACTGAACTCAAACTTCTGTGATGACGTGCAGTTGCTCTCAGTTTCAATGCCGTCCACGAATCTATGCAGGAAAAAGGGATTAAAAGTAAGAGATGGTGAACAGGAGAGGAATGTAAAGCAGCTGTAGGAGCACTAATTACAGTGTGTGTGTGTGTGTGTGTGTGTGTGTGTGCAGTGTATTTATTTGCACATATAAAACCCCTCGGTCAGCAGGTTTGTTCACACACTGCAGCACAGCACACAGGGTGTCATTAATCTCTGTGCACATATGGACACATTTACTTTGCATGTTTGCATCGTCCTACAGCGAGAAAACCTGTACACCTTCCAGCAGCTGCCATGTGACCCAGCAGTATGGTTACCATGGCAGCCAGACACCTATGCAGCATCAACTGCTGCTTCTTCTTTCACAGCGGTCTGTGTGTGTGTGTGTGTGTGTGTGTGTGTGTTTGTGTGTGTTACCTGGGGCTGAGTTCAGGCGGCGCGCTGCTGAAGCTGACCACCGGTATCTGCAGGGTGGTGGGGCGAGAATGCTCGGAGGGAGCGCGGAACGGCCTGGGTGGCAGCAGAGGGGAGCGCAGGGGAGAGTTGAGCCCCCTGCTGAGACGCAGCGGGGAGCGAGGAGCACGGGACACTGTGTTCTGCTCCTCGTCGCCCTCCTCATCCTCACGGATCGATGGCAGCTTCTTCACCAGGCCGCCGTTACTCTCCCAGTCCACCTGAGGGAAGAGGAGACAGTGAAAGTTTGAACCCAGTCACAGTGAAACAACATGAGCCGTCGCACCTGCTGTCAGTGACACAGGTTGTTTGTTTAGAGCTCAGCTGCATGTGTTGGTAAATAGAGCGCAGTGACACGGTTGTACCAGTGGGTGGCAGAATAACACCAGAGTTTCTACCAGTAACACTGAATGTTTGATGTACTGTACTCACACAGGTTCACTTCAACACACTGCCTCTGCCAACAGAGATCAATTAAAGGAATAATTAAGATCTTTTAAAGTGGGACTGTACGAGGTAATCATCCATAGTCAGTGTGTTAACTACAGTCGTAGAGTTTGGAGAAGCAGAAAGGAGAAAGACACGGAAGCTGAGCAATGTGCTGCTTTAGAGAGGTCAGCAACAGAACATATTTCAGCCACTTAAAAAAAAAAAAAAATCAAAATCAGTTTAAAGGTCCAGTGTGTCAGATGTAGTGGCATCTAGTGGTGAGGACTGCACATTGCAATTGTATTTGATGACTTATGATGCAGATGTTCAGGAGGTTTTACCAGAAGCTGAATCATCCTCAGAGGTCTCTTCCTCTCCAAAAGAAATGGACCAGGTGTTTTAAACCGGTAAAAACATTGAATAAAGCAGTTTAAAAATATTTGTTTTTCTTTGCTACTGCTCCCTGTCAGTAATGCAACCAAGTGTATTTACTGAAGTACAGATTTGAGGTACTCATCTTACTATATAATGACGAAAACTGAGTGTGTGTGTGTGTTCCATGTTTTTCTCCTCACTGACTCGGTCAATCCATGTGAAATGTGGCACAGTGGTAGAGGGTCATGGGAGGATGCCAGTGAAGCAATATTACATCAGTTGGCCAAAGGGGGGCGCTATAGCAACCCATTGAAATGTCAAACTTTGAATGTGCATATCTCATGCCCCGTATGTGGTAGAGACATGAAACTTTGCACAGAGATGCCTCTCCTCATGAGGAACACATTTGCCTCAAGAACCCATAACTTCCACTTATATAGATTTTCCACCATTTTGAATGTTTTGAAAAACACTTCAAATGGATCTCTTCCTAGGAAGTTTGAGCGATCTGCATGAAACTGGGTGAACATAATCTAGGGACCAATATCTAAAGTTCCCTCTTGGCAAAAGTTGGAAAACTTACTAAAACTGAGCTTCTATAAGGCAATGAATATTGCGGAGGGCGTGGCTCATCACATAAAGGTGTATAACATCTCAAGGGTTTCACCCATCACCACGCAACTTTGTAGGCATATGACCACACATAATCTGAGGGGACCCCTCCATTATTGACCCCATCAAACAAAATGGGGGCGCTAGAGAGCTCATTTCTTATCTAGGCCTAACCGCCATATGGATTTTTACTAAACTTGGTAGATATGTAGAACAGGACGCCTCAAGGTGACTGGAGAAATTTAACTCTAATTGGCAACTGGGTGGCGCTATAACAACAGAAAAATGCTTCAAAATGGCTAAAACGCGACCGATGGCTGTGGCTCCCCCTGTGGACCAGTGTTGGTGTTTTCTAATGTTTGGTATGACTAAGTCATGGTATGGTATGCTGTACATAATCATGGAAACTGTCAGTGTGTCATTCTGTCAGTCAGTCATTCCGATGACCTGTATCCCAAACACACACCATGTGAAACTGTACGTGGGTACTCAATGGGTATGGACTAGAACTTAAAACAAAGGAATACTTTGCACATCTATTTCCAAACCGGTGTGTAGGAGACACGAGAACAACAAAACTTGTGGATCAAAACCAGGCAAACCTGGTTTGGCTGATGAAGGTCTAGTCACTGAAACTTTGCAGCATTAAAGTCAATATTTTTGCAAGTTAGACAGTGTGTGGGAGTCTTTCCAGATCAAATATACTGTAGCTGGAGAGTCTGGCTCCTGGACACCACTGAGGTGCCCTTGAGCAAGGCGCCGAAACCCCAACTGCTTGAGGCCCCAGTCTAGTCTTAGTTTTTCTGGGTACTTTTAATACTTCAAGTACATTTCTGTATGATGAGTATTGATGATACTCACTTTACTTAAGTAACATCTCCAGTGCAAGGCTTTTACCTTCACTTAGCTTCCATGTCAGTACTCCAGCTTGCTTCGTCAAACTGGGGGCGTGCCAACTGACATCTGCTGAATGTAATATACTGACTATAGACAAGTACCCCAAACAACCCTACTTTTAAAAAATCTGAATAATCCCTTCAAATAAACACAAAGCATGTCTTATCGACACACTTACACATGAGAGACCGTTAGATATTACATTACAAATCATATTTCTTTTATCTATATTTTTGAGTCTCTTCTGGAAACTTCTTTTTTGTGAGGAGTTTTAGATTTATTCACGTGTAGAGGTAACATCAGATGGATCAGTGTGTATGAGCAGTGGTTTAAAATCCTCACAAGACAGTCTCATATTTAAGTTCTGGGATAGATTTTCTCTTCATGTCATTGTTATTATCTTTGCTAGTTCTTACTGAGGAAAGATTTATGTGCTGACCTTGAGAAAATAAATTATTGGCAAAGTATGAAGGTTTAATTCAAACTTGCCTTGTTTTATTTGACTTTACTGTGTCTCATATTTGCTTTAAGTTTTATTATCAATATCATTTCATGATTTACTTTATGGTGCTGCGATCTGTTTTGATTTTGTGTCTATCAAAATATGAAGAATGAAATATGCACACATGCTGACATTAAAAGTTAAACTCATGAAGGACTTCCAGAGTTTGAGCCATGTTCCAAACTTCTCCCGTCACCCTGGGGGGATGATGTCAGAGAGAAATCAGACGGAGAAATGAAGGAGAGAATCATAACAACTTAAATTCCAATTATTTCTTATTTTGTTTTGAGTGAATATTGTTTTGCCTCAGACTTTGCCAGACTGTCAAAAGAAGCCTGTCATGCTACATTTAATACAGACTGCTGCGTCTGACTTTTCCTCATCACTTTCCTCCAAGCGCATGCACGCACACACGCACACACACACACACGCACACACTCTCACACACACTCTCTCACACACACACACACACACACACACACACACACACACACACACACACACACACACACACACACACACACACACACACACACTCCCCTGGCAGTTACACCCATCCCTGTTCCCCATCAGCTCTGTCCCTGCTTATGAACTGAATAATTTAGGCTGTCTCCAGTGTTGATGCTGGGTCGCTGAAACTTCCAGAAATGACGAGCTAAACAAAACAGGACTCTGCGACTGTGATTGAACGACAAGAACTTTAAAGTTCTGCATTAAATACACAACAGAAGAAGATGCAGAGAAAACACATGGAGAAAATCACTTCTTAATTTATTGTAACAGATGTTTGCTGTGTAAGAATTTGTGTGACTTAAAGGAACGGTTCAGCACAACTCGAACGCAACAAAAACAAAGTTACACGAGCGGCATCTCCGATTGATAAAGTATGGAAGAAGAAGACTCCCCCCCCCCCCCCCCCCCCCAAAAAAAAAAAACAAAACAGCCGTGTGGGATCATTTTGGCTATCGCAGAATGACCAAGGGGTCATTGTTGACGACGGCTTTCCAGTTTGTAAAACATGCCGCAAAAAAGTCGCGGCCATAGGATCAAACACGAGCAACATGACACAACACCTGGCTTTACATTTGCAAGTAAAGGTTAATGCACAATAACTGGGTTAAAATATGTCAATCTCAATTTATCTAATGTAACACTGAATTAAAAATTATGTGATAGCGTGTTATTTGCAATTAATGGCGTAGTGGTATGATACAAGTTGGGCTTACAGTGCAACGTGACAAGCTAAGGCACGTCTCAAAAACTTTTTTGATACAGTTTGTGTGCACACAGCCTGAGGTTGTAATGGTTGTGGGTCCGTGTAGCTCTTTGGAGTGAGGCGACAGGCAGAAACTCACATCCACATGAGTGCGGGATTTCACAATTGCTCGTCGTTTATTTTTACATCCACTTATAAACACTCCAACCTTACCAAGCCTGGTTGCACGGCTACTATATTTTCATACATGAACAAAATAGTCGCCACACGACAGAGAATTTAGAGTCACCAATTAACCTGCATGTCTTTGGACTGTGGGAGGAAGCTGGAGCACCTGGAGGAAACCACGCTGACACAGGGAGAACATGCAAACGCCCACCAGGCACCCTCTTGCTGTGAGGCGACAGCGATAAACACTGAGTATTTAAAAAACTGCTGATCTGCTGGGATTTTCAGCACAACCATCTCTAGGGTTTACAGAGGATGGTCCCAAAAAGAGAAAATATCCAGTGAGCCAAAATGCCTTGTTGATGCCAGAGGTCAGAGGAGAATGGCCAGACTGGTTCAAGATGATAGAAAGGCAACAGGAAGTCAAATAAGCAACCAAGGTGTGCAGAAGACCATCTCTGACCAACAAGAGTGAGGAAGAGTCTTTCCTGCGTGTGTGTTGTGTCTAAAATCAGTGACACTGAGTTTGACTTTGCCTCCACCTTCAAACTAATTCATTTACTTCATTAAGGGATCACATGACAAATTGCCATTCTCCTCCGCCAGCTTCAAAATAAAAACATAACTCGTGCCCTGACACAGAATGACTGGTGCAGTGAGTAATGAATGTATTTCATTCCTCATCATGCAGACAAGCCAACGCCCCTCCACTTTCCCCCTGCTCCTTTAATCAAGTCTCTCCTCTCTCCCTCCATCTCTGCCTGCTCAGCATACTCACTTTCCTCCTCCTCCCCCACTGCCCTCCTCTCAGCCTCCCCCCTCTTCAACTCCCCCCTCCTGTGCCACCGTAATTTATTTTTAGCTCCCTTGTTCTAATTTTAGCTCCCAGCTCTGGAGGAAACCAGAGGAGCGCTCTGCGATGCGGGGGCGTGATAAGTGTGCACTTGCCTCGTGTTGGCGTGTGCTTGTCTGTGTGTGAGTGTGTGGGTGCGCTGAAGTTTGCGGTCATGTATGTGTGATGGAGTCATGCAGGAGTCTGGGAGCGGGCTCGCACGTGTGAGGATGTATGTGAGCTGTGTGTGTGCTCGCAAGGACAGGAATGAACAAAGTGCTCTTTTTTTCTGGTTTCTGCTGCAGCAGCGTGAGTGCAGTGTCTGTACAGTATGTGCAGGTGCAGGCACGATGTTGCTCTCGCCGTCATGTTTCTGCTGCAGAGATTGAACAGCACAAGAACATGGGGTACTCAAACATGCTGTAATGCCCCCTTCTCTCTGTAGCACAGCTCAGAGCACCCAGTTGACTGGTTGTTTCTGCACATCGCATTGTTTCGCCCGAGGCTGCGGGGTCATGACAGTCAATGTGCAGCCTGTGAATCAGCAGGGAGGGCTGCTCGAAGTAACCATCACTTAGATGATGGATCTTTTGCTTCCTCATCTTTTTCAGACAAAAACTTCTGCCGTCTTTCTCGCTTTGCAAACCATTTCCACATCTGGTACCTACATGTTTCAATCCCTACTCCCCATCTCCTCTTCATCATCCTTTCTTGTATTTTTCATCAGGTCTGCAGCGGCCGACACGTCTCTTTTCCTGCTATAAACATTCATTTCATTCATCCTTTGGGATTGCCTCTTGCAGTATGTTTACTGAGCAGGAAGGTGCTGGGTACCTGCAGGCTTTTTCCCTATTTTCCAGCAGTCTTGTCTAACTTACATATGCACAGACACTCTCCTGTGCTGCTGGTACCAGAGAGGATCAGCATACATAACCAGGATGGACGTCTGCAGCGCGGACCAAATTTACGGGCAGCAGCTTGTGCATCTGGACTTGTGCATCTTCTCGATGCTGCTACAGACACATGCTGATATGTGCACACATTTGCACCCTGCTCACACTCTGCAGTAAGCGTGCTGAGCCCGGGAGAAACACATGGCACTGCAGTGGAAAAGGAGGAACTGAAGAGAACAGAAAATGAGCCCCCTCCCCTTCGTCTCCCCTCCTCCTCCTCCTCCTTGTTTCTCTTCTCCTCGGCTGGCTGAGCTATTTATATCGAGCAGGATCCAATCTTAGCAGCAGCTGCGGGGGACACAGCCAGTCAGGGACAGCCCGTGCTTCCCCCCTGCACTATTTTTAGCAGCAGGACAGCTTCAAACAGCAGCACTGAGCTATTCTTGTCCCGGTGTTTTGCTCCCTCTGCTGCTGCACCAGCCAGAGGCGCAGGCTGTGTGTGTGTGTGTGTGTGTGTGTGTGTGTGTGTGTGTGTGTGTTTGATGGCAATAGTTAGGAGAAATTGTGATGTGTGCAGAGATCCGTGTGTTACAGTAGCAGCGGTGGAGAGGTCACGCATAGCTTTTATCCACAAGACCCCTCTTAAGGTGTCGCTCAGGGTGCCCATTAGCACCAAACGAAATGCCATTTATGATTTGCACTTTGATGGCTGCACACAGAGGGGTGGGACTGATCTGATGAGTGGTATGCGGCAGGATGTTGCTGAGTTTCTTTTTATGAGAAACTTTTCTTATTTTTGCAAGATCCTTCTATAATAAGATATTAGATATAAGATATTTTCCTCGTTATTACTGGATACCAAATGATCATGTTTTTACAAGAGGCTTTTCTTGTTACATATAAACATATTTCTCTATCCTATTATATCACAAAACCAATGCTGCTGTAGTCGCATGCAGTCGGCTGTGCCTTTGTGCAATAATAAATACTCCCATGAACAGTCGCACCTGCACACCTTTCTTTCACCATTTAATGGACCATTTCTGTTGACGCAGTCCCAACCTTTAGCCACATTAGTCTCTAAATACCACTTCAAACTGCACAACTACTCATATTCCTTCTGAGTGCTCAGCATCAGATAAAGACGGGTTAATATGTACATAACTCTAGATGTATGGGATTTGTAGCATTAAAATGTTTTGTTCAAATTTGGCTTCTACCCTCTAATTCTGACTGAAACGACCCAACAACTCCGACCCCATCTGCTGGCAAAATCATTGCCACAAGAGGGCAGTCTAATCTGTTCAATTCAATTAAAAATATTTGTCCTTTAAGGGGCAATTTGAGGCAAGAGGGCTTGCGAAAATAAAACAACACAAATCCAATCCAAGCAACCCGGTCACAACACTTAAAAGAATAGTTAGTTCACACCTTTGAAGTGAGGTTGCATGAGGTACTTGTCCATAGTCCATGTATTACATACAGTAGATGTCAGATGACACGCCCCAGTTTGGAAATGGAGGCTGGATTATTTTTATGAAAGCTAAGCAATGTACTGCTGTGGACAGGGGCAGCAACAAAACCTATTTTAGCCACCCAAAACAATTAATGTTAATTTGTGTATATGCAGTATTTAGAATATTTTCACCACTTTACTTTGCCATCAGACTTTCCCTTTCCAATGGAGAACTGAAGCTGTTATTGCTCTTGTCAAAGAGTCCAGACTCTTTTCAGTCATTTCACAGCACAAAACACAGGAGCTGCTCGTCTGCTGCTGCCTCAATCAGTTACTTTGTGTTATTGTGTGATTTTGGTGTTTAAAGGATTAGTTTGGATTCACAAGAGTCGCACCATGAAGCCCAGAACAGACCAAAGATTCACAACGAGCTGTTTTAGAACGTTGCAGAGAAAAGTAGCAGCCGAGTGAATTGGCCAGTCTGAGCTCGACTCAAGCCAGCTGATTGGTCAGCTGGTCAAATGGCAGGCGGCTGGTTTTAAAGCACGTCACCTGTTTCAACAGCCAATCAGCTGGTAGTGGAGTCAGCTGGTCAAGTCAAAGTGACCATAGACAGGGTCTCGCTGTGAATCTTTGGTCTGAGCTGGGCTTAATCCAAACAAACCAACCAATCAAGGCAGAGGCAACTCTCATATTCTGTGCGCTGAAATTATTGTTACTGTCAATGAAGTCTGGCTTTAAAGAGAGCATAGCAAGTTAAAGCAGTGAAATTATTCGAAATATAGCGTCCATTGTTGCTGCCTCTGTCCACAGCAGCACACTGCTGAAAGGGACTATGTGAAAGTGACACACTGATAAAATCCAAACTGTCCCTTTAAATTCACTGCGTTGCCCTCTGCCCTTCAGCACTCTACATTACTGTGCATACTCACGTCAGCCCCGTGGCCTTCTCGCAGATTGTACGTGAGGTCGTGCTGTATCTCGCTAACAAACTTCTGGGCGTACTCGGGGTAGAGTCGGAGGACCTCACGGAGGCCCTTGAGGCTGATGTACTGCAGGTCGCAGTAGGTCAGGGCCTTGACGTTGGCGTTGGTTTTGATCACCTGCTCCTTCGTGAGGGAGTCCGAGCCAATCAGATCTCCTTTACCTGCACATGTAGACAGACACAGAGACACATTAATGTCTTTGAAGCAGTAAATCAGAGACGGTGTATTTCCACCAACTGTCTCCACCTGTGGGTGAAATAAACACACAGACTGTTTGAGCTGCAGATATTCAAAGACAGACGGTCTAGGTAATGAACAGGAATATCATTTCAACAAAGACAGTTGGGCGAACATGTTGACTGTATGTATAATGTACATAAGAATTCATTTTAAAAGATATGCCACAGGCCAGGGCCATCGCTGTATTTTTGTCCCAATTGTCAAAGTTGGGCAGTTGCATGGTTGATAGCTGAGTTGTTCTGAGCAAAATTAGAGGTATAACAACTCTTATTACTTGTAATTTACCTCCCCACGATAAACATGACAAACATGCTCCTAAGAAAGCTAACAGGAGTTTAACAATAACTGAAAATGACACTGATGGGAATGACAAGACACGTCAGACTGAATACTGAAACTAGAAAAGGCTGAATTCTGAATTTCTGAAGAAAAAAAGCTGTGGTTGCAGGTGAAAACTGGCAATTTAAATGTTTGAAATAGTCAAAATACTGACAGAAGCTGAAATGGCAGTTAAAGAGGTTTAAGTGGAAGTTAAAATATCTGTTGAAGTTAAAGTGCTGAAAGGAGCTGAAGATTCTGACAGATTTGAGGGAGCTGAAGAGACCTTTGAAGAAACCTCCTAAACGTCTGATTCTTAAGGCCCAGACACACTAACCTGACTCCAGAAAACTAGCGGCTACAAAAGGGAAATAACGCTCCACACAAGCGGACGGTGGTCGTCTGTATTTATCATTCACAAATGGGACACCGGAAGACCGTCTTAATGCTATGAGCCAGACAGTGCATTAACAACATGAGCAAATATTAACAGAACTTAGCATATTAACTGTGCGACAGTGGATAAAGAAAAATAATCTGATAATCTTCTGTAACAAGTTTGTTTTGATCTCACTCCCTCTGGACTTTAGCTTTTTGTTTACTTTCCTCACTTCTGTTTCTCTTCTCGTGCTGAGCTGAACTACAGAGTGATTTCATTCACAGATGGACTGATTCTGAATCAGACAAAAAAAAGGGGGCAATGGTGAGGGAGACACCGCACGGACTAGGTCGTCAGACGCTCACCAATGGACCAACGGCCAACCGTCGGTTTGGTACGTCAGGGCCTTTAAATTATCAGCGGAAAAAAGGTGAGCACACATTAGCAGGCGCTGGGCTAACGGCCAGTCTCGGACATGTCAAACAGGTTAAACACTAATTGGTAACATGAAACTCTTTTATTCAGTGTTTTTACTGGTTGAAACCACCTGGTCTGTTTGTTTTGGCGAGGAAGAAACCTCTATGGATAATTCAGCTCCACTAGCCTTTCCTTTAGCTCTTTTTTAAAGCATCACTGCAGTAAGTTTTTTTCTGGCTCTCCTTTAGCCACTCTCATGCAAATCCACTGCAGGATCTGTACAGATGAACAATGTTGGGCACCACCCACAATTTCTTTTACAGTAATCATATTTGAGCGGATTATTTTTGTTTTGTCAGGAAATGCGTTGCAGAGGAGCTGTCTGTTGGCATTTCACAGAACAACCAAACCAGTAGGAGAAACAAAGCCGGGGTGTTACTGAAGATAACAAACACTGCTGCTCTGCTTATTATTCACCCACTTTCTTCTTCAACAATATGTGACCATACAGCATGCATATGCAGTGTTTTCATTAAGATTATTAACTGAGCGCACAGCGTGATGTCAAACAGAAAATGTATTATAGTTTATGATGGGCGACATTCATTTGTGAGGCGTCTGACAGACAAAGCTGCGGCAGTATTGGGAAAAAAAAGGGAAAAAGTCAAACAAAGACTGCTTCAGGGCTGCACAGTCACACAGCTGAGAACACAGAAGCAAGTAAAGGAAAGAGGGGGCTGGAGAAAAATAGGCAGAGAACGAACAGAGGCAAGATGGAGGGAGGCAGGGCAGGGTCGGCCAGGGACCTAAAATGGGTGATGGAGTGTGGAGGAGGACTGCAAAGAGGGAGGGTGAGAAAATGACGGAAACAAGGGAGAGAAAGGTGAAATTGAGGAGGGACACAGTGTGGGGGTGGCTGCAGACTGGCATGGGCTGATTGAGTCAAAATGGATGGGTGGGGTGAGAAAGTGAGAGGGGAGGTGATAGGGCGAGCAGGAGTTTGGAGCACGCCATGTTAGCAACAGCAGCTATTAGACGTGGACCTCAAACTCTCCTCCGAACCTCCTACCACCTCCACATCCGGCCGTCTCTGCACCCTCTTCTCTTGATCCCCCCATCTGTGCTTGTACTTAATTTGGCACGATGGGCTCTTCACATGCTCCGTCTGTCTCTCTATCTTATTCACATCACTCACACTTCTGCTCCTCCACTTCCTCTTTTCATTCCCACACCACTCAGTTCAGCTCCAATTGTCTTTCGTCACACAGATGATGGGTGTCGACAGAGCCAAGAGCGACAGCGAGCGTCAGGGAGAGCTTCGGCTTATAATCACAGCAAAATGTTAAACTGAGCAGGAGGTGAAAACTTGAAAGTGACATTTAGGAGTGTGTATTTGTCTCGGCTTCAAGTGTTTGTCTCTGTGTGTGTGAGTGTAGGTGAAAGAGACGAGGGCAGCTTATGAAAGGAGTTCATTTTATCCACGTTAAAGATGTTGAGCCTTTAATACTGTATGCACTAACAGGTTCTTTCTTTGGTCCTTGCTCTGTTATAAATGTGAAGCTTCAGCTGATATTTCATGCAACACTATTCTTCTTATGAAAAATGAGTTGTTGGGAAAATATTCACATTGTGGATCAGCAGAATCAATAAAACCACTGACAGGTGAAGTGAATAATATTGATCATGTTGTTACAGTGCAATGTTTTGCTGGGAAACCTTGGGTCCTGGCATGTGGATGCCACTTGACATGCTCCACCCACTCAAACACTGTTGCAGACCAAGTACACAGTTTCATGGCAACTCCCTAAAGGCAGTGGCCTCCAAGCGTGACAATGCACCATGCAACAGTGCAAAAACTGCTCAGGAATGACCCAAAGAACGTGACCAACAACTCAAGGCATCGCCCTGGACTCCAAGTTCCCCAGATGCCAATCTAATCAAGCATTTGTGGGGCGTGCTGATTCCCCAGAGGTACCCCCGATCCATGGTGGGTCTCCTTGGATCGGACTCAGCTCTGACTTGACTAGGCATGAACACAGGACCTCTGGGGGTGTTGGTTGAGGATCCTTTGAGTCCTCTGAGTTCTGGGGTGGGGTATCACATCCCATGGGTACTCAATCAGACTGGCATCTGGGGACTTTGGAGGTCAGGTTGATACCTTGAGTTCTGCAATGGTGAGTGGGGTGGAGCATGTAAAGTGGAATCCACGTGAATGAGAGAATCAAAGGTTTCACATGATCAAAATTATTCACTTCACCCGCATGTGGTTAATGTTGTGGCAGATCACTGTATATTACAGGTTAGTGATGTCAGGCTTCCAAACAAATGATTCTTTTTAAACAACTCTTAAAGAGGATCAAGTTAACTTGATATGGAAGCCAAAATCCTGGCTCTGTATGCTACATTCACAGCTGTGCAGAAGATAAGATGGTCGGTTGCTCAAAGCACCTTAAAGTTAAGATTTTCCTCAAAGTCCAAGTTAAAGTTTCATTGAGATAAAATTGGTTGCAGAAAAAAAAAGAAGAAAAAAAAAAAAGTCTTCTCCTTAAGGTTTCTTTAAAATGTTAGCGATTTAAGTTTGTCTCATCATCTTGGTGATATAAGTAAGGAATTGCTTAGTCTCGCCACCTGACAATCAGAGATATCCGCCTTCTGATAGTCTGGGGACACTCCTTTCTAAAGTGTGCTTAACACACCAGAGAAAACGGCCGGCAACAAAGCAACGCCTCTTGCATTTTTTAAAAGGACATGCCCTCCCGGAAATGTGCGCTCCCCCTTTTCTCGTCCGAGCTTGAAAATGGATGCCAAGAGATTTACCTCCGTTTTATCAAATGTGTGTTCAGTCCACAAGATTAACTAAGTAACCAAAGTAAAGACAAAAACATAAAGTACCTCTGACTCCATCGTAACTGCAACATGGCTGAGTTTATGGAGAAAAATAAGGCGTCCCAAGAAGACTGCTCCACAACCAGGAGAACCTGATGAAACGACTTAATGGACCATATTTTGTGGTGGCTTGTCATTGCATCTCGTGGGTAAAGGAGCTAAAATTAGCTGGTTCACCCAGTGTTGTGTTCCAATCAATGCCGATCAGAGCCAGAGGCGGTAAATACCCGTGACTACTGCAGTTATTTGACCCTGGGTATGAACGCCAATTAAAAACATGTTTGTGGGTGTTAGCTGTTTTTTGTGCAGTGGGAAAGGGGGCTAGAACCACAAATGTTTGGTAATCACTGCATAATATTCTCAACACGATGAAACGTAATAATAGTTATATCATCTTCGAAACGAGCCACAGCCATGCTAACAAATCATGTACCTTTTATACACTTTATATTGAGAAATTCCTGCCTTGAACAGGTGGTGTAAAAGGAGCTAGAGTCTTTATGTTCCACTTGTTTGTCAAGTGGGACACCTGGTGAACTTTGGTATGCCGCTCTGGTGTTTCGCTAATATCAAACGGGTTTGAAATTTTTCACACTGACCCGACCCGACCCTACCAATCAGAGCAGACTGGGCTTTTTTGGGAGGGGGCGCTAAAAGAGACAGAGGCTAAAATGGAAGATCTCAGAGACAGGGTGAATACAGGTGTTCCAGCACAGACAATAAAGTGTTCTTTGAACATTAAAGCATGTAAACATGTTAAAGTAGAAACCCAAATACAAGTGGGAACCCTTCAAATGAGCAGAATAGTTTCCCTTTAACACTGCATGATGTGCAAAATGTCTCCAGCCATGACTGTAATTGACTGAATGCGTAGCTGCACTTTAACTGTTGGGTCAGACTGACTATCAGCTGGAAGTGAACAGCTCTAACATCAGCACGGACACCTTTTCATTCCTAGAAGAACACTGTACATGCAGGTTCTTGTTAAAGGCCATGATGGGCTGAACCATGTGAAGAGCTCGCTGAGCTCTGCAGGCTCTGCTGGATCCACACTTCAGCATTAATAATCAAGGTGCTTTAATAATGTAAAATCTATTCATTATTAATACCAGCACAGCACCGCATTCCCTCTATTGATGTGCATGTGTGTGTGTGTGTGTGTGTGTGTGTGTGTGTGTGTGTGTCATGATCAAGATCAAATGTGGCTGGGGGCTTGGCATTTGAAGATAAATCCACTTCATCACACACACACACACACACGGATGGACACAGAGGGAGATGCAGGCGCGTAGGTACAGACCATTAATTCAATACACCTTGACCTTTTGAGAAACTGACTTTTGAGACGTATACATCTGTCATCGCTGCGCAAACAAACACACATGAAATCCTCCCCCTTCCCCCCTCATCTGTCCGTCTATCACTTTCTCTGTTACACATTCACACAAACACACCTCGGGAAAGCTCGCCCCGTTTGCTGGATTAGTGTTGCGAGGGCTTTGAAGCACATCCAGAGGAAATTAGATTTCAGCCTGCGAGACAGCCAACTAAAGAAATTATTTTAAGCTGTTGTCACAGGTGCGACATCGTGTCTGACCACACAATTTACAATTTGTTCTGTTCTTTTCAGTGTTCAGTTGTCTTTAACTTTTACTGCTGAGCACTGATTGATTCAGATTTTATTCCTAAAACATTTGTGTGTCTGCAAAAAGAAATACCTGAGAAAAAACTGAATCTCTGAAGCGACACAGGGATTAGCTTCTGATGTTACCAGAGTCATTAAAGAGACGGCTGTTGTGTAAACTCCATTCACTCTGTTTAAGCAGATTCTTGCTGCAGATCTGCAACATTTGGAACAAAGTAGAAAATATAATTTACTTCCCTCAGGATGAACTGTAATAATTGTGTTGATTCCTGCACACTGAAATTTGCTTATGTTTGTTTCTGTCTTTCATTCACTGAAGGGGACGAAATGACATTTGATGAAGCAGCATCGTTGTCCAGATGAAAACAGTAAACTTTAAGAGTCGCAGAAACAAGTTGTGATAGCGGTAACGTGTGAAAAGGTGCATTTCTACTTTTAGTGATTATATGTTGCTGTTATTGTTGTTTTGATTTCAGTTCTGTTTTAATTGGTGCGCCTGATGGTTCTTTGTTTGCTTATTGATTATTTTTAATGTCTCTGCTCATGTCGTCTTAGACAAAGGTTTGAATGAACAAATGAATGAAAGTTGTCATAAATTGGGAAAAATTCTTAACTGTGACCCCAGGAAAACAATCAGGAGAGGGCAATAAAAAACGCTGTTCTCCTGAGTAAATCAGGAAGGTTGACAAGGATGAGCTTCACACCGTTGTACACAGAAACTAGTGGTCTGCCTTGCAAACCAGTTTGAACTGTACATCTATTGATGCCAGGTACATTGATATCAGAATACTGGCCCCATATCTGAGTAGATTTTTGTTGTTGCACAGAATTTAGTCCACCTAAATTAAGCACAATTCAGTTGTACATATTTTCCAGTATAATGTTATGATCACTGAGTGAATTTATCAACAGTCAAGTAAAAGTCATTTGAAAATCTGCAGGAAGTCTAGCTGCAGTTGAAGCTGTGCCAGCAGTGTAAGGAGAAAAAATCAAAGTGATGAGGAAAAAAAAGTTATCTCTGTTTGATATTACAGTCAGGTGTGAGGCAAAGATTAAGCTAATAAAAAACGTTTGCTAGCTTATTTAAAAAGTGATGAGATGACCCATTGTGTACACTGTTTATATGACTATTTTTATTCTTATTTTACTTTATATGTATATTTATATATGTGTGTAAAGAGTACATGGCTGTCAGCTCTCAGTTTTGCAGTCAAACCTAATGTATGTAACATTAGGACTGTTTAGGAGCCTCACTATGCAGAAATATTTAAATACACCATTTTGAAAAATGACAATGTTCCTTTTTCGCTCGCCAAAATTTACCGCAACTCTGGAGCATTATTTGGCCACTTTCCAACAAGATAGCCTAACATGGTTAGTACCAATGGATGCCTCAGGTTCTGTAGTTTGATATGATACCAGTGTCTCTACTGTAGCTTTAAAATGGAGCTTCATACAGCAGGTTTTATTCGCTAATATTAGTCCGCCTCACTTCTCACTTTCAGCTCTGCCTGTCACACCTGCTGCTTCTTCACATATTTTTTGTCAGACATCAGGTCAGTGTCTCTCTGCTGCTTTCATTTTCTTGTTCTCTCTGTACTCTGACTTCTTTGAGGAGCACCTGATTTTGGTGCAACATTCTGACTTAATGAGGCAGCAGTCCGACTCACGTTTACATCAGCTGCACTTGTGAGTTCTGCACAGTCAGTCAGATGGACCGAACCATTTCACAATACCTGCAGGGGAGTGAAGTATCAGATGGCATGTTTTAAGTGATTCAAGTCAGTAAGTAAATTGTCGTAGTCGATCCCATCTAAGGGTCAATCACAGACCTTTTCACGAGCCCTCCCATGGCCTTCGGCTGCGGTCATCTGTAACCTTTGACCTCCCTGGCGGTGGGCCTGCCCTCGGATGAAATACAAAGTTTTTAGAGGGTCTTCCAAACATACAGCCTCACAGAGCTTCTAGCACGGCTGTAGACTCTTGATCATAATATGGGTTGATGAGTTTTTAAAACCGATGGTCCAAGCATCACAAAGAAAATTTCTGTTTATCACCTGCGTTGTTTTGTAGCGGCTGAAGAAGTTTCAGACAGACACAAGAAATACCACACATCTTCTTGACTTGACAACACTCGTCGTAAGTGTGGAAATATGTTTTTGCTCCATTACAGCGTCACCTGACTTCCTCTTTTGTTCCCACTATAATTACCACTGTCACTGGAGGGCTTTGTCATTTAAAGTAAACATGTGGTTTTGGGGCACCTGCTGTAATGACTGATTCTGTTGTTTCCTTTGAAGGACTGAGCGCAGCTGTCACGTCAGACTAGAAAAGATTGAGCAGAACAAAAGAACAGAAAAAAACACCACCAGTGTCTCTTTAATTAATGGATATAATGGAGTAAATGAGGTGTGACTTGTAATAAAGCACAGAGATGACATGTCATGTGACGGTGGTAGTTGTGATATTTGTGGCTGTGCAGAGCATGACTCTCTGGTTGTTCCTCCCACACACTGTCTGCAAATCAGTCCTGTTTAATATTAGACTTCACTGGAACACAACGCCGCCTTCACATTCTCCAGAGACCGATGTGAGTGAGCACATATGATCACACCATCTCATAAATGCCAGTGCGCGCGCGCACACACACACACACACACACACACACACACACACACACACACACACACACACACACACACACACACACACACACACACACACACACACACACACACACACACACACACAAATGTTTTCCTCACACAGTTACATGTTATTCCAAAAATCAAAACTCAATTTCAATGTGTGAAAACCGACAGTTTATCTTCTGTGCGATGCCACAAAATCCATCTTTTCTAACTGATGAGCTGCTTGTCACACTTTTGATTACGAGTTCACATCATACTCCTCAACACTTGGACAAAAATATTTCTCTTTGTGGCTCAAAAGACGTTTGAAAGTTCTCTCCATTTGCAGATGTTCAATGTGTTGAGCCACGCAGACACTCTACCCTTTATACAAATCTCACATTGCACATGTTAAGTGCCTCTTTCTGCAACGGCCAAAACGTACAACCTCTATGATCAGATCGATCGACTGGTGCTCACACTGAACATAAACATATAGCCCCTCAGGGTGCGAATTAAAGAGGAGCCAGAGGGAGCTTGGCTTCTCTTAATAAGAGCTCTTCTCCTGCATCTTCATCATGTGTAAAATCAGGCTGTTATTCATGTACGCTGGTTTGTTGATAACGTGACCCTTGAATTAAAACACCTGGTTCGGTCACCACAAGCACTCCTGGGGATGTCCTGAACTGGTTAAAATAATCCAAATTGTGGCGCCAGAAACACGACTGAAAAATGTAACTGATCTCAAACACTGTTCTGCTGCTTGGCCGCCTGCTCACCTGGGTCTCACGCCTTCCACCAACCTTCCTCTTCCTCGTGAAAAACCCATCTCATATACATGTAAGCACAACTATGTCACTTTAGAAATGTTGATGTGTGTTGTACAAATTTTTCTTAATCGCATGTTTAAAATTCCATTATATTGCATTTCAAAACACTTTTGAAGTCCATATAAACAAGTGTCTTAATTAAGAATCAAATGAATGCAAAAGGAATTTACTGCGCACATTTCAGGAGTTTCAGTTTAGTTGCTTTCTCTGATAATACAGGTCCTGTCTGTATGAAACTAATGTTCCCTGTTACAGTAAGACATATGACTGGTCACAACATGTCAACCTGACGACGTCCCTTAGACCCGTGTCTGCCATGATGCTGACTGGTCTGCAGTCAGTTGCAACCCATTTAGCAGCGCTGTAGTTAACTTCCTAGTTTCATCCACAGGTCCATGGTGATTGCAGGTTTTGGTGATGCGTCAGCCTGCTGATATCAGTCTGATTAGCTGCATCTGTGTGCACAGAGTACTTCAGTGATATTTTAATTCTGTTTGATGCAGGGTGGTATCACTTCTGACTTGTCAACTGAGCCATTAGGGAGTTTTATAAAGTAAAAGGAACCGTTTAAAAGCAGGGTTGTGTCATTATTTTCCATCACTGCAGCAGCAGGAAGCCGCTGTGGCCGCTTGACTAAAAGTAAGGACATGTGGAAGGGACAAAGTAGCAGCATGTGATCAAGGTGGTCAAGGTAAGGTTTAGGCAACAGAACTATGTGGTATATAAACTGCGTTTCCTTACAACACTGACTAATGGTTTCACACGGGACACAAACTGTGGTCTTGTGAGTGGAAGTCCAGTTTTGTTCGATACATCCACCTCCCTCCCATTCTATGAAAAATTTCTCACTATTTATACGCCAGTTACTCTCAGCGTTACGTGTTGCCGTGGATGGGTTTACACTGGAGTTAGTTGAAAGCTCTGTGCATCTCATGCAGACACTAAAGGTTGATGTTGCCGTCTTTATCACATGTCGAGGGGTGTGACGAAGTATTTGATGACCTGGAGATGATGTACTGCGTTTGCCACAGATATTAATATAAAACTATAGCCGGGTGCAGAATCTCAGTGATCTGCAACTGATGTATGAGGAGCTTCCCACCCTCCTCTAGTTCTCATGTATTCATATTTGCTGCATCCTCGTTCATTCATTCATCCGTCTCTTTCTGGATGTCTTTACTCTGCCATATGTGAGGTCTGATAGCACGACTCCCTACATCTCTATTCACACTGGATTGAAGGATTATTGTGTTTAGCTCACAGGCTCAACACTGTGGGAGCCCTGACTCTGTGTGTGTGTGTGTGTGTGTGTGTGTGTGTGTGTGTACTGAGTACGGTGATAACTCTTTAAAGCAGCAGAGCACAAACAACAGCTCTTTATCAGCCCTCCCTCAGCCCTGCCTTCCCTGTTGTTGAGTGATACACACGCACGCACGCACACACACACACACACACACACACACACACACACACACACACACACACACACACACACACACACACACACACACACACACACACACACACACACACACTCCTCCGTCTCCCTCATTAACCTAATTTCCCCTCAAATCCAGATCAAGTGACTCCTCAGGTCTGATTGGATGAAACTGAGCTCAGCACTGTGAAATGATTTCACCTGTAATCACTGAGTTGAGGTGATCTTGATATCAAACAGACGCAGTTCTTATCAGAGCGTTCTTCAAATTAACAGTTCTCACCTTCATTAACTGTCCCGCAGATCGTCTCACATCCTCTCATTAAGTCTCACTCTGACAGGTAATTGTCTGTCAAAGCTGCGGGGCTGCTGCGTAGTTTTGATCCAATTCTGCGTCGCCAATTTACACATAATTTTCCTCAAATAATAAACAGACCATCCTTGTTGTATTTTACTCTAATTAGGTTACCGGTGTGTCATTTCTGCAATCCAACAATCAGCTAAAGTCATTTCAGATCAGTTTCTGTTCCCGTCTCTCAATTAATTTGAACACTATTGGGGTAATTTGGGAGAACAAATGATTTGAATATTGAGAGGGGAACAGCAGAATAAATGGATATAAATAGAGGCAATAAACAAGGAAAGTATCATTTTAAGCTTCCTTTTTTTTTTTTTTAATCAAGCACACTCTCAGCTTTCACACGTACTGCACAGTGTCAGGTATCTCTGCTAGGCATTTAAATTAAATTCAATCTTATCTAACAGCTTGTGTCCTTTAAATTCTTATTTTTATGGGAGCAGCACACATTGAACGCTATCAGTCAATATGTTTATACGACATTAGAGGAAATTGATTTATTGTGTCGGCCCGGCTAAAACCAGACTTTTAAAATTTATGTAAACATGTTAGTCAGACTGAAATTGCTTTTCTCACAGTGGGACTAACACACCCAGACCATGTGACTCCTGCGTGTATACAGTCAATCAGACCCAAACTGGCCGAGGTGCTCTGAGCATGCTCCATAGTTTCCGCCCCGGGCTTTGACCCGGAAGACCAATAGCATTAAATGTGCAAGAGAAGAAGAAGCCGGTAACAACATGGAGAAATCTACATCCAGAGCCGTGACTTTTTGGACGGACCAAATGTACAGAGCTGTAAAGTTGTCCACCATGGTAGCAGTTAGCTGCTAGCTAACCGTAGCTAACTTGTTTGTCCATTGTTTGGTCTGTGACGTAATAGGTCAACAGGAAAAAGGTCCAATACTAACAAGCTGAAAGGGGGCATATCTCCACCTATCGTAGAGGAGTCGCACATACTTGGCTCAATAAATGGATTCCCCTCCCGTGCTTGTATACTGGGACAAGGACAGTAGTCGAGCTGGAACTGTAGCTCCACTTTACTGTGCATGTAAATTGTTCAATGGGCTGCACTTGCATAGTCAGGAACAGCCATCAGTAGCAATTTGGGATTCAGTATCTTGCCCGAGGGCACTTCAACATGCGGACTACAGGAGCCCAGGATTCGTGGACGACCTGCTCTACCTCTGAGCAACAGCACAGCCGCAAATGTATTGAATTAAACATGTATTGGCAGAAGTAAAGAGGTGCGCTTTGGTGGATCCAAACAACTTGTCCTCACACAAAGGTTTGTATGATGTTTGACAAATTAGCGCCCCATCAGTCAGCTTAGGTTTAGGGAAAGAGAAATGGTTGGGTGTGTTATTTTGGCGAGTATTTTCAGTACGTTCAGGACTCTCGTGGCCTGAACAAAGGTCAGTGAGTCTAACCTGAAACAACCCAACCTAAAGAATAAAAAAAGGAAGAGCACATTTCTACAAACATTACCAGGAACTTCTCTCTGTGACCTCACTTACCCAGGATGGCCAGCACAGTGTTGTCTTTCAGCACCTCCATGGACCCTGAGCAGACGAAGTAGATGGCCTGCAGGGCGTCTCCCTGCCTGATGAGGAACTCGCCCGGAGCACAGAAGGAGGTCTTGATGATGAGGGAGAGGGAGCGCAGGCAGCCCCTGCTGGCTGACTCGAACAGAGGCAGCTGGAGCAGCTCCTTGTTCAGGTGCATGGCGATGTCGGCCCTCAGCTCGTCTGGGAAGTCCTTCAGTAGCTGTAAAGCGAGAGGGGGGTTCACACTCATCAGGTGGTCTTTCCTGAGACTCACAGCGGCTGCTTCGACTGAACAGCAGGCTTCCACACAACTCCACCATCCTTAATTACCTGAGAGCAGTAACTCCCAAACATGTGACTGAGGACAAAGATGTGGAGCAGAATGAAAGTTAAATAAAGATTCAGGTTATCAAGGTTTATTCTGACAGCAAAAATGTTATGACAGTAAAGATTAACAGAATTTAAAAAAAAAAAATATGGGGTATTTTATATTATGCCTTTATTTGATAGTGACAGAAGAGAGAGAGGCAGGAAATGTGGGGAAAGAGAGTAGGGGATTGAAATGCAGCACAGGGTGCCGCTGGTCAGGTTCCAAACTGCAGACTGGAAACTGGGGCCGACTCTCTAACAGATCGGTTACAACCAAAATACAAAGAAGCAGCAAAGGGCTATGGGTTGGGATCGTACCCGTAGCTGCTGGGGTACGGACACAGCCTTTGAACCAGGTGAGCTAGAGGGTGAAATCGAAATCCTCAGAGGGGCTGCCATTGTGCGTCAACGTTGGGACTGTAACCATGAAGTGTAAATGCACTGGCATGGTGACATCTCCACTTTGCATACGATGGATTAACCACCTTACGTTGTAAACAATGGATTACAGCAAAGGGAGAGAAACACTTGTTGTGATCAAAGACATGGCAAATTCATTTTAAGTGTGCTTACTTCTCTGTAAAGATGAGTAGCGTTAACAACAGCTTGTATTAAATGGCCCTGTTGGGCTTCACCACTGGTCGCATATTTAATTTCCATGTTTCATGCATAAATCAGGACTTTGGCCGGGAATAAAACACATGGCCAGAATGCACCAGAATCTAGCGGCAACCTCCAGGGCTGAACGTCCACTCAAGACTGGCTCAAGAAGCCCGTCAGTCCCCATAGTTTCAACTTTACAGCAGAAATAAACAGGTTTACAGCCTGGTGCAAAAACAGTTCTGATCTCTTTAGCTAATTTCATCATTCATGACAACTGTAAAGTTGATTCATTTTTATATAACTCACCTGTTTACATTTTTTTAAGGCTTAACATTGGACATAGTCGAGACTGGTTCCGCTTGAGTGACAGGCCGTCTGCCAAAAGCGTCCTCGGATTCTGAGTCACATCAAATGTGGTCACCAAAAACCAAGATAGCGACGACCAAAATAGTGAACTAGAGGCTTCAAAACTGGAGGCTACAAACCAGTGGGTGATGTCACAGTAGCTACATTCATTATTTTTTACAGTCTATGACCAGAATGCATCAAACTGCACCAACGCACCACTCATAAAGTTCAGTTTAAAAAAAAAATCCCAGCAGCACCCATTAGTTCTCCTCCATGATGCTGACTGAAACGAAAACTATTTTCAGTTCTGGCTTTTTCTGCATTTTGAGTGAAATGACCCTTTATGATGATACATATGAGAGGTTTAAAGTGGAAGAATGTGTTCATGAGATCCTTATACACAGTGAGTATTAACACACTTGTCCGTCTGTATCACATGTATGTTGAGGTGAATGTATTTGCTCTCTCACCTCACTGACGTCTATCCCATTGTTGACCGACCACGTGGTCTGGAAACACTCCAGCATGCGCTGCTCCAGGGCCTTGGGCAGCCGATGGACCCTGATGAAGTCCTTCAGGTCCTTGGTGCGGGTGTGGTACAGCGAGCGGCGTGAATACATCCTCTGGATGATGGCGGTCACGTTACCAAACACCACTGCATGCATCAGCGCTGCAGACAGAGGGCAGGTCGTGTGCTATTAGTATGATACAGACTTAATTACAGAGTTATCTGATTGGCTCTTATCTAGAGTGGCTCAGGATAAATCCCATAATACTTCTGCACAGCGGGGAGCTTCACAGGACGTCTTTATAAACCCCAAGAAGTTAAAGAGCACGGGGCTTAAAAGGACTTAGCTGCTCTAAAACCACTGTAAAGCGGCGCCTCGAGTGGATTACTGCTGCCACAAAGGAGCAGAGACACACTGCTGAAATAAAATGAATGAATCTTTTATTTTAATGAACAAAAAAACAGTTAGAAGGTTATTATTCTAAAACCCAAAACTAACGAGAACCTCAGTCTACGAAATGACTCTGGTGTATTAATATTTATTAAACACTTCCACAGCCACACTCGAGTTGGAACGTGCACACAGCTCACCAGCAGCCTCCCAGTGAGGACTGGATCTCTCTATCCCATAATGCCCCTCCTGACTGTCCTGCAGAGCACTTTCTCTTCCTAAATTTAATTGCTGTGCAAGTAGAAAAGGTGCTGAAACAGCGTTCAGACCACAGGACACTTACACAGTCCACTGACACCCAGACTAATGACATTATTTTAGGATGACTGCTCCTTCAGGCACAATGACCCACCTCACATTCAGAAAAACTCTGAGTTCAGATGTGGAGTTATCCGTCAGTTAGAGCTGAAGGGCACCTGCTCAGGAGGCAGGAAAAATGTTGGCATTGTACATTTCTGCAAAGAACAAAATGTTACATCTTTTTCTAATTTTTGGTATGACTAAGTCATGGTATGGTATGCTGTACTCAATGGGTATGGACTAGAATTTTAATTCTGGCGTTATAGCGTAAGGTGGGAAATGTGTTTGTATTAATGACATCAATCACTCATATTATCATCGCACCATCTAACCTGTAGCATTTCATTTACTCACTGTCATCCAGTGATTGGAGAATATTTCTCTGACCTCTTCGTGTTTACACCATTTTCTCCTCTGATTAAGAAACTCTGAAACCTCTTAAAAGTCCTCCTCCCCTCCTAACAGTTTTTACCTTAAGGTCTGACATGCTCTGTGAATAACTTTTATCTTTACGAGGACCTAGTCTTAACTTTAAGGGGAAATTCTAAGAAAACGTAACAATTCTAAGAATTTTCTTAATATTTCATCACTAGGAGCAACTCTCAGCACTAGGAAGCTTTGTGAATACTGCCCCAGGTGTATTTATCATGATCTTTTCCTAACCATAACTAAGTGTTTTTGTGCCTAAACATAACCGCACATTAACCACAGCTATGTTGAAAGGTAAAGAAATGTAAAGTTTAAACATATTTGCTACAAAATAAAGCACAAATGTAACGTATTCTTGGTTTGCAGAAATGTAAAATGCCAAAAAATGTCCTGGTGTCTGGGCTGAGGGCAGCCACTGCTGCAGGGAAACTCAGCAGGATAAAATTCAGAGAGATTAATGAAGCTATAGTGTCCTCTCTTTAGCCTCTCTGTGTATTGGTGAGCTCGCTCTGCTTTGACAGAAGACTGTACACACACACGTCTGTGGGTGCAAGGTTATTAAAAATCAATGCAACACAAAAAACACCCACTCCAAAACCAAAATTTAATTAAAGGACGAGGAGCTTTATTCTATGTTTTTCTTTCTGTCAGCAAATCCCATGAAAAGACAGGACCAATGTGTTGGTCTCTCAACACTGTGAATACTCTGTCTGTGGCGTTCAGCTCGTTGGTTAACTCTGAAGATGTAAATCTTTAAAAAGGGGTCAAAACAAACAGTTTTTAAAAATCGTTCACTGATTTCCTTAAGCAGCTGGCTCTGCAGCTTTTAATAAATGTCAATTTAACAGCAGGGTGAATGGAGAACTGCAAAGTGTTCTTGCTCGATTAACCAGTAGTCTGTGGTGGGCTGTGAATAGTATATTGTGAACGAGCTGCAGGCTGCAAAATCAATCTGTGAGTGGCCATCTTATCCTTCTATCACAATGTTCTAAGCCCTGATACAAGCATTCAACTTCTGGATAGGCACCTAACCAAAATACAGATCACATATTTATGACTTGAAAACTTGACACAAAGTGACGAGTCCTCATAGTACCATCTCAAATTAATCTTCAGGTCCCCAGCTTTCAGATGATGTATACCACTTTGATGGGCCACAAACTGCTGACCTGATATCGCCCCCTAACGATCCACTGTACGCCTAAAAAAGAAAAAATGGGTCTACTGTAGGGAGGAGTGGAGCGGACGAGGTTAATGTTATAACATTAAAGTTCAGGCACATCAGCACCTCTCACTGGAAAATGGCAGATTTGATTACTTCCACTGAAGAAACATCAAGCACAGACAAAAGTCACCGCCTGAAGTGTGTGATTTGTTACCTAAAGGCTGTGTGTGTGTGTGTGTGTGTGTGTGTGTGTGTTTACTGTGGACACAGAACCTTTTCATTGTCACACATGAGTTCACGTAACTGCACGGTGGCAGTTAAGGATAAAGTTTGGGTTTTAGCCCCTGGAGAAGAAACGCAAGTCGATATAATGTCCTCACACGTATAATACTAAAAGTGTGAGTGTGAGAGTGTGTGTGTGTGTGCGCGTGGTCATTTACAGCCCACTTAATGTGCAGCGAGGCCTGAGACATCCTCACACCTCGCCGTGTCCTCTGACCATAAATGTTGGCATTTCTCTCAGCAGATAACCTTTTCCTTCCCTCCATTTCTCTCTCATTTCTTTTTTCATTGCTTTCTGCCAGAACATTCAGCTCCCTTCATTATGCATCAGCACAAAAACATCTCAATTCAATTCAAACAGGTGGTACGGTGCTGCATTCATCCAACACATATTCTGTTTCAGTAAAGCAGTAAAACGTAGGGGTAAAAAAGAGACCTTTAGGCAGACTCTTCTAGAGTTAAGGGGTGTGAGGAACAAAGGCCGCCTCATCACGCCTTTTAGTTCTGACCTCTGCAACAATCTAAAGGTTTGCATAGAGGAGGCACATATACACTCACTGGCCACTTTATTAGGTACACCAAGGTTGGACAAGGTGTTGTTGCTTCAGAGATGGTCTTCTGCACACCTTGGTTGGAACCAGTGCTTATTTGACTTCCTGTTGCCTTTCTATCATCTTGAACCAGTCTGGCCATTCTCCTCTGACCTCTGGCATCAACAAGGCATTTTGGCTCACTGGATATTTTCTCTTTTTGGGACCATCCTCTGTAAACCCTAGAGATGGTTGTGCTGAACATCCCAGTAAATACCAGCCTGTCTGGCACCAACAACCATGCCACGTTCAAAGTCACTTCAATCACCTTTCTTCATCATTCTGATGCTCCGTTTGAACTTCAGCAGCTCGTCTTCACCATGTCTACATGACTCAATGCATTGAGCTGCTGACACGTTGAATAGGTGTACCTAATAAAGTGGCCGGTGAGTGTATCTTAACCATGTCAGACAGATAAGATGGGACAAGGCCATTTAGTGATTTAAAAAACAATAAAAGAGTTGTACAATTAGTTCTGTGATAGACAGGGAACTGATGAGTAATGTGGGCTCTCTGCCTGGTTTTTGTCAGAACACGTGCTGCTGCATTTTGTACAAGCTGTAGCCCACTAATGTCTTCCTTAGACACACCAGACAGAAGAGTGTTTCAATAGTCCAGTTGGCTGGAGATAAAAGCATGTATTAACTGTGTATTGTCTGTATCTGCATGGCAAAGAATTGGTCTGACTCTGGTGATATTCCTCAAGTGATACAAGGACACTTTAGTCACGTTTCTAATATGATGCTCAGAGCTGAGGTCAGAATCAGTGATAACATGTTTGTTACATGTTCCTTGGTGTTTCGTGAAAATAATTCCAGGTGTTAAACCAGTTTCTCTCTGCTTTTGCTCTAATAACAAAAAGTTCTGATTCATCCACTAAGATACTGTATTTATCCAGCGTATTATTATTTCAGACGGATGGAAAATAATTCTTCAGCTCATTAAATACGAAATTTTGAAGTTCCATCCGTGAACACATGTTGATCGGAGCATTTCAGGACAGCTGGAGGATTGTTAAAAACCCTGCTGATGTGCTTTTAGTGATTAGAGACTCTCGCTGACATTTTACAAGACGTCTCTCAAATGGTGCTGTTTTTTAGCAAACAAAACCTTATTTTATGTTCAGCGCTGTGGAATCGTTTCCCCACAAGTGGAATTAATCACATCAGAGAGCAAACTGAAGGGAGCCTTGAAAAGATGATTTATGAGTCAGTTTGGAATATGCAAGCCTACCGTCTCTGCGTCTGTGTGCTGGGTTATTTGGTTTGTTTGAAGACAAAGAGAGTGAGGTGTTTGTGAGGCGTTATTGTGTTGTTATCCTCATTGATTGGAGCTCCAGTGCTGACTTCTATTTTAATCAAGAAAGAAAATCAATTAGTTATATTTAGCATCAAAGCAATATCACCCTGAGACTTGAGTCGATTATATTAATGGGCAGCCATTGTTTTAAAGTTAATAGTCTGTCAGATGTGCAGCGTTCAAAGTCCTTCTCCAATTTTCTCCCATTAATCATCTGATCCTCACTGGACTCCATGAACAGAAGCTCCATGACAAAATGCACATATCTGAAGAAGATTCAGCGTCTGTGTGTGTTTGTCTGAAGGTGAAACTGTGGAGAGATGGCGTCCAGAGCAGAGACTCTGTTCTTTGTTGGGTCTGGTCGAGTGTGCGTGTTAGTGCACGTGAATCCCTGTGTGTGTATCCCACTGGCTAGCTAATTGCTGGATGGCGTTATCATAGCACCCATCCTCCAGTTCCTCCCCAGGTAACAGTAGGTGCATTTACACAAAGCCAAATTCCACTAATAATCTGATTAAGCATCTAGACAAGAGGAGACTGGCCCGATCAGACGGGTTCTTCAATCGGGTTGAAAGGGGTGGTGTAAACCTTTTAATAATCCGATCAATAGAAAATATATTAACATCTGGTTAACCATATATGTTTGTTCCAATCGTCTCTCTGTGGGAGGAATAAACATATTCTTGGGTGCCGGACAAACATGCCACAACAGCTCTTTCTACACATCTTCCTCTGTTGATCCTGGCAGAGAATCATTCAGAAACTAGATAATATTTCACTCTCCGCTCGAGCTACGCTCTCATGTGAGTGCTCTGATTTATAAAGTACTCTTTGATTTTGAAACAGCAGACTTATCTAACGTTGCTGCTACAGGCTAAATTGTTTAGTCCCTGGATATAACAATCATCAGTGCTACCAGTAGCAGTGCCCTGCGTGTGAGACATTTAGGTCCCGATCATACAGAAAGCGATTTAGCCGCCAGAGGTGAGAATACAACTTTTTGCTTTCAGCTCAATTCTCTAATTAGACTAATTTCAATTGGATTGAAGACATACTGTCCATGTAACCAGAGCGAATGTTAGCTCTGTCAGCACTGTTTCAGTTGTTAGCGTTGTTGAGTTAGCACCATTAGCTGTTAGCCACTGGCTTAGGCACCGCCATGTTGAGAACCATGTCCAGAAAATCCCGCCCCAGACTCATTGATGTGCTCTGAATGCTTCATACAGCTCCTTTAAAAAGTGTAACTGTAGTTCTTGTTTGATCAAGGTCAAACTCTGAAAAGAGTAATTATCAGTGTGCTGTAGAATTTTAGCAATGTACCATTTTCTATTAAACTAGATATTAAAGCTGCATAATTCTCTACGTTTATTTACAGTAAACGAAAATATTTTTAATCAGTGTCTGGATTCAAAACAAAAATACTAACAGTGATATAAAATCACTGAAACAGTTCATGAGAAATGTGCTAGAAATGTTAAAAAAAAATAAAGAAATCAAATAAATCCCATGTACATGAAAAACTGTTGACTCATGGCAGAACTTTCAGTGAAATCTGTAGTCAGCAGTTTTTGATACGTCCTGCTAACAGATAAACAACTGCACCAAACATGTGCTGAAACCATTCAATCAAGAAAATGGGACTAATGAGACACTGAAGATACAAGTGTGTCAAGTGTGTGTGTGTGTGTGTGTGTGTGTGTGTGTGTGTGTGTGTGTGTGTGTGTGTGTGTGTGTGTGTGCCTGTGTGTGCCTGTGGATCGATCGTATAAAAAGTGCTCAGCTGTGTGTTGATGTCTTACTGGTCCCAGATAATGAGCTGAGTACTTAAGACTGAGAGGAGAAGAGCTTCACGCCCTGACAGGAAACACCAACATGCATACAAAGCAGAACTTAAACACACACACACACACACTGTTCTCACCTCCTATGAGCATGGTGCAGATGGAGAAGATCTTCTCAGAGTCCGTGTTTGCTGACACATTTCCAAACCCCACACTGGTGAGACTGCTCAGAGCAAAGTACAGTGATGTCACATAGCTGCTGCGCATCGACGGGCCGCCACCCAGCACCCCGCTGCCGGTGCCCGTCCCCAACATGGCCTCGCCTCCAGACATGTTTCCGTAATACTGGCTGGAGTTCCAGGAGCCCTGACCTCCGACCTCTGACCCCGACACGTTCCACTGACTGCTGTTGGCCGGTAGGCTGCTGACTGTGGTGGGGACCAGCGTTGTGAGGGTGGGCAGGAAGTAGGGCGTCCCCAGGCGCTTGGCCAGCTCATGGAGCCAACCTGAGAGACAAAGATGGAGAAATTCATTAGAAAATGTTCAGCTCTGACACATCTTCTCTCAGTTACCTGAGATAAATGAAACAGTTATTATTCCATCACAAAACTAAACCATCATCTCCCACTGTCCACAAAACTCCTGCTGAAGCTCATTTAGAGCCAAATATTTTCTGACAAATCCACCTTTTGGTTTTGTGGCATCCAGTGGTGGAAAGTAGCCAAGTACATTTATACAAGTCTTTTCATTTAGTACCATTTTGAGGCACTTGCGCTTTATGTGACTTTATACTTCTACTTCACTACATGTCAGTAAAATATTGTACTTTTAAATTTATGTAACACCTTTAGTTACAAATCACTTTGATGCAACAAAACTAAAAGGAGTTGGTCTAAAGTCCAGAAGAAAAAATCTATCATGGAGAGCAGAATAACTGTGTGCACAAAATAATATTCGTGCACATAAAATTTTAGAACCTTTCAGGACCTCTGCAGCTCTGTAGTTAATAACACTCCAAAAGGGGCCTTTAGACACTATGAGTGCTTTTACTTTGGATACTTTAAAGGTCCAGTGTGTAGGACTGAGGGACATCTACTGGCAGAAATTGTATCTAATATTCATAGTTATGCTTTAATTAGTGTTTAATCACCTGAATATAAAAGTCTTGTTTTCATCACCTTAGAATGAGACATTTATATCTACACAGGGAGCAGGTCCTCGTCCTGTTGTACCACCATGTTTCTGAAGTAGCCTCGCATGGACAAACACTGGCTCTACTATGGACATTTTCACGACTTTGCATTGACCATAGTTCACCCACACTTGGCACACGGGAGGAGCCTCAGCTCTGTCACCTCACCTCAAAGAATATTTTCACACTGTAGTACTGCTTGACTTCAACGAGCAGTGTGTGCAGAAAAACCGTGTTAAGGCACCCTCATGCCGCAAGGTCCCAGAGCTCCTCGCCTGCCCGCCAGGGACGCCAAACACTCCATCTGCACACACTCCCCACACGGCCATGACACCTGGTTGAAAGTCAGCAATGTATGTCTTAAAGTAAATTACGTTAATATTTCTTTCACCCCTGAAGGCATCGACAGCGCTGGAATGAGCTGCCGTCACTCACTGTAGGACCTGCACTGCAGTGTGGGGCTCATATTAAAGACTTCACTCATTCTGCTGATTTGTATTTCTAATTAAGCAAACCTTGAACATGTGCATCTGTCTGTCTGACTTTGTTGTTCAAAGACAGGATTAAAGTTAATTTTACAAACATGAAGAAAGTGGGGCGGCACGGTGGTATGGTGGTTAGCACTGGCGCCTCACAGCGAGAGGGTTCGATCCCGGGAGCCCTTCTGTGCGGAGTTTGCATGTTCTCCCTGTGTCAGCGTGGGTTTCCTCCAGGTGCTCCAGCTTCCTCCCACAGTCCAAAGACATGCAGGTTAACTGGTGACTCTAAATTGTCCGTAGGTGTGAATGTGAGCGTGAATGATTGTCTGTCTCTGTGTGTCAGCCCTGTGATAGTCTGGTGACCTGTCCAGGGTGAACCCTGCCTCTCGCCCGATGTAAGCTGGGATAGGCTCCACCCCCCCACAACCCTCAAGAGGATGAAGCAGTTAGAAGATGAATGAATGAAGAAAGTGATTCAGCTTTAGAGGAAGGACAGAAGGAAGGACAGAAAAGGGAGATGGGAATGGACCAAAGAAGGAGAAAGTAGGAAGCACGAGGTGAGGAGGGATAAATTATAGATAAACTGTTTGTGAGTGGACGAGCAGTGAAACCCAGCTGAGACACCGACAGCAGAATCAGTAAAAGAAAGACAGCAGAGTGGGAATATGAATAATACAATACGGATTCATCCATTCATTGATCTCCGGCATCACACACTCCAGCCAAGCAGCTTCGACCTTGTGTGTGTGCGTGTGTGTGAGAGCTCTCCGCCTGCCAGCATAAATAAGCTGGAGTGACAATCGAGCTGCGAGCAGAGTCCCAGCAAAGCAGTTAAACCAACAACATTAGCGGATTTAACACCTGAGTAGTTTCCTAATTACTTTGTCATTAGCACAACTTAACCTCTGCCTTGCTGCGGAAACGTGGACGCGACTGAGCCCTCACACTGCATGTGTGTCTGTGCCTGGAGAGCAGAATATATAAAAAAAATAAACTACAAAGAATTTGTTTTATCTTGTCATTGCACAAGGGAACGTGAAGGGCATTACTGATGTTAACGTAGGCTGCGCCATAATGAAGTCTGCACGTCTGAAGACACACTGAGATAAAACACTTCTTTCTTTTTCTGTTCATGGTTTCAGTTTGTGACATTGAATTCGGCTGACAGGGCAGCACTGTTTGGGTGTTGTGACAGTCTCCCTATGATTTAACTCGATCATCATGCTCCGGTTATGAGCATGATGATGACGTTCAGTCGTTGCAACAGGTGATGATGTTGTTTATCAGGGGATCTTCAGGTATATACTTTAGTATTAAAAGCTCCAGTGGAGGATTTAGGGGGATATCTTGACAGACATGGAATATAATATAAGAAATATGTTTTCTTAAGTGTATAATCACCTGAAAATAAAAGTCGTTCTTGTCACCTTAAAATGAGCTGTTTATATCTACACAGGGAGCAGGTCTTTGTTTAGATCGCCATTTTGCCCCACTATGTTTCTACCAACATAGTGTCATTCCTGTTTTCGTGGGTTCGCGTCACTCAACGTAGTTAGAGGCCCAACTCCAATGAGCAGCACTGCAGTTACACTGATTTGTAACATGACACTGCTTTATTCAGTGTTTCTAACAGTTGAAATCAGCCGGAAGAGACCTCTGCAGACAATTCGGCTTGTGGTAAAAAAAACCTCCAGAATGTCTTGATCTTACGTTATCGGAGACAAAAGGTGACCACACATTTGCAGTTGTTGGACAAGCTGCCTGCAGCGAAATCACTGGGTCTGTTTGTTTCGGAGAGGAAGAGAACATCTCAGATGCTTCTTTTCGTGTTGTTCCGAGGTCTAGATTAATCCACAAAGGTGACAGAGCCTTTGCAGTACGAGCTCCACGACTTCAGAATGACCTACCTGAGGAGATCGAGGCTGCGAATTCTGTCTCATCTTTCAAATCACCTCTGAAATCCTACTTGTTTAAAATGGCTTCTCTGCTTTATTATTGTGTGTTTTACTCTGTTATGGGTATTTTGTTTTTATTCCTGTTATCTTGATATTTGCTCTGTCCTTCATTTGGTTTTGTAAAGCACTTTGTTACTGTGTTTTTGAAAGGTGCTATATGAATAAGTTTTATTGTTATTTTTATTTCCTGGATTACATAAAGGAGAGCACACATTAACTTATGAGAAAAAAGGGGTGAGCCACACATCATAAGATGCCGAACAGCGTCCGAGAAACACTGCTTCATTCAGTGTTTTGACCTCTGTGGATAATTCGACTCCCAATAAAAAAACCCTGAACAATGGAGACTGAAGGAATACTAGCTGAGAAAAGTTTTAGCTGGTTGCAATCTGCAATTCACCGCAAGGCAACACTAAATCCCCCCAAATCTTACACACTTCACTTTTCAGAATATTGACATTAATTTCAATCTCACTGCCTGTAAACTACACGTTTCTGCAAAGGCAAAGACCTTTTATATTCTGCTTGTTAAACACATAATGAGCAGGCAGGTGAAACAGCAGTAAGAGTCAGTTTCTTGGCTTTGAGCCTTCCAAGACATAAGTTCAGTATAATGCACCCGGCAGCAGAGAGCAGGTGGGTCACTAGTGTCCGCTGGGTCCACACAAACCCTTCACAGACAGGAGACGATGTCAGATAAGCAGGGAGTCCGATACCAGGTGAACAATGCTGTGGTTAACGTGGTAATGTTTAAGCACAAAAATCACGTGGCTATGTTCAAGAAAAAAATTCATATTTTGGCTGAAATCACCCAGATTCATTGGCTCAATGTTGCTAGAAAACGCTGTGATGTGTCAGTGAAAAACACACAGGTTCTGTCCCACTAACACCTGTGGAAATATCACAAAGAGTCAACAAGAGACATCTAATGTGGTCTTCAGCTTGGCAGGCGTCTCACTTAAGTGCCACACCATCCACCATCACCTCCACCTCCCCATGACAAAGTCAGCTCATATATGATGTCACTTTAGAAATGCTGAAAATGATATGCACGACACGTTCAACTGTAACGTCTTCATGGTGTTCAGAATGTGAAGATTTTCCTCTGGTGACTGAGCTGTGTGTCTCGCTAAATCATCAACACTTTATAATGATGGTACAAAACACAGACCTAAGTTTCATTGAATCCTGCTGCTCAGTATTTAAGTGCTTCAGATTACACTCTGCCATCTGAGCATGATTAGAGAGCCGCAGAAGACAGGAGGGAGAAAATATATAACTAAAAGCAAACAGACATCAAAGGAGCAACCTGAGGATTTCCCTCCCAGTCGTCGTTAGGTGCTGTCGGCTAAAACTACTGAAGTCTGATATAAAAGTGCTGCTATAAAGAGGCTCTAATGTTCCGCTACATGTTTAAGAGAGGTGTTTATTCAACTATATGATCATCTGAGACAAGCTCCTGACATGACACAGTGTAAATGGGGCCTTTGTTATTTTGGTGTGTTTGGGTGCAGCTTCTCTGCCTCTGTCCACGGTGCTGATTCCTCCTGTTGACTGAACTCAGCTGTGAGCTGTCTGTGGTCCTGAATGCGTCAGTCTCTCTGTGTTCATATCTGTATTCACAACAGTGACATTTTGGACTGATATTCAATAATTGGTATTTACCTGCTGCGGTCAGTGGATTTTATTCCAACGCAGAGCAAACACACATCTCAATAAAAGCACAGGACAAAGTCATGTAACAAGTCCTTGAAATGCATCAAGGTATAAAGTGAAAACAGTTCAAAGTGCTCGATGCATCAGTCAGCAAGAAGATGCACACGTGTGAACCAGAAGAAGCCACTTGACCTCCTGGAGCAGAATGAAGGTGAAGTCTCTGAGGATTTTATCGACCTTCTGAAGGACGACTTGACCAAACATGGCGGGCAGAGACCTGAGAGGTGAAACCTGGGGCCCTTTCTACAGTCGGTGCAAAGAAGCACAATGTTCATTTCTAGTTTCAGACCGACACAGTCAGCGATCGTGTTGTGTAAGTAGCAACCGTGCTTGTGCCTATCTGTGAACCCATGGGTGTGTGGGTCTTGAATAAGGTGTGGTCAGGTGCATTTTTGCTATTTTGAGGCAGCAGAGAGGAACAGCACCACTGACCAACAGACAGCTGGTCTGAAGTCAGATTGACGCAGTATTTTTTTGCTATTTAAGACAGGAGGATGCACCTACCTCTGTTCCACACTCAAGGACATCAATCAATCAATCAAACTTTATTTATATAGCACATTTTCATACAATAAATTGCAACACAAAGTGCTTCACAGGATAATTAGACAATTTTTTAAAAACTTTTTGGCATGGTTCGAGAGTCAATGTTTGTAGTTTTGTATGCAGTTTCTCTGTCTGTGCTTCAGACCCAATAACTAAAAATTCAGTTTTGTCCTGGATGAGCTGTAGAAAGTTGTCTGCCATCCAGCACTTAATATCTAAAATACAGCTAAAAAGTGCATCAAGTGTTGCTGGTCTACCTGACCTTGAATTATATATTAATCATCCTGAGTTTTCTCACGGGTATATAATGCATCCAGCATTCCCATAATTCATGAACACAATTCATTTATAACTTCTGAAATGTTTTGAGGTGGTTTTAACACATTCAACATTTCAACATTTTTGATGCGACCAGGTTAATGCCGGTGAGATTCTGTTTTTCTTATTTTCAACAAATCCTGTGAAAACACCAAAACCAACAATTAAGTCATCCCACTTAAAAGTATTTGCCTTCATAGTCACATATAGCTTGGATATACAGAGGCTTATTCCTCTGTGCCACAGAGCTCAATTAAAAGCACATGAAATATTAAAGTCTCATAAATGAGCCACTCTGCACACGCCTTGCTCGGGAACCAGACTACAGTGTGAGCTCATGTTTCATTTGCTCCGGCTGCTGCGTTTTGCCCCCCCTTCCTCTCAAAAAGATTTCCAGCACAGGTTTGGTGTCACCAGTCCAAATTTGAAAACTCACGTCACACATTTCACGGCTCTGATTGGCTGTAATTGCGTCCACACTTGACTCACAAAACCTACTACAGCCCCACTATTTGCTCCCACAGAAATATGCTCCCATTTGTTGCGTATTGGAAACCACTGATTCGCTTCACAAAGCTCGTTGGATACCTGAGATACAAACCAAGCTGGACGAGAGGACGTGACAACAAGCGAGCAGGGCGCAAGTGAGATTATGCAAATATCCCAATTTTTTCCCAGAGGACACCTGCGGTATTAGATCGAAAAAATCCTCAGTGGCCCAAAAAGCATTTCCCCTTCGGCCACCATTATGAGAGACGTCTGTAAAACTGTTGATGGGACACCTCAAACTGCAAATACAGTCAGTTATGACTTTCTACTATGTAATTTTGGATAATGGAGGTTTTGTATTTGCGAAATTCCCTCAAGCCGAGAAAAGTGATTTAAAAATCTGTGACTTCATCATGATGTAAAGTCTATGAGCGGAGTGAGACAAACACTGCTGTGTGTACTCAGCGGGCAGCACACCCCAGAATGAACCACAGACGCTAGATCTGATCAGATCTGGATCTGAGTCGATCCAGCTGCACCAGAGACATTTTAGTCTGCACCTGTTGATGATGCGTGCTAGAAATAAGAAATGAACAGATGCTGTAAATACTCACTAGAGAACCACATGTTTGAAGGAGAATAGTCTCCAAAAACTGCATTTACTCCTTTTTTTTAAATCAACATGTGATAGAATCCATATCTTACTATATAATGACGAAAACTCTGTGTGTGTGTGTGTGTGTCTGTTCCACGTTTTCTCCTCACTGACTCAGTCAATCCATGTGAAATGTGGCACACTGGTAGAGGGTCATGGGAGGATGCCAATGAAGCAATATTACATCAACTGGCCAAAGGGGGGCGCTATAGCAACCCAATGAAATGTCAAACTTTGAATGGGCATATCTCATGCCCCGTATGTTGTAGAGACATGAAACTTTGCACAGAGATGCCTCTCCTCATGAGGAACACATTTGCCTCAAGAACCCATAACTTCCACTTATACAGATTTTCCACCATTTTGAATGTTTTGAAAAACACTTCAAATGGATCTCTTCCCAGGAAGTTTGAGCGATCTGCATGAAACTGGGTGAACATAATCTAGGGACCAATATCTAAAGTTCCCTCTTGGCAAAAGTTGGAAAACTTACTAAAACTGAGCTTCTATAAGGCAATGAATATTGCGGAGGGCGTGGCTCATCACATAAAGGTGTATAACATCTCAAGGGTTTCACCCATCACCACGCAACTTTGTAGGCATATGACCACACATAATCTGAGGGGACCCCTCCATTATTGACCCCATCAAACAAAATGGGGGCGCTAGAGAGCTCATTTCTTATCTAGGCCTAACCGCCATATGGATTTTTACTAAACTTGGTAGATATGTAGAACAGGACGCCTCAAGGTGACTGGAGAAATTTAACTCTAATTGGCAACTGGGTGGCGCTATAACAACAGAAAAATGCTTCAAAATGGCTAAAATGCGACCGATGGCTGTGGCTCCCCCTGTGGACCAATGTTGGTGTTTTCTAATTTTTGGTGTGACTAAGTCATGGTATGGTATGCTGTACATAATCATGGAAACTGTCAGTCAGTCATTCTGTCTGTCCCACGTTTTTCTACTCACTGACGTGGTCAATCTATGTGAAACTGCACATAGGCATTGAGGACTGGCAGAGGTAGAAGGTGACAAAGCTACCAGTGGCTATGGACTGGTTATAAATTATTTAGGAAATCACTAAACCTTCAAAGAAAAAAAAGTATATATTTGTGACAAACTTTTAAAGATTTATATCTTCAGTAGGAACCAGAAGGTCAGAGGGTCGGGAAGATGGAAAGTTTTGGTCCTTTCATAGAGTTTGTTGGAAACAAGGAAACTATAGAATAACACCAGCCTTATAACTAAAGCTGCAGTTCCTCTGAGGGGTGCAGGATGTTGTTGTTTTTTTTTCATTTTTTTTTTCATTTTTTCAAACGTGTGTCCTTGTGTGTTTTCAAAATGAAGATATGAAAATTTAAAGAAGGGAACTGTATATTTGGGGTTGTTTTGGTGAGACTGACAGCAGCAGTGGCAGCTGGCGCCTGCTTGCCCCTCTAAGGCACACACAAGGTGGTGCAGAAATTTGGATTTTCTGACCAGGTGTAAGCAAAGAGAATAGACAGTTTGTTTTATTGACATTGTACTGGTGCATACAACAAAGTTGAGGCGCAATGTCTGAGCGAAACTCAAATATACAAGATATAAAATAACAATAAGAGTGAGAAGAATAAAAACTGTTCATACAAATGAAACTCCAGCGCTCACTGTGACCTTAAGGCTTCCTTTAGAGAGCTTCTGTATGTATGACAGCATGTACCATGTCCACTTCTTTATCCCCTGTTCAGACTGTGTCCTGTGTGTGTGTGTGTGTGTGTGTGTGTGTGTGGTGACTACAGCTCCATGAGGGGCTGTAAGGACGGCCCTGGCTCCACTGTCCCTGAATTATTAATAGTCCTGCAGACAGAACTGCACCTCTCCCAAGTACCAGACGGACAGACGGAGCTGTTTAACCCACGTACATGCCGATATCAGACCTTTCTTGTAAATCACAGTTGGTGTCACCGAAAGGTCAGACAGCAAACTGGTCTTTGTTGTCCCCTGGATTCCCTCCGTCTGTCTGAATAGTAAATCGAGGGACCACTGACATGAATTGACTGCAGTGTTACTTCCTGTCATTATGTGGTTTGCTGAGAGGATAATGACGGCTAGGTTGGTACAATCAATGAGAGGGGGAGAGACGGAGCGAGAGAAAGGGAGTACACATCTTGTATTGTGTCCCTCGGACCGGTCCATAGCTCAGACTAAAATTACCGCCTTGCAGAGGTATGCCTCCACCCGTCTAGTTGCACCATCAATGTCTGTGATAACATGGATGCTTCACATACATTTCCCCTGGGCAGCACAGAAGAGCAGCACAATCAACAAGGTGGACATCCAAGATTAGAGTCACCAATTTATCTGTCCAAATGTCTCTGCTTTTGATCCTGAGATTAATGGCAAGAAAAGTCTTCTTTTTTTTAACAGTGAAGTTGCCCTTTGATCTTTTGAATATAAAATGCCATCACTTCCTCATTTTATCATATTAGACATTTGTGAGAAATTCTGTCATAATTAGTGCATACATTTTTGAGTTATGTGAGGTCATAGTAAACTTGGCCTTGTGAAACTCTATTAGGAGCTTCACCTTGTCAAAATAAATCCAAACCTTTATGACTGGACCATGTGTGACTTTACTTTGAAAGGACAGACACAGGAAGTGTCCTCGTCAGGTTAATTTCCAGGGCTGGTACCTGCGGTTATTCCACAGGCTAGTTAATAACATGTCGGGCAGGAAATCCAAAGTGTGGGATCATTTTGAGAAGGTGAAGGACGAACCCAAGGTGATATGTAAACTCATCTTCATTGGTCGACTGCAAACATGACGTATCATGTGAAACATGGAAGTAGCTACATGCCCATTAGCCCACAGCGTCATTAACAGGCGGCTCGCTCAGTGTGTGACGTGCACTTGTAGATAAAATATAGGCCTATATTAATGAAGGTTCATTAGTACGGTTTGTATTTCTCTGTAATGTAGCACAGTGTTAACAATGTTACTGATACTATTCTTTCTCACACCTTCAACTCAAACCACCAAAATATGTCATTTAATCATTACATTCATATCAGAAACATGCAGGAGACTCGTCCACTGATGGATTTAAATGATGACTATTGGTCAACGAGGAAAATTCTTAGTCTTCATCCAAATTCCAATCAGTTCGTCCTTGACTTAAAATGAACATTTGTGCCGAATTTAAAGAAATTCCCTCGAGGTGTTCTTTAAATATTCGGTTTACGAGAATGAGACAGATACAAGGTCACAGTGACCTTGACCTTTGACCACAACAATCTAATCAGTTCATACTTGAATCCAAGTGGATGTTTGGGCCAAATTTGAAAAAAATAAAAAAATAAATAAATAAATCCCAGAGTTCTTAAGATATCACATTCACAAGAATGTGACAGACCAGGTCACTGTGACCTTGTCCTTTGACCTGTTACCACCAAAATCTAATCACTTCATCTTTAAGTCAAAGTGGACAGTTGTGCCAAAGTTGAACAGATTCCCTCAAGGTGTTCCTGAGATATTGTGTTCACAAGAATGGGACAGACAGACAACTTGAAAACATATTGCCTCCAGTCACAGCTGTCACCGGCGCTGAGACATAAAAACATCGTCTGCAGTTTATTATTTGACCCAACAACATGCTTGTGTGTGTTTTGCTGATGCTCACTCAGAATAAAGTTAAAGAGACACAAACACTAACGTTGATCTTTGCCCTAGTTCACAGTCAAAAAGGAATAATGTTAGCTCCACTGGAAGCTGTCTGTTTGTACATGTTTACAGGTTTATCAGATCGTACGCCAGAGTTTCATGTCACCGGCAGGATTTTGAGATTCTCCGCTGAGAGACGCTTGTGGAATATCAACAAAGCTGCATCTTATTAAAAGCATCGGTCGTGCTGAAAATTGATCCACGTGGGGGCCGTCATTGTGCATAACTGCCTCTGTGCCTTCGCTGTGGATACAAAATTACCAACATCACTCTGCTGAGGTGTGTAAGTGTCATCTCGGATCTGTCTTTCAAGCGAGATGAGGTAGGTGAATGTGCAAATGGTTAAAGCTGAATAAGGCGATCTGTTAATGTGAGAATCTGAACATCCCATCATACTGAACCACAAAGTGTGGCTGCAATAAGATACGCTCTCATTTAATCTGCATCTGGGAACACTAAAAAATTTTCCCGAGCTTACAGTATAATAGAGAAGAGTGATAGAGTATCCAATATTAGATCTGCTCAACTTGCCCTAATGAAACTTTAGCGTCTGGCAGGATATTACAGTACGTGACAATTAAAAACGTGTACACTAAAAGCCCTCCGCCCAGAGAAAGTGGACCACAAAGCATTTTCAGAGAGGAATTTTCCACCACTCCCACCACACAGACTCTAAATTTAGATGTGAGGAGCTCACTGTTTACCGTAAATACCTAAAAGGAACCTTTTTTCTGGCCCTGACAACACGGCAACAAGTGATCATTAGTAAAGCAGCCTCACTGATTGGGGTGTGTGCAGTAAATCAGTGTGTGAGAAGCACTTACATCCATTATTAATGTAACCAACATGTTTTTGGACTGTGGGAGGAAACCGTCTCATGTCAAATAATGAGGTAAACTTATGAAACACATTCCCTGTGAGCAGAGACCTCAGGCTGCAGACCACTGTGAACACTCTTTCACAGTTTTCAGATTTTAACATGCTCATGTCAAATCGTGACGGATTTCTTCATATGGTCATCTGCACAAGGCACACGACTGCAAGTCCACAGTACATACAGTACTATGCTACATGTAGCTACGTGCTAACATCAGGGTAACATGTATACTTGGTTTCCAATGTCAAATTTCTCGCTGATTTCAGATCATATTCCTGCTGGAGCATGTCCGATTGTGTTTGGAAGCTGTGACGTTAAACAGTAAGCAGTGCAGCTGATCTCTGTTACAGTCATTCCCTTGCTGAGATGATGGTGCAGAAACACTTGCTGTGTCTCAAATCGCGTACTTCTGTACTTACACTTAATATTTTGAGCGCAAAAGTGCGTTCACACTTAGAAGTATGGAAAATGCAGTGCACTATGAGTACCCGGATGGTGCACTTAAAACGGTCAAGAAGATGAGTGTGGAACTATGGACACTTCTCGCCCTCAATGGTCGCCATCTTGGCTATGTAGCAGAAGGGGAGGGACCACTTTTCAAACTGTAAATGGCGGCCGAGGACTGTGCGACCGTGAGCATCGCTGCATTGTACAAATGTAAGTTATACATGTGTTTTTTGCACTAAGCACCACTATACTGTTGTCAGGTATAAGCCAGCAGTGTGTTTATTGGGTTCATTTAGCAGTCTGTATTGATTTGGTACCACGAACGATAACATGAATGCTAATGCTAGTTTGCTAACTAGCTAATTTGTGGTCGTCATTTCCGGTGAGTGCACAACGGCTGTGTTTGATTTGAGACAACACTACCCCGTCGAAATTCGCGCACTACGCCAATAAGTACATAGTGCACGTAGTGTACTAAATGGAAGTGTGCTAATGGAAGTATGTGATTTGAGACACAGCACTGAGATGCAGAAGATCTGGAAATGCTGACCAATCAGAGCAGACTGGGTTGTTTCTGGGAGGACGGCTTGAGGCCCTGACACACCAAGCCGACGATCAGCTGTTGGTCAGTGTTGGACCATTGTTAAGTGTCTGTTGCTGTAGTCTTTGTGATGTGTCCCACACCATTGGCCCTTGTCAGCTTTCTTTTAGCCCGTCCAACATACTGAATCGGCGTCACAGACAGCGGAGCCCGTCAGTGAATTAAATTACTCTGAATTGCAGTTTCTTCACCGCTTTACCTTAATGTCAGGCAGGACTCCAGTCTGCTTCTCCAAACTGGCAACGTGCCACCTTACATCTACTGTATATAACATACCATCTATAGATACATACATACATATATATACATACAAACCCCTCAAAAAACCTGAACCATCCCTTTGAGTAAATGTACCTGAAAAACATACCTCTAATTTCTAAATTCCAATCCAATACTCTTTTTGACACAGTCGGTGAATGTCTCCTCTTGGTCAGCTTACTGTTGTTCTGTGTATTTGTAAATGGGACACAAACAAAGTGGCTCGGAAGAAGCAACACAGCACCATCGTGTTTTGCTCAAGAACAGGACAGATGAGAGGTGATAGATGTATAAAGACAGAGGCAGAGGGAGCGAGAGGGACGGTGCAGTGAAACTGAGCTTCTGAGGAACACTGACGGGAGGGTTGGATTTGTTGGGTGCTGAGTGCAAATATCAACAATCTTTTATTTGCTGATTCCACCTTTAAGTGAAGCTCCTGAGTAAATGTATTTCACTGTGTGTGTGTGTGTGTGTGTGTGTGTGTGTGTGTGTGTGTGTGTGTGTGTGTGTGTGTGTGTGTGTGCGTACTCACCAATGTCCCAGGAGCCAGGACTTTCGATCTCCTTGCGGCCTATGAAGTACCAGACGCACGCCATCCAGTGGGCCAGCAGGGCGAACATGGACATCAGCAGAGTGAGAACCACAGCGCTGTACTGGGAGTATCGCTCCAGCTTCTGCAGCAGCCGCAGCAACCGCAGCAGCCGGACCGTCTTCAACAGGTGGACCCCAAAGTACTGCACAGATACAAAGCACGTCATTATAATACTCAAGGAACTAAATTACTGAATACATTTTTATCCCTTCATCATGTGCTGTTTATAATTTGTTAGTGTAGTTGGATCTTTAATTTATTCTTCATATGAAATGAAACATTTTTCGACTCTAAATCAAAATTTAAAAACTTATTTTGCATACATGTGTAGTAATTTAGCTGCACTTTGAGTCATGTTTCAGGATTCTGAGCATGGAAACACAAATTAATGAGACCTGCAGCGCGTGAGCACCAACACTAGATTGGCTCGGTGCCATTTGTTTGTCTGATGAGCATCAGTTTGGATGAACTGTTCATCTAATAAACTCACGAGGGAGCCAACCACATTATGCATTCATTCTCTCTTTCTCCTAATTTGGCTTATTGCCATGGGTGTGTTGGTGTGGATAATGAATGCAGCAGACAGTGTGTGTCCACGAGTGCTTTTCTTTCCTACCAAAAAAAAAAAAAAAAAAAAAAAAAGTTGATTAGTCACACACTTTGTTAATGCAAACACACACAGAGGAGACTCACCACACTGACGTTGAAAGCGTACAGCAGGTCGAAGGGCAGGGCAGCAATGAGGTCGACGAAGAGCCATGTGGTGACGTAGTGGACGCAGATGGAGCGGGCGTCATACACGACCTGACCCGACGTGCTCACAAAAGTGGTTCGGAAGTTCAGCAGTATGTCTGCAGAGGTCAACGGCAACAGGAGACACAGGATGTCAGTGACAAATGAGTGTTACAGGGTAATGAATAAATTACAGAGCGATGGTTATGCAGTGAATCAAATTAAGTTTGAAAACAACAGAAAGAAAGTCAGAAGTTCATTAAACAGCTTCGAACTGATCGAATGTGTTACTACTAACATTTACTAATATACATAAAGAAATACTTCACCTACAAAATGATCATTTGTGTATACATTTAAACAGAAAACTTCAATTCTTCAACTTCAAGTTTACTTCTGCACTTGCTCGAGACATCCTGTGATCTACTACAGTTAAAATTTTCTTGCCTGAATGTTTAAGGTTTCGAAGTTGTAAGACAGGACAGTTTTTTAAACTCTTCCAGTTGTTGTATTCAAAGATATTAACATGTGAAACCTCAGAGTCCTACTGAAAACTTTCTAATTTAAGAAACAACTAAACTTTGACGATGACCTTTTCTCTGACCTCCATGTTTAATCACTGGTTGTTTTCAAGGTTTAGTTGTCTGGAAGACGAGATGAAAGGTATGTTACATGCAATTTGGCTTCAACATGACAAAACCACATGCATACCTCTTAAGACAACCTGCTATTCCATGTCTCAGGTGTTAGTAAGAATCTCTCGAGTGTAGATAATTGATGCAAAGCAGCTTATGAACAGAAATGAACACATCTGAGGACTGGTGTCACATTAAGACTCCACTGTAGCTCTCTGAGTGAACGTATTAACAAACACGCTGCCCTATTAGTCCTAACAAACAGGATATCCTTTAACTGCGGGTGGCTCATATAATTTCATTGCAGAAGTTTGCTGATGGAGGCCTCGTGTTCACTCTTTTCCATTAAGGCAAATTGTCCATTGAAGAGCGCTCCTATAACGCTCCTACAGTTAGATGGACAACAGTGGGGACAGAGAGGCCCGTTGTTTTCTAGGAAATGAGTTAGCAATGAGACGTAATGGTCTTTGGCGAATGGCTCATATCCTTTCACTGCTGTGTGTGCATCATTAAAAACTTCAACTAAACTTTCATCGTGACTGATGAGCCTCTCAGAGACAGGCTGTTTTATTGACTTCCCATCAGAGGTGGTTAATACATCGATGAACAATCACTGAGTCTTGTTAATTACTGAAGCGAGCACTGATGTTTGATAAAAGACAGTGTGTCCTCTGTGAGAAGATTCGGGAACTAATTTGACTCTGCACTTAAAACATGTCCTAAGAGTACCTAACTTTTCTTTACCTGCTCAGCTTTCCACATTTTTGAGCTCAGCAACTGCACAATTTTGTTTGTGGATGTGCATGCTTTTTGCTGCTTTGTCGTACCTTGCAGAGTGAACCTTGTTCAAGGAATACCTTACACAAAAACATGACTATTTGTTTATCTATAACTCGCCCTGTGTTAGGTTGAATTTATTAAGAAAAGTTTGTTTTTCCACATGCCTCTGTGGTGAACGAAGAATCCAAAAACAGCAAACATTCTTGATGAGCTGTTGATGGTGTCATCATTCACAGCGAGTCAGCCATTTTGGAAGGATTTAAAGGAATTAAAGGCCTGTCCCATATATAAGCCTGTTGAGTTGAATTATGGTATGTAGTATACAGTCAGACACAAAGGTAGGCTAACGTTGTATGTTTCATTTTTCAAGATATGAATAAATCTATAATCTGTGACTAGCCAGCATTGTTAGCAATTAGTTAGCATAACGTTAGCTAGCTTATCTTTGTCTGAATAATTGTGTAGTTGTGTATCTGGCTTGTAGATCTGGAGGTCCTGAAACTTTACCCACCTCCATAGATTTAAAGTTTTTGAACTGCTGACAGGTGCAGGCACTAAGGTCAAACACCAAATCACCCAGACATCAGGGACTGTAACATTAATAGGTAATAAGCTGCCACAGTCTGTAAGGATTGATTATTATTATCTACCTTCAGTTTTGTAATATTTCGCTCCTTTGCCTCTGTCGAGAGCTTGTCTTTATATGGCCATTTGCCTTTTGGGTGTACTTATATGTTTCTGATGAACGACTGCCTGATGATGCCAGATGCTCTGTGTTCCCTACACTGCTGGAGTTGTGCGAGAGTTTGGAAACTGATGTTATTATATTGTTTTGCTGTTGTTAATCGAGCCCCCACTTTCTCCAGTTCATCAAGAATTTTCTCTACTTTTGGATTCTTCGTTCACCGTGGAGGCAGGCGAGAAAAACAAAGTTTTCTCCATGAATTCAACGTGACACAGTGTGAGTGACTATAAACAAATGATTATTAATGGGTGACAGATTCTTTTAACAAATACAGCACGTTCTCTCACCTAAAATAAACAGGATCTCTACGAGGATGTCACTGACACTGGGCGGGCTCCGTGGGGCCGTGCTGCTCCCTTCATCCCGCCCTCCCACCACTGTGAAACACACGTTATAGGGAACAGTGACGGCCACATAGAAGGTCGCCAGCAGGATCAACCAATCCCAGCCGGCCTTGAAGGTTCCATAGTGAAGCAGGATGAAGCGAGACTTCTGGATGGCTGCTACCTTGTACTCCGGGATCGGAGGCTTCTCCCCGAACATGTTCTGGATTGGATGACAGGGGGCGACAGAGGTTAACGTCATTTTCCCTTCCATTACTTTTCACCTTTTTTTACTCCTGCACATGAAAACCTGTCCTTATACACACTCTCAGTAAACCTTTTCAAGCTAATATTGTGCAGAGAGGCATTGAGACTCACACAAGTGTAACAGAAACTCCAGTCAAGGTCTCCAACAATGCCAAGTACTGAACTGTATGTCACACAGAATTACAGTGTGTATAAATACTATATAAAATGGTTCACAGGACACTTTGAGTTTTCCACTTGATCTCACAGCGCAGCCATAGAAACAGCACCTCACTCACTTTAACTGTGTTGAACTGCAGAGTTCTGATTCAGCATTGAAAAAAAAAAAAGACAGAAAAATCATGTGTTATACTGTGGGAAATGTTTTTCATTACTTATGGAAACAATGAAGGAGAAAATTGGGAACATTAGTTTCAAATAAATGGATAATTAGCTTGCACATATACAGTATTATCACTGAGATGTGTGGAGAGGTTTAATCTTATTTTTACTCCGATTTTATGTCCTCATTAATCATAAAGTTTCTGTGTTTCCAGCTTGAAGACAATGCTTACTGTAAACAGGGTAATACTGCAACGATCACCGCAAAGAAAAGCTTCTGTGAACACAAATGGAAAAACAAATGAGCTGCTGATTTAAAAAAGGTCTAAAACTTAAACTACAAAATATTTGTGCAACATATTGTAACTATAAAATGTGATTTACACCTGGATGTTAGTGTCACTGATCTATTAACACACAGTTTCACCCCATTTTTATATACAAACCTAGAACTACCTCTTCGTGGTTCGTCAATCAGTCAAGTTGCACGTACAGTTTACGTCTATGTCTGTGAAAACATGGATGCTTCATACACATCTTCAACCTGACAGCCCAGAAGATTTGCAGCAGCACAGTTTTAAGGTGGACACCCAAAATTAGTGTTACAGATTCAGTATCTGACCAAATGTCTCCCCTTTTGCTCCTGAGATATGACACTGAATAACGGCCAGTAAAGTGTTATGAACATTATGATGTCACAGTGACATGTCATCACTCAATCATCATCAATTTTTCCTATTAGACATTTGTATGCAATTTTGTCATATTTAGAATATGAATTCTGGAGTTGGGACCTCACACAACATGTTTTGCGTGGTCACAGTGACCTTGACCTTGACCTTTGACCATTGACCACCAAATTCTAATCAGTTCAACGCTGACTCCAAGTGGACGTTTGTGCCAAATTTGGTGAAACTCCCTCAAGGCCTTTTTGAGATCTTGCATTCACAAGAATGACACAGGTGCAAGGTCACAGTGACCTTGACGTTTGACAACCAAAATCTAATTGATTTATTGCTGAGTTGAAGGGGATGCCAAATTTGAAGGATTTCTCTCAAGGTGTTGAGATACAGTTTTCAATAAAATGGGACAGACAGACTAACGTACATACACACACACAACACAACACAACACAACAGTGTCGACCACTACTGTGACTAAAACATACGCATCAGCAGCGCTTCATAAACAATAATAATGGCATAACAGGCAATAACAATTATCAGCCATCTCTATGCCATGGTGCCTGATCTCATCCTCTGTTCAGAGGGTAAGGAGCTCCTGGACCCCATTGGTTTCCCAATTTGTAGACATTTTTGGCTGCTGTTCTTCTTCTTGAGTTAGCTGCTAACTGCTCAACTCTCCCATAGTGGGTGGCACACATAACACGTTTTCAAAACATCACACTCATGCTACCCATTAACTCTTCCTGCTGGCTGTCTGATTTATAAAGACACCGTTTCAGCACTTTCACTACCTCCGTTCCCGGCTCACAGGTGAGACAACTCCGCCCCCCCATTCCATGATTGTACCTTATGTACAGAATAGTGAGGTGGCATAACGGCGCAATATTCCGGCTTTGAACAGGCAGTATAAAAAGGGCTAATGCCTCTGGCCACTGCTACCGCTGGCGTGGAGGCATAATAGAGACAGCCAAATAAAAACCTAAAATTATGATCTCTAAAAACTCGGGATGGCATGTTGATAAATTAATCTGCTGACAGTTGAGAACAGCTTTCGAATCATCCGATCCGTCGGAACTGTAAACCTCCTCCTTCCTTTCATAAATGCATGCAAACTGTTTTCTGACGGTTGTACGTGGCAAAACAATGACCTCGAACTTATGCCTCTACAGTGCTGAACGTCATGTCGGAGAGGAAGAACGAAGCTCCATCTCACAAATCAAGATGACTGCAGTGCTGCTGTCTGTAAAATGATCATTTAAGGTGAAGGTGAAAACACCAGCAGTATGCTGAAACATCTCTCTACGCAACACTGGCTTCAATTCCAGGAATGCCATGTATTTGAAGCTCTACACACGAGTGCCCCTGCTTCTAAATCGAGCAGCATGTCCGTTACAGAGATAAGAGATGCATGCAGAGATGAGAGATACATGCATGCCTTTTTCTACTCTGCTTGTGCACTGTGTTCAGAGATGATAAAACTGCGCTGGCACTGAAAACCTGAGAAGGTCTACTTTTATTTCAAGTAGAAAATAGATCAGGAATCATGAAGGGAATCAATAAAGAATCAGACTGATGAGAAGAATCCAGACTGTCAATGGTAATAATAAAAATAAAAATTACTATCCTGACTGAGAACAAGTAATGCCCCCTAAGTAGGCGTCACACGTTCAGGATGCAAACTGCACAGATCTGCATGTTTGTTTTATCACTGACTTCAGCAAAATGCAGAACTCTTTTATCTCAAAGTCAAACATTAGTGAGCAGACTCCAGATGACCTTCACACCATCTGTCAGAGTGTGTGTGTGTGTGCGTGTGTGTGCTGCCCACTGTAGCTGCTGCAGCAGGTCTGCACCACAACGCTGGGCCTCCTTTTTTTGGTTAAAGAAACAACTTGGGAAACAATTAAAACCAACTTCTTTCATTATAAAGCAGCAACTAACTTTTATTCCATCAGGATAAAAGAGTCTTTGAAGAATCTGGAAATGTCTTCAGAACAGATTGTTTGTTGTTGAACAACCTGTAGGGGTTTTTAAGCTTGGCTAGTTCTATATTTAGCCATACCTCTGTGACTTCATCACTGCAAAAGTCTCAAAAGTAAAAATAATGATTACAAGTGAGGCTGTGCGGTGCTAGTCTGGCATGCAATACATCTTCTGGCAACCAAACATGTTATTACTCCAAAAATATGAACCTGTGTCGGCACAAAGTTCGTCCAGTCTTTGGGGGAAGTAGATTAGACCCCTTTGTGCAGATGTAGCAGTGCAGACAGCTGCAGAGACACTTACATTGTTGATCTTGAGCTTGCTCTTGTCTTGTTTCTGCAGGTGTCCCGACAGGTGATAGAGAACAGCTCTGCTGCGGCGCCGGTTGGCATTGAAGCCTGGAGGGCGAGTTACCTGATGCACCTCCAGACCCGTCTCTTCATCTGTGGAGGAGATGGAAACATGCTGAGCCACAATCCAATATGCGCCACAGGGTGAGAGTTTAAACCAAGCTGTGTGGACTGAAACACTCACAACACAGAGATGGTGCTTTATCAGCTACCTTTTATTAGTCAGAGGCAGTGAAAACATCACCTGGACCACGTCTTAAACCTTCTCACCTCATTAAACCAGCCGATGCTGCCTCAGTGAAGCAGCGTACAGTCTCACAACTGTCTTTGTCAACATGTTTTAGGGTGGATTTCCCAGTATGTGAGCTCATAACTCCTCTGTGCCGGGCCTATACTCAGATGTACACATGCTGCTCAAGAGTTTGCGTAAATATTTGATGTGTTATTGACCTTCTGTCTGCCTCTGTGGCTCTTTATCGACTAAACAAGTGTTCTTTAGGTAGACTCTGATGTTCTGGGCTGAGATCCAGATCTGTTTTCTTACCTGTTTTTTGTCATTCGTGTGTGTTGTGTGTTTTTTATGCCACTGTCAAAGACAAATTTCCATTTTATGTAAAGTTTGATGGACATTAAAGAGGTCTAAGTCATTCACTAAATAAAGAAGGATAAGATCAGAGAAAGTAAAGAAGGAAAGAAGATGAAGAAATGCAGCAGGTAGATTAAGGGAGTTATTTTCTGTTAAACCATCGTCGAAATGGAGAATCCTCTTGTTGTCTCCATTTCCACTTTACATTTCCGATTATGATTGCTCTGTGTGTCCATAATATGATGCCATGCTTAATAACCCCTATAACCAAATCATTTTCATATTCAGCCACTAGATTTGATTTGTTCATGGTATCCAGGATGGATTTCAGATGGTGGAGAAACTAAACACAGATACTGAGATTCTTTCTTTCTCCCTGAATGTCCTGTGCTGTTGAGACTTAGACTCAGACATCTTCCTATCTTCAACAGCTGTTTTGACAGATATACAAATAAGGTATTGTGGTTGTGTTGTAGCGTGAATCTGTAGGGTTAGAGACAGTGTTCCTCTGGGAAGCTTTAAACAGGATAGTGCTGGTGAAGATGACAGTTTGTCTGCTGAACTGCGTTGAAGCAAGGGATTCCTGCTACTTTAAAAGATGAAATCCAGCTTTTTGCCGGTATTATCAAATTAAACTGCCAATATTCTCCATTCTCTGTGCATTACTGCATCTTGAACCTTTCTATAATGGCTTTATACCCCAACAGAGTGTGAACATCATCAGAACACCTCTAGACACTTTTTTCTTTAGACACGGTCGTAGCTGGTTTCGACACCTTAAGAGGAGTAGTTAGACATTTTGAAAAATACTCTTCTTTGCTTTCGTTCTGGGACTTTGACGAAAAGGTCGACACCACTCTACAGACTCCAGGAAACTACTAGTCCTATCCAAGAAATAGTCTGGCCCATAATCCCCTGCAAAACATCACATTTTACTTTTTTCCCCTCTGGTCAGTTTATTGGTTGTTTGGTCGATATGCTCATGTCTGACCAACTTCTCATTGGCTGAACTGTCACTAGAGTTTCCTTATACGGCTGAGTGTCCACCAAAGTGTTTTATTTCCAGCTAAGATGATACAGAACAGCCACAGAGGTTAAAATGTCAGCACAAGGTGGAGTACTCATTCTGGTCCTTGTTTTGAATGAAAGGAAGGCTGCAGCATGTAGGGAGAGCGGACGCACCCACTGGTCTAACAGTATTGATTTCTTCTTCACTGTTATTGTTGTCGATCAGTACTTGGTATTTGTTCTGCTCTTCTTCCACTGTGATTGGATGGATTTGCAACTCTCAGCGAACAGAAAAACAATACCAAACTGCTCAGCGCCTCATCACACTGCTGGCGTCTGTAGCAGAGTGTAAATATGCAAGAATTTAAAAAGGACACGTAACTTTAATAGGAAACAGTTCAGTGAACACACAGCGCTACAAGGTTGTGCAGGGACAGTGGCTGATTCAAATAATGCAGAGATAACGTGCAGACTTTTCCCCCCATTGATCAATCAATAGGTTTAAGAGCAGGTAGAATTTCAGTCAACCATGATTTGAACAAGACTGACCAAACAAGATTTAGCATGTTGATAAATTAATCTGCTGACAGGTTAATTTTGTTACCTTAAAGGTGCAGTGTTTAGGATTTAGGGGAATATATTGGCAGAAATGGAATACAGTATGTTTTCTTTAGTGTATAATCACCTGAAAATAAGAATCATTGTGTTTTCCATACCTTGGAATCAGACGTTTATGTTAGTGATGGGCAAAGCAGTTCTTTAGATGATACTGAATCACTAGAATCAGTTCATTAAAAAGATTCATTCACTGAATCGTTCAGTGCTTGGCAGGAGGAGTCCTGACTGTGTACTGCGTAGTCCGACTCACTGAACTTACTGAACACACCCCCATTCACTCAGTCTCTCTCCATTGCTGCTGCTGTGTCTGCCCTGCACTGGTGAGTCTCATTACCGGTCAGTCTAACGTTTTAAGTTTGTTTATCTGGAAACTAAAATTTTTCAAACAATGGGGAGGTGTGTGATTGTGTTCATGTGGCTTGACTCCTGGCTACATTAGCCGTTAGCTTGGAGAAAACGCTCCCTATGAAAGTGTATCGCTGAATCACTCAGGGATCGGGTTACGTCGTTCACCGAGTGATTCGTTCACCGAGTGATTCGTCACATGGTAGGCAGTCCCTCCCTGCATCCTGGCTGCCTCGCGAGTGATTCATCGTTCGCACCGACCGAATCGGCAGTTCCTTTCCCGGCCTGCACGCTCGCTGCTGAGCTCAACTGAACTGAGAAATGAACGAATCAGTTCAGGAGGTGATTCAGTTCAGTACGTTCACTCAACAGATTTGTTCTTTTGAACGATTTGTTTGCGAATGACACAACACTAGTTTATGTCTACACAGGGAGCAGGACCTCATTTACAAAGATCTCCACCTTCACCCAAAGAGTAGCTTTAAAAAAAAATACTGATTTGTAACATGACACTGAGGGCGGCATGGTGGTGTGGTGGTTAGCACCGTCGCCTCACAGCAAGAGGGTTGCCGGTTCGATCCCGGGTGTGGGAGCCCTTCTGTGTGGAGTTTGCATGTTCTCCCTGTGTCAGCGTGGGTTCTCTCCGGGTACTCCGGCTTCCTCCCACAGTCCAAAGACATGCAATTTGGGGACTAGGTTAATTGATTACTCTAAATTGTCCATAGGTGTGAGTGTGAGTGGTTGTTTGTCTCTATGTGTCAGCCCTGCGATGGTCTGGCGAACTGTCCAGGGTGTACCCTGCCTCTCGCCCGATGTCAGCTGGGATAGGCTCCCGCGACCCTCACGAGGATGAAGCGGTTAGAAGATGAATGAATGAATGAACATGACACTGCTTTATTCAGTGTTTTTACCAGTTCAAAACACTTGGTCTGTTTGTTTTGGAGAGGAGGAGACCTCTGTGGATAATTCGGTTCGCGGTAAAAACCTCCTGAAAGTCTGGATTAGATAAAAGGTGAGCAACATTAGCATGTGCTGGACAAGCTGCCCGTCTCTAACATGCCAAACAGCGTCGGAGAAACACTGCTTTTTACCACGAAAGTGCTTTATTCAGTGTTTTTACCATTTTAAATCACCTAATCTGTTTGTTTTGGAGAGGAAGAGACCTCTGTGGATAATCCGACTCTCGGTAAAAACCTCCTGAACGATGCATTCTAACCAGGAGAAGTTTATGCTGGTTGCAATGTGCAATCCTCACCACTAGATGCCACTAAATCCCCCTGAATCTTAAACACTGGACCTTTAACACAGAGCCAGGCTAGCTGTTCACCCCTGCTAAAAGTCTTTGTGCTAAGCTATGCTAACCAGCTACTAGCTACAGCTACATATTCAGCACACAGAGTGGTATTGATTATCATCTCACTCACGTTTTATATATCGTTCCGAGATGTCAAACTGTTGCTCTATGGGGGACATAAATACACTGGGCTGAGACACACTGAGATAACAGCACTCTGACTTCTGGAGACACAGGACGCTGAGGTCTCAGGGTCAACCCCCCCCACCTGGCACTATAGGTGTTCAATCACATACACATATAGAGACAGGTGCTGTCTGCTTTTACCTGCGACTGCTCTCCATGCATTTGCTGCTGGCAGGTGAGGAATGTAAAGAAGGAGACGGTGTTTACACGCCTCAGCGCAGATTCTTCTTACTATGCTGTGATTACTGATACGGCTGCTTTACAGAATATACAGTGTGTTCTCTGGGGGAGCGTGTGTGCTGGTGGGGAAAATGGGCTGGCCATACATTTTAAATTATTAATACAGTCAATTAACAATGTGTATATATGTGTGTGTGTGTGTGTGAGAGAGCATGTTGTAGCGTACACCAGTGTGTTTTTAATGGGATTTTTTGTGAGACACATTTAGGTCTCTCTTTGATATTTTTCCATCCTAAATGTGTTCCATGTCTTTTCCTGTCCTTGTCAGTCCCCGTCTATCTCACGAACTGATTGTGCGTTTTGAAAAGCCACACCACGCTGCGTTAAGTGCCAAAAGTGAGCTGTTCATCCAGTCAGCAGACCCCCGCTGAGCAGGAGCACAAGAAGGTAAACGCGCTTGTTTGTGTCAACTCATCACATCAGAAATGTCAAAGTCTTTTCTTTCTTTCATTTTCCACTAGTTACTTTTTCCTCTCTTTCATCTCGCTCTCACATCCAGAGGTTCCTAATTTAGCAGAGAGTTGAATGTTATGTTAACGGTCACAGTCGTGTCTGGTCATGAATCAGAAACAGAAGCAATTTAAGGTCTCTTTTGTCTCTCGCTCGCCTTCCCTTTCCGTCTGCTTTGTTGTTTGTCCTCTGTCCCCCGTGGTGTGCACCGCACACCAAATCTGGCAGCTTGAATCCGACATGTCATAAGTCATGTGTTGCGTGAAACACAGCCAGAGAATATGAAAGCGGGCTTCAATCATTTGGGCTGTAAGGCGATGAGATATTCAGCCAAATGAGAGGGCCTGTGCAAGTGAGGGAAAATTGGCTAAGTGATTTCAAGCAGGTGCTCTTCCCCACCAGGAAGCACCGCAGACAGCAGCTCTGAATGCTAATCTAAAAAAACTAAAATTTTAAACACTCCACTTCATCTTAAGAGTCTTGATTACTGCGCTTCTCTCGCCGTCTCTCTACAGGGTTGCTATTCAGCTCTCACATTCTCTGCAGTGATCGCAGCAGGCAACAGGATTTGAAGGTTTAAAAGTTAGATTTGAATGTTTGTAATAACTGTGTATTCAGTGTTTGCCGTATGAAGTCTGCAGTATTGCAAAATATTGAATGCAGAGTTTTTGAACACAGTGTCATCCCGTCAGACTCATAACACACCTCTGAAATCTGCTCTTACAGCTTTGCATGCTGGGATTTCTCACTCTGTTTTCACAGGAGTACCAAATACAGTTTGAACCCCCCCAAAGAACTCTGGGCTGATGGAGGGTCAATCGATAGTGTGTGCTCTGACAGAAATACAACCAAGCAATCATATATGTTTTTATTGGGCAGGTGGGGGAACTGAGTTTCAGCACACAGGCCGAAAAATCCCTCATAAAGTAAGCGAATCAACTGGCTCTGGGCTCACTTCATAACGTGCAGTATCCTGGCAAACTGCAGGTTGAAGGTTGGCTTTCAAGGCGTACAGAATTTATTTTAACAAAGTGAAACAAAAAAAATGAACAGACTGAGATCAGAAGGCCTCCAAATTAGAAGACAAAATACCCTGCTTGCTAGAAAGACTTCTGATGTGACGCCCCAATCGACAGGACTTCATTTGTCTGTACCTCCAAAACATGTTGGTTAATTAATGTTTTTTGTTTGCTTGTTTTTGCAGCAACGACAACTTGGTAAGGGTTGGGGAAAAATCATGGTTTGGTTTAAAGGCTCTGTATGCAACATTCAGAGCATTAATATGGCAGCAAACCATGATTTGCTGTGTAAAGATATGGTGGGGTAATGGCGTCTGATGCTTTGGTAGACGGACTAGCACATGTGAGTCCCGGTGTGTTAGGACTACTGGCTAGTTAATCACCAATGTTACTGCTGATATCGGGACTGACGTGGTCACAGAGCATAGCGCCCATCTTCCGACTCCGCCACCTTCATGTTGAGAACCATGCGCACAATCATAAGTTGGGTTTCAATCCAGAATGTGAAGGAATTTTTTACTGAGTTTCTAGAAAATCAGCAGAATGAAAATGTGAATGTATGTGCTTTTCTATCCACTACGGTTCTGCAAATATTGGGAGTTGGTTAACTGAAATAAGCAGCAGGTGGCGCTAATTCTCCAGAGGAAGAGGGCACAACAAGACGACATAACTAAAGACAAACTTCAAACAAAGCTATATAATAACAAAATAACACAAGACATATAATAACGGAGAGCACACATAGAAAGTTTGGAGTTCTGGTAACAGCTCTGTGTGCGTGCATCAACAGAAAGCTTGCAGTGTCATGACTATATGTCATTTATTCACTGCATCTGTTTCCATTGCGCTACGTCACACTGACTTCTTATCAATTCCACTCAGAGGTTTTCATGCATTGACTGAAAATGCACATAAAAAGAGATGGATGGAAACACACCTATGGATACACTCTAAATTTTGCACGCAACTCCTTTAAAACAAGTTTTTTGTCAAGGTTCGGGGAATCTTTGTCGTCATGGTTTCAATTATACGGAAAGTGGTCACGCAACGAGAGTGATAACAAACAGCTGTCCCCTGTATTAGCTCCAATGTTTTGACCTGTATAAAAGATGAATGTGGCTGCGGTGACGTCACCCATCTGTTTGTGGAATATTCACTCTAGTGAGAACTGCTCACTTAGCACACAGGCCAAAAAAAGTTTTTCAGCCTCTAGGTTTACTTTTGTGGTATGCAGCCAACTGAATATGTGCAGTAGTGCTGGCTCTGTCCCCAAGTTCCTACTCGACTGGGCTGGACTTTAAATTTTAATCATGTCACAGAACTTTTACATTGATTTTCTCGGCTTGAGGAAAGTTTTACAGAAATAAAACCTCCATGGATCAAAAAGTATCAATCAGAATTGACCTTGTTTGCAGTTCAAGGTGTCCTGTAACAGATTTACAGTCAGTATATGTTTTTTACATCTTTTTTTATAATGGTGGTCTATGGGGAAAATGTCTATGGGGAACCAAGAGGGTCCAACTGTGGACATCCAACTTGTGACCCTCTTCTCATTATCTGGAGTCCCTAGAAGTGGAGTCCACAGCTGGACCCTTCCCCTCCGACATCCTTCTTATGCGGATTTTGTTACTCTATGTTAACGTCACTTAACGTCACTGCGAAAGGTGTTTGTCACGTAAACGTATGTTGTTTTGGGAGGACAGTGTCACTAAGGAATAGTTCAAATCTCAAATATGAGAATATTGAAGATTACCAGATGCAGTTTTAATTCATAAAGTCTTAATGTCAGTCACTGTAAACAAAAAAGACGTCAGTACAGTTTGCATATTCCCTGCCAGCAATTAATTCCGGACTGCCTCCAATTCCAATTAACTCACAAATACCACCTGCTAATTTCAATTGTAACCAAATATCTGCATTATCACAAGCTGTGTGTCATCCCTGACAGAATGTTTATGGCTCACCACATTCATTTTATTAGAGGCAGTCGTTAATATTAATGCAACAATATTCAAATTGACAGACGCAGTTATTTAATCAGGGTTGGATTTACACTGGGGAGAAGACGCAGGACAAAAGAAGGGATGAAAATTACTAATCAGAGCTTAATTGTTGTTTGCTTGGAGGTACAGTAATTGCAGTGGCACTTAACAGCTGAAAGGAAAACCATTCTGCATGATGAGATTACGTTACGTTATAAATACCAGCTTTACAGGAGATAAACAGGACAGAACTGTAAGCAGGTGTAACTCATATAAACTCACCTGTGTCGGGTCCTTGCTCTGGATCCTGGTCCTTCTTCTTGTCCGTGATGTCTTTGTGGGACACGAGGAACAGAACCACCTCGCCCTTCTCATTCTTAATGGGTACAATGTCCAGAAGACACCAGAACTGTGTACCTGGAGAGACAACACAGATACACTCAGTCAATGCATCTTATCCAGCATGTACTGTTATTACATGGTAAAGTAAGGCATGGCAGGTCTATTACTCCCCACAGTCAACATGTTGCAGGCGTGTGCAACAATTTATACTGCACCGTGTGAATAAAGTGTCAACAAGGTAAATAGGCTCACTGGCAAAGTGTGTTTGTGTCTGTAATGTCACCAACTGTACTGGAGGTTCACTCGGTCTTTTCCTTTAGTCAAGATAAAGTGAATATGTATCAGCAGGCCGAGTCAACATAATTAAACACCCACCTGGATGAACAGTAATTTGGTATGATTCATTTCAAGTGGAATACACAGGTCAACACCAGAGTGAGTCTATCATTACATATTTTCTGTGTCTGTGACAGAGATCAGATCATTGTAAGCCGAGGTAGAGGAAGTACTCAGCAGCTCCTTCATGATGACTTCATCAGGAAACACTGATTTGTTTTATGTGACACTGTTTTATTCAGTGTTTTTACTGGTTTTAATCATCGGGTCAGTTTTAGAGAGGAAGTTGCAGCTGTTAAATGCAAGGCTAATTTTAACTACTTTATGTAATTTACCCAGCCCAGTTGCCAAAATAAATGTTAGCTTTGTCTGTTTCTGCAAACTAAGGATGCGTTACACTTGTACATTATTATGTGGCTAATTCATTGATCCATTTTGGCTCAGAATATTGTCGGAAATGCAGTGATGTCTCAGTAAAAGAAGAACTGCTTTTTTGGTGGTACTATTCCAGCTGGAAACACAGCAACAGGTGTTACAACACATTTGGTGGCTAAAAGCTGCTTAAAGACACAGTGACGTCTGGCTATAAAACAACCAGTCTTGTTGTTGGTCTCAAACAGTGGACTGTGGTCTGCAGCTTGACTGGCGATCTTGTCCACCTCCTGATCAAAGTCAGCTCATACACTACATCGCTTCAGAAACGAAATCGATATGACACAAATGAAACAGGCAAATGTAACATACCCCTAGTTTGCAGAAACATATAATGCCAACATTCTCTGCTGAATGGGCTGATTTTATCTGGTGGGTGCATTTTGGATTTCCCCCAAGAGCTCAAAAAAGTTTAATCTTAATCTGTATTACATCATAATTGATTATATTTTGTATTATTAATCTGGATCTGCAAACTAAATAGTAACTAATGTTATTAAAACAATGTAGTGCTGTAAAAAGTCCAATGTTTCCCTCCTAAATGTAGAGAAGTAACAGGGTTTTTCCTGGCTCAAGATGAGGTGGTGGTGGTACCATCCTGATCATGTGCACACATTTGCACCATAGAGATCACCATGTTCCATGGCCAGGTTTCTACAGGAGCCCAAAACAGACAAACCAAACACTGCCTCCACACAGGGCAATTTGCGTTTTTGCGTCGGCCGCCGTAATAAGAAGCCCCACTGCAATGAACGGTGATGGAGTTACACTGATTTTACACTGAGTTTAAATCACCTGGGCTGCATTTGGAGAGGAAGAGACCTTTGTGGATAATTCAGCTTCTGGTGAAAACCTCCTAAATGTCTGGATATTAAATTATCAGAGGAAAAAGGAGACCACTCATGAGCATGTGTTGAATTAGCTGCACCAGCGCATGCCAAACTGCATTGGAAATACATGGATTTGTAACATGAAAGGAAGAGATTCTTTGGATAATTCGGCTCCCATTTGGCTCACGGAAAAAGTCTCCTGAACGTATGGATAAGAAAAAGGTGAGCACACAATAGCATGTTGTGGACCAGCTGCCGTCTCTGCCATGCCAAACAGCGTCAGAGATGCACTGATTTGTACCATGACACTGCTTTATTTAGCGTTTCTAACACTTTAAAATCACCTGGTCTGCTTGTTTTGGAGAGGAGGAGCCCTCTGTGGATAATTCGGCTTGCGATTAAAACCTCCTGAAGAAATTCTAACCAGGAAAAGTTTCAGCTGGTTGTCATCTGCAGTCCTCACCACTAGATGCCACTAAGTCCCCCTAAAACTTACACTTATCCTTTAACATGGGGATCTATGGGGACTGACTGGGTCCTGGAGCCAGCTTCAAGTGGCCATTAGGGGTTGCTGCTTGGCTGGTACCCACTTTGCTGTGAGCCAGCCAAAAACAGATGGCTCTTTTCTTCCTTTTAAGAAATTTTGGCAACACTTTTCCCAGTGCACTGTGCTGATTTTGACACAGTGCCACCACATCTGCAGTTACGAAACGCCACAACTGCAGTTACGAAACCACAGAAATCTACAAAGTGCAACGCCCGTCAGAGAAGTGTTTTCCATGAAGGCATTCGTCAAAGTTTTGTTGAGAGCTGGGGGCAGGATGAAAGTTGACAATAGTGTCCACCTCATTATTGGCTATGTAGGAAAAACCCCGAAGCAGAAGTATAAATTAGAAGATAATGGAAACACTCAAAATTGTACTGTACGTGAGTCAGTGAGGAAAGCAGGCTGAGCTCCTTTGTTTAAATCTTTGTGATTTGCTGCATGTTGCGTGAAATACATACTGGGCCAAGTTACTGAGCTGAACATACACAGACTTCAGATGAGGGGCTCAGAGAATAGAGTGAAGGAAATGCCCACAGTCACTCTCTATCCTCCTCACTATCACACGCCCATCACACATGAAGGGAAATGACTTGCTCTGGACAGTTGAGACGGTATTATATTCCAAGAACTTTTCCATGTGTGACCATTCATTCACATTCAGGGGTTCCACGTGCCTGTAGCTATAATGAGACTGTGTTCACAGAGCCCCTTCAGCCCCTTTCTGTGCTATCTATACCCTCAGAATTCACCACATCCCCCATGTGAGTAGGTGCAGTGTGCAGAGGGAGGCTGCAGGAAGTATAGATTCACTTTAAAGCTCCGCAAGTCCGTGCTTCAACTGTAAACTAGAATACAGCAGACGACACATAAGCCGTCTCTGCACGAGACTCTTCCGACTGCTTTGTAAATGGAGCGATCATATTCGTTACAGCTGCAGAACGTGTCTCATTTCAACCATCTGATTTTGTGATGATGAGTGTGGCAGATGTTTAGATTCTGAATGAAATCAGTGTTTGTATTTCTACGCAGTTTTGTTTCATAAGTCAGTAAAAAGATATGATGCAAAATGACTGTGATCTTCAAAGATCTGCCAAATCCACAGACTTAGAGAGTAACATAACACCAGGCTGAGAGCAGCGTTTCACTGCCCTCTCTGGCTAAAAGCAGGACTGGAAAGTAACTAAAGGCTCATTTCCACCAATCATTTGGGTTCAGTTCAGTTCAGTCAGGAAATAGAGTGAGTGCTGGACGAAGCAGTGAGTGACAACAACCCCACCCACATTTAAGAGGACTGTCTGAACAGACTGAGGGACTAGGTACCACATCTGAAGGCTTACTGCTGGTTCAAAAGGTGCTGGACTGAAAGGGTTTGGAAACAGGACTTAAGTACCTTCACTCAAGTACTGAACTTAAAGGGAAACTTTGCCGATTTTCAACTGGGTCTGTGTCACTGTGGTGGGGGCAGTGTGTGCAGATAAACAGTGTTTGATGGGTGTATATAAACAGCTAGCAGTCATCTCACAGGGTGCTGCAGTCCACCTGAACATCACTGCAGTGAGGCGAGCAGTTAACCACTGGAGGTTAATCTACTCTTCAAGCTTTACAAACTTGGATCCACATTCTGTATAATAAAAGGAAAAAACATTATATACATGTGAAGCATATAATTGAAAGCACTGCACCAGCCTGGTGTTATATAAGAGACAATTATAGAATTACACCAGCCGGATCCTTTAAAAAGAAGTTCCAATATAACAAAATGTGTGAGTTGGTCGGTGAGTATGTTCAGACATCCCCTCACTGTGTCTCTGTGTCTCTGTCCATTCATTCCTTATAAAGATGTTCATCTAAAAAATATGGTCACAGTTTAATTATGATTTCTAGCAAACCTTACATGTTGCACGTGCTGCAGGCTATTTTCATTAACACATTTAGGACAATGTATGAAACACTGTGGATCACTGATGTGTTTTTAATAGTTTTGGGAGAACAGTGGAGCTCTGTGGCACAGAGGCTCTACACACACACACACACACACACAGCACTACCAGGATCAATCTATTATTGGTTTGGTTCTTTGCATGTGATTTGTTGACACTATAAAATGGTGAATATCACCAGCCTTTAAATAATGCTGTCAGACGAGAAAAGGGACCCCCTGCTGGCTGCTACATAAATGCATGAAATCAGGCTAAAACAAGCTGTTTTTGGTTTTCTGTTTCTCACCTGTAATCTCTGACTCGTGACTCTGTGGGCTGCATGTGGCACACTGCATACTGTTTCCTCCAACTCCGAGACTAAATCCCAACAGGGGATCATGCGTGTAAATAATGCATTTAAGCAAGCGGGAGGATTGCCTCAATAAAAACATCAGCCATATCAAGGCTGGATTTGTCCCTGTTTGACTGGAACACCATGGTACACAATAGCAGGACTGAAACAACACATACTGTCGTCTCTTCTGCCGCTCAATGCATAACTATAAGCATGGTATAAAGATAAAGAATGAATAAATATTGATTATATTTTACTTGATCAGAGCACAGCTTTATTGACAGGTTATAACAGGTTTATTCTTTGTCATTCCCCAGTTGCTCATCACTTCTTGCTTTTTATTTTTCATTTTAATAAACAAGTCAGCATTATCACTGACGTCTTTCCTTCCATACACCTTACCTACAACGTTTAGAGACATTATTTACTCTCTTGCTCACTTAGTGTCACTTCTGTGCACCTGCAGAGCAGCCACCTCCCACTACACTCCACCACCAGGAATCCACACAGTCAGAGAAATGAAAAGTCCTGGTCATCGTTCAGTAATAAAACCCTGGCAAACCAGGAGAAGCAGGAGGGTTCCTGGTTTGAACCCAAAGTGTGAATGGTTGTCTGTCTCTATGTGTCAGCCCTGTGATAGTCTGGTGACCTGTCCAGGGTGAACCCTGCCTCTCACCTAATGTCAGCCCCCCCGCAACCCCTAACAGGATAAGCAGTTACGGAACAGACAGCATCTTTTCCTAAATATATCATGATGAAAATAATGTGTGTTGCACAGGGTAGTGTCCACAGTAAAATCACACTGTCAGTGTTTACATAGGTTACTTAGTGGCTCTGCAATCTTTGCAATATGCTTCTGCCACCAGGGGCAAAATTTCACGGAGAAAATCTGCTTTATGGCAGGAAACGCGTCATGAATTGTGAAACTGGTCAGTCAGCCAATCAGGGCCTGGAGCTGGTCCTTATGAGGAGTTGGGCATGAGATAGTTGAGTCACAAGCACAATGGCAGATGGACAAAGTTTGGAGACAAGTGAAAAACGGCCTAGCAAAAGAAAAGGAGCTCCTCTGTGTGAGGAGGCAAAGAAGAGCAAAAAGGAGAGTGATAAAAGAAGAGGAAAAACAAGAGTAAACCTCAGTCAGGCGTTCAAGAGATGGAGGGAGCTCCGTGACCAAAGAGGCTTCAAAACCCATGTCCAGCTAGCTTTCTTTCTAATGGAGGGTGACCATATTTTGTTTTCCAAAAAAGAGGACACTCGGCCTGGCCATGAGATAGAATACTTAAATGATACTTGCAGTTTACTCAAAGATCCCTTAAAATATTAATGTATGGATAGAAAATTCAGTTATATTACAAAATAATATCTCTCAAAGACAGAAATTCAGATAGGCCCCTATAGATAGGACACACACACACACACACTAGAGTGTGGCAACCTGGCCGGGTTTGGTCAAAAATGTATAAATTGTATTTGAGCTCAGGTCGGATTCCATCAGCTTTCAGTGAAAATGTAGTGTAAAAACAAATAAATAAAATAAATAATCGTACTGTCTGTCCTGTTTATTGCTTGGGGACTGTTATTTACGTGACAACACCTGAACAGAACACACACACATTGGCTGTTTGTCTCCGCCTTGATTAAACGCTGAAAATAAAATAAAAGAGGGAGACAGGTTTTTCCCATTTTATCTTATTTTGTTATATTTCTCCCTCTCCCCTTGCTGGAAGCCTCGGACCTCCCGCCGCCCACCCCTCCCTCTCTGCAGAGCACCCACGGCGCACGCCCGGCCTGTTAAATAGCTTGTAACCATAACAACTGTGTGACACAAGCTCAGTGCTTTAGTCATTAAATAATGTCGGGCTCGGTTCGGTTTCAGACATAACAAAACAGAATGAGTGTCGGGTTCAGACAGAAATATGCAGCCACACAAGGAAAACCGGACATTACCATCAATTTATAAACAACCCCCGGACGACAGGACGTGAAAAGTGGACATGTCCGGGCAAAAGAGGACGTTTGGTCAGTCTAAATGGATCAGTAAGTAACACGGCTAAATGTTAGCTAGACCAGAGAGGACTGTACTGTACTGGCTGCTAGTTCATTCCTAGCTGGCCAGCATCGCAAATCGCCGCAACCAGGGAGCGGGTAGCGAGTGTTGGTCGGCTGACATCCTGGTTGCCATTCTACGGCAGCCCTCGGACAGTGATGCCCCCCTCCCTTCCTTCTGTTCTCTTCTCACGGAGGCAGCTATCCACGCACATCGCCCAGCTAAGTTACGCCCAGCTAAGTGAACACTGGACTTTGTTTCCCATTCAGTTTGAGCTCCAAGCGGCCGCATGGTTTCATACGGTAGTGTTTATTCTAGAATGGGGACTGTTTACATGCATATTGGTATAATTCACTGTGTCTACTGCTGTTTGTACTGATACTGTACATATTGGTATCATTTACTGTGAGCTGTTTGTACTGGTACTGTGCATTCTGCTATAATTATTTGCATTACTATTTGTTTTTTCTTCAGATAAATCTGATAATTGTTGCTCGGTCTCTTTACTCATTTATTTAGTAGAGTGTCCACACACCTTCTCATTCTACATATACATAGAGGTATACTGGTGGCTTTACAGCCTACATTGTATTTAATTTAGAGAGTCTAATGGAGCCATATTATTGATTATCTCTGATCCCCACGGTCAAGTTGGTCGTTGTGACGCAGCACCACTGATGCTAGGTGGCGCCAAGTTTTTAAAAAAAAAACCCAAATCCTATCTGTTGCCTCTTTAAAGTTTGGTGCTAAAGCTCACTGAGTCAGTGGTGCGCCAGACTACAAGTAAAAGCAAGTAAATTATGTTAAACAATTGTGTTTAACATAATTTTGTGTTTGTTCCCTTAAAAAATTAACCAGTTAGTTCCCCGTTGATGGGTGTCGGGCTACCAAAAGCAAAATTAACCAATACTGACATCCCTAACTCATACTACTAAATAACAGAATAAAAAAACCCAGGTCAGTCAGCCCGATGTGAGAGGACACTGATCATTGGCAAATCTTCACAAAGGTTGCAACAAATGCGGTCGCTAAAAAAAGTACCACTTCGCCCATCGGCGGACCATTCAGGAAATGAACTTGAAGAGCACAATTAAAAACAAACAGATTTTGTTTGTTTACAAGTACACTCCACAGGGTACAGCCTTTGTACTGCAGCAACCTGACTTTTCATCCACAGCCATCATCAGGTCATTTACGTATTTTCTTTTATTCACACTTTTATTTATTGGCCTGTAAATCATGTTTATATTAATATAATATGAGTACGTACTTCTTGGTGGATACAATTTTAAAACTGTGCCCGAGGCGTTGGTGATCTGAGAGAGCGAACTGGATATAAATGTGTTTATTCTTCTGCTTGCTCCCCCGGGGAACAGCTAATATGCTAATGTGAGCTCATGGTGAGCTGATAAAAGCATGAAACACTTCTAATTTGTCATTTGTGTGTGTTTGTGAGACGCAGGCTTTTATAACCTCGTGTTGCTCTTTGTTACGGCCTTATATCTCAGAGGAGCAGATGTGTCCACGACTTCCTGTGTCTCTCCTCCATCTATATGTGACTCCCACTCCTCTCATTGTGTATTTGCGGACTGGGTCTTTGCTTCTTTACGCCCTCACTCATCTGTCTCCTTTTTATTAATAATTAACAAAGGGTGGATGAATGAGCAGGAATTTTTCTCCTGCTGTTCTTCTTCACGGCTCTCTTCTCTTCTCAAGACTTTTCACTTTCCTGTTTCGCTGTCTCACAAACTTTCTCTCATCAGCTCACTCAAAGGCTTCGACAAACCACACCAAGAGTTCAGACGTGCATCATCTGATGGCATTCATGTGAACTTTTATGTGTTTTCTACCTTTTAAAATCACTCCGCTGACTGACTGCTGGAACAGTTGATAGTTGTGGATTCTCTTATGGTGAAACATGTGAGGCAGCCACTGCTCATTGAAAGCTCTTTAGACTTTGCACATAAAAAGGCGATGGTTCCCTTTAATATATGCATGGCTCAGTAATTCATACATTCATTCCCTCAGTCAGCTCAGCTGCACAAATGAAATCTGGCATAGCACTGAATGTAAGGGATGTAGAGTGTTTGTGTCAGCAGGATTTCTTTAAGAATTCATACAGGATTGTCAGAATGGTGTGTCTTATATCCATTTAATTCATCCAGGGAAATTTTGCTTAAATGTGTGAACTATGCAGGAATGACTGGTGACTGTTTTTAAACAATATCACCTGAGAAAGTGAAAGTCAACAGCTCTCATGTTGGAACAAGCTTTGTCCACTAAGCATTTGGCACTGTGTTTGCAACTTTTGTAGCTTCCTCTTTGATGCCTGCTGCTTACAGTCTGGCTCCTGGTCCCTACCTTTTTATAAAGTCCTGACCAAACCTGCACGTTGTTCCCAGAAACGCCCCGGTTAACCTTTAATTGATTAACCACCAAGAACATTTTTGACGGGTTTCGCAGGTTGGTTTATAGCTTAATTTTGCTACTCATCAGTTTACTGCACTGCGCACCATCTGGATCTATTACCATCGTCATATCTAATACCTCCAATAACATTGTTGTGTTGCTGTGGAAGCATTGCTCCCACCCTCCGGTCTCCACCCAGCTCGCCCCTGTCAGTAAGTTGCTTACTTTTGAGCAGGAAAACCCCTTTAGCATTGTTGACCATGTTATCATTGTTAGCTCTGTTACCATCGTTAGCAGTGTCAGCACAGCTAGTGGCGCTAACATGGTCAACAATGCTGAGAGGGTTTTGCGATTCAAAATGAAGTTGCTTGCTCATCGGGGCGAGCCGGGAGGAGAACGGAGAACGGGCACAATGTTTCCTTCCAACACAGTCTCATGTCGGCACAATACCAGGCAAACGCAGCGGAACAACAATGTGAGTTAAGCAGGTGGAAGTCCGAGGAAGGCGGTTGGGAGGGATTCCTGTAAAACTGTAAAGTCAAACCCTGTCCTTTCTTTCCTAAACCCAAGAAACTGTATGCAAACTGTACATTTCCTGTGAAAACAGAAGTGTATTTTGAAAACAGACAATGCATGTAACAGGCTGAAGCTGACACGGTGTCCCAGAACATCAACAACCAACACACCCAGGGTACCTTGGACGCCACATGTGGACGTGGAAAGTCCACATCACATAACATGAACATTTCACCACCTCTAAATAGACTAGTGCTTTGAAACTCATCCTCAGCAGTGATTCACATTCACCATGAAACTTTCTGGGTCTGTCAGAAAAACATTATGAGATGTAAATCCTCCGTTAGCGTCCCAGTTAAACAACCGGAGGGTTCATCTCTAGTTTAGATCTAATCACTGCCACAGTTTTCAAAGAACGTTGCAGCGATAACAGTCCACATGGTACACTGTATGTAGGAATGTGCTTTCGACTGCTTTAAAATCCTCCCCATCCTCGACCTTGCACACATCTGCCCCAGAGTGACATCACATATGTGAGACCTCACTCAGTAATGCATAGAGTACACGCATTCACACATGATGGAGGTCGTTCCAAAACACTGCGTATGTGCAATCATGGAAGCAACACAAGACTTAAACAGCCAAGGACCCTTACAGCGGGGAGATTTATGTTCTGGACTCTGAACTGATTTTCTATGGTTTTTAAAGCTTTTATATTTACATTGTTATGAGTCTGGAGACGAGAGCAAGAGGGGAGATGGAGAGGGGATGACATGCAGCAAAGGGATGCCGGTCAGACTTGATTCCAGACTGCTCCTCAGTGGTCAGCATCCACTGGGCATACGCTCTACCAGGTGATCCACTGGAGTGTCCCAGGATATTGTAAATCATATAAATGTATGCAAAAACTGACACAAATGTAAATATTCCTTTAATCAAAATTGCTGCAAATTGTTCATTGGTAGGTCAGGTCTAGGTAGCAGTCAGGAAGCCGCCTTGTACCACACTTCACATTCTTTTTTCACTTGACTCAACAAGAATTATTTGAAAAATACACTTGTGGCTTTAATAAATCGATTTTTTTAGATCGAGTTGAATCAAATGACCTCCTGCAAAATTAAGGTGCTACTTCTGCCGGTCTTAAAGAGCTCATCTGCAGCTCTTCAGCCCCCACATACGAAACTGTAAATTCATTTCTGTACTGAGGTTAAGTGGCTGGTGAAGAATGTCTGAGAAGATCATTTGGTTTTACACTGTATGAATATTTAAGCCTCGTTGATCTTCACAAAGCACACGCAAAACATGAGTAAAAACACACACACATTCTTGGTCCAGTCTCACCTTCCTTTTTGTAGAAGACCAGCTCGGTCTTGAACTCCCTCCTCTCATCCAGGGCTCCTTGGATCTGAGCCGTCAACCGGTCACTTGTTTCCGGGCCGTACAGGAAGTGACAGGCGCAGCTCTTCTGCATGAGCTCGGCGCGGGCGTAACCGGTGAGCTCGCAGAAACCGTCGGAGCAGTAGACGATGGGATAGAGAGACTGCACCTGGGCATTTCCCAGCACAAAGTTGCTGTCTGTAGGAAAAAGAAGAAAAGAGTGATCAATAGAGAATTCAGGTCTGTAAAATCTGATTTGTGAATTGCTCTGTGAGTAGACATCCAGCGCCAACTCTGACATGTTAAATATGAAGCTATGGTTCTCATACACAACACTTCATCACAATGCTTGTTGAAATACTGCTTTTGTTGCATCATTCTGTTAAGTTAAAGTATCTTGGATTTTCATTTAAAATTCCATTTAACCAGGGTTTGAATGTTACAGAGACTTTCACAGTCCTGCAGAGAGTAAATTACTCTGAACTCTGAAGAAGAAATTTCAGTTTAAGTGGTTAGGTGAGAGCTGAATCCAAAAACTATCCAATCTCAATCTTTAAACACTCATGGTTGAATTCTCAAAGAATGGGAACCATCAATTGTGCATCACTTCCAACCGCTGTCTGCCCCGTCTCAAGGTCTGATCATAGACTGTTTATAATAATAATACCACAACTCGCAGACAGCTGTCAATCAAGCAGCCCTGCTCTGAACCTGCCGTGACTTCAAGCCTTAATAAAATGTAAACAGGTGAGTTATATAAAAACTTTCCCACTGTGCAGTTGTCATGAATGTTGAAATTAGCTACAGAAACCAAATCTGTTTCCTGTACCAGGCTGTAAACATGTTTATTTCTGCTGTAAAGTTGCGCATTTTTACACAGGGATCAATGGGGCCTGACTATCTTCTGGAGCCAGCCTCAAGTGGCCGCTCAAAGAACTGCAGTTTTTGGCACTTTTGCGTTAGCTTTATTTTTCAGCCCTGGAAGCCGCCACATGGGTCCGATTCACAAAACATATTGATGAGGATATTACAGTGCAAACGCTGAGGTTGTGCAGTGCAATCTGCAATGCTTTGTGTTGGATTGCAATTATTCATGTGGCAAAGTATAAATGCTGCCTTTGCGGTAGGAACACAGCAAGATGATTAACAGCAACAAAGAGGTGCAGAGGCATTCCTCAAACCATTAATTAACTAATTAATTAATTAAATTTAACTTTAACAGTTTGTGGTTATTAGTGCTGTTTTTGCACTGTGGCTAATTTGCAAAGAAAGGGGCCAATTTTGCACCAAATGCAATCCAGTCAACAGAAAAATATTGGCATTGTACGTTTCTGCAAACCATGGATATGTTAGAGTTGCACGGTATTATGTGGTGGATACATTCGAACAAAGCTGTGGTTAACATATTGTTAGGTTTTGGGCACAAAGCCACTTGGTTATAGTTTGAAAAAGGTCATGGTTTGGCTTGAAATACCAATTTTTGGTGGCACAATCCTCATTTGAAACGTAGCGACGTCTCTGTAAAAAACAACTGCTTTTCAAGGCACTATCCCCATGATATAACAGGAAGTGGTCACTAAAAACACCTACGTTTAGAGGCTGAAAAGCCACAGGAAACAGCTTTGTCACACTAAAAAAACAACCATTATTGTTGTTTGTTGGTCTTGACAGTAATCTGCAGCTTTGCAGGTGTCTCGGCTAGGTGTCAGCAACAGGTTGCTAAAAAACACCACGTGGGGGCTAAAAAGCCGCTGAAAGAACAGCTCGGGTGATGAAAAATTACCCCACATGATACATAAGTAACATACACATGTAAAGTAATTATGGTGTGCAGAAATGTCCAATGCCAGCATTTTCTTCTGCCGAGTTGGCTGCCAAATATACGAATATTACCTGAGATTGAATAAAAGCTGCTATTTGCTTGGCAGCACAGTTACATTTCACCCTCTGCAGGTGCTTTCAGCATCACACAGTTTCTTTCTGTCTTATTTGTGCAGGTTTACTGGCTGCAAAAGCCCTGCGATCTTTCCGTGAATTCCCCCGTCACATTAAGACTTTCACCATATTTGTATCCTGCATCTCTCACTGAAACACTGTGTTAATTCCTCTCAGAATATTCAAACAAGAAGGCAGCCTCGCTGTGAGAGAGGAGACAGACTGCTGGAAGCACAGCTGCTGGTGTCCAGAGCACGGACACCCGGCAGATCAGTAACAAGAATCGATCGGGTGAAGTAAACACTGTCAAGAGTCATCACAAAACCTTATGAGGTTTCATTCACTGATGCGGCCAACAGCACATCCGCCCTCCCTCCAGTAACAATGTTGTGTACGAGCAGGAACATGCCCGGCGTGATCCTCTCTTTACTCGCTTTACAAACACAGCTACGCTCTCGGACTGTTGATTGGTGATCAGCAGAAGATGGATGTGTGTGTGTGTGTTTAAATGTGTGTGTGTAAATACCAAGTGGAAAATTTTGCCAGTCCACATTCAGCTAATGGCCCCGGGCATGTAGATGGGTGAACTCTCTAAAATGGACTATTTATTACTTTGTGCTCAGGCGTCCGCATTGATCCATCAATTCTGAAGGCCCTCAAGACCCCCTTATTAAATATTTTATGGCCTGATGTGTGAGGTGTGTGTGTGTGCGTATTTGTGCACCATTGCCTGTGCTGCTTTGAGCTCATTTGACAGCTTAAAATGAACCATTGAGACGAGCAACTTTTAAAATCTGAGAGGAAGAAACGTCAGGAGGGAGGGATACATGTTTCTGAGAACAGAGAAAGGTGGATGTATACATCTGAGTGCATCTGTCAGTGCAGGAGTTTGCCCAAGTTGCACATTGTCATTTCTCACACTGGCAGCAACAATCCATCTCCTGAGCTAATTACTCCCATGACTGACACTTGCACACTTCCTCTGTTTCCTGCTCTTTGCTTTCTCTTTCTAATCTCTCTGGGGGGATGGCAGCGGTATCCGGTGATGCAAGATACCAGATAAACAGAAGTGAAGACCACCTTCCATTAGAATCCCTGCTGGCCCTCATGCTTCCCGTCTCTATCCGTCCTGTGGGAACCAACCCTGATGTCATCCAGTGCATCCTGTGGTTGGATATGCAACCAGGCATGAGACATGAGGCTCAGAGGCCAACGCTCAACTCTCAGTAATTATCACTACAACAGAGGTAATATGCTGTTTACCCAAGATAATTAACACACATATTATATATGATATTGTGTCCAGTGATTCTGCCTCTGCCTCATTACATTTACAGTATTTCAAAAGATCTGTGACAGTTTTTATTCAGACTAATATCAATTAAAAGTGGCATTATTCTTTTTTGTTCCTGTGAAAAAAATCCCCTGAAAAGACCAAACTCAACAACACATAATACTGTCTGATTTTCCACCACTCAGTCACAAACTACTCCTTTCCTACGGATGATGTAAATCTTGCGCCGCCGACAATACTGGATAAACTTCACCCAGTAGTTACCCACAAAACAATGGGACTGTTTTGACCCAGAGTCAGTGTTTATTCTCTACACTGAAACATAGTATGGTTGTTAACTTTAACAATCTACTGCAGCTCTTTTACAACTCAGGGTTCCACATTAACGACGACGGCCCGTGGCCACAAAAAGTTTCTCTGTGGCCAACAAATACCACCTGTGTGTGGCCCACTGTGGCCATTAAGTTTTATCAAGTCTCTTGAGAATGAGACTGCGTGTCTAAATGAGATTACCTGTCTATATAAATGTTTAATAAATGTAAAAAAAATCCTATACTGCTTGATTTAGTTTAGCATCCTTTGGAAACAGCTGACACTCAGCAAATGACAAACTAAAGTAAACGATACATGCTCTAATAGAACTAACAGCTAACGAAGATAAACACAGAAGGACTGAGAGTTAAACAGTTAACTGCAGTTTCATGTGATTGCACAAGTCTACAGTAAATACACGTAACATTATTAAAGTACTTTAGCTGAAAACCTGGAGCGACATCACTTTTCTTGTGCTGCTTTCAGATGCTTTTCACAAGTATTCAAACCTCTGAACTTCAAACACATTAGCGCAATTTCTTTCAAACATCACAGGGGAAAAAGGCAATGAGCAACTTGGTAGGAAATGTCCCACAAATTGCAAATAAACTAATAGATTTAGACAATTATCTAAAAGCTAGGGACTTTATTTACTGAGTTTTCTTTTTTCCTTTCCTTCTATTTTTAAAAAAATAATTTTCTTGTTTTAAATTTTCTCTTTTCACTTTCTAATTTTTGGGTATTTTTTTCTTTCATTACTCATTGCCTTCTTCACGTTTTTAAAACAAATCACGCCAATTTATTCAGGTTTCAAAGGGTTAAGTTTGAGTGCCTTTGTTGGGTTTTATTTTCAGCTTCAGATTAATGCACAGTTAGTATTTACACCAGCAGGAGGGTGAATGTGGTATAGAATCAAAATAAACTACAGTGCCAATGCCCACTGTAATAATGACCATGTCACCCAGGGCAACACTGGCTACATGGCTTTAATAGTTTTTGGACAGCAATGACCTTTATGGCACGGAGGGGGAAAGAGGACCATACTGCCTGCGTGAGCAGCGTGTGACATTTACCTTGCTGAACTGCTGCGTCTTGCATGCTTACAGTGCTCACACAGACAGTGTTGCTGCTGCAGAGCTGCCTGCTGCTGTATCTACTGTATTTTCACAATAAAAAGCAGATACTTCACCCATGTAACTGTGTAAGACACCGCAACGTCAAGAACATGGTCATGCAAACATTTCACAATAAAAGCCTCATGTTGACAAATGTAGAAACGTGTCACAGCGCTCTCATTTTGAGACGATAACAGGAAAAGTTGAGTAAAACAGAAGTATTTATATTTCCTCGTGTCTGTGAGTGATCTAGACATTGAAACTGAAACAAGTTAGAGGAGGTATAATGTCAACAAGGTTAGCAAAAGAAGAATCTCTCGATGTGCGGCCCGAGACATCAGGGTTTGGATGCACGGATTTGGTCTGTGAGATTATTGAATGAGATTATTATTTGGGGTAAATCAAGTGTTACAAGAAGAGACGGACCAAAGAAGAAGGTCCAGCTAAGTAAGTAGAAAAACAATAAATCAAAGTCAGAGAGTTTTAGACAGATGGCACTTTGACATAAACTATGATGGCATGAACAAACACAATCTAACTCAGGTTTCTGAAATGATCAAGCAGTCACTGTTAGCTCCTTTCAGTCTTTCCAGTCTTATTTTCTGTTGCCAGGATACAGTTTTCATGTTCATCTCCTCTTAATGACTGCCCTGATACATGTCCGTGTCTCTGTCTCCACCGTACTGTCAGTGTCATTCCCCATCTCTCTCCGTCTCTCTCTGTAACCGCTGCATTTGTTAAATAGAGGTTCAACTCCATCTTCCATGATCGTTCGTGTCAGTTTCCGCTCGGCCCCACTCTGCTGCCTTCGTCTCGTTTCATTCTCGCCTCAATTCTAAATTCAGAGTTGGTTTTAATGAATGTCTCGCGGTCTGTCTTTTGCAGTTATGTCACTTTCTGTGGGGTCAAACGGGGCCGTGTGCAACTTCAAATACAAACGAGAGGTGCTGGATCTGACCTTTTGTGCAAGAATAGATACTGTGCGTGTGTGTTGCACTCGTACTCCTGTCCCTGTGTGATTAACAGATTGATTAGCTGACCTGTGTGCATGTACAGATGAAACGCTCCTTTGTTTTGTTTCTCTTCTGCTGTATGTGTGATACTTCACCCTTGTTGTAACTGGAGTCATTATTATCTGTTTGTTTGTCATTATAAAAGGTTTATATCTCGTCTACTGTAGGAGGTGTGGGGATTATTCATGGTATATGGACATGGCTGTAGGCTGAACGCTGTGCTGTCTAAATAGCTCCTGGTCATATTTACGCAAACTATGATGCCACAGCAACAAACACTTAATCTAAACATCACAGACAAAGGCTGATTCTTAGTCGGCCTCCAGCTCTCTTGCTGCAGGAGCCGGGGACTCGTTTGTGAGGTTTTCATTTCTTCAAGGGCTTATTTTTGCTTTCGATTCTGGATGTGTGGGCTCAATAAGTCAGAGTTGGAGTGGCTTTTAAGGAGGATTAGAGTGAGGTATGAGAGGACAGTCAAGCACAGGACATACTCAAAAAGTTCAGAACATTTGCTCCTGTTCACGTTCGTCTCCTGAGCAGCTGCAGGGGCAGGAAACTCTATAGAGTCACGACTAAAGCTGTGTGCACACCCAGAGACAGAAATATGAATTATTTTTGATTCCTTAAGTCGCACGTACGCCTGATTCTAATTTATAAATGCCAATAATTGTGGAGCTAAGCCTCATTCCTACTCCTACAGGTGTCCATAAATAGATGTAGAAATGCTCTCAAGCATCTGTTTGTGTATTAATACCTGTGCCTGCATCTCCACTCATTAGACCTGTCAATGAAAGATACAGCAAGGAAGTGCAACGTCACAGACTGTGTGAGGTCGATAAGATTCTCCAACAGAACGGCTGTGATAATGCACGGCTGTGGATATTTGTGGCGTCCGTACCACTTATCCATCACGTTTCTACAAACTATCATCGCAGTAAAATCTCCATCATCGTTATTATCAAATGTCAGATTACTGCCTCACAGTTGCATGCCTCCGTGCGAAATTTAAGTTTCACCTACGGTTTCCATCCATGTCTGTGAAAACCTGGACGCATGTGCCAAATTTGAGGGAACTCCTTCAAGGCCTTCTTGAGATATCGCATCACGATAATGAGATGGTAGCAAGGTAACAGTGATCTTGACTTTTGACTATCAAAATCAAATCAGATCATCGTTTAGTCCAACTTGACGTTTGTGACATATTTGAAGACATTCCTCCAAAGCCTTCCTGAGACATCGCGTTCACGAGAATGTGATGGCCACAGCTGTCACCGGCACAGATGAACAATATGAATAATGAGCAAAATGGATGTTTTGCGCTTGTGCATTTTTTCTATATATTGTGCAAAATGTGTGCACTGTAATATAATCACTACTCAGACATAAAGCTGCCTGTACCGACTGTGAAATGCAGCCTGCGGCACCACCTAACCCAGACCTCCGTCAGAAGTATACAGCCATGAGGAAGGATAGTTACTATACTTGCACCAATGCAAACATATTTCCTGTTCAAAATGTTCTGGACTGTGTGTTCTGACGAACTGTACTGTGTCCTCACAAATTACATGCAAATTACTGCTCTTGTCTTCTGACTTTTACGCAGTAAGTGCTATTTCTTGTAAATCCGTCGTGTTAATGTGCACACCATTTAAATCCAGCACAGGAGCGGTGGCCTCTGACCATATAAAAACTACTACATAGCGTGGTATCTAATGAATGTTAATAGATTTAATGGCTAGAGCAGAATAAATGCCAGACATAAATAATATAGGAACTGAGTTTTGAAGATGTTTATTTCAAATAACACGGACCAGTGCCACTGCGTTTATGGCCAAAGCTGACAATAAAATGTTATGCACCATATATGACGACATCATACTATACTATCAGGTTATAATTAAAATACAACACAGAAGCCTTTAGCACACATACAACAAATCATAACTCAAGTGGGATCAATTGAATCAGAGAAGGTACACGCTGAGGTTAGTTTTAAGGTATGGATTTATAATCGCGACCTTAGAGTTTCAGAGTTAAAGCCACAATGGAGTCAAGGATCCCGGGGCAATACTATGCGTGCACCTTGATATCATATTTTATTTATATATTTTATCTTGTGTGTGTGTGTGTGTGTGAGAGAGGGAGTGTGATGGGATTAAAAGTTCGCCCCGAAGCAAGAGTTTAACCGTGCAGCTCTTCTCGGGCGCGTTCTCTCACCACCACATCACAAACTGCCCTGTGGCACTCACACACACGATTATAATGAAGTGCTTTGAGAAACTGGTTCTCCAGCACATCAAAGACCACACACCAGCCAGCCAGTCTGGACCCCCACCAGCTTGCATCCCCTGCCAACAGATCCACGGAGGTTGCCATCTCCCCTGCCCTCCGCTCAGCCCTCACACACCTTGGAAATAACAAAACCTACATCAGGATGGAGTTTGATGATTTCTGCTCAGAATTCGCCCGATTATCTGCCGGAAAATAGGTTGGCAAGCTCAGCACTCTGGGCGTGAGCACAACTCTGCAAATAGATATTCCTCACCAACAGACCCCGGGACCAGCAGAAGCAACACATGACTTTCCTTGTGCATCCTTGGGCTCTGTGTTAAGCATCCTCTCCTTCACCCTCTACACCCATGACTGCACCTTAACCTGGGGAGAATGCACGTTAAGTTTTTTAGATGACAACATACCATGACCAGCTGGTTCGCAAACATCAGTGAGACTTTGTATCAGGAGGAAACCATACAGCTAACAAGGTGGTGTACAGTGAACAACCAGTTGCAAAACATCAGCAAAAGTAAGGAACTGATAGTCAAGATGAGGCGGCCTGTGAGACACATCAATACACTTTGACGTGTAAAATCTGTAAAGTTAAAAAACATGACCGTTAATTGCAGATGGGTGAGAGGAGAAGAACTCTCCACACTCTTACTTTCTACCACAACCAACCCAATCACCAGAATAAAAGTTGGCAGTGTAGGTTTCTGAAAACCATGAATACATTCCTCGCAGAAAATGCAGCGATGTCTTAGTACAAAGAAAACTAACATACAAAGTAAAAGTAAACCTACTTTCGGTGGCAAAACCCCTGCAGGAAATGCAGCAATATCTCCGTAAAAAAACAACCACTTCAGATTTCTTGATAAAAAACAGCAGCCCTGTGTGGCACAATCCCAGTCGTTAATGCAGCAATGTCTGTAAAAAAAACAATCGCTTTTAGTGGTATGATTCCTGCAGGAAATGCAGCTATGTCTTGGTACCAAAAAACAAAAACAAAAAAAAAAGCTTTAGGCAGCATTATCACCATGAAAATGCAGCCTGATAGGTGACGAATGCCGGCAAGAGATGGAACAATATCTTGGTAAAAAGCAACTGCTTTTAGTGGTATGATTCCTGCAGGAAATGCAGCTGTGTCTTGGTACAAAAAAATTGCCAAAATCACCAAAACAACCTCTTTTCAAGGCACAATTCCTGCAGGAAATGCAGTGATATCTTAGTACAAAGAAAACCAATATCCAAACATCTGCTTTAGGTAGCACAATCTCTGAGGGAAATGCCGCAACAGCTTGAAAAAAAATTACTTTTTGTGGCCAACCACTTAAGTTGGCACAATCCCTGCAGGAAACACAGCTATATCTTGGTAAAAACCAGCTGCTTTTGGTGGCACAATGCTGGCAGGAAATGCAGCGATATCTTGGTGAACAAACAGACAGACATATCAACCAACACAGAACCAAACTTCCTGCAGGGATACAGGGGTGTAAAAAGCCTAGAGAGCAGCTGTGCCTCTTAAAGGAGCTCAAGACTTCACAATTCCCTGTCCTGCTCCTTGTTCTTCTTTAGAGTAGCAGCAGCAAGTACCCTGACTGGTCTACATCACAAGCTGGCTGATGCAAAGCAGAGAATCAAACAGGTCTGATCAGAGTCAAAATCTGAACACCACTGGTACCACCTGGCATCAGTAACATTTATGAGCTGTTTGTGTTGAGCCCACAAAATAATAAAGGAAAGTTGTCGCCCAAGTCACAACCTGTTCACCCTGCTGCTAAATGTGTTACAGTATCAGCAGACTACACGACAGCCTCCACCTTTTGTTCCTCACACCACCATAAATAAAATACTCTCACCTCCTTCTACAGCAGATACATGTTATATACTGTGCTGTCAGCTGGTAAATCTCTGTTGTTCTTTCTCAGCGTTCCACAGATGGAAACCACTGGAAGAGGGTTTAAGGGACAGTACGTACAGTCCACATTACATCTGATCCATTAGCAATAAAAATCCAGCTTAAGTAGTTAGCTGCTAGAGTCTATTATTACCTGCACGGTTTATAAGCTTTCCTTTCCTCTTCTCCTCCTTAGCAGCCCGTCAGTGGCCATTACTGTGCTCCCCTTATACTGTCAATCAAAGCTCCTACAGCTTTCCTACCTTCGTTTTCCTGCCATGTTGCATCTATTAATTTCAGACTTTACCACTGTTCTGCTCTCCAGACATTTCTTTGCAAAGTGACAAAATAAGAAAACTGTTGCTGTGGCATTTAGAAACGCTAACATCACAGATTTAATTTCCTTACTTGTTATTGGTCAGTGTTAACAACTGTTGCTGCACAACTACAACCAGTGACAAATGAACGTCTCTCGAAATAACCGTCCCCAAAGTCAAGCAGGGTATCTCAAGAGATGACAGCCAAATCTTTCTCTGAGATACCACCACATAAAAGCGTCTCTGCTGGTTGCTCAGTTCGTTCACTGACGGTATGAACTGTCAGTAAATGATGGGAGAAATATTCTTTCAGCTGTTCCTTTGTCTCTTTTCTTATTCAGTTGTCGAGAGCTTTCAACTGTAGTGCAGCCGCAGCAAAGCTTTTGTTCATCACCCTGCTACATATTCTACACCAGCTTACCGCTAAGTATTTTCTTGCTTGAAAATCTGGCCTTCAGATTCCAAGTGTCACAATAGTGTCTCAGAGACCGGGCTGAAGAGCTACCAGTTTGGAGAGTTATCCCACAATGCAGCGCTTCTTTCATACTTTCAAACTTGGTATTCACAGAGGCAAATAGCTTTTAGCCTCAAGTCCACACACCTCACAACACGATGCCGGCTCAACGCTGCAGTAAACATGGACAGAGTCCAATAAGCGATATAAATTCAACAAAGTACATTTTAGTTTGTCTTGTCCTTGGTAAAAAGCTTTCAGCATGGTATTTTGATAAAGTAACAGCTTCTCCTGCGAGAGCAAGTCTACAACACAATGTATTTTTAGATACTTACATTTCTCGTGGATCAGCAGAACAAATTAAAATCCCCTGATTCGCACAAACTAAAAAACACTCGCTTTAGCCGGGTTTTGGTTGATTCGAAAAGATGTTGATTCGCAAAACAGGGGATGGAAACAGTTATGTTTGAATTAAGTCTGACGTAGCGCACCTCTCTCCATGGTGATATCCACACTCTGGGTCAGGAAGGCGGTAATGTATTTACAAGCTGGTTGCCAACCGCCAGAAAAGGTAGAAGAAGAAGAATGCGAGACTTGTTTTGTTTCTGGTTCTGCGGAAAACTTTTGATTGATTCAGCTGTGGGAGCATCTTGCAGGATTCGAGCCCTAGACCTTCTGGATGGAAAACAAGTGCTTTAACCACTACACTAGGGAGGCCCCTTAAAAGATGTCACAACATACAATTATAAATGAAGCACTGAGGTGATACAGAGATGCATCCGGCTACAAATTGTTTTCCAAATGTAGCCGAAGGGAATGTGCATAAAATAAAATAAAAACACAAAATGACGCGAAATACAAGAGGTGCTATCATTTAAGTCGCTGCTCCATTGACTCATTGAGCTTTTGAATAGCATTTTGAAGACCAATCCAATCGGAGGTGGTAAAATCTTAATGTTTCGTGTTCTACATGTCTTTCCTTTTACTTTATTTTTTGTAAGCTGTGCTGAGAGACAAGTATCTGTGTTAACATGCACCGGTTAGCTAGCAGCTCAGCACCGATAGCTGTGCTAATGGTGCTAACAGAGCTAACAGTGATTACATACTTAACGATGATAAATTAGTTATTAGATAAAAAGCTACTCTATAACAAAAGATAACGAATTACAAGCCACACCAAAGGTATATATACTCAACACTAATCCACACTGGTCCTCTAAGTGGGCGTGGTCTCCTCTGCTCATTTAGAAGTGTTTTAAGCATCATGTGGATGGATGAAAATCTGATTCAAAACAATACAACACTATAAACAGAACAAACCTAATGTGTAATATCTGTGAATATATCTATTATCTGATATCAACCCAGTATAAGATCAGATCAGTTGAGTAATGTTCTTTCTTCTTTCTCTAAAAACAGTCAAAGCAAAGAAACACAAGTTTAATTTTGGTATTGCTTTGGTACATTTCGTTCAGGTTTCACTCAAATGTCTATTTTAATTTCTGTGTGTGCGGTTGGGCGTCGGCAGCACTGCTGTGAAACCAGAGCAACAGTTGAGCACCAAATGAGAAAAGGGATTGTGTGTTGCCTGATCTCATGAGAGAGGGAGACGTGCCTCAAACAAAATTAATTTTCACCTTATTTGTCTTTCTGAAAAATACTATTTTAGTGTGATATGTGATGGAGAGCTATGTGGCTTGTGAAACCCGGGTCCAATATTTACTTTGCTAACTGGTCATAATCTGCACTCACGTTCACTTTTGTCATTAGACTGAATAGACTCAGGAAAGCTACTGATCTCCTAAAGCGGCGAGGCCGTGGTGAGACCCACGTGACACAGATACCAGATGTTTCTGGCAATACAGAGCGGTGGGGACCAATTAACCCGTGTAGCATGAATACCTTATAGCTTTACTGAGAGAAGCCTACAGCAAAATAAACCTATAGACTGACCATCAAAGGATTCTTGGCTGCTAATGGATATACACGTTACCATTGACATCCCGCCTGGCTATTTAAAAATCTGACTTGAGATGACAGCAGCAGCGTTATAAAGCAAACTTTCAGCCACTTCCAGCTTCCTCTGAGTGGAAGCACTTTAGCCATGTTTTCAGGAGGCTGACAATCTGTCAGTCGTACCTAGCATTTTCAAAGAGCTCCTGCTCCATTTTGGAGAGTATCTGTAAAGCCACCGTTCCCCTGGTTGTAAAATGGATGTGGGTTTAAAATGGGAAGGAAGGAGGAAAAACACTGTTTAAAATGTATCTAAGTTCGGGTATGAAGTGGGACAAACTGCTCTATATTTATCTTTTTGCTTCCCAGGGCATTTAGCAGAGGAACGCAGCCTCCGTGAGTTGTGTACATTATAAACAGTTAATTATTAATTAGCTAATTATTTATTACCACAGGGTATTTGCTGTGTGATGGATGGATGGTGTGTGTTTGTGCTGGAGCGCAGGGAGAGATGGACAGGCTGAGGGATCTATCCTGCAAACATGCCTGAAGGCACAGCAGCTGTACAGCCTTGATGAATAATCTAACACGCTGGCCTGGCAACAACTTGAGATGATTGCAGCCCTGGACAGTGTGTGTGTGTGTGTGTGTGTGTGTGTGTGTGTGTGTGTGTGTGTGTGTTTTTGTGAATGAGAGACAGACAGAGATGTAAGGTTGCTTATGCTGCTTGCACTGATTTTTGAAAAATTTGTTATTGGATTACTGGAGTTTGCTGACGAAGTTGTGTTTGAATCATTCTTCCACGACCCTAACTTGTGATTGGATTATGAAGCATCTGGGCGGCTTGAGGTGAGACATAAAGTGCATATGTAAAGAAACACACTGACACAGTTTATGCGCTAACAGACTCAGATGTGTACAAGTAGGGATGTCCCAAGCCAATTGACGCAGTCAGCTTTGAAATAACCTCAAATCCATTTCCAATTATCTTACATTTGGACCGTTTTCGGGTACACCAGCTGTCAAAACACCCCATTAAAACACTGCAATCATCTCCTGTGTTGTAAGACAGTGAACCAACAACTGAACGGTAGCCAGCGGTTCAGGTAACGATATGACAGCATGTGTCAAAAAGCAGCTTTAAGGTTTTAGGCACAACCTTTGCGGGGACCCCTGGTGTGAACATTATGAGCCAGCAATCAAAATAATGAGCTGGAAGTGGTTGAAAGATGCATTAGATGCACAGTTGGTATAATAATCTCCGTGGGATTAGCCGTACTGGCACGCTGGAGTGTTTATGTGGAAAATACAGACATCTTAATGGAGGAAGTCTCCACACCTCCTGCTATAAATTCCCCTCTTTGGTTATTCCTGTCAGCATCTGAGGAAAAAAAACCTTTGTGTGCTCTCAGAAGAGAAATCCCTTCCTATCAAAGGTTGTGTATGTGTGTGGAATAGCAGAATTGCATAGCGCTGAGTGGTTTGTGATGTGTGCAGGCAACAAGGCTTGAGATAGACATCCTGTCAAGGCAGACAAAGATGGATTGACAGCAAGAGGAAGAGGCAGAGAAGAAACGCACAGATGAAGAGAAGAATAAAACTGGTGACAATAAATGACACCAGATAAAACAGGAAGCTGAGTGAAATAAGATGCTGTATAATGACTGCCAGCTACAACCTCATGTTTATCAGCTGTAGCTAATATGGATTATTAAGATAACCTTTGCTCCATGTGTAAGCGGGAAAAAAAATCCATTTACGCTGTCACAATACTGAACTTCCTAACTTTAATACATTATCTTGAAAAATATTGATATGCCATAACATTTTCAAATCAACGGGGAAATTGAGAGCTTAAAACAAGGCTATTACATGACAACAAAAGCGTTTCTATTCTTGGTTAGTGACGGAAAACAGCAGAACGACTGTAGTAAACATAAACAATATTGATACTGCAGAAAAACCACTTCAAATATTCAGAATTGATATGAATCACTAAATCAGAATATTTAACAACAGTACTTTCCAGCTGACTCGTTTTAAAACAAGAACCCAGCTAACTTCTGGTTTAGTGCTCCCTTAACTTGAGTAATCCCATCGTGCAGCTCTTCTAGACTTTCTCTCATTATCAGACCAACTGGATTCAATCCTGATAATTAAATGAGTTCACAGGGCGTGTGACGCTCAATAAAATGTATCCACTGATTTACAGACATCTCTTTCACAATGTAACTCAATGGGAAAAAGTCTTCTTAGGCCGCAGGGCATCATGTGATGGAACCCGGGAGGTGTAATTCCACTGTTTGGCCACTACGAAAATGGCTTCAAAGCGCAGCACACTGGGTGCCTGGGGTCATTACATTTTACGCCTGTGATGATGTCATTACACCACATTATGTGTGGTGCAAAACCGCATGAAAACGCACAGTGGCACCAGGGGAATGAATGATGAATCCATCCACCATCCATACTATCATACAATATAGTATGCCAGAAAAAGATTTTGTATGTCCCAATGCAGTACGTCAGAAGTACCAGGATGTTCTACTACATCCATACTGTTTTTGCAGTCTGTAATAGAGCTTAGATTCTCTGCCCGAGCCCCAGCCCAGCCCGACCCGGCCCGCGGGCCCAAGCCGGGTCGGGCCGGGACCCCCAGTTCAGGGTGTGATGTGATGAAAAAGGTCTTTAGTCCTGATTGTGTGCATACTGCATGTAACAGTACATACTTTGTGAGGGCAGCTGTGGTTTATACTAAAGGTAAAAAGGCCTTGACACTGCTCATAAAATCAGCATATCTTAAACAACTAAACGTAGCTCTGGTAACTTATGATGTGTTGTGAAATATTTTGTTTATATTTCTATCTTTTGAAACAAATTGTTTATTTTGTAAAATCTGATGAAAGATCTGATGTCAGATTTTGTTTTCTGACACAATGGTTTTATCATTGATTATGTTTTATTGACTTAGATAGCCTTTTAGCTTTGGTTGTACAGATTTTATGGATATGAAACATTTGGAGATACTCCAAGAAATGACACCAGCATAAGCAAGAATACAAATGTAGACACTGGTGGGCTGTTTCTATGCAGAGTTTAAAGGGTTAAAACGCTCCATCATGCAGACTGTGAGATACAAGAAATCATCTGTATGTAGAAACACACAGATTCACATTCAGACTTGCATGGAAAAAAAAAAAAAGTTTTTGATTTCATGCGAGTCCGTGGTGAGTTTTACAGACGTGTGTGTTGGCACGACTGTAGCTGGATGCTAGTTATAGGCTGTCTGGTAATCAGGGTCCCTTCAAAGTGCCTTTGAAGGGACCCTGGGCAGCAGCTTTGAAAGGTGGAAATGGTAGGGGCTGTTTGTGTGTGTGCATGTGTGTGTGGACTTTTTCATCCTCTGATGCCCTTTAGGGACTGGGGTACTGTATAATTCCTGGGCACCTTCGTTTACTGCTGGAGCAGATTAGGAAAACATAAAGAAGAGCATCTTGTGTGTAAATGTGGTGTGTGGTATGAACACATTATACAGAGGGGGGTTAATAACGGTGCTGGCTCTTTAGGTAACATGCAGCTGTGACTCGCGGTGGCACCGTAATCAACAGAGAGAATATCAGCCCTCAGGTGGGATCAATGCTGGATTAAGAACACATGGGTCCTGAATTTTTTCAAGAAAAGAAAGAGAGAGTTCATGCTCTGCAAAAGATGAGACTGGAAGCAGTGATATTAGAGGCCGAGTAAGCAACACAACACAGAAGTGTAGAAGATGGCAGAGGAGGCAAAGGAACCCCAGAGACAAGGGAGACAGATGCCGTGTGGAAAAAGAATTGAAAAGCAAAAGAATATACTCTCGTCCAGAGACACAAATCACTTTCCTGGACCTCATTGATTTGTTTTTTTCCTTCAAGCCAGACTCTTCTCCGCAGAGCCACAGCAGCTCGTCACCACTCATCAGAGTTCTCAGATAAAAGGGAACAGAAGTTTGGGATGGAACAACAACCTGGCTGTGGCATTGAGGGTGCTTGAAGTTACTGTGGGAGACATATTGTTGTGTTGTTGCTGTCCTCTCTCCTCTACGATCACAGTGTCAGACACAAGCACTACAATGACTGCAACACAACTCAGTTCTATAAAAAAATCTAAAAACTAAAAACTATCAACAAGAATCTGGTTTACAGCCACAAATTCAAAAAAGTAGAGTTGTATCGATACTGCCTAAAATGCGGCATTGGGAATCGGCGAGTACAGCCTATGACCAATCCGATACCACGTAATGCCTCGCGTCATTACATATACGAACATTACAGGCAAACGAAACAGAAACTGAGCGGAGTTTAGAAAGCATTCTACTGTAGCCTTTAAAATGTCTTTTTTACCAAATTGTGTGCCTGCACTTTAACCTGTGTCTTGATCTGTGTCAACACTGGATACTAATATTTAAAAAAAAAAGTTTTATGGCATTCATTCTACTATTATGTATTTATTTCTTAATATTTTACATAGAGTTTTAGGAGTTGAGACCTACAACAATTCATATCCCATTTTTATTTTACGTGCTGGTATCGGATCGGTACTCGGTATCGGCAGATACCTAAGGTTCAGGGATCAGAATCGGTATCGGGAAGGAAAAAGTGGTATCGGTACATCTCTACAAAAAAGTTGGGATGCTGTGTGAAACACAAATAAAAGCAGAACACAATATATTTGTAGTAAAAGAACACATGCAGAATGGGTCTCATTGAGTACGTGGACAGTTTAATTCCACTTTTAATCGGAATGAAAGGCCATTCCTATTAAAAGTGGTCATGTAAACGGTCATTCCGATTGAAAATTAAATCCGATTAAAGGGGTGGCTTATTCCGTTTGTCATTCCGAATGAAAGAATTTTGTGTGCATGTATACACTCATTCCTCTTTAAGTTCATTCTGGTCTTTCTGCACATGCTCATTTCCTTGCCCTTCTGGCACGATGACGTATATAGCACGCATAGCAACGGGCTGCATAGCAATGGGCTGCATAGCAACGGGCTGAGATAGAGCAGTCGGACTCGTTGCACTCACCGGTTTCCATTCGCCACAGCACGGTCTTCTACCTCCCTTCTCCTCCTCAACAGACGAAGCATTAGCAGAACAAGGTTGTTGTCGTACTGCTGCTTCAAGAATATAAGCAAAACAAGCCTGAAAAAGGCACTAAGAACGGTGTCGTCAAGAATCTTGTTATCCGGAGCGAGGACTACAGTGTTTTCTTCTGGTACACGTAAACACGTAACATCCGCCCCCTACCCAATCAGAAACCTTCCCTGCCCCAAACCTTGCGCAGACCTGAATAAAGGCGATTGAACTGATCTCCGTGTAAACGCTCATTCAGAATGAATATTTCCCATGTAAACTACCTGGAAACACTTTAATTCCAAATGATTTCATTCAGATTTATTTCATTCCAAATGAGAAGCCATCATGTAACGGTAGCCAGTGTCTCGCTGGAATAAGCAGGGACTTCCCTGGATAAGACGTCATCTGAATGGCAGCATGTGTTTCTTTAAAATCTGTACCTTTCAGCAGTCATGGAGCGTTCACAGATGTTGAATTACCCATGATGCCATGGGCACTAACACAACTCCATACCATCACACATGCTGGCTTTGAACTGGCAACAATCTGGATGGTCCTCTTACTCATTAGCCCGGATGACACAACGTCCATGATTGACTTGTCCAATTCAGAATATTTGTATATTTATGATTATTTATTATTTAATAGAGTCCATAGATTAAGATTCACTTTCATTGCAGTTCCCCGTTGGAGAGGGCTGTCTGTTTAGGAAGTACTGAGCATACTGTATGACTGGATAAATTAGATGTGGATTATATTGCAAGAGTTGTGTGAGAGTTTGTAAACCGATGTTATGATATCGTTTTACTGTTCTTTTTCTTTGTTTCTGGATTTTTCGTTCACTGTGGAGGCATGCGAGAAAACTAGGGCAGTACCTGACTAAGTTTTGAAGTTTGAACGGGGCTCAATGGGGCGTTCAAAGTGACAACAGCATTTGTGTAACAGCAAAAAAGCTAACTGCGCTAATGAAATGTGCAACATTTTTGCTGACAATAGATATCAAACAAAAGTCAGAGACTGCGACATACTAAGTATCAGTAAGCTGTAAACTTTGAAGTGGAAAGTTTCCCCCTCTTTTGTGCCATTGCATTGTGTCTACGGCTGTCTGTTCCAAAGAGTATCGTAAGAATGAAGAGTGCTCGCTCTGCAGCAAAATGTTCCCACAAGCTCACTGACTAGCAAAAAAACAACAACAACAGACTGAGGGGTATCTGACTGACGATCCGTATCTTTTACTCTCAGCGGGCAGTCCTAAAGAAAACCAAAGTTTTCTTCACAAATTCAACATAACACAGGGTGAATAACTGATTTACAGATAGTCACTTGGGGGGTGAAGAATTTCTTTGAGGCACCAGGCTGCATACGTATATTTGAATTCTACCACGTGCAACGACATGGCTCAACAGTGGAGCTCTACGGCACAGAACACGTTATTAACTTCAGGAGTAATACTGATTTAGCTGGTTTTGGCCTGTTCTTGGGATTGATTGAAAATAAGAAGCAAAATAAAAGCAGAGACTAATATGTGGTGTCAGAAACATAAAGGATCTCTGCAGTCTCAGATGGTATTCATACTGCTGCACATGATAGATTGACAATAAGTGAATCACAGCGGTGTCTGAGAGTCATTGTGCCGTTTCACCTTGTTAAAGCTCATTCATACATTATGTGTCATCTCTCCTGGCCTGTGCTTTATCCTAACCTATAATTAATGCATGAACAATCAAATAGGACACAGTGTCTATGTATACACTGCTCTGAATGACTGATTACAGGCAGCATGTTAGAAAATGCTCACTTTCCTGATGTGATTATTAACCTATGCTTCATATAGTGGGAATAAAGTTAAAATGACAAACTAAACATTTTTAAAACTCTTTTAATCCCCTCACTCTAATTTTACTCTAACAGCCTGACATAAAATATCTTGTTCGGACCCTCCGGGGGGCTTTCCAGACTTCATAATACAAATCATTTATTTCATTGCTCCATGCTTACAGATGCACCAGTTATTAATGGTGCTGTCTGCCAGCAGAGGATCAGTGCTTCCACCTGCAATGAATCCTTTCCTGCTGCCGCGCCTGATTAACAGTAAATATTGGATATGTATGTGAAGGCTGCAGCCAATTTAAAAAATGAAAGCAATAAAAACAAGACAAATACGACCCTCTAAATAGAAAATCTACCAAACTCTGAATTCTCCGGAGTAATTGAGTAAATGTTCACGCACACATGCACAAAGCTATTATTTCAGCATCATCAGGCTGAGCTCCAAAGTGAATGGTGGAGCTGTTAACAGGCCTCTAGCTAGTATTGTTCCACTGGTATCCTTTCATCTGACTGATAGATGATCTAATTGGGAGAAATAATCTGTTTCACACACGCAATCCTCTCTGCCACGTGCACTGTCCGCAGTAATTTAAGTATACACGCTGTGCTCCCTCGCAGCTTCGCACTTTTATCATTTCTCCAAACAAATCATTCTGCGATCAAGGCCCTCTGTTTGTCTTTGAGACAAGAGACAAGTCCTGGAAATAAGGTTGATATCTAAGTGCATATGCATTTGTGTACAGATGTTTCACATTAACAGTCTTCTAGCAGCTCAAAGAACATCATCTCTACTTTATTCCTGGTGTTTATTATCAAAGATCTGACTGTGCACTCAGATAGAAAACTCCACCACAGCAGAAGTGATATGAATGAATCAGTGAGTGAAAACAGCAGGTTTGTGAGTATGACATAACTGCTGTGGAAAAGTCAGCCCAGTCTCCAGGAGAAAGTGTTGGCATTGTATGTTACTGTAAACCAAGGATACATTTGGATGTTACATATTGATCATATCAAGGTTTCTGCAGTGATGTGACATATGAGCTGACTTTATCATAGGGACGTCGAGGGGACGGAGGATAGCATCAAACCTAGGAGAGACTCCTGCCACGAACAACGAAGCCGGTTGTGATTTAGGGAGTCATTACTGTGTTTTCAGCATCTTTTTGCATGTTTTTTCATGACCAATCGCTGTTTCCAGCTGCTTTCAGCCCCCAAACATGGGAATGTTTTAGGGACCCATCTCTGCTTTACCAGCTGATTTTCAGTCCCCAAACATGGGAGTTTTTTTAACCAATCTGTGACTGTTTTCAGTGTCTTTTCAGCCCCAAAATGCGGGAATTCTTAGGAACCACTTCCTGCGTTTCCAGCAGTTTTTCAGCCCCAAACTATGGGTATGTTTTAGGAATCTGTCTCTGTTTTACCAGCTGCTTTTTAACCTGCAAACGTGGGTGTTTTTAGGGACCCATCACTGTGTTTCCAGCAGCTTCTGAGCCCTCAAATGTGGGAGTTTTTTTTAGCAACCTGTTGCTGTGTTTCCAGCAGTTTTCTCAGTACCCAAACATGGGTATGTTTTAGGAAACTGCCTCTGTTTTACCTGTTGCTATTCAGCCCGGAATTTGTGGAGTTTTTTTAAGCAACATGTGGCTGTGTTTCCAGCTGCTTTTCAGCCCCTAGAGATAGGTATGTTTTTGGGACCTGTCTCTGTTTTACAAGCAGCTTTTCAGCCCCCAAACATAGGTATATTTTAGAGACCCTTTATTTTTTTCTAGCAACTTTTCAGCCCACACATGTGGGTGTTTCTTAGTGTCCAATTTCTGTTATTGCAGCAGGGATAGATCCATTAAGATCTGTGTTTGTTCTTCACTGAGAAATTGCTGTGTTTCAAGTGGAGATGTGCCCCCAAAAGCCAGCATTTCAAGCCAAGCCATGATCTTTTTCAACAATAACCAAGTGGTTTCTGTGCCTAAACCTAATCACATGTGAACCACAATGTTCTTGAAACATTAAGTTTAAAGGTATCTGCTAGATAATAACATGCAAATGTGACGTGATGTGTTTTTATTAGTGGCCAGCCTTTATTCATGGATAGCAAGACATCTCTGTTAGAATACCAGCTTTTATTTAAGACTTTAATGTATTTGAAAATCTTTTTCCAGAAAGAGAAAGAGTGTAAGATGAAAAGGTGTGAACAATAAAAGTCAAATCGATCAATCATCTGCTCTGCTGCAGGTTCACCCAGCCATGTGATAGGGGTCCACATATCAGGCTTTTGCATCTGTTAGTGTGTGTGAGTGAAAATGGGAGGATTTGTGGGTGATGGTGTTGTGTCTCTGGGGACAAATGGAGTGGCTGACGCCCAGCTGAAGTCTTTGACCTCGAGCTGAACCCTTCCTAAAGCTCATGGTCCACTGCTTCGGTTAGTACTGGCTGTGTGTGCACGGAATAAACCACATGTGCCCATAATATACCTGTATGCTAATACATTTAAACCTTTCTTTGTCTACCTTAGGTTAGGCTTATTTTCTACTGTTAACATTAGTCACTTTACTTCAAAGACCACTTCACAGGGAGCATGATGAAAGTTTAGACATAAACATCGCAATAAAAATGAGCTGAACGATACAAATGTCAAACTAAACACATATTTTGCCGTTCCTCGTGCAGGTGCTTCCTCTTAAGATGCTCTTAGCATCCTATTAGTGGGTAGGAGGTAGGCTACTCATGAATCTATGATCATACCTAAGAGCATTTCAAAGGGATAGTTCAGATTTTTTTGAAGTAGTGTTGTTTGTGGTACTTATTCATATTCAGTGTATTACATACAGTAAATGTCAACTGGCAAACCCCCGGTCTGTAGCAGGCTGGAGTCTGACATGGAAGCGAAGCAATCTGCTGCTGTCGATGGGGCTCAGCAGCAAAATGTATTTTAGCCACCTAAAAGAAATCAATATCAGTTTAAGTCTACGCTATATTGAGTATTTTCACTGCTTCATCTTGCCTTCAGACAGCCTATTTCAACGGGGAGGCCGTTAACAGCTTCATTTCCCCATCTGTGCTCTCGTCAAAGCCAGACTCCATTGAGAGAAACAGTAATTTAAGCTCACAGGAGCTGCTGGTCAACTGCTGCCTAAATTAGTAGGTTAGTTTGTGTTTTTGTGTGACTTTGGTGAATCTGTTGAAACCATTTTACAGGCAAAAGTCACACAGTAACAGAAACTGACTGATGGAGGCAGCCGTAGACCAGCAGCTCCTGTGTTCAGCAATGTTAAATCACTGTTTTTCTCAATGGAGTCTGGCTATGTGAAAATATTCTAAGTAAAGTGTACATTCAAACTGACTATTTTAGGTGGCTAAATTGTGTTTTGTTGCTGACCCCTCCACAGCAGCACATAGCTTAGCTTCCATGTCAGACTCCAGCCTGCCTCTCGATGCTTCTGTAAACCCTCTTCAGGTTATTTTTTGATCATACCGACTATAAGATTCTTTTGGGCAACAGCACCCTGGTTATTTATGTAGACTCCCATATACATATTGTCCATACATACAGACACACACCTACATAAGGATAACACATTATCCAATCAGCCTCCATCCCATCATCCTCCTCCTCCAGTAGGAGTGTGTGACGGGGCGAAAATAGAAAACTAAATATGTTGCTGTCACAGCCGTCTCATAGCCGAGTACTGTGTGTGCATGTGGATGTGTGTGTGCTGACAGAGGCTAATGTGGCTGCTTAAAACCCAGTTACCTAAACCAGTACCAGCTGGTTCACTGCCCCAATTAGTCGCTCTAATGTGAAATGTTCTGAATCAGACATAAACCTCAGTTCAGTCACTGACCAGTTTGCTGAGCGGTGACATTTGCTCTGTCAGTAACACGAGACTTTCAAGAATAATTGTCCATTCACTGAGCAGCCTAACCTTTAGGGCCTAATTGCTGCAGCATTAGCAGCCACTCCCTGCTAATGATAACATTAAAACTTAAAATCGTCATCTGGGGCTGATGTGTCGTACGAGGACAGCCTGGAGGTAGAGAATTAAGTCGTTATTATGATTTACACGGTTTCCTTTTATTCAGGTTTTAACCTTGTCATGTAGACCAGAAGAAAACAAAGGTTGGTTAAGAATCTGATCCACAACACAATGAAAGTCTGACAAGACTATTTTGCCCAGCAATCTCAGGCCCCCATTCCCTCTCCCACGATCACATCACCCCTCACGTGTGGCCTGCATTATGGTACATTGTATTGCACACCCTTGTGGGTGTGGTTGTTGTTTTTTGCCCCCTCTCTCTCTCTCTCTCTCTCTCTCTCTCTCGCTTCTGTAGGAGTGTAGCACCTGGGAGGAAGGATTAAAAGACAGCTGAGGGGCGGAGTGTGAGAGACACCGACAGACACACCGAGACACGCGACCACAGCAGCACAGTCATCGTGGGGACGGGAAATGGCGTCCCTTTTTTGCCTCATGTCCTAACACGACTTAGCGAGTTGGGCTTTGTTATTTTAGTTTGTTATTTAGTTTGGGTTGGAGGTTTTTGGTAGTTTAGTTTAGGCAGTTTAGGGGGATGAGCTGAGTGGCCCAGTGACTCCCCATCTTTTGCTCCTCTTGGTCAGGATCTCCACCCCCCTCGCAGGAGTATCATGCCTGATATTCATCAGGTTTTTACAAGGCCAGTGGGAGTCATCTGCAAGAACTTTCGAAACATCTCTAGTCAACTGCACCTCAATAAGATCCTTTTTGCTCCAGGGGTCAGATCTCAGACCTTCTTGACTCCCTGCTGGATCAGGAAACTTTCTGTGACGTGATGAAATGGCTTGACTCTGTTGTTAAACCCGTTCAAAACCATTACGTTAGCTGTGTGATGCTAACAGTTAGCCCTGTCACTTTGTGTGGCCCCAAACATTTTATTGTAAGGGCACCATCCTGGGCTCAAAGCTGCCCAGGAGGATTATGATTTGGTTCAGAGATACGAAAACAAGCCGAGCATTTTTCCCCCGACAGCAGAGAAGTAATATGGTGAATCCAGATCTTTCTATAGCGCTGACACAGCACTGTGGAGACAGGTGGGGCTGCATGAAACTCTTCAGCACATAACTCCAAATGGGTTTGAATGCAACATGTTATAGTGGATCTTTTTTTCTATCCTCTATTTCATGCTCTCAGCAAAAGCCCATCTGTCTCTGTCATGATCTGATCTTCTCCTGAGCAGCTCCACTGGAGCTGTCAGGGGGTTGAGGGTGTTACTGGAGGGTGCCTCAGCAGTGGAGGTAACAGGGGAGGTAAAAGTACCGCTGCAGTATTAGAAAAAAACCTCAACCAGATTCACCCAGGGATCCAACCTGCACCTTTCACTACAGGAGTGCTACAGGACAAACGACCTTATTCACACCTCTTCAGGCGTACTGTAAATCTGTAAATACTATATTTTAAAATTTCATTGTTCTGTAAAAGTTTTATGACTGAATGTAAAATATAAGTGTTATAAATAAAGCTACGTTCTACGAAGAAAAAACTAAATAGCAACTGAAGGATAAAAAAACCATTGAAATGACTGATCTTGGTTGAAGCAACAATCACTCAGTTGTCACACACCTGCCTCTCTTTATGGTAAAAATAACTCAAATAAAGGTGAGATTCTTCGACTAGTTGCATTTTTTTGAATATCATAAATAAGTGAATGTACACAGTATGATAACCATCAATTTTCATATCACAGTATTCCACTGCACCCCTACTAATCAGATTTAATTACACTTTATTCTATTAAGTCATTTCCGAGCTCCACACAGCTCACTGTCACATTTCTGTCCTGTGATGTGTTGTGTCATGATACAGAGCTCCAGTCCTGACAGACTGTGGGAGAAGCCTCGTGTTTCACGGCGCTTTATCTCTCCGTACAGTGCGTACAGTACACGCTGGATACCCCTGATGAATGCATCGGCTTAAACACACGGTCAAACTCGAGCGCAGCTGAAAAGGCTGCGCAAAGAAATGTGAAACAAACCACCTCTGTGACAGCTGACAAAGTGTGTGTGTGTGTGTGCGGCTATTCTCTGCCAGCAGCTCTGTGTCCCAAAGATACCGGGCAATGTTGCCAGGCGACAGGTACCAATTGTGTTGCGTTTCCGTGGAGACAGTAGGGAGGGTGGGGCTTTGAAGAGAAGAACACAGTGTCTCTGACTCCCTCACATGTTCACGCTCTCTCCCTCTCCCACTCTCTCTCTCTCACACACACACACACACACACACACACACACACACACACACACACACACACACACACGCACACACACAGATCTGAATGACCTCCTCTTTCACTGGTGCAGCCACTGATATAACACACTCTGAGGGTTCACCATCTTTGATACAAAGAAAGAGCAAAACAAAAAGATTTGCTTAAAGACCTCATTTGGCACTGAGTCCAACAGACAACTCTTCGAGAGCAGAAGCTCTGCCCGGCAGTGACCTGTGATGGAGCGCTTCTCCTCTTAAGAGCTAATGTGAATCAATAACAGGCTGGCTATAGAGACCCAAAGAAAAATCCTGTTTAGTTTAACTGAGCTGGTCTTTTTCTTTTTACATAATCAGAATCTTATTTAACCTCCGGTCATGATTACAGCAATGACTCTGTGTCTGCATTCAGCTCGGCTCTTAAACCACTCTCCGGTGTCGGTGTCATTGGTTTCTATCTGCTGGGGTTCAGTTGACCCATCGTCACAGTGTCTCTGTAGATGAAAATACATGTATTAATTTGGTGAGGCCATCCAGAAAAGCCAAAAAGGGCTCGACTACTGACACATTTATTTCCATTTAAAGATGCAATGGAGTTTTGATTTCTGCTCTTTAATAACTTTGTCACTATTTAAAGTTATAGCGATGTGACATTTTATGGTTGACACCAAAGCATTAACATTCTGCATCTCTATTTTCCGCTGACAGTGACAGTGGAGGATTCACAGGAAACTGCAGCATGTAATCCAGTGTAACTGTTGGTAATCTGTTGCCTCATTGTTCTTTGCTACAGCTGTATCAGAGCTGTAATAAGTTACTGCTAATGCAAACTGAACCTTTCCTACAGCTGCTACTTTAGGTTCGAAGCACTAAACTAGCGTGACACAAGGTGGCTTTTATTGTGAAGCAGTCACAGGAAACGACATGTATTCCTCACCAAGGTTAGTGCCAACTCATTTAGCTGATCAGTTTAAAGGTCCGGTGTGTAGGATTTAAGGCTTAAATATGTAAGTATGTTTTCTTAAGTGTATTATCACCTGAGAAAAAATATGTTGTGTTTTCGTTACCTTGGAAAGAGCCATAATATCTGCAGAGGGAGAGGGTCCTTTTCTGCAGAGATCATTATGTTGCACCGCCATGTTTCTATAACAGCCCAAAACGAACTCAGTCTCACTCCAAAGTACTCGAAATCTGGCGCTTGGTCAGTGACTTATGTTGTCAGACACAGACAAGAAAAGTTGTCCTTTCTAGTGGGCATGATATGCTGCTGGTTGCTGTTATTGTTCAATGGCGCCCAGCGGAGTCAAGAAGAAATGCAAAGGAACAAAAATGAAAGTTAAGGTGGCGGGGGTCAGAGAAGGGCAGCCAGGAGACATCCCAGAACGCCAACAACCTTAGTGCGTTGGACATCGTATCTCAACATGGAAAGTCCATGACCAAACGTCGATATGTGACGAGGTTGGAGTTTGAACGTGTGCCAAGACAGACAAACCAAACACTGACTCTAAATACGGCCTTTCGCATTTTGTGTCGGCCACGTAAATAAGCAGACGCTCCATGATGAGAGGGTTGGAAAAACACCATTTTTTTTTTAATGTGAAACTCTTTTATTCTGTGTTTTTACTGCTTTTGATCATTGTTTGTTTTGAGGAGGAAGAGACCTCTGCGGATAATTCAGCACCCAGTGAAAACCTCTTGAACGTCTGGATCTTACATTATCAGGAGAAAAAAAAGGTGTAGAGGCAGGTGCTGGGCTAACGGCCCATCTCCAACGTGCCAAACAACGTAAGAGAACCACTGATTTGCAACATGAAACTGCTTTGCTCAGCATTTTTGACATTTGTTTGGAGAGGAAGAGACCTCTGCGTATCATTCGGCTCCAGTAAAAAAAAAAACGTTTAGGTGTGGTGTATCCTGCAATCCTTACGTCTAGCTGCCACTAAATCCCCCTAAATCTTAAACACTGTTCCTTAATCTTGCAGCAAGTAAGGAGTTGATGCATGTGTCATGATAGAAAACAGGGTGATTACTGACTGACTTCTTTATCAAAGCTACGTGAGGAGGGCTGCAACTCATGATTGTTTAATTTAGTGATTAATATTCCAATTATTTTTCAGTTAATTGAATTATCCTTTTATCTATAAATTCATTAGGAACCAGTTCCCAGAGCCCGAGGAGACATCTTCAAATTGCTTATTTTACAGTCGAAAACCCTCCTGAAAATGACATGAAACAGAGAAAAGCTGCAAAACTTCACTTCTGAGAAGCTGAAGCCAGAAATCAGGAAATCCATCAATCAGCTGATGGGTTAAAAGTTGAGGCACCACTTGTTCTTTTGTTGTATCTCTGACAAAGTAGCTGCTCAGTTACTTTTTTCATAGTTAGCGCAATGTGCTGTTGCTACGGTAACCTTGGGTGTTGCCAAATCTTGGGGACTTTAACTCAAAGGAGTTTAAAAATTCATTTTCACTCAATCATTCATTAAAGTTACTAAATATTAGCACTGAAACATAATAAACTTTGACATTAGACAGCACTAATGATGTCCACCTTTATTCTCACACATGAGGCTCTGTTTGTTGTGCTGACATGGAGGAGTTAATTGACACACACTCATTAGCAGCAGAGGAGGAGTCTAACGTGGAAGATTTAATTGCACTGCCGCTGTCAAATTGTCATTTTGTGCTTTTCTGCCAGAGTTCATTACAGCGAGTAATTGTCTGGGCCGTTTAAATGATAAGAAAGTAATCGTGGTGATATTAATTGTGACTTCTTTTTTTTTAATTAAAGAATTACAAAAGAGCACAAAGGACCGTAGAAAGATTCTCAAGCTAGTCAAGCATAGAGACACAGAGCAGGGACTGAGGGTGATGTGGTTCAGGTCTTGTTGGTTTCAGACAAACTAACAGCCATGGATGAAGAAACATGGTGGTAATAATTACAGACTGGAACAATCTGTTTCCGTCTTTAACTCCCTCCTTCATTTCCAGAGCCTGTGAGACATACAGCACAACCTCACAAAGCTGCTGCATTCCTCCTCCATTAATCTTTGAAGCTGAGCTCCTGATGCAGATCTGACCATCACTGAGATGCTGTTTCACTGAGGTTTATTCGATATGCTGTTTTCACGTGCACGTCTCTGAGTAGACCAAAATGACAGCTGTACTGAGGTCGACACAAACTGCATCTTTTGCAGCAATATCGTACACCGCCAGGGGCGTCTGTTTATAATGCCACTGGACAGCGTCAATTAGAAATGCTGCTTGTCACAATTTAATAAAAAGAGCTGGGGTGGGCTGAAGGGGAGCTGGATGGGTCAAACATACCCCGGACTTTCACACTGAAGCCAGTTGTGTGAATGTGGAAATGTCCCACACTCTTGCAACAGACCAGAGTGACACAATCGCCGCCTGATGGAGCACAAGCCACAGCCTGTCACATTTATACTGCACACTAGAGGTGCACAATCCATCGATTATTAATCCCAATCACAACTTTGGCTTCCCACAGTTAAATGAACATGACTGGTTGTGATATTGCCATTTAAAATGTTTGCTCCACTCACAGAAATCATATACAGTCCATCACTTCCTAAACAAACAGCCAGCCTTCACTTTTGAAGAGCCGTCCACGATGTGCGCATTCTGCAGAAGCACCTGTAAAATATATATACAGCAGAGGATACATGTCCACAGCAGATGCGATGGATTCAGGTGAGGAAGGACCTTATTTTAAGTCTTATTTAGACGTAAATGTCACTGTGAAATAAAAACATTTTGTCCCTAAAAACTAGCCTGGTTCCAGACCATAGACCCCGTCCACTCAACTGAGTAGGCTTGTCTCACTGGTCTGCTATACTTCATTGAATTTGCGATTTATCTCGTCCAAACGATGGACGGACCAATGAACACCGGGGGTCTAGCGATTAGCCAATCAGCGCCACGCTGATGTCAAGCTGTACGCCGGTGGGTAGATGGTGAGGATAGCAACAATGGCGACCGCTGCAGATCCTACCGACCACATTAACAATGCTATCAAGGTATTTCGCCACTACTCGCGTTAATGGAGGACCATATTAAGGAAGCTGCTAAACTGGATTTAATGGCGATGCAGCTGGGCGTGCACGACGACGGAGACATTTTAAACGGGCAATGCTCGCTTGTTTTAGGCACCCCCGAGGCATGGATACTAATGACGTAAGATTCTGGGTGAGTCGTTGATCTCTACTGATTGGTTAGGGAAAAATCAAATTCCCTCCCCCTTGTAAATCGCCTTCAATGGAGGCGATGTCAGACTGAAGGTTCTGTGAGCTTCAGTCTGACACTCAGGCTACCTAAAAACAATAAATAATTGTGCTGTCAATATTGATCTAAATAATCGTGAGCATCATTTTAGCCATGATCGTGAAGCCTTACTGCACATTGTGTTGAATTTAAATTCAGCTAGATCATTACAGATTCAATACTGGTGGACAAACAGTGACAGCCCGAGCTGGTAGAGACATTTCAGCCTTGGTCATACTTACAGTATCCATACGACACCTTTTGAATAAAAATCTACCCCCAACCACCCCCTGTCTCTCAGTCTCTCTACCTCTCCTGCTCTCCTAGGTGAGGGAATAGGGATGAGCGACAATTAGTAGAAGGGGACCCGCGGTGAAGTTGCAATAATATTTTGTGTCAGTGAATATATTACCAAATACTGTTAATGAGTTCAGTCTGGCGCTGAAATCTCGCAGCAAACAGAGATTCTAGTTCACCTCAAAAGACCCCCGGCAGCATGGATAAAGGCACCAAATCTGATTACAGGGAAACGGTAAGAGGAGAGAGAACACACACTGTCACACAGCCACACACACACACACGCGCACACACATGCACACAAACACGTACACACTAATCAGCAAGTCTTGCCAAACTTCTTTAATCATGAATCTTGGAATAGAACTAATAATCAAGCTCTCTTTCCTCAGAGGCTCGAGACACTGGCTATTACCGACTGTGTGTTTACCGTGTGTGTATCTGCGAGCGCATGGGTCAGTGTGTGTGTGTGTGTGTGTGTGTGTGTGTGTGTGTGAGACACATGCTAGCTCAAATACATGGCAATAGGAGCACAAGGAAAAAATGAGAGCGTGAGTCAGTGGCAGAGCAAACACTTTCCCCATGCGCTATCTTCTCTGCATACCTTGGCCCTGACCCAATCACGGCGTTAATGGCTCATTAGGAAGTAGTCGAGCCGTAAAAGGAAGTTGATCATTAACCCTCCCCCAAGTGCTGCGTTCTGCCGTTGCCATAGTAACCGGGCTACAGGGGCTGAGTGGTGGCGAAGGTCAAGCTCCTGTCTGGCCGATGCATAGGATGAGGGACTGACACTGTCCAGCGTATCTGATTGCCTTAAATTAAATGTTGCATTTTCAATGGGAGGCCATAAATCATACTTTCATTCACATACTTTTCATATGCTTAATCACACTCATACGTTATCATCTTGGTCACAAATCATAATTACCTTACACATTACTATACTCTATCATCTTCACACACACATCATCATGCTTTTCACTGAACCTGAAGCAAATCTGTGCACAGTGGAGAGAAGCAAGAAGGCACGGATACACACAGATTCACTCTCAGTGGTGTGAACTAAAATTTATGCATATCCCGGGGCTCTATGGCTTTATACTGTAAACGTACAGACACAAGAAGAACAGGAGGGAAACAGCAGAAACTTAAGCTCTTGGTGGGCTCTGAGATCAGCCAAAGACTGAGCGACCAAAAACACACGCGCATAAACTGTCGGTGCGTATATACAAGCTGTAACTGTACACTGACAGCTTGAGGCCAATAAAATAGATGCAACAAATAAATCAAGCAGCACAGCCTCAGAATATAGGATCTCATATGATGCATGGATTGTAAACTGTCTGACACAGTTATGATTTTGGGCTACAGGTACGTAAATAAGTCTGACTTGCTTTATAACCAAAATACTCTCTGTACTAGTCTTCAGATTTACATTAGTTATACCTCCAACAGCAGACAAATGTCAGTGTATGTGAGAGAATATAGTTTTGTGTGCTGTAGCAATTTAAATCTTCAGTGCTGTTTTTGATCCAATGAATCTGACACTGTTTTAAAGGCAACTAGAGAATATATAATGTTGTCAAAGAGTCCGATAGCCTCATTAGGTCGCTCCCTGTTGGCCAGTTTTTTTATTGCCTAGTCACAATTTGACGGGCCAGAATATACATGTCTGAAACTGCTCTCCTTCTGGATATGGCTGTTAATGCCATCATGCCTCCCTCTGATGAGGGAGCTTAAAGAATGGAAAAGGATATAGTTCTGTAGTGACAATAATGGAGGAGAGAGAGGGACATTATGGTGGTGGGTATGATTGTGCATATTAGAGTGTATGGGAGTGTATGTGTGGGAGTTGGGGCGGTAACGGTTTGTGCATTTGTCCCCGACTGTCACAGTCTGAAGGGGTCATGGTGCGGTGCAAGCAGGTGCACACAGCAGGGTCTCCCATCTATTTATTTATCTGTGATATCAATATCAGTATTTGCTGCCACATGTTGTATTTCTGGAGCTGGACTGTTCATTATAAGCTCTGTCAGAATATATATTTAAGTTATTCAGAGCACCACACTCTCCGAGCTCAGACTATACTCAGGGTACAGAGGGAGCAGCAGAACATCAGGCACACTAAAGTGAAACTCATTGCACTGGGTGCTACGGAAACAAAGACCTCATAAAAAGTTCTGCAGTTCTGAGCGCAAATGAAACAGCGGAGCTGGAAGACCCGCCTGCGGGACCCTAGTCAGCTTCAACAGCATCAGAGATAGAGAGAGTTATGTATAAGCACAGATCCACAGAGCATAAATGATCAATCTGCATGGCCACAGATAAAGTTTTCAGTCAGTCATCACTCGAACCAACGTTGGTGCCCAAGTATAAGAGTGCTGTTTGGAAGTCCATCCATTCATTCATCCATTTTCAACCACTTATTCGAAGCCGGGTCACAGGGGCAGCAGGCTGAGCAAAGTTTTCCAGACGTCCCTCTCCCCAGCAACGCTTTCCAGCTCCTCCCTGGAAGATCTCAAGGCGTTCCCCGGCCAGGTGAGATAGATGATATAATCCTTCTAGCGTGTTTTGGGTCTGCCCCGGGGCCTCCTACCAGTTAGAGGTGCCGATAACACCTCTAATAGAAGGCATCCAGCAGGATCCTGACCAGAAACCTGAACCATCTCAACTGACCCCTTTCGATGCTAAGGAGCAGCGGCTCTACTCCGAGCTCCCTCCGAATGTCCGAGCTCCTCCCCCTATCTCTGAGGCTGAGCCCAGACACCCTACAGAGGAAACTCATTTCAGCAGCTTGTATCCACGTTTTCATTCTTTCGGTCACTACCCAGAGCTCATGACCATAGGTGAGGGTTGGGACATAGATGGACCAGTAAATCAAAAGCCTTGCTGTCTAAAGGTATTTCAAATTTTAAAAAAACTTTAACTTATTTACATATTATAGCTAATCTCTACAGTTTGTGCAACACAGGAAGGAAGGCTAACCCATTTTTAGCTTGGGTGAAACCTAGAATTCTCATACTAGAATAATTTAGTTTGGGTACTTGAATATGGAAATTATTTAAACTGTCCATTCCTAACTGAAACGCTCCTCCTACTGCATAATTTTTTTTTGATAATGACAACAGTTTACCAGAAGGTCAAATGTTACCTCAGTCTCCAGCAGGAGGATTTTGTCTGTCTGACACTTGAACCACCGTCGGCTCAAAATAAATGGAAAGAAATGTATTCTTATGCATTTGTTTTTCTTTTGTACTGAACTCGCACTGAACCATGACTCCTAAGCCGAAGTATCAACCAAACTGAGACCTTTGTGTTGTGTTATACCCCTAGCAGGAGTGTATAGTGTGTGTGTGTCAGGAGAAACTATTATTTCATTTTTCTGTACTTCTCACAGTTTTCAGCTCCTGCATCAAAGAACCGAGCCTCTTAAATCGACCAGCTTTAATATTTGCCTGCAACACCAGTCCTGGATTAATAATAAATGCATTTAAGGTTTATTGTTTTCTCAGTTGCTGTTGTTTTGTCTGGGCTGGACTTTGTTAGAAACGATGTGGTGAGATCGCCTGCAGTGTCAACTCATGATCCCGACAGACTGTGCATCATTCACCCACTGAGACAAAAGCTGGAGAAAGCCCGAAAGCAGAGACACAAAGACACATCAGGGTTTGTCTGAGATCAGCGGGAGGTAAAATGAAAAGTATCAAGAGGAAGTAAAGAGAGAGGCAGAGCGCCACGTAACAACATCGTTGGTATTTACCTCAGAAAGCACGTCAGAATAAAACCGACAGACATCAAAGTTACTGTGCAGATTCTCTCCAGATTCATCTCTACTAAAATATTGATAGTGTTGAGTGCCTCTGCATCGAGCAGTGCTTACTGATAGGCCTATCAAAGACATCAGATGATAGCTCATGCCTCAACCTTATCAGCCACTTCCCTCCAGCAAGATACAGTAGCTGAAGCAATAAGCAGCGCAGCACTGTGGGCTAGTTTTGGGGCACTCAGCTGTGACAGATTCATTGAGCACTGCATGGTGTTTTCCTGCTGTAATTCTCTGATGAAAAACACAATTAGGAAAATCGCTGGTGGGGCACCGCAGAGAGGAACTCAGAGGAGGCAATAAAACTGAGAGAAGGAATACAAAAGAGCGACAGAGGCTTTCTGTGTGCCAGCGTGTGTTTGTTAGCGAATTGAATTTAAATGTGATCAGTGCAGTGGCACAAACAGAGCGTCTGAAAAGCAGGAGGGTCAGTGTGGGCTCATGGGGGTTGTGTGTATGTGTGTGTGTGTGTGTCGACATGTGTTACATTTGTGTGAAAGTGGAGGGGATGCCCACATACAGTGTGGCATCTGTCTCTCAGCAATCAGAGCTGATCTCCAGCCAAGACAAAGCTCATCAGACCTAATTAGCAACAAAACTCCCACCAGATACTAAAAAATAAAGTGGTTCATGTCACCTGCACGCTAAGTACTATCAAATCATATTCTTTAAACTTCCATGGGGCATGATCAGAATACAGACTAACAAACAACTACTGTGACAAATACAGGAAACATGAAGGACGGCAGATCTAGATTGTTTTGGTGCGACTTGCTGAGTGCTGAATATATCGGCTCGATGTCACTCAGCTTGTGGTGCTCAAAGTGCCAAAAAATATCCAGAAATCATGACACAGTTACTCAAGATAATCCACAGACCTTGCTGTGAGAAGTTTCATGTAGGAACTATTTTCTGTCTACCAAACTACAGTTGCCAAGGGTATCATCGCACAGAAGGAAGAGTGCATCTACTCATTGACAAGAGGCTCGTAACAGTGTAAGATGTAAACATCCTCCTCGGCTGAGTTGTTGGTGCTAGGTGAGCTAACAGCAGATGTGAGCATTCGCTGCTTGTTTTTTATAAATCATTATAAATGTAATATATTTGGGTTTTGCTGCAAACAAAACAAGATGTTTTAAAGCAACCCAGAGTTTTATACCTGGAGTTTTATCTTCCTGCCATTCTGCCGAATCTTTGTTTACATGTTTGTTTGTTTGTTTGTTTTTAACCCACACTATCCGGAAGGTGTTGTCAGTGTGCCTGATTCCATATAAATGTAGAATAAGGCTGAGTCCTCCCTGCAGCAGCCTGAGTTCGAGTCCAGCCAGAGGCGCCTCTCCCCTTTCATATCAATAAAAAGCACGAAAAATGCCCAGAAAATTCTTAAAAAAACAAACAAACAAACAAAAACATCACCTTGAGTTCTTGGAAACTGAAATTTGGAACATTTTTCACAATTTTCAAACAATTTATGGACAAAATAATTGATTATTTTCATTGATTAATTGGCAGACAAATCAATGATGAATAATCTATACTTAGGGGCAAGGAGACGTGAGTGATATAATTAAAAAAACAAACATATACATATATATATTTAGAGAGTGAGAGACAGAGCGAGAGAGAGCAAGAGGGGACAGTTAGCCAAGAGAGAAAGAAAAAGAGACTTCAGAATTTTTCATTGGCACCTGCCTGAGGATCTGACTGGGACAGAAGATGTGAGGAATGTGTTAAAATCACCCACTGTTACCTTTTTGCTGGTGCTAAGCAATCAGACTGCCTGCCTCGAGCGTCTAGCCTCGTTCTGGCAGCAGAGACGGGCCTTTTTATAAATCATCGAGACCCTTTTTGGACGTTAAAAGGACGTGTGCTCTCGGCTCTTCTGTGTCATTTATTGGGTGCAAACAGGGCTCAGCCTGCTCAGAGAGGTTGCAACAGAGAGAGCGGATGGAGACGTCGCTATAATAGAAATGTGCACTCAAATAAACCACAATTTTTTTCTTTAATTTAAAAGCCTGTGATGTATGAACTCGGCAAGCTGGCTTCTACACATACATCAAACACTAAGAAACCTGGAGAGTCTCTTTGTGTTGCATGGAGAGATTTCAACCTCTGGAACCAAAGTTATTTTTGCCTCTCATCCACTTATTACACGTCTCAGTCTGACCTGTCTTAAACTGGAAGTCCCTGGAAAAGATGCCTGTGAGTGACCCTTTGAACAAAATCATTTACTACTACTACTACTACTACTTGCAACCAGTTGAATCTTCTCCCAGTTAGAATTCGTTCAGTGTTTATCATTCAGGAGGTTTTTACCAGGAGCTGAATTACCCACAGAGGTCTCCTCCTCTCCAAAACGAACAGACTAGGTGATTAAAGGCCTTTACACTTTCATCTGTAATTGCCGCTCGTCTAAAAATAAATATAACCTCACATTATGTCAATCACATTTACACACTGAGCGCAAAACCTATGTCCGTCATTAAGTTTTTTGGAACAGGTTCGATTTTCGGCATCCGTCAGACTCTTTAGAGACGTTTGACCAAGAATTAGGTATGAAAATGTGGCAGCGGGACACAACTGAAACAAGACAGATGACAGAGGAGTGTTTGGTTTGTCCATTCTGAGCTACTGTAGAAACATGGCGGTGCAACATGGTGATCTCCGCAGACGAGGACCTGCTCCCTATGTTGATATAAACGTCACAGTATAAGGTAACAAAAACACATTATACACTAAAGAAAACATACTTATTATATTCCATTTCTGCCAATGTATTCCCCTTAATCCGAAACGTCAACATGTTTTCAGAGATCTACCCGACCACACAGCAGTATGAGAGCTTTAAAATCTATTTACTTTGGACACGTCTTCCCAAAGCTCCTTTTTCAGTGGTCTAAACACCTGTTCAGTGGAATGAGATGGTTTCTTTGCAGGATGTGGTATCAGTCGCTCATGCTTGAGAGGAAACTGTAGTTTCAGTACATCAGTGACAGCAGATCACACCTCAGTCCGGTCTCTTGACTGCATATTTACTGAACCAACCCTGCTTGACCGTGTCCTCTTTCTGAAATCTCGAGGTGGATCTGTGCAGACATTCAATTCCCAGTCGGTTTGTACCAACTTTGAACTTATTTTGTGGTACACTGACTGAAGCGAGGTGTGTTAAGATGGAGAACCTTAAAGCCTTTAGCTGTGTTGGTGGATGTTCAAAGAAAGGTCACACTATGGCAGAGGAAAAAAAACCCTCTGACCTTTGCATCAATGTCTGTGGATGATTGTGGTCCGCTGAGGGAGAGATAGATAAAATAGCCGCCTGCTCCTACAGACACACTATTACAGAGTGCAGCCTGTGGATGGACTTTGAGATCTATAATAAAAGGGCATGACGATAATCTCGTCGGTGTCAGTGAGAGTTTTAGAGACTGGTGGCGACTGGGAGGAAGGGTCTCCTGTGGGAGCCTGGTGGTATTATTGTTGAAGGTGTTCGGGTGCTTATAGCACTTACAGTGTGACATTATCAGACTAAAGATGATCAGTTTGCACAATCAAAATCGATGTTGCAGAGCGAGAGATACTGTCCTTCCTCGTCAAAACCTGGTGCATACATCACCCACAACTTGACTGCTGATAGTTTAGTCAGGGATTCTGGTGTGTTACGATGGTTGTGTCTGGACCCTCAGGCCTAAGGCAGACATGGGAGTGGGCCACAGAGGTCTGGACCTCTTTCTAACTCCACACCTCCAGATTTGTTTGATTTTCAAAGGTGTGGTCTTCAGCCCTGATCGATGCTCACTCAAGTCAAAACGCTTGAGGCAATTTATCAAAATTTCACAGCTTTCTCTGGAGGAACAAAACACTTTATAGAGTGCTCCAGGGGTGACGTTTAGTGTTGCCCTGGTTCCTTTGTCAAACAATAATTAATAGGATTTTCCCACTGGATTTTGGCTTACTGCAGATTTTAAACCCTGTAGCAAAAAAATGTTGATGATACTTACACGTTTTCTTCACAAATTCACACCACTTTCATGAGGTTTTGAAGTTTAAATGCAATCGCCAGAAGTAAAAAGCTATCGTTAGCCAATAAAAAAAACACTACAACCATGCTACAACGAGGCTGTAAAGTGTTTGGCATGATGATGTTCTGTAGTCTCATTCAGACACTTGTTAGCACCCCCCCTTTTTTTAAGACACATGAAAGCTTTAAAATTCACAGTGGGGTATTTACAGATGTATTTTATGTCATAGGACAAAAGGTGAAAATCTCTTAAGCTTGTGTTATCACAGACCTTGTTTCGGGCATTTAACCAAGAACTCTTTAAAAAAAAAAACACTGACGAGGGAACTAGATCCGCTAAAATGCTAACTTATATTTGGGTATTATGATTCTTTCCTGCAGCTCTCTCTTAGGTAGGGGGATTTTAAGAAACTTCTATGTTGTAGTACTCCCAAGAAAAAGAATTTGAACAACCAGGCTTCAATTTGCCCATTAAACCATAACATAAACAAAAAAAATCAGCAGCTATCACACTGCCGTTACATAAGTTGGACACAGCACTGAAGTATCGTCTCTAGAGCCTGGAGTGGCTCTCTTCCCGGTCAGTTCAACATCCGCCTGGTTAGCATGAGCTAACACAGCAGCAGTGCCCAACATCTGATACCGAGCCATATGACGGTCCCTACAACATCAAACCAACACGGCTTAACTAGCATGTGTGTGCAAACCATAGACTGTATTAAAAAGATGACAGCTCCCCAAAAGTGAAGCCAAAACATCTCAATCGCCCCCTGGTGGCTGGCTGCAGTCCAGGTCATAAAGCCCGCCCTCTTCATATTAGCAGATTGGACACGGACCAAACTAAAAACTCAAAGTGCGCCTCAAATAAATGTTTCCCAAAGGACGGCCTCTGTCATTTTAGGTAGTTCCTATCATGCTGCTGTTTGTTCAAGTGTTCGTGTTCAAGTATGTCTGATAAACGTGGTTTCAATTAGCTACTTGATACTATAAAAATGAGGTTTGATGTCATGATTGACAGCTGTGTGAGCCAATTGATGTGCTCCATGATCAATGGCGCTGCTTGTGATTGGGTTGGACGTGTGTTTGGGCATGAAACTGACACTGCGGTAATCACTACCACACAGACTCTGGCTCCAAATGTCATCAACATGGCAAGATGGCAGCTGCTGTATCCGGGATATTGGCTTCATTTTTGTACAATGGGATAAGCGGAGGCAAGTCATCCATCTGTACATACAGTCAATGGTGCAAATGTTGGGGTGAGAGGGCGCTGAGTGGATAAATACACTGCATGCAGCTCCACAATTAAACAAGATTTTACAAATTTTAAATTTAAAAAATTTAAATATAAGTCATGTTCACATGTGGGAGGTTAGGTTAATAACTAATACTGACTTTCAAATCAAGTACTCATGCTCATCCCTACACAACTTTGTTCACATTTACACGCTTGCAAGAGATAACAGGTAGTGTTCATGATGCTCAGCTCGAGCGGCATCCCTCTCCTTGACACCTCCACCAGAGATCTGACCCAGGATGGAGTTTTCCTGATGCACCCTGCTGGTGAATCGCTGTTTGTTGCCTCAGCTCACCATGATGCAGAACAAAACTCTGGATCGCACCGCATGATGGAACATCTGCAGCACGATGATGCCAGCACTGAACAACTCGTCTTTAAACTAAAATGTCTTACTTGTGTTGAGCTGTCCACGACACCTCCATATATATATAACTTCTTGGCAGCTGACACAAATCTTCCAAAAACATCTTCAGGTGGCAGTAAAGCTCACTACATGCTTCCTTCCAACGGTGTCTTCGACTTTCCCGTGTCCTCTGTTAGTTTACCTTCTCCACTGCTCACGTCATTATGCCCTTCTGTGTCACCGTGCTCCCCTGTGACTCTACACTACCTTCACTGACCTCACAGAATAATCCCTGCTCATCTACTCCAGCCAAGTGGATAAAAGAACGAGGAAGGTTAAAGTACATGTGACAGTTAACGCCGCATGTTGGACTGTTCATTTCCAGATCAGCAGAGACAAGTTTGTCTTCCTCCATTTCCACACAGAAGTCAAATGTCACACTGAGCTAATAAAATAATTACTCAGATCCACTTTTAAACACAAGGACGTCGCACTGGATGGGACTCACATTACAGGAGGAGCAGCGAGTTCACAGACAAACAGGAGGTAATTGCAGCTGTAATCATTACTGAGGTGGGAATGAAAAATTTTCCATTTAAATGCTTAAAATTACTGACCAGCGGAGGTACTGTTAAAATCACCCACTTCCTTCAGAGAAATAAATCCGGTCTAAATGGAGCTGTAGATCACGACAGGTCTCCTCTGTGAATAGAATCATAATTGCATCCTTACAGGTCCAAACAAAGGCTCACCATAATGCCTATAATTAGAGATGCTCTGAAACCATTTTCCCTTTAAGTAAATCACAATATCTTTAAAAAAAGAGCAGCCACAATTGAGCAAGAAGCAACACTAGTGCCCCTCCAAACTAAAGCCTTACACACCTTGCACACTTTTTACTGCTGGGACATTTCAGTGTTAAGTTGCTGGCAATACACAACATGAAACCAATTCTTCTTTGCTGCTCTAAAACAGTAGTTGCCAGTGGCTGTACAGCACATCTTGCTGTGTTGCCTGCTGTTTTAGAGCAGCAAAGAAGAAGAATCGATTTCCAGGAAAACTTTTATTTCATCTGGTTGTGAAAGCACTTTAAAGTTGAGATGAAATGACAAATGTCTTTAAACCTGTTCAGATCACATTCACAGACATTCTGTGCACCTATTTAACAATATATGCCAAGAAACCTGTGTATTCTTATATCAAAATCCAATCATGTCTTGCTTTTTCAACGATAATTTCACATTTCCCATCAATCAATCAATCAATCAATCAGCAATGTTTAGCTGCATGGAGCTACTTAGCTAGCTAGCAACAGCATGCTTTGTCAGTTTGTTTTCACATCCCCAAAATGCCAACGTTACGAGCCACGAGCTTGAATGAATTCTCTTGCAGAAAGCGTTCTGTGACAGCGTCATGTTATGTACGAGGTACGATGTGCTTTATCTCCCTTTCCCTGATGGATACTAATATCCTGTCAGCATTACACCGTCAGGGCCTCACTGTTACGACTCGTCCACTTTTCAGCAATCAAATGTTCATTCTCATTTTTCAAAACAAACAGCGTGGCTGAGGTCTAATTCATTCATCTAATTCATTGATTCATCCAGCTCTCCCTTGTCCTCCTCTACTGCTGAGAGAGGTGTGTGTGGAGCCAGCAGTCGGCTGTAGCTCCGCTAAACTCCAAACACGCCCACCTTTAGTGATCAAGCCCAATCAAATGTGAAGGATTTGATTTAAACCCTCTTCCAACTGTACACCTATCAAATATTCTGTTTCTTTGGGGAACACGTCACAGAGCAGAAGCTAAGACAACACATCCTCACTGCGACCTCGTCACATGTCCACGTTTGGTCATGGACTTTCCACGTCCACATATGGCGTCCAAGGTACCCTGGGTGTGTTGGTTGTTGACGTTCTGGGACGCCGTGTCAGCTTCAGCCTGTTACATGCATTGTCTGTTTTCAAAATACACACAAATGTACAGTTTGAATACAGTCTCTTTCAAAATAAAAGCACTACATCAGTACAACACCTTGAATTGAATTTTCCTTAAAAAACACATGCATGTGGTTGGGTTTAGAAAAAGAAACAGTGTTTGTCCTCCTGGGTGAATGTCTGGATCCATCCACCACCCCTCCCACCTGCCCTACAAGGACTTCTGCTGCCTTAACTTTCATTATTGTCCCACCACGTTTTTTTTCCCCTGACGCCACCAGGGGGTGTGAAACAATAAGGACGACCAGCTGCATATCACGGTGACATGAAAGGACCGCTTTTTTGTCAGTGTCTGACGCCAGAAGTCACTGACTTAGCACTGATTTCCGATGACTTCAGAGTGAGACCAGATTGGCTATGATGCTCTAACTTCCATTTCACTGGGACTTTAAATCTTATTAATAAATTACGTGGTATCTAATCGGTGCATTGACCTGTGTCAGTGAGAAAGTTTGTGATGCGGCTGCCATGTTGAAACGAGTTGAGCCAAAATGAAGCATCAACCACAGCTAAATAGTACACAAAAATATGTTTCTGAAAACATTTGAAGTGAGAAATAGACAATGCAGTTACAGATTCTTGATTCATATTTTATTAGCGCTGCCGAGTCCGACTGCAGTTCAGGGGCAGTGATTGACAGCTGTGTTAGCGAGGCTCCTTTCTTTAATTGGTTGTTTTCATTCAGATGAGATAGATGCCTTTAAAATCACTAAGAGGAGGAACATGATTTCTTTCCCAGATTATCTGTCAGAAAATATGACAGAAAGTTATTTTTATAAGAGTTACCAGCTGCAGCTTTAGCACCAGTTCAGCCACAGAGTGACTGCCTTTGTATACATAAAATAAAAGTTTAACAAAGTACAGTGCTGCTCAACAGTCCTATTCTCCTCTCCTATTGAAAGTGCCACCTTTTGTTACCTGAAGCTGACATTCTTCACCGCAGACTTATCTTTACAAATGGGGAGAAAAACAGACCTTATCATTCCCCTGCGGACACACAGCACCGCTCCCTCAGAATCAAGGTACAACATGAAAAGAACAAATCTTTTTAAATGCCACTGGACAGAGTTATGCATGTACGCGTGTTTATGAGAGAAAGAAAAAAGAGAAACCAAGTCGAGAGGTCTCCCGACACTCAGAGGTAAATGGACCACATGAACACTTTATAGATGGTCCATTTTTCAAGCGGAGAGGACAAAGCTCTTTAAAAAGCCTCTTGTTCACCCACGCACACTCTCACAGAGCTGCCATGCAAAGCATCGGCCTGATCATTAGGAACAATTTGGGGTTTCAGTCACAGCCATGAGAACACACGGTTGAGCAGGTCGAGAACAACAACTCTCTGGTGTAATTCAGGTTTTTTTTTTACTTTGAATACAAAGAATCTGCTGCTTCTAACAGGTTGGAAAAACTCTGGTAGATCCATGAGAGGAGAGAAGAATGAGATATTAAATAAGAAGGAGTCTCCTTTATCTCCACTGCACCAAGAGAAGAGATCAGACTCTATTTAAGGGTGAATTGAATTCTTGACCCGCCAGCTGATAATACGTCTCTCACATTATGAGGTGAATGCTTCATATGACCGGTCGATCCCTGCTCACTCCCACCTCTCATAAAAAAATCACATCATCATATCATTTCACATCACGAGCCATCTCTCATGCAGTAATTGCAGCAGCTAAATATTAACAGAGGAGCTTGTTGTGTGTGCGGAATAATTAACTTCATTCCTCCCCTGAGACATTCGTGCTCAGGTTGCTTTTACAAAAACTGCCTTTCTGCAGCCAGGTGTTTGACTCAGGAGGTTCATTCAGTCCACTACTCATCTCACACTGAGCATGTTCATACTGAAACATATGTTATATTTAGGTCATATATTGTCGAGGATACACAACTCAAATTCCTTAATTACTGTTTTTCTGATGTGCAGCCTCTTGGAAACCATTATCCTCAACACTGAAATAACTTGTCCTTGGCTCTGTCTTCCACAGAGACAAATTTAGAACAAACTAACAAACTGCTGTGATTATTACCACACATGGTGAAATGTTTAATACTTTTAGATGAATTTACCCTGTCGTGCAAGTGTGTCAGAAATCTCCTTGCCCAAAGTCAACTTTAAGGGAGAGAGTCTCTATACTTTCTGTGATATTGCTAAATTCGCCAAAATGTGGATGCAATTTCTTAAAAGCTAGAGTTTTCCCAGCCATCATCAGTGCTTTTTCACAGCACCTTAACCGAATGAACAAGACAACCCCCTGCTGCTGTGTTCTGGTGTCATTTACAGGTACACTGCATCCGTCCTCTGCTCTCTGCGCTGGTGTTTCACCAAGGTGTTTCTGCTCCTCCACACACACCAGGTGTAAAAAGTTACATCAGGGCGATAAACACAATCAGCCAGCTGATCAGGACTGTCTGCTCTCTGCTCCGAGACTTGGCTCTGCTCTGTCAGTGCCTGTCTCTAACTTTAACATCGTATGGCTTGACGGCGGAGATGCAAGTGACAGCTAACGGTAACTCGATTGTAGTCTGTTTCTCTGTCAGCCGAGCTGGATCAAATCCTGCCCTCCTCTACTTCTCTTCCAAGTCGTCCAGAAGCAGTGTCTGATGTCTCTGCAGCAAGCTAGCCGTTACTCCAATCTCTGTGGTCAAACCACCTGAAATGCATTGAAACAGTCAGGATACACATGCGACTACAACCACTTTTCAAAATAACTATAGCTTCTTTTACACTGCATCTTCAAGGCGGGAATGTCATGCCATTACTCCTCCTCGCCGTGCTGTGCAAAAGGTACAATCATGGAATGGGGGGACAGAGTTGTCTGGCCTTTAAGCCAACACTGGGGGTAGTTACAGGTCCAAAATAAGGTGTGTATAAAGGGGACAGCCTGCAGGACAGGATCATGGGCAGCAATGGTGTGACATTTTGACAACACGTAATGCAGGCAACCCACCTGCAAATTTAAAGAGTAGCTGATAGCAGTTAGCAGCTAACTCCAATAAGAAGAACAGTGGCAAAAAATGTCTGCAAATTGGCAAAACAATGAGGCACGCAAACTCCTTACCCTTCAGGCAGAAGATGAGATCAGCCGTCATTTAACAGGGACGGTAAATGACTGATTGATATACTGTTATCATATCATACCGTTCTCATTGATCATAAAGTGCTGCATACTTATATGATATATGTCCCACGTGCTGTATTTCACGTCCGGCCTCTTATGATTCCACAAAGCCAGCATGCTGTCTCAAATCACACCTGGAGCGCCATGGTGCCAGTGTTGTTTGGTACTGTGTAAAAATGCAAAGAAGGTAAGAAGAAGGGACTTCGTAACATCCCTGGTGGAAAACAGTGCTGTCCTGGGTGAAAGTCATGTTTGTTTGACCCCCCAGGAGGGGAATCCATTTATTGAGCCAAGTATGTGCGACTCCTCTACGATAGGTGGAGAGATGCCCCCTTTCAGCTTGTTAGTATTGGACCTTTTTCCTGTTGACCTATTACGTCACAGACCAAACAATGGACAAACAAGTTAGCTACGGTTAGCTAGCAGCTAACTGCTACCATGGTGGACAACTTTACAGCTCTGTACATTTGGTCCGTCCAAAACATCACGGCTCAGGATGTAGATTTCACAATGTTGTTGCTACCTTCTTCTGCCGTTACGCATAAAATGACTTCCGGATCAAAGCCCGGGGCAGAAACTGTGGAGCATGCTCAGAGCGCCTCGGCCAGTTTGAGATCTATTCGACTGTACACATGCAGGAGGAATTTGACTCGCAGGAGGCATTTTCTCTGATGTCATGAGAACTGTCAGGATACAAAGACTCATCTGAAATCCTGTGTGAATATGCCGCCATATTACAAATCACTGCTAATCATCTAATGTATCAATGCAACACTGATGCCGAAGCATGAATGCAACGCTGACAACAAAAAACACTGATGTAAGCATGTCTTTAGTGCTATAACTTAACTAATGCTTCATTAACTGTGTTTGAATATGATGCAGATGCTGAAATGAAAGCCCATAGACAGGCAGAGAGAGACAGAAGTCACACTGAGGTCAGTTAAGACATAGTATGTAGAAAATATAACAACACAGAGCAGCGAGCCGCATGTACAGCATTCACAGTTTTTCAAAATTAATCTGCTTTATTTTCTTTCTGCTGATTTGGTGCTGGGTTGTCAGGTTGCCCTGCTGATTTGCACAGTAAGGTAAAATGTCATGCCACTGAAATGTACTAAAAGCATTGTGGCCATGAGGACATTTACTGTATGCGAGTAAGAGTGCTCTTTGTCTCCGCTCCTCACTCAGACTACATCCACACTTAAACAGCTCATTTTCAAAATGTGGTTCTGTGTGAAAGAGACGTGCGCCCACATTTCAGGTTGAAAACAGCTAAATCTCTCATTCTTCCTCCTCTTTTGGTTGGCACACACAAAAAGACATCAGAGCCAACATCTGGTCAGGGGTGGGCCAGACAGTCTGTTTTCAATACAGCATAAATAACAATTTAGTTCTTCTCATTTACATGTCTTTCAGTTGTTGTTTCCAGACAACTGAGCCAAAAATACTGACACAGCCAGTTTCAAGACTGATCCACTCCAGAGCCTCGTTTTAAAAGTATGTGGTGTGAAAAATGTCAGCTTGATGTGAACATGAGGTCAAAACAGGAAAAAAAGATTCTGCTCTTACTCACCGTCACTCACAGGAGGAGAAAATACATTAGACAGAATCAAAAGTAAAAGGAGAGGAATGATATGTGAGTGAAAATTAAGACGAGTACAGCGGAGTAACTGAGCTCCAAAAGGCAGATGGGGAGCGAGGGATAGAGAAAGTGAAGGGTTTAGGGTTTCATGCTGCTGTGCATGGATCAGCATGATCCATGCACGATGGGTAATTCAATTACAGGGAGGGAGAGTTAGAAGAGGGGGAATTCAGAGAAGAAAGAAATGGTAGGAAAGAAGGACAGGATGAAAGATGGAGAAGCAAGGGGAGGAAGCATCAGAGGAGATTAGAGGAAGAGAGAAAGAGATGATGAAACATGGAAGAATCACTTTGAAAACCTCTAAGAGTGAAACAGAGAAGGAAAGAGGCCGAGTTGGGTTTTGAATAAAGGAACTGAGAAACTGAAGCAACGAGCAATCCCTTGAAAATAAGGTCATACTGCAGCAGAGAAATGCCCCTTTCCTCTTTTGTTAGTCTCTCGCTCGTCTCTCTTTCGCTCCTATTTTCACTCTCTGTCCGTCTCTCGCCGTCTCTCACCCATCTCTGCCTGTGCCAGCGTTAATTTGCCCTGGCATTGTGTGGCTCAGCGTCTACCTCTGGGGAAAAGCTCGCTCTGAACAGGTGGTGGTTTCTAATATCACACACACACAAATAAACACACGGCACATCTTGCCAGTTCATAAATGTACAAACACAGGGCTCACCAACATATGGTGCACAATGCACTCAATTGTGGTAAGAGGGACAAGCTGTGTGTGTTTATGGTTATTGGATTTGGATGGACAGTCAGGTCTTTAATAAGTATTTCTAGGACTGTGCATGAAGCTATGAGGACAACTAGTATTACCACCTCACGGCTGTTTGCATCTGTGAACCAACCAAGTTGCAATTACAGATGCTGCTGCAGAGAAACTACAAATTCCAATAGGGGATGCTTTAAGGGCTGCACACGTGGCGCGTTATTTGTGCCCTCAAATACATTATTTACATAGATTTGATAAATACAATTCAAGTTTTGTAACACAGCAGCTAGCACTGCATGCTATGTGATTAGGAACAACCAATCACAGTCGACAGATACCTTTCCTTTCGTCGACAAATATCAGTCTGTGATAAATATGATGAGGGTGATCACATTAGCGCAGGGCTACCCAGAGCTTTACATCTGTCCCACAGACAATATTTTTGGCCTAATACACACGTGCAAAACAATTCTGGAAGATCAGCTCTGCACTCAGGATTTCTGGTAAGCAGGCTATGATCTGGTGCTGATTATGGTTGCTTAGCAACCTCAGATGCAACCTGCCTCTGCGCCCTTGAAAAGTGGCACAGAGTCGGCACAAAGTAGTGCCCAGCACCTGAACTCACATTTTCAAGGTGGTTAAAGACGCAGTGTTTGTTCGGCACCTTACACACATCTTCAACGCGGCAGGACAGAAGACGGTTTCACAGTGGACACCCAAAACTAGTGTCTCCAATAGAGTCCTGCAGACTGATGCAGAAGTTGCATCGCCTTTGTTCCCTTGTTAAAAAGCCAGTAGGATTCATTTATTGGGGCTTTGATTGTTGCAGAACAAAAGCTCTGCGGCAAACAAATGATTATGATACTTATATGTTTTATTCAACAAGATAATCTTCACAGATGAACAACACTTTTAAGTGCAATCACCAGAGGTAAGACACTGGTGATAGTCGATAAACAAACCACACCACGGTCAGCATAACATAACATCAGTTCCACAACAAACCTGTAAAGCCCTCTTCAGCATGATGATGTTATGGGATCTCACTTAGCTACTTGTTAGCATCCGCCTTTCTTAAGACACCTAAAAGCTTCAAGACTCAAGAGTGAGGTCTTTACTGACATGTCAGGGGACAAAGTGTGAAAATGTCTCACGCTTGTGTTACCCACAGACCTTATTTCAGGCATCTATTGATTCATCTAATGAAAAGGTATTAAAAAAACAAAAACACTGACTATAAGACGAGAACCAGGAATGCTAAATGCTAACTCATTTCCAGGTTTTAGGACTCATTCTTAAGGCACCATATTTAGTTTCCACACTAACGTCTCCCCTTCTGCTCCTGAGTTATGACAAAATGTGTGTTTTTGCAGAACATTGTTATGTTACACTGAAGCTGATCTTTGACCTTTTGGCCTTAAAAACATTTAAAAATAATTTTATCCTGTTAGATATTTGTATAAAATGTTGTTTTATTTTACTTGTAAATCCTTGAGTCATGGCAAGAAAACATGTTTTCTGAGGTCACAGTGACCACAAAAATTGAGTCCAATTGAACGTTTGTGCCAAATTTGAAGAAATCCCCTCAAGGCCTTCATGAGATAATGCACATGTAAGGTAACAATCAACCTTTGGCCACCAAATTCAAATCAGTTTGTCGCTGAGACCAAATGGACATTTCTGCCACGTGAGGAACAATGTTCTCGAAATATTGTGTTCATGAGCGTGAGACTGACCTTGACCACCAAAATCTAACCAGTTCATTGTGAGCCCAAGTGGGTTCAAATAAAAAAATACCTCCAGCCACGGCTATCGCTGGTGTGAAAGCATGAAAATCCTAAACTGTGCTCTATTTCAAATCACTGCACCTGCATTTAGGTATTTTCTTTTTAATCTACAAGCAAATAGGAACCAATGAGCCATGAAGCATCATCTGGTAATGGAACGCCTCCCATTCCAGCCTGTCAACCTATGTGTACGTCCAGGTGATAAAGCACCCTGCGGGACATTATGGAAATCCCCCTAATCATCATTCATAGAGGATTCATCATGGTGTTGTCTCGTGGAGGCCGGGCTCTGCTGATATACGGCTGTTATTCCGCAGTCTGTCCATGAATCCTGCTTTATACTCCCTGCTTTGACTGCAGAGGTCCCGTGCACTGGCTCCACGCAACTTATATATTCATCTATTTCCTGGTGCAGCTATTTACAAACTGTGCCCGTAATTGCTGAGATTGAAATGACTCAATAACAGCCTGCTGTGCCGTCAACAAAGCGCTCTCAATGCCCATGTGGGAAATGGCCATTGAGCATTTTGTCTTTATCACTAATCCTCCTTTAGCTTTCTTTTTCTCCCCTGGGAAGATCAGATTGAAGATGAAACCATTTCAAATCAAAGTTTCATTTGACTTTAGACGATCAGTCAGCTCTTAAAGGTCCATATTTCTGTTTAACTGGCAGTTATTTGTGACAACATGTCAGCAGTGACAGATGTTTTACTTCAAATGTTTAAATATCTGTGGAAATCACAGGTTTAACTTGATGCATATGCCAGTATTATCCAGTACACTGCAATGAGTTAAAGTTGAAGAAGAAATCAACACTATAACGAGACGTGTGGATATTATCACCACAGCAACTGCTGATCTCCTGCAGCCGATACTGTCTCATTTCATGAGATGTTGGAGAACCCTTGACCTGATTCCCAGAGAAGTGTTGTAACATGACACTAGTACACTGTGTCCAGTTCAGGGCAGCTTTAACATTAGTTGTTCTAAAACAGACGTGAGCAGGCAGCCCTGTTGCAAGAAGAAAATGTCATCAATTTACATTTCTGGGAACCAGAAAATTGTATGTGTTCATACGTAACATATCAACTTTTCTAAAGTGACAAAGTATATAAACTGACTCTGTAATCAGAAGGTGGAGGGGATGGTGGATGGTGTGACTTCTAGGCAAGACACCTGCCAGAGCTGCGGAGCACTGTTCAAGACCAACAAACAACAAAACGGGTTGTGGTTCTGCGAGTCATTGCTTTCTTTCCAACCGCTTATTAGGCACAAAAACCAATTACTTTTAACCAAAACATTGCTGCTTTTCCCATCAAAATATTGGCTCAAAAAGCCGTTGCTTTTTACCGAGAAATTGCCGCTCCTCCTGAGGGGATCGTGGCCTGAAAAGTGTTTGTTTTTTATGGAAGCATTGCTGCTTTTATCACAGAGGTTGTGCCCCCTAATCGGGTATTTTAAGCCAAAACATGATCTTTTCTGAACCACAACCAAGTGGTTTTGTGCCTAAACCTGACCACACGTTAACCTCATATCTGCTGAGAGGAAGAGGAGGAAGAAGAAGAAGAAAAGTCAAGCCCTATGGACTGGGCTGCTGCCGCCCCAAATAAGTTGTGAACATAACAAATGTAACATATCCTTGGTTTGCAGAAACAATGGCAACATTTTTTGTGGTTAAGTTGAAGCAGGAATGTCAGATATTGCAATACGATTTGCCTTTCTAGTGGGAACAGTATATTCAAGCATGCTTTTTCCTGGGGTCTGTACCAAACGGGAGCGTATCTGTGTTTCCCGGGTTCTATGTTTCCCTTTTTTGCAGGGTTAAGTGGAGAACATAGAACCTTGGAAACATAGGGATGACCCTGTACAAAACAAGCATATTCCCTAATGTCTGCAATGTGATTTGTAGGCTGGTCCATCTCTGTAGCACCATGAGTTATTGCACACATTTACCTTTATCAAAAAACTGCAGCTCTTGCAGTCTGGATATCACACTAAGCCATTTTGTGAATTTCAATAATACTTCAATTAATATTGCAGCCCTAATTGACAGGTAATTTACCACCTGCATTTCACTGCTGTCTGGTTGTATGTTTCTGTTCAACTTCCGAGCCTGGAGAACACGTCTACATCCCTCCAGAGTAAAGGGGTAAACCCTTGGTGGTCACAAAAACAAGATTCCCTGAGGGTGTTCAGTGACTCACTTAAGGTGTCAACAAACTAATAGTACACTGATGATGATCTTGCAGATTACAACTTGATCTGAACTCAAAAGGCATCAATGAAAAAAGAAATGATAGCTACATTATAAAGTGCAGTTTTCTACTGAAACTCTTTCAACTAACTATAAAAAATCCCTGAGGACAATACTCACGGTCTTACACAATGGTTTTCGAAGTTGACATAACGATGATGATAAAGTACAATATATTTCGTAGCCCTATTTGAATTAAGGAGATGCACCGAGTGAAACTAGAGATGTGGAGGATCTATGAGATTATTACCATTTCAAGTTGCATTAAAACTGCAATTAGAGTCTTTATCCTTTTAAACATGTTTTTCTGAGTGAAACTAACTATGTGAGTGAAGTAATGAGAAGGATTTGGTCCAGTTCTCCAGATTTGATTGGATTACTCAACTTTCTGTATCTCAGAGAATAAATAACAAGACAGAGCCGCAGAGGGCTGGAGAGACTGTTTTCTACAACTGAAATCCCACATACACCACCTACTAAATATTCCTCTGTGAGCTACTACAACCCAGGAGCTCACAGTCAAGTGTTTTGTAGGGGTGGTGGTTTGTTGAGCAGATCTCTTTGGATAAGAAACATTTATGTGTGGATACAGATATGACTATGTTCACGATGAACCACCAAAAATCCATTTTACAGGAAGAAGAAAGACAGGGATGTTGATACATAAACACACACAAAAAATGCAGTATGTTTGGCATGTATCTAAAGATCAGTGGGGGAAAATAAATGACATTTGAGAGACGAACGTGAAGTATTCATGAACACTTTGTACGGGATCACCCAGAGACGAACGTTAGCTGGGCAGAGCAGCGATCAGACAGTAACATAAACAAACTAAACCTGACCAACACACACTGCAGCATTAAACAACTTCAACCAACTGTGTGGTGAAGAAAATAACTCTGCAGTCGGTTTCACATCACAAACCCTGCGTCCAGTCCTATTGGCGTCTTGGATTTTCTGGAGCTGAAGGTGCAGCAGAGAGGCTGCTCTCCACTAGGGCTGGGCGATATGACCGAAATCTCATATCACGATATAGTTCATTTCATATCCCGATAACGATACACATCACGATATAGCACATTTTAATCCAGTGAATAAAAAGTCATGCTCTCTGCGGGGCTGAGCCTTCAGTGTGTGCAGCGCAGCAGAGACAGACAGCGGAGTTATATAAACTCGTTATGTTACTGTAAGTGTCGTAAAAGCTTAGAGAATTAAAAAGCCAAGGAGAGGAATTTATTAATGAGATCCGTGTGAAAGATGGACAGACTCCAAATGACGAAAAATATTGCCTTACAAAGTGTAATTTGCGTCACAATGATATAAAAGGTAGAGCAAATTATGCAACTATAGACATTTTCTCTCGTATCGCACAGCCCTACTCTCCACTGATGGAGACGTTAAAACAACACAGCAGATCATATTGTTATCCCCATACAGGCAGTATGACTGTGACATGCTTTAAATTCTGTTAATTAAAATGCAGTTAACTTGTTTTTTTAAAGCCAAAGAAAGGGGGTGGCATGTAGTGGGAGCCGCAGGCTTGAACTGAACCCGCAGCTGCTGTGGCAAGGACAATGCCTTCGTATACGGGACACCTGCGCTACCCACTAAGCCATCGGGCAACCCATTATCATTTAGAGTTAGCTGTAGTCCCATGCGGTTAACTTTTTAACATGAAAAGCCTGCTATAGTGTTTAGCTATATTTACGCAATGAGGCTGAAGGGAAAAGGGATCTGTATAAAAGCCACACTGTGTTCAAGTAAAATTACCTCTTTATTTGATTATGAATCACTACAAAACAGTGTGCTACGTTTTAAAAGTAGTTTAAGTTGTTTTGTAAATCAAATAAAAAAAAAAATGGATGTATTGGTAACTTTTATCATCGAATTGTTGCCCTCTGAATCGTAACTGACTGACGTAACTCCAGTGAGGTGTCTGAAGATTGTTACAGGGATCCAGGACTGGAACTTGTAAATCTATTTTTTTTATTATCATTTTCCTCTTTGTGTTGCAGCCTCTGCCACCACACACTTGCCACCAAAATTATCTAAGATTCTCGTTAATTACCCAGGTTCATGTCATTGTCACAGACGTCTCTAAAGTCGAGCTGATGTTGCGAGCTCATGTTTGGTTTAGTAGTCCCGTCCCTTTGAGCCGCTGCACTCACATAACAAACACAAGGTAACAGAGACTTGGCAACGCTGACTCTCGACATAACGACCACAGTAAACTCAGTTCATCTGTCGACATAATTGATCAAATATTATCATTTCTTGTAGCTCTCAGGCTCAAGGACTTAAAGCCTGGAGACAACTAATTAAAATTTTGCAAGGAAGTGTCAGCGAGATCAACTGCTGAAAATGTTTTTCATTTCAAAACTGGCATCTGAATTCCTCAAGCTCATGCACCTTTAACATCCTGAGAAAGTATCAGACAAACACAACAACATAAAAGAAGATTTCCTCGTCTTGTTGCTCATGAAATATTTTAAAATTAACTTTCTGAAAATAATTTGATGACAGTGTGATTACTTCCACATTCTCTGTTTGAACTGCTCTGATCTGAGATTGAAGCTAGAGATCACATTTCCTGGATTAAATGAAATTGAGGATGATACTAAGTGGGGTAGAAATTGAAGATTGCACTTGAATAGATCCCTGCTGTGGTCACAGTCGCTCGATAAAGTGCATTATGTGTGATGTAAGACGCGTTACACCACATCTGTTTGGATAGATTCAACCTCCTCTGAAAAGGTCCAGTCTCTCCCAAAGGGAGCGAAAATGATCGATATATCCATGTCCAGTGGCAGTGAGTGCAGAGGTTCAATAACCAGGAGGCTGAGGAGGCAACTGAAATGACTCTCTCTCCACACTCGGCAAAGGCTCAGACAAAGTCACTTTTTTTTTCCAAGAGACTGAAAGCTTGTGGCTCATAACTGTAATTAATGATGCAATTTGCCAGTTTCTCCTCGATATTTAATCACTTGTCCTAACATGAAAAATCAGTGCGACTAGAAATTACAATTTCAGAAAACTTGTCAATAACACCAGCATCTCTGCATCGAGGAAACAGAATGTAAGTGAGCCAGTGAACGGAGCATGACCACAATCTGTAGCTCATCATCAGGCCGGCCTCGGATACACACAGCAAGAAACTGATAGAGAATCTGCGGCAGTGGAAGGCATCAGATTATCCAGAGATGTTCACCTGATTCTGGCTGTTCATTTAGGGCAGGCTGGGGGGAAGCAGAGGACAGATATGGAGGGAGACTGCTGGGCTGGATGATGATGACTATGTTTACATGCACCAAGTAGTCCATTTTTCTATAAAGCTGTTTACATTGCTAATGAACATTTCCTATTACATGCATCCATGCATACACTGATTAATGTGTCCTCTTGAAAATGAATGAATTTTCCGTTCAGTGACGGACTCGTTGAAATGCGCAAAAACACCTTTCTTCTTTCATTCCTTCAACAAACTTGTCCTATTTCTAGCCTTGCCGCCCCTGGACTTAAATGCATTTTCCCCCACTTGGTCTCTGCTTAAAGACACCAGCTCCCATAGCAGCTCCAGTTCTCTGCTCCTGTGGCAGCTCGACTCCTCTCCTCACCATGAATATATAAAGAGAACTCTGCAGCTGTTGTCGTGTCTCGTGTGTGACAAAGAAAAGATGAGGAGAGACTCGTTGAGGTCGAGAAATATCCCGAGCTAAATGACCCACAATCTCGTCATTATGAAGACAATGGTCTAAGAGATACTACCTGTTGAGTCACAGCTCTGGAGATCGGCTCTTCAGGAGATAAAATCAGATTTAATTAGGGGCTGTCCACATGTGATTTTAAGCTAATGCAGAGGTGGAGGAAGTACAGATCTGTCAGTAAAAGTAGTAATAACTTTGCGTGGTTGTCTGTTTATGAGCTGCAGCGCAACGCGTCCAGTGGGTGCTAGGAGCGACACTTGACGGGCAACACATGACAGCACTGTTGTGTTTTTAGCTTTTGTCTTTTACAATGATGCTATTTTACTATAATGCTGTCCTTTCATCCATGCCCAGGAGATTTAACAGCTTAACCTCTAAAAACAATGGTCGTTCACAAATGGCCTCATGTGACTCTAACGACTCCAACGACCACCACTGCAGTAGGAGTTTCTATGACCGTCAATGACACACCTTTGGAGCACTAACGAACCAATGACATCATTGGCCTTGTAGTCTCTAAATAACCCCGGAGATCTTGCCTCCAAAAGAAGAGCGGAAGAGCCCTGGTTTCCGGTTGTAGGCTGTTTGTAGTCCGCTTGATATTGACCAATTACGTTTGAGCCGGCTGCAGTTGTTGCCAGGTTAAACGCTCCGTGCAGTGAGCTAACGAGGCGGAACATAATTGGCGTCACTGCAAACTCTGAATCCATCGCAATGGTTCCGCATATTTACTTATATAAAAATAAATGGAAGTCGGAAATGGATATTTGCCTCCTCCACCCAAATCAGACTGGAATGCCAAAAAATCGGGGTCTAAATGTAGCCAGTGTGTCTTTGCCCTTCTGGAAATAGCAGCTTGACATCAGAGCAGAGGAGCCAAATGTTTTTTTTGACTATGACGTGGTCTGTGTGTCGAGTGAAGAAGACTAAAGTACATCATCCTCCAGCTGGGCTACAGGGCTACATAACTGGACAAATGCAGCGTGCCTTCTTCTCCCAGGGGATCGAGAAAGATGAGGAACAGGTGTTCACAGTAAAACAGCCAGGAGTCCAAAGATCAGCTGTTCCTTATTTAAGGGAAAATAAATGTCAGTAGGCTCCAGCGCAATCAGTTTTACTCCGGGCTGCCTCTTAGATCTTAAGCCGGAGAGCTCTACAGCCGACGCCAGTTTTGTTTTGCTTGTAGCGCACATACTCTCACAAGTGGGAATGCACAACTAGGAGATCAACTAGGAGACCTGCGAAGCCCCGTTATTTAGCAGCAAGGTGTGTAGCTGGTCTCCAGCTGACTTAAACATAAGCAGAGTGCGTGTAAGGAACAAGATGTCAAAGTCCAGTAAAATCCAAAACAGAGCTTTGAAACAATCTTTAACCACCAGGTAAATGCAGGTGCTGCACGGCTCCACAGTCTGATCCACATCTATATGCTTCCTTCTTCTCTTCTGTGTCATAAAATGCAAGCTCAGGCTGAAGCAAATGAGGCAACCCACACACATGCACAACATCTCTGTTCATCGATCCATGCAGATCTTAATATTTGGCCCCATTTGCAACTTACATCCTCAGCAATAATTGGTGAGGTGGGTGCACAGTCTTGATGGACGTGGTGATGAATATTGATGAACGACCCCAGGATGAATGCATGAAACTGCAGGCTGCTAATAGGAATTTAACAAAGAAGGTGGCACCAGCTGCCTGCCTTCCAAGAAACATGACAGAGAGAGACAGAGAGGCAAAGAAACAGAGCCGGTGACAGACAAAGAAAGCCAGTAAATTAACTCGGGTGAATCACTGGAGGCAGTCATTGGAAGTGAAGAGGCAGAGGAGAGGGTGAAAGAAGGCAAGGGTGAGGAGAGGGAAGGACAGACCAAATGTAGATAAGACAAAAGAGAAAGGCGAAGGACGGGAGGAGGGGAATTAGGCCAATTTTCTTTGGGGATTTACAGATTATAGTTGGGTCAGAGGGACAGATGGAGAGCAGAGAGTGAAATCTGTATGACAGGAAGAGAATTCTTGAAATGAACACACACACATATATTTACAGAGCCAACACACAGGCACTGGATGGAGCTATAGTGTCTAGACTGGGCTCTCGATCCTCACTGTCTCCACGAGGAGAGATGCTGTGCAGCTGTGCCAGCAGAGATGGGTTGGAGGGAGGGAGGGAGGGAGGCGGGCAGAATCTGGATGAAAGAAGAAAATAAGGGGTCGAGGTGAGTGAGAGCAACCAGAGAGGAGAGAGACAGATTAAATGAAAATGAGGATAGAGCTGGAAAATGGAGGTGCCACAGAGGAGAGCAGAAAGGGATGTGAGATGTCGAAAAGCTAATTGGAAGAAGGGTTAAAAGACAGAGCCGGGTTTCGCTCCTCTAAATGATACATAATGAGGTATTGTGGGGACAGGTTAAATTCTGCTGAGTGAGCAGAAGTGCGTTCGTCCCACCAGAGACGATGAAGTGTGGCCGAGCAGTTGTGGCTCATCAAAGCCCAATAACATGAGCACAAGTGGCACAATACAAAAGCCAGGTTCATTAGAAAGATGGGTGGGTGGGATGAGTGACAGAGGAAGTGGGTGGCAGAGGGCAGTGTGAGAGGAGAGGAATGAGACTGAGGACCAGCTCGCACCAGCTGTTATGGCAGGAATATTCTGCTGTTTAATTCAGCTGGAATGTAATTGTCACATATCAGTCTATAAAAACCCAGCGTGTGATAATGTAGCTGCTTCCGATACTGAACCGCGTATTCACTGGTCACTTCCTGCTGCTCTGAGAGCTGAAAGCACGCCACCCACCATCACTGCCTTTGTTCCTTTAACATGCAGTGTCATGCAATTCAACAAACGCACCATTTGTTGAAGTCTGTGGTTAAATGGAAATGTATTGAATAGTCCTTCCTGTGTCCCGCCTTTTCCTCTCTATTCTCCAATAAGAGTTGAGCAAGCTTCGGCAGAACTTCAGACAACTTTCCCCCTTCCTGTTATACTAAAGCCCCCAGTAACAGCAACAGGCTTTGAAGCCAATTTCACATAGTGGCCAAACATGGAATTATGACTTCCAGGTCTGTCATGTGACGCCATCGGGCCCAAAAAAGACTTCCTATAGACTTACACAGGGAAAGAAACATCTGTAAATGATTTGTTTCTCGACTAGGATTTGATCTATTCAGTCCGATAACGTTTCAAAAGTCTAAAGACCAGTTCAGACCAAAGATTCGTGATGAGAAAAGTTGCAGGAGTGTGAACTGGCTGGTCTGAGCACGACTCAATCTAGCTGATGATGATGATGATGAACGTAAAGTTGTCACCTGGTTCAACATGCAAACACGCTCCGTCTCCACAGAGTCCTGTTTCCTCTTTTTAGCACGTTACAGAACGGCGCATTGCAAGTAGTCGTTTCAACCCGTCTCATTGTGAATCTTTGGTCGACCTAGGCCTAAAAGAGCCAATCAATCTTTTGTTAGCAGAGCACTAAACAGGAAGTAAGCTGACTGGCTGGCAAAGTGTTGAGTGTGCTTGCTCTACGAGCCCAATGATGCGGAAGATCTGGGTAATTTTACACCCGGAAAGTCAAACTTTTGTAGACGCACTGATCGTTAGCTCACATGCAGCTTGTTCAAGCTGTTCTCTGTGTCGTTGAAATTAAACAAAATAACATGGAACGTATCTGCTTATTATGCTACTGATTTTAATTGGGATATTTTTTAATGAACTGAATTACATTTAACAGAGTGTTGCACCCCGTCTCGAAGGCTGGGCTCATAGGAGACCACCAGACTCTCTCCCAGGGGAGGGGCTGGGGGACAGAGGCGGATTTCAAGGCTCCGTCCAGCATGGACCAAAACACAGCACGGACGGTTCAGAAGCAATTCGGAACGATCTAAAAGCAATTAATGAACAGACAACGTGGTGTTTAAAACTGCATATATTGCTAGCACATCTATTTTCTGGCCTAAAGTGTGGCCATGACTGGTTCTGAATGTGGGCTTTAGCAGGCAGCCGCTGCCATGTGTAGTTCTACTTGCTCGTCACCCCCTCGCTCTGAATGTAGGCATGCACTGTAACGCTATATGGCGTATACTGCCCCCATCAGTTCCAGAAGAGTCATAGCACCAATTCTTACGCTGGTATCGGTTCTTCCGGTTTTTCAAAAAACGAGTATCGTCGTTTTATCGTCGTCTCTTTGCCACATTAATACACTGAATGTTGCATACATGAATAATCGTAGCCAGAAAACATCAAGGCTAATGTTACTTTGTTTGATCTCTGTATGGCTGTGTGCCGGCATAAAGTAGCGTAATTTGGGTGTTATTTATTTGGATATACATGGCATGACTATGGCATGACTGTGAATATATCCTTCCATCGCATACTGTAGTCCTTGCTGTCCGCTTCTTGGGGGTTTATAACCTGACGCACAAAAATGAAGGGCCATAGTGTCTATTATAATTATACACATTGGGGCTGCCAGCTAAATGAAACCAGTGTCGCCATGTCTCTCTTTGCCGAGCTTGTTCAACCTAGCTACAGTAACAAAGGGGGACTTTGGATTGCTTGATTGCAAATATATTGTGTGATAGCAAAATAACAAGAACCTGAGAAGACTGAATCTTAAAAGGTGTCTTCAATCTCAGAGCAGGATTCATTAATCAAAAAGACAGAGCTGCAGACTCAGCAACCAGCTAGATGAAGCAGAGTGGCGTGGCCCCTGGTAAATCTTAACCAGCGCCATCAGACTTCCCCCAATCTCATTAGACAACCTTACTGTGAACAAGATTATGCTTATGGTGGAAATATCTATTAATATCCACTGGTTTTTCAGGTTATGTCACCGACTGTGGTGCCTGGAAAATAGAGCATTTTCACCATCTTATTTCTCACATCCTTAAAAGCTGAGCCTTTCCCTGGTAGTTCTTGGCTCTCGTCTCTGTGTAACTGGTGTAGTTGCCTTATAAATAATTCTCTGTCAGTCTGCACCGGAGTCAGCCAGTTTATTCTGTGGCACAGCTCATCACTAGTTCTCCAGAGAGAGGCCTTGAGAGAGCTCCTGCTGCACGGTGGATGTTGGCTCGATGAGAGGTTAGAATTTGTTTTGCAGCTGTAGTGGACAGAGACGACACAGTCTTTGTTTGGACTCCATGATTCTGTGCATACCACCACAAGAGTAAAGCAGCAGACAATTTACATAGTGGTCAGTGAGAGCGGCTCAGCCTTGTTTCTCAGACACTGTGTGGCTGTAATATGAGCTGGAGAGCCACGGCAAACAAAGCTCCTCTAAACTCTAAAGATGCAAATAAAACACAATTATAAAGCCTGCTTGGAGGTAGGCAGAGCACACCAGCTCTCTGTTTTGCACACAGAGCACGCTGCAGCGGACTTTTTCAGCCTAATGGGACAAAATGAGACTGTGTCTTCTTATTTAGCCAAAGAAATAAAACACAAGAGATAATTACAGGCCTTAATTGCTTCATCAAACTGAATAAAAGAACCCACTTCTTTCTGTGGCTCCTCTGTAGAAGTGTTGGCATCCTGTCCAGACACGCGGATACATCTGGTGTCTGGAGAGCAGGGGGTTAATCTCTTAAACTCTGGGTTGATTCTGTGTCAAATAATGTGGACAAAACCTTTGAACGCTGCTATAGATCTTTCACTTGACTTTCAGGTGAAGTTGAAATCCATGAGGGGCTGAAAGCAAAGCTGGCAGCGGTGTAAGTGTGAGAAAAAACTGCAGACGCCTGCCTTCAATATAAGCCACTGTAAAACTAAAGGATGCAACTGACAGTATAGTCTGAAAGCTTATGTATAACTTTGAGTTCTTGAAAATAAGAACCATGCATATGGAAAACAATGTGGAATTATGGTATTTGCACCACAAAGACTGATACATGTTGACTGGAGAAGAGTGTCTACAAACTGAGCCGGCCCAAAAACTCAAAGAGACATGAGGAACAGCAGAAACAAAAAAAATCAACCCACTGTTGGAGGGTTTATAATCCACTTCCACTCTTCACTAGTTGGTTGGGAACGCTGCTTAATGTGGCGGACACTCTGCCTGAACACAGGAACAGAGTGGAGGTGGATAGGTGGAGGATGTAGGGGGCAGTTTGGGAAAGGGCCATAAATAAAGCAGTTTCAAACCAGTTTTTCCCCTGTGCTGTTCGGCATGCTGGAGACAGCCACTAGCCCTGCACCTGCTGCAATGTGTTCACCTTATTTCTGACCCAGGCGTTCAGGAGGTTTTTATGACGAGCCGAATTATCCACAGATGTCTCTTCCTCTCCAAAACAAACACTGAATAAAACAGTTTCACGGTACAAATCAGAGTTTCTCTGACACTGCGCGTCACAGATGGCTCCGTCTACAGTTTGGTTTCTTTTCTGGGCTGCTGTAGAAACATGGCGGAGCAACATGGCGATCACTTTGGACAAGGACTGACTCTCTATGTAGATATAAACAGCTCATTCCTTGGTAACGAAAAAGCAAAGTTTGTTACTTTAAGGTAATTATATACTTAAGAAAACATACTCACTATATCATAATCAATTACTTCTAATACAGCCCACTAAATCCTACACACTGGATCTTTAAAGATGAAACTCATGATCTGTGTTGGTAATAATATTAGTTTACCCAGTAATGAGTAGTGAAACAAATTACTTGCAAAATCTCAGTAATATTTTTACAATAATAATATTCACTTGTTACAACTTAACTTTGTTGTCAGAGAACGACAGGTTTGAAATCAAACAATCAATCACATACTGGATTCATTACTTTAATCGTCATGCATGCACATGCACTTCTTTACTTTACTTTGATGTTGTTAGCAGGAAAAATGACAAGATGACATCCTGAAACACCTGTGACTACAGACAGCACAACAACGTGAAGCTCCAGGAAATACACCCCACCAAAGGTGAGCTCTCTGGCAGAGGAGGATGGCTGTAGCTTCACTCTGGCTAATTTAATCGCGGACAGCCGCAGGCTACAAGCAACAAGGGACTAATGAAGCTTGTGGCTGGATATGTGACGTACAAAATGTTATCTTCATGATCGACTCTCCGTCTTTCAGACAGATCCTTGGGGGAACATGCCGCTCACAGGCAAAAGCAGACCCTCAGGTAAAATATCATCTGCAAGCAATCTAGCTTTAGCTGCACTTCTCAGAGATTACCCTGACACACACAGAGATGTACATGCAAAAAGGGTGTAACTGCAAAGTAATATAAAGAGTTGCCTAATGAATTACTGTTGGCAGGGAGGAAAATGTAATATTACTTTTAAGAAGAGCAATGAGTGATGAATCTTTGTACCAGCCCAACACTGTCGGTGATGTAGTTTAGTTAAAGCAGCAGAATAATATACGTGCACTTATCATCTTAAATGAAGTTTTTAATGTCATCTACGCGGTCATGCAGTCTGTGTTTGGAATCATGCCTTGGTTGTGGTGGGTGGACGGGGAGATGGGGAGATGGAGAGGTGTGGGTGTGCAGGTGAGACAGAGGATGAAGGAGAGAGCAGAGGATGTTTCAAAAGTGTAACAGCGCATTTTCTTGCCCTTTTATCACCTCCTGGTTCTGTCAGCCACCACAGAGGCTTACAAATCAATGAGAAACCCTGCTGCCTTCACCGGACGCACGCTGCACACACGATGAATCCAAATCCCGTATGTGTGTGTGTGTGTTGAGTTATGTATTTGCGACTATGCAAGAGTACACGCTGCTCTTTGTGGCTCGAACTTGTGGCCTGCTCCCACACCTCCAGAAAGCAGTGGCAGATCAATAGTAATTTCTTTTACCCCCAACCTTTCCCAGTATGACCCACAGCTCCCAGAATGCCCTTGAGGAAATGAAGCGTATTGTTGCGTGGAGAGACACCTTTTGCACTCGTGACAGGAGTTCAGAGAGGAGCTCTGATCCCTCTTGGTTCACGCTACAGGGGGGCGGAGGAAGAAGAGGAGCTAAAATGGAAATTATGTAAGAAACCATTAGCCTTGTAACATGCCCTGACTCACACACACACACACACACACATACACACACTCACATGTGCCATGGTGTACAGGCACCATCAACCACACAGATTCACACAGAATAACGATCACTCGCTTCTTCACAGTGAAGGTGAAGAGGAGAAACACCACACTGTGAATACACAGCTGAACACTTCCTGGTTTCAGCGGCCTCATGGTGTGTAGATGCAGCAGACTGAGGTGATGAATGTAGCTGTGCTGTACTGTAACGTGGATCAAATAAGGTGGAAACTGCGCATGTATCACAAGCTTTAATTATACTGAGCCATGCTGCATTACACCTGGGCCAGATGAACCGAATAAGGGTCGGGCGATATGGCTGAATTTACCATGTGACAGTAAAAATGTGTCCAGTGGTAGAGAACTAGGAACCCTCTTGCTGTGAGGTGACAATGCTAATCGCTGCGCCGCCGTCCCACACAGTAAACTTTACTCCAAATGTTAATTATATTACTACAATGCTCCAGGTCTGCAGACACAGATCAGAGCTTGCAGAGTGGAGGAGTGATAGCCGACAGCTCCTTGGACTGCTGGCTAATTTGTTTGTCAAAAAAGCATGCTCCATACCTTTGACTACCACACCCTACTTTCAGTGAACTCAAAGTGCCTGGAGCTGGTGCTGGTGCTGCAAGTGACAAATTAACGCCTTAGGCAGCACGTCAATTACTCCATCTCAAACACACAGTAGCCTACAATTCAAAAGTCACCCAGCATTATTCAAACATATCAGATTCAAACTCTACTCAAACATGGTTCCAGCCAGGTGGCATACATGGAGGGAGAGATGGGACATTTTAAATTACTGTTCTCAGGAACTTTAAACTTCTTAATTAACATATAACGTGATAGAGGACTTTGCTCATATCGCCCATAAACCTGCTTACTGACTTTCTTGGATTTGATGATCTGTTCATACTATAAAGCTACAGTTAGCTTAGCTTAGCATAAAGACCGGAACAGCTAGCCGGGCTCTGACCACCTCTAAAGGTGCTTTCACACTTAAGCTGTTTGGTCCGGTTAAAACAAACTCAAGTCTGTTTAGGCTGGTGTGAAAGCTGCCAGTCGAACCCTGGTGTGGACCAAACGACCAAACCAAGACCGCTTGAAAAAGTGGGTCTCAGTCCGCCTCCAAACGGACTCTGGTGCGATTTGTTTGTGGTGTGAAAGGAAACGAACCAACAACAGAATCTTATGACAGCAGATGTGTGATTTTACCAGCTACACCCAAATTAAATCATTAAATCTGTCTGTCATCTCATAACTGATCCTAATAAAGGCCACGAATACCTCATAATCTATTTATGCTAATGCATACTGTACATGTAACCACGGTAACACATTTGCACGTCAGTGTGGGTATTTTCTGTGATTAAAAAGCTGTTAAAACTGCCATGATTGCATCTGACGCCGTGTACTATTATAAAGTGTGTGACAGTGATCCCACAGTATTAAGCCCCGAATCATTACTGTAGAAGACGCTTTCTTTTCATCCTGTCTCCATGTTACTCTATTGATTTGCAGTCTATTTATAGCCCACTAATAATGCTTACAATCGGTTATTTCTCTATGAGCTCTGCCACTAAAGAACATAAACATAAAGACTGCGGAGGGATTAAAGTGCTGCTGCGTAAACTCCTGTCAGTCACCACAATTTAATTTCCCTGCATAGGCGCTGATGATGCAGGATGACAACACAAAAACTGTCCAATCGATGAGTTACAGGTCAGTTGGTAAAACTTCATGTTTACTCCTCTTGGTTCGTTTGCGAAAAGTCAGTGTGAACAGGAACCAAACCAAAACCAAAATGCAACGATGGATCATTTCCCCAGACTACAGCGTGCAGAGATGAGCCGTGATGGCGTTTTTGCTATCAGAATTTAGAAATATTACTTCAACACAAAGTTCCGCCTCAGCTGCAGCCATCTTGGTCGTTCTCCAAAATACATCAGTGGTGCTCTTCTTCACTAAGATAGGTTCATGCTTCCCGCAGTGTCCCTTGTGCAAGGTTGGATAAACCAAACATGACGTCATCACATATTCTGTGTGAAGCACAAAGGCTCCCCAAGTCATCAATCCTCATCTCTCATATTAGATAAATGGCTGTGATTGGCCAGGGCCATCTGAGGTTTGCTGGAAATCTGAACGGTAGCGGGAGCAGACACATGATCTGCCACAGCAAATAAAACCTGAGCTTGCAGACTGGTCTGGTTACCTGGCTAAAATTAGACAGTAAATCGAAGAAATTGACAGATTGAACCCCAGTGACTGCGCCCGGGCTTATTGAGCTGCAGGCAGTGTCACATGTGTCCACTTTAATCACCTTTAAGATGCTGTGATCTGAGTCCCAGTAGACTGGAAACAATATAATGGTCAATACCTAAGCCTGTAAATTCAGAGGGTAAAGTGGCATTATTGCTTGTTGCAAAACACTGAGGAGCGTGTACATATGTAACACATACAGTACATAACATGGCTGCTGAAGTGAAATCAATCTGTGCAGAATCAATACATGACAGCACAGAAGGAGAGAGATAAGTGAGCAGCTCTTACTCAAGTCAGAAGATGCTTGCAAACAATTATTGGTCAGTATCATTCAAAGGACGTGTCACCTGTCAGGGTCACATCTGTTTTACAGTGATGGTCGTGATGTATTGAGGGAGCCAGTGGACCACATTGTGAAGAATCCAGATGTTTCTCAAGGAGCGTATGTATGTCAGGGCTCTTAGTTTCTAGTTTCATGCCGGAGATGCCACCTGCAAAGCAGCCCTGCTGTTTGCTCAAACGAGGCGACACAAGTTTCACAGAGACGACTGTGTACTTGAATACTTTCAAATCTTGTAATGAACTCACAAACTCTCTCCTCGTCCTCTCACTGTGTCTCAATCCTGCTCTGCTTACTTGTTGCTGTGGAAACGTAATTTTTGGGTTAAGATCCTCACGTTAAAGGTGTCAACCACTTATCCACCAATTCAGCTGTCATGGAGAGACACGGAAAGAGCCACACACAGGAATAAATGTTCAATCTCTTTCTCCATCACACACACACACGATGAGCCAAAGGGGAAACAGAATCATTCTGGGGGGTTCAGGGTGGAACAACAACACCTGTGAGTGATGAGAACAAAAGAGGGAAGCTTCAAAACAATGAAAGTGACTCAGTGTGTCTGCCTCCTGGGCAATGCCTACAGCCACAGGTACAACAAAGGAAGAACAGGACACATACACACACACACACACACAGTGTTCTACAAGCACTCTGATGTATCTCATTCATTATGTTTGTCACATACTTTGACTCAAAGTCCTGCACCAGGTTGGGAAACCTGCATAAAGCTGTGTAACAGGTAAAAATGTGAGTATATATTTAAATTCATGGGTACGGATAAAAATTGACTACATGCCGCCGGGTTGTATTTGTTATTTTTCTAAATGAACCAAAGTAAAAAGCTGTGCAGTATATGTGTAATATTGTGACAACTAAATCATTACTATCAAGCTGCAGTTCCTTTTATTCTGAAAGTCAGTGACACAAGTGTAACCTTTGACCCCGTGGTCACGTTGGTCACCGACATGGAGGACTCCAGCCATGAAACCTTGCAGCCCGAGGATGAGGTGGCAGCCTACATGGAGGTCAAGACACCCAAGGAGGATCCTTTGGAGGTTTGATGGTGGTAGAAGGAGCATGCTAACATGTTTCCTAACCTGGCAGTGATTGAATGTTTTCACCATCCAGTCAAAGAGACGTCCAGTTCAAGAACGGAGAACCAGCTTAATGTGAGGGACTGGAGCCTGGGGGGGTTTGTTCATGGGTGCGGGTCGGGTCGAGGGACTTTTTTCATGAGTGAAGCTTTGACTTAGACATAATGGCTGCTGCAGAGCGGCCAAGGCTAAAGTTAGCTAACCAGTGGAGGCCGTTTGGTGGGTTGTGAGCACTATGTTTCCAAAGCTAACAGAAGATAAAATATATCACGAAACATCAAAATTTCCCCACCTCCAAACAGAATGTGCTTTGAAATTCAGTGCTAAAGTTTACTGAGTCAGCGCACTATAAAGAAAGACCTCTTGTTTTTCACATCATTTTGCATTTTCTCCTAAAATTGAACTGGTTAGTTGACAGTGGAAGTTTGGCTATCAAAAGCAAAATTAACTGCGACTGACATCCCCACTCCACATGTGCCTCCTTGCCAGCTACTCACATGTAAAACAAACAATTTAAGAAATACTACACAGCAACACAGTTAACTTCCTCTCCTCCTGCACAACATTGTCCCGTTCACGTCTTTCATAAGTGTCTCAAAGGTCCAGCTGTGAAACAGGCTCTACTTCAGCCAAGACATCAGTCAAAATGCTTCAAAGCAATTCCTCCTCTTCCCCGTCCTCCTCTGTCAAATCTCAATCCCTAAAGAAGTGAGGCAAATGAAAGTGCTTTGGAAATATTCAGATGACAGTTAGTAGTTATTTTGACTTTAGAAGGGTCCACTGTGGAGTGTGTCACTTTTACACTGAATTAAAGTCAGTTCATACATTTAAAGACTGATATAAACTATGTGCTAAAACTTAAAGTTATTTTCAGAGAAAAATCAATATTACTTTTTCCTTATTCTTGAGTCACAAAATTAATCTTAAGAGGTTTAAAGTTAAACTGGCCAATCAGAGCTGCTCCTGCTGCTGGACTGTGTGTTGGACTCCATTAACGGTCCAGTGTGTCAGAGTTAGGGGAATTTAATGGTGTGTAGTGGTGAGGATTGAAGATGGCAACCAGCTGAAACTTCTCCTGGTTAGTATTCCTTCAGTGTTCATTGTTCAGGAGGTTTTTACCAGGACCTGAATCATCATCAGAGATCTCTTCTTCTCCAAAACAAACAGATCAGGTGATTAAAACCAGTAAAATCACATAATAAATTTGTTTGACAGTACAAATCAGTGTTTCTCTGATGCTGTTTGACATGATGGAGACAGCCTGCCAGCCAAGCACCTGATATTTCTTTCTCCCCTTTCTCCTCTGGGAACTTAAGACTGAGTTAGGAGAGAGTTACTGCTTCAAGTGAGGGAGCCCAAGTATCTCGGATCTTGTTCTTGAGTGAGGGTAAAATGGAGCACGAGATGGATGGCAGTTTGGTGCGGCGTCTGCAGTGATGCGGATGCTGCACCGGACCATCGTGGTGAAGAGAGAGCCGAGCCAGAAGGCAAAGCTTTCGATTTACTGGTCCGTCTCCGTCCCAACCCTCACCTATGGTCATGAGCTCTGGGTAGTGACTGAAGGAATGAGGTCGCGGATACAAGAAATGAATGAGTTTCCTCTGTGGGGTGTCTGGGCTCAGCCTTAGAGATAGGGTGAGGAGTCAGACATCTGGAGGAAGCTCAGAAATAGAGCTGCTGCTCCTTCCTGCATCAAAAATGGTCAGTTGAGGTGTTTCAGGCACGCCCCACTGGTAGGAGGCCCCAGGGCAGACCCAGAACACACTGGAGGGATTACATATCTCATCTGGCCTGGGAACACCTCAAGGTCCCCCAGGAGGAGCTGGAAAGCGTTGCTGAGGAGAGGGATGTCCGAGGTACTTTGCTCAGACTGCTGCCCCCACGACCCATCCTCGGATAAACAGATGAAAGTGGATGGACTTCAGATCCAAATGTTCAGTAGGTCTTTACTGGGAGCTGAATTATCCGCAGGTCTCTTCTTCTCCAGAACAAAAAACTGAATGAGGCAGCCTCCAGTTAAAAAAACACTCTTATCGTAGAGAGTCTTCTAACTACAATGGCTGACGTGAATGGCTGTATTGTATACACAACATATATTTATGCTGTGTATTTATTGGGGTTTCTTCTGTGCTGTGCTGACCTGAGCAGAATGAATTTCCCATGAGGACAATAAAGGGCAACAAATGGTTTTTCCATTATGGGCTACTGTAGAAACATGGTGGTACTACATCTCAATCCCTGTAGACGACACCATGCTGTCTATGTAGATATAAACGACTGATTCTAAGGTAACAAAAACACAATGCTTCTTATTTTCAGTTGATTTTACAACCAAGAAAACATACTTATCATATGAAAATCCATTTCTGCCAACATGTCCCCCAGAATCCTACACACTGGACCTTTAATAAGTGATCATGAAATCAAAACTGCTGATGTTGAAGCCTAAAATTAATGAAAAATGGAAAATCATAGGCGGACATATTAGTTAATAAAATTTTGATTCAATTATTGAAATGCAAAAATAATCCGTTTATAATAGCTTTTTTTATAATTGATCAGTTTCTCAATTTTATTATGATTTAACATCAATATATAAAATTATAGCTGCCTTCAGCCAGATGAAATACTTGTATATATTCAACTGATTATTTCAGTTTTTCAAACAATAAAAAAAATCACACTAGTATAACTTTGTATTGTTTGTTGATGAAAAAAACAAACAGGGGCTTGCCAAGTATCCTTAACCAATCCAACACAAAGCTCCCACCAGGGATGTGTGTGTGTTATTGACCAGGTTACGTCATTAATCTGCCCCCAGAGGAGATCGTCTCCATACCAATCCATACAAACCCTCCAGAAGCTTTGGAAAAATACAGACACACACACACACACACACACACACACACACACACACGTATGCGCGCACACACAGACAAATGTATGCCTGTTTGATAATGCTTTGCTCTCACACCATGCAACACCATCCACCCACAGCAATCTGTAACAGAACAGAGACAGAGCGGGCTGAGCAGAGCAGAGAGGATCAGGTAGAATCAGGCTGAGGAGCTCCATATGTCTCATTACATTCAAATCTTATTCCAACTCAACGACACACGGATTGGTTCAAAACGCTGCACAGAGTGTGTTATAACCAGCGCTGATCATCTCTCACGGGGCTGGGAAAAATGAAGTCTTAGATGCATGGCAATTCTCTTAAGACAGATCATTGTCTCAATGCAGAAAAGCTAATAATCAGAAATTTAAAATCTAATTCAGTACATTATGATCACCTGTAATTATTCTGTACGACAGAGCTGTATGTTTCGTGAGGCTGAACTAACTGGATGGTGATTGGATGTAAATATGTGCGTCATGTTTACGTTCTAAACTAGGACACTAGTTTAGTTTTGGTGGCATCACCCACATATGCTGGGATGAGGAAAAAACAAACCGGAGGCGAGCTCCTTATCAGCGCTGATTTCAAAGAGACTTAGGATGTAGAAGCAAAACACAATACGTTATAGGTAGATGAATGGAAGGCCACGAAACATGCTGACACACTGTACGGCATCACCCAGATGTGCCGATCACCTGCACCCTTCTATAACGTAGTCTGTAATGACATGACGAGACACAATAACCTTCCAGGGATGTGTTCTTTCTGGTGGCGCACTGACAGAAGCGGAGCAATGTGGATTATTGCGGCTAGATGAGTAAAACAAACAGTTTATCAAGTGGTAAATCATTATGTGACATTTGTCTAGCTCGTCAGTGTGCTGTGGTAGTGTAGCTGCAGAGTGAGCTTGACTTTCATGCTATTTTTTGGTTACAGTCAGCTGCAGATGTGACGCAGCGGCCCTGAGATAGAAAGACTCTGCACCATAAGGCTCTGAAATAACATGATCTTCTCTTCTGCTGAGAAGGGTCAATTTACAGCTCACGGATAATTCATAAGACACAATCTCCAAAAAATGTTGCACCTTTCTGATCCATCGTTAGCGCTGTTAGCTTGTTTACTATATTGCGTGAATGCACCTGTTAGGGCCGTTTCATAGTCGATGCACGCAACGCGAACAAGCGATGCCAGCAATGCACTTCCTTTCATAGTCCACACACTGAAGGCAAGTGATGCGGGGGACACTTGAAATGCAATACATCACTCGCGCAGTAGGTGGTAGCAGAGTCACAGGCACATTCCCGCTAGCTAGTACCGCTGGAACTGTCATATAAGTGGGGGTGTGCCCGTACGAGTTAGCAAATTTTCCTCCTCGCCTGCCATATTTCATCCCTGCTTCTTCTGTGAATAACAAAAAGTGGTTAATTTCAAGTACGTCACCTGCATTATCACCCCTGCTGGCAACGCATGGTATTACACACATCACTGCGTTGCGTATAAAAAAAATGGACAATTTGAGACGCAAGCACGCATCATGGCGGCCAATGCATCCCGATGCATTTGCCTCTACGTGCCTTTGGGCCCCGACAGTGAATGCCCTTCGGAACCCTGTCTAAAATTTAAAACTTTATAAGACAAAAAAACAAAAAACAAGTCATTGAATATTCATACTCAACAGCCAAATCTGATTTGACTGATGAGTCGGGTGCAGCCCTACAAAATTTTGATCCATAAAGATGCATTGATAATCGTTTTATAATCGCCCTCTGAACTGAAATAACTTTGTGAGGTGCCTAGAAATTTCCAACCCTCGCTCACAGACACTGAGAGCTCGTCACACTTGACAAACATACAGGCTTTATGGATCTGTCCCCTGTATCTTAGCATACAATGATGCCAACTTTACCCACCATCGTTGGCCAGAGTTCCACCAAACCACCAAATACACCAATAAAAGTCAACATACAACACTCAGACATTCCCACACTAAATAAATCATTTTAAAACTGATGCAGACGCTTGACTTCCCTTTTGTTTTGAAAATGTGTCGCCGTTTCTTACCCGAAGAGCTGAGGAAAAGTGTAGAGATAACAGAGAGAGACAAAGCAGCACCAAGAGAGACCACAGAGAAGCTAAACAGGGACAACACAAAGGCAGGACACACATGTAGGTGAGAATACTTCTAAAGCCTGTGTTGTGCCAGGTTTACATGTTTTGAGACCTGTGGCATTGTTTGTGTGCGGTGACGAGTGTGACTCTCGCAGCTGCCACAAACAACAAGCGTCATGTTGGAAATCTGCTGCTGCTCAGCGGGACGTCTTTATCTGTGGCTGAGATGAAGCAGCGTACCCTGACACCAACAAAGACAAAGAGATACTGAGAGAGAGACAATAATACACTGAGGAGGAAGAGAGGAGATGTGAGAGTTTGCATCTTCACAGAGAAAATCTTTTTACATCCTCTGTCAGGAGATAAATGCTCAGTGTTGGTTATTTGTGGACCGTCTTGTGAGAGTTATCAGCTGAATCTGCAGCTCAGTGTCACAGAGCTTTATAGTGAGATTCAGCTCATTGTTTATCTGTCCAGACCACATCTTCACTGCTCTGGTTCATTCTCAACTCTCTTCAAATGTTTTCAGAGGAAAAGCTGTAAAAAGCCTCCGAACACCACCTGCACACACACACAGTTATCCTACATCTTCACATGTTTCAGTTTTAAATCAACCCATTCTCAGTGTGACCTTGTTGCTCATGGACTTTCCACGTGCACATCGACGTCCAAGGTACCCTGGGTGTGTTGGATGTTGACGTTCTGGGACGCCGTGTCAAATTCAGCCTGTTACATGCATTGTCTGTTTTCAAAATACACTTCTGTTTTCACAGGAAATGTACAGTTTGCATACATTCTCTTTCAAAATAAAAGCACTACAACAGTACAACACCACTAATTGATTTATTTTTCCTTCACCAGCAAACATGTGGTTCTGTTTAGCCAACACACACACGGTTGGGTTTAGGAAAAAAGAACAGGGTTTGGCTTTACAATCTTACAGGAAGTGAACGCCAGCTTCCTGGGTGAAAGTCGTTGGTTGTTGGACCACCATCCCTCCCTCTTGCCCACCGCCTTAACTTTCGTTGTTATCATACAGTGTCTCCCCCTGATGCCACAGAGTGTTAAACAATAATGGAAACCGGCTGCGTATCATGCTGACGTGACAGGACGGCTTTATTTGTCAGTGTCTGATGCCGAAAGTCACTGACCAAGCGCCAGATTTCTACGACTTCGGAGGAAAACTGGGTTGTTTGGAGTTTGGAGTTTGGAGGATGAGCGTTTTCACACCATTTCAGAAATAATCTCCATCCGTACTAACAGCTGAAAACATTTAGCACATGACCATTCATGTACATTGGGCATGCATGTTCTAGTGTAAAGAGGAAGCAGATTGCCAAATATTGCGAGCTCGGATCAACATGGCTACATGTAGAAGCTATGTGATGATTGTGAACAGAGAGACACAGCTGATATAGGATGGTGGCATGTATACTATCACCTAAAATGGTGCCTTGACACATTTAACTTGACCTTGGGCCAACTAAAATTAGTCTAACTTGTCCATTCATCAGTAAGCCTAGCACTTCTGACGCCATGACGTCTGTCATAACGGAACTTGATCCCCAAGGGTTTGGACCAAGTATCCACTGGTCAGTGGAGATGTAAAAATACATACCAACAGTAACACATAAGTATAAGGTGATCAAGATGGCAGAAAACAAATTAGGAAGTGTTGCAACGAAAAAACAGCTGCATATCAGAGCAGTAATGCTGCTGGGATCATTATCCATTGCGAAAGGTAGCCATGGAGATGGGAAATTATGAGGTATGAAATCTGTTAGGGTTTAATTTTTCTGAATTCCATGTTTTACAACTGAAGTCCATTTTATCATCTGTAATATTGTCTAATCATGTGGTGGATAAATAATATTTCAACACCTCCGCTGCCTTGACTTTAGCTGTTGTCTGGCTGTGTTTCCCCCTGATGCCAGCGGGCGCCATTAAACAATAACAACGACCAGCTGCGTATTATGCCAACATCTGTGTCTGACGCCAGAAGTCACTGACCAAGCGCCGGATTTCAATGACTTCGGACTGAGACCAGGTTGGAGAAGCACGGGAGGACATGATTTGATATGTTAATATTCAGTGAGAAGCATTTAGCAGCTGAGGACACAGATATTTCCCTGAGGAGTTGGTGGAGACCAAACACAGAGCTAAAAGACTCACACTCATCATGTGGAAACAAAAAGACAAAGACTTGTAATGAATCATCATGTAGCTGTGTAACTGCTGAATGTGTAAGTGTGTGTCATGTCAACTTAAAGGTGATGATATGTCAGTGTTGTGTTCACATGCTGCTTCAACTTCCCCCAAGAAGCCAAAAAAGATCAGTCTTTGCAGGTTCACCTAACAGCTTGAGTCAATATACTTCTGAACTCAGCATCAATTTTGGATCAGTTCAACCACTGTAGTGCTGGTGGTGCTTTGTTACTGGTTGCAGTGCCTCTTGCTGGTGTCGTCTCCATAGCAATGGGGTGTTAAACGAGGCAACTGAAAAAAAAACGACCATTTCTCAGACATGAAGTTTAAATATGTATAACCAAAATGTAGCTGAAAACATAAGCCTGTGATATTGGCCAATTTTACCAACTAAGTCATCATCAAATATTAAACTAATCATTAGTGAGTATTATGGTCTGTGCGAGCCACAACACATAAAATATCCAGTGCTCCCAACATCTGCTGCTGGCTCGACCCCATGCAGACCCTTATTACAGGGGACTCAGTGAAGCATAAGCTCTGGTCCATTATGCCATTGTAAAGTCGTGCAAAGTTAAATTCAAATTGAGTGTATTCAATTGACACATTTAACCTGAACAGTGACAATTTAAATGGGTTTTCACGATTTTAGCAGTAGTGGTGCAATAAATGGTCTGTATGGAGTGTGTTGGAGCTGGTGTCAAATCTGGAGAAAGAGATACATCCTCCTCCTGCAGCTCTCTCCTCTCTGTGCTAAGCGCCTCCCGCCAGATGACTATGGGCACATGCTTCATACAGTAACCCAGTATTTTACATACATTGATTTGTTTAATTTTATTTAATTGCAGAGCTCTCTTTGTTTATCTGACCACAAATAAGCCCCCTCACGGTCTATCCGCCTCGCTCCCTGTCGCCTGACTGCTTCCCTGTGAGAACAGCTGGCAGCAGCTCTGGATATGGACCTTCTGCCAGTAACTTAAATTCAGCTAGAATTGCACCATGATGTCCATAGTGCAGGTGGTGAAGATGTGCCAGGTGAGAAATGGTGTACCAATGCACTATGTCTCCAAAATATGCGTACACATGGGTCTGAGTTTCTCTAGGGCTGCTTTCACACCTGCCCTGTTTGGTTCGGTTCAATCAAACTCAAGTTAGTTTGCACCCTCAGTGCGGTTTGTTTGGGCAGGTGTGAACACAGCAATCGCAGTCAGGTGTGCACCAAAACAACCGGACTAAGACCTTCTTGAAGAGGTGGTATCAGTCCGGTTACAAACGAACTCTGGTGCGAACTCCTGGATGTGAAGCAACTGCAGTCACATGACACATTGTTTGGGTTAAACATGAGCATGTTACAGTCCTGGAGGATTATTAATGTGCACCTCCTCCTGTACTGCCTTAATATGCACATTCAGCACATCCAATGCATCAAAACATTGTTTTCTAGTTGGAGCAGTTGGAAACTGTATGGTTTGACTAAAATGAACAATGACAGCAATATAGTCCACGATGAGCAGCGCTAAAATCAACCTGCGTAGTTGTCCCTCCATTGTGACATTAGAAAGTGTCACATTTATCTTGCAAGTGTACTCTTCTTCAACGTTTGCTTTACTTCCTGGATTTTTCCCACATGGAAATTCTGACCAATCAAGAGCAGCTTTCTCACACAAGGCATTTGATCTGGTCCTCTTGTAAATGCTGCCGTGAGAACACGAACCAACTCTAGACAATTATACAACTTTGTGACAACATGAGTCCCTGATTCAGACCAGAGGAGACACTCTAGGGCTGACAGCAGCCTAAATATATGCACATTTCATCATCAAATGTTTATTTATAAATCCCAATTTATGCCTAGAAAGTGGTGTGCACTGGTTATAAATGAGGCCCCAGAGGTCACAGTGCTACTGTACTCTTTTAAATGACACACAGTGCTGTAAAACCCTGGCACAGATGTAATAATATAATCAGTGTGGGCTTCAAGCCAACTAGTATTTCTTTTTTAAATTTGTGTACAATTCACAGATTATTTCCGATTGCATCACCATTTTAAATATTTATTCCCATCACGCCTGGGGCAAAATTTGTTTCTAGTGTCAGAGATATATTATTAGAATGTGAGTGTAAAAGCAACACAGACTCATTTCGATCCAATTAACCCATGTAGACCACTTTAATCTGCTATGTACGCTTTAATATGTTGTCTGTGTGCGTAACCACATATGTAGGCGATAACCTTCAGAAGTTGCTCTCTGTTTTATTTTAGGCCTCGAGTCGTGACTCACAGTTTTCCAAATGTACAAAGACCCCTGAGTGTCTGATGGTTTCTGTCAAACACTTTTTGTCTCCATCTTTCCCTGATTTCAGCTGCTCAGTGTCAGGCAGGATCTGGGACCATTGTAGGACTTCTTCCCTTGTTACATCACAGGAGGAACAAATAGCTCCAATTACTATCATTACCACCTGTTGATCTGTGGTTACACACACACACACACACACACACACACACACACACACACACACACACACACACACACACACACACACACACACCACAGTGTGCTCATCCCTTTAGTGGTTTGTTCCCATGGAGACACTATTGTTGCTCTGCCCCTCCTCCTGTGCTGACTGTCACACACTGGTCTCCAGTCTGTGGTACAGTGGTATGTGCTGGTGGAGAAAGCAGCACCAGTCAGGGCAGAGCCAGCTGGAAGAGACTGGAGAGGCAGAGCTACACAAACATTTAGATTTTGTTTTGGTGGCACGATCCTAATTATATTTCATTGTACATTCATGTCAGATTCCCTACACACATACACCTGAACACCTGCAACAACCAAACCTTCCAAACGGCATCTTCCTATGTCTGTTACCTTTGTCTCCTAAATCGCCAAATTATTATTTCTTCTTTTATTAGAGCAATTACCCAACTAGGAATTTCGTGAGTGACCTATTTTACCGGTTCCATTACTTTCTATTCCAGTATGTGCATCCCATTATGGTTCGGCTATTGACAAATGGCTGTGTACATTGTTTTCATGGGGGGAAATTTGGTCTTTTTATTTTGCATATGTAATTGATTGCTTTCAAAGAAGCAGTAAGAGCTGCTGCTCAGCAGACAGCAGGGAAGAACAGTGTTGAGATGTAGCATATATCTACACCTTCCTCAGTGAATCCAAGGTTTATTTCAACCAAACCAGAGTTGGTGATTGTTGGAAGAGGGGAGAGACAAATCAAGACAGTTTTGGTGAGTTGTACTTTGTTTTTGTCCAACCTGGTCGCATTCGAACATCTTTGAAATCTGACACTTGGTCAGTGACTTACGGTGTCAGACACTGACAGAAAAAGCCGTCCTTTCACATCGGCATGATACGCAGCCAGTCGCCGTTATTGCTTAAGGGTGCCCGGCGGCATCAGGAGAAATGCAGCGGGACAACCACAAAAGTCAAGGCTGCAGAAGTCTTAGGGCAGGCGGGAGGTGCAATGGACGGGTCCAACAACCAACGACTTTCGCCCGAGAAGCCAGCGTTCACTTTCTGTACGATTGTAAAGCAACCTGTGAAAATGGAAGTGTATTTTGAAAACAGACAGTGCATGTAACCGTCAGAGTTTGCCACAACGTCAACAACTAACGTATCCAGGGTACCATGCATGTCATATCTCGATGTGGAAAGTCCATTAACCAAACGCTGTTACTGTATATGACAACGTTTGGGTAAGAATGTTTTGTTTTGTCAGGTTTGAATGTGTTGAATTTAAGAAACTTGAATTTAGAAGGTGTGTGGTTGTATTTTTAATGCATAAGGTTTAACAAATATTTTTTTACCTTGACTTTTGTGAGTTTATTCATATATTTATTATAATAAAAAGCTAAGAGAGCCTGTGGAACGTAGCGAACTCTCAACTTCAACCAGCCAAGTCGTCAGAAAAAAATGTTGGCACTGTATGTTTCTGCAAACCACGGTATACAGTACATTTGCACATTTAATATTTTTCATATCAAAGCTTCTAAAGTGATGTAGTATATTAACGTCCTGGTGTCTTTGTCATCACGCGGTAGAGTAGATGGTGGATGGTGCGACACCTGGGCAAGACGCCTGCCAAGCTGCAGACCACCGTTCGAGACGAACAAACAACCAAACCGTTTGTATTTTAGTGAGACGTTGCTGTGTTTCAAGCAGCTTTTCAGCCCCCATATGTGGGTGTTTTTAGCGACCAGTGGCTGAGATAGTGTCACTGAAGGCAGTTGTACTTAAGCAAGACTTCTCTGCTTTTTACAGCTGGAATTGTGCCCCAAAACCTGGTATTTTCAGTCAAAAGATTATCTTTCCTAACCATAACCAAGTGGTGTTTGTGCCTAAACCTAAGTTTTCTGATGAGTGGGTCGCTGTAGGTTGGTATTTATTTTGCTGAACACTTACATGTGACACAACGTCTCCTCCGTCTACAAACTGCTTTGTCAGCTGAATTTTGCGTTTATTTTATCTATTGGACTTCATGGTAAAGCAGAGGCATCTTATGTTGCAGACGCTGTTAGAAGAAGCAGGTCTATAACTTCTGAGGCCATTAGCCTACGTTGCACCATCTGATATGTCAACTTCTCAACATTTTAAAACAGGTATAAGGACACACACAACCACACAGCACGATTCATGGGTGTTCCTGCTGTGTTTGTCCCTTGAGAGCTCAGAGAAACACCACTGCTGTTACATCACCACCTCCAAACAAAGGAACAGAGGGGAGGGGTAGAGGGCAGAACGAGGAGCAGAAGGCTAAAGAGGGCTAATAATGGAGAGGAGGAGGAGGAGGAGAAAGAAAGGAGGGAAGGATATGTGGGTGCACAATAGATGAAGGAGAAGAGAGGGAAGGAACTAACGTAGAGCCCCAACTGTTACATTCCCATTATGTGTGGGCGACACGCAGCACGGCAGTAGAAGCCTCTCGGTTGCCGGGTGGTGGGAATGTCATCTCTGTTCTACAACACACAATCCTCTTCCCCTCTTCACTTTGGATCAGCTTCAAAGCTCTTCCACCCCCAACTAGCTTGGCTTGTGTGCAGTGCATGAGGCACATGTGCACACTCCTCCTGTTGCTCCAAGGTACATGCATCATATTTAACATTTATGTCTTTCTCCTTCATCCTTACATCATGCCCTCTTCTCTCAGAGTATTATCCCATTTACAGTGACATGCGTTTATCTCCACGTCTCCATCCGTCCATTGGGATTAAAATTAAAGCTGTACCTGCTATTTCAACGCTGCAGGCACTGTGGTGGAGTCACGGGCTTCAGAGTGAGAGCAGTTGAGCGACATCAAACTTGCAAAAATTATCTGCAAAAACACTGATTGGATTTGTACAAAACTTGGGGGAATGATGTACTCCACTTGTTTCTCACACTTTAGAGAGCACAGTGCTCAGGATTTATTTAATCTCAACCTCAAGATAAACAAAGATAATTACAGCCAAGCCAAGCATCAGGGTGCCAGACAGTAGCCATCCATGCCATGGAAAAGCAAATTTCAAAGTGAAAGTTCCAAGGCTGTGGCACATATGGTTGATTTGTTATGAATTTTCAAAGTATTGAAATCCAAAGGCTTGCTGTAGCGCCACCATCAGGACTACTGTCTTGTGTTTCCAGTTGAGGACATCTGGCATGAGACTGGACCTTTATGAAAAGTTTGGGTAGATTTCTGGAAATGTTGCACGAGCTGAGGCTTAAACTCACAATCTCCAACACCAAGAACCATCCTCTATCTCACTGAGCTAACTAGCAAACAGAAACATCACATGTAGCTTCACAAATTGACTAAGCCAGTCACCTGTGTGCAAGACAGCAGCTGTTAGTGTGTAAAGGCAGATTTCAAACGGCTGTCAAAAATTCAGTTATTAAGACAAAAATCCGAAAATACACAAATTGCATCTGGACAGCATGGAGATGGTGGTAATTTGTTTTTAACAATGATTTATTGGCTCCATAAGTGAAAAACTGATGTTTAAAAATGCCATTTTTGCATTGACTTCAACTGTTCACGAGAGCGAAATTCAAAATGCTGTAAAAAAATTCAGTTTTTGAGATAAATTTCTGATATTTTCCAAACATCATCTACCATGACTCCAAAATTTTGTCATTTTCTTTAATGAACATTGAAAATGTATTTAGCAAGAATTTGCAAGTATATGTTTACAATACTGTTTACAGTCAAACATTTTGATGCACTGTAGGCTCAATTTTCAATAAATCAAAAATCTGTGTGGACAGTTTGTGTAGGACAGTCTGAAGATGCTCTGTAGCAAGTTTGGTGTCGATTGAGCAAAAATTGTGGGAGAAGATAGGTTTAAGAAGTTTTACAGTTTTTGAAAAAAAAACCAGAGTGATGGACTTCATAATTTGCAAAAGGTTTAAATGTACAAACGTTTCTTCAGTATTGGGGCTACAGTTTGATGAAAGTTGCAAATCTGTAGCACATATGGTTGATTTGTTTTGAATTTTCAAAAATTTGAACTTTAGAGGCTTGCTGTCGCGCCACCATCAGGACTATTGGCCTGTTTTTGCAGCTGAGGCAATCTGGCATGAGACTGGACCTTTGTGCAAAGTTTGGTGATTTTTCACGCATGGGAAGTATGATTTCCTCGGAAAGAAGAAATCCCTGGAGCCACATCAGTTAATGGACATCAGTTGTTCCTCTGTCTACGGCCTTCCCACGAAATTTCATTAAAATCTGTCAAAAACTATTTTTTAATAACTAAAAATTAACATCAAAGAGATAACCTCAGTCGACTGTTTCCATCACCCCGTGGCATGTGTACATGTGCAGCACAGATTTTTCTGATTAATTCAAAGGGTGCTTTTGTTTCCGGAGGACTTAATCAGTACAAAATGGTTTGATTAGATGCTTTGTCTTGTAGCCGCCATGAGTTGTTCCCTAATAATGTAAGCTCCATTTTGCGTTATCTTCACTTATGAGAAAGCCTGAGATTTCTTACGTTCCTCTAAATTGATTTACATAATGTAAAGATAACTACATTTTGTTTTGTGTATTTGGGATTGACTGGAGTGAGTCAGGAATCTATTTTAAGCTTAAAGTCTGAAGTCTTACCAGGCAATGTAAAAATATATATCTATATATATATATAAACATATGAAACACAATTGTGCTGCCAGTCTCTTGTCACAGTGACAGACACTTGGTCCAAATTTAGTAATTCCGCTCAACCTAAAAATAGAAAAGTCCCCACAGGAAGTTTGATGCTGCCAGTGCAAGAATTTACACAAATTCAACCAACCCCTGCACCGAGAAACAAAACCTGAGCCATGTTTTTGTAAATATGTAAAAGCTGACGGGGCTTTTCCTCTTTTAAAGTCAGCTCTCACAAGGGCTGCAGAAGTATTAAATTTAACAGCACAATACCCACCTCTGTAAATATCACAGTTTCAGTTTCACTGTTTTATTATCATCAGTTACAACGACTCTTTAAGAAGTGAAAGTGAGGGTTTATTTGGTAGAACAAAACTTTATCATAATTGAAACTTAGAGCAATTTATTTTAAAAGGAAGTATGTGGAAAGACACTGACAGGGAGTCAAGGAGGAAAGGAGATGTACAGGTGATCAGCAGATGCACGCTCAACAATAACCTTCAATATTCATACCATGGTATATGATTTCAAGGTATATCAAAGCAACCTTATCACACACAGTGTGATAAAAATCAAACTTCGCACCATTCAGTTCTTATCAAATCATGTACCTAATGAACTGTGTGTAAAATAATGTCTAAAACTAATCATTTTATTTACGGAGGGTGGTGAGAGTGCTGTTCATGGCTGGGCAGGAAGCATCACCTGACTGGATTTAGGGGAGAAAGCCTCTCAAAAACACTTAAACAGCAATCAGCTGCTGACTAAAGACGGAATTATACTCGTGTGTCAGCTCTACGCCTTTTTGGGCATTCATACTTGTGCAGTGGTGTGTCTGTGTCACTCTGCAGTTACACCTTTGAAACACTATTCAGAGGTGGGTTTTCTGTGAAGTGCTGTAAAGTTTAGTTGATTCAAAACACACATTAAACACACATTAAACATGGCTTAATAGCAACAATTTCAAACACACGTACACAAATCAGCTTCTCTACAACTCACAAGATTCCCAGACAAAACATTTGTCTTCTGCTGGTCATATTTTTCCAGCAAATACAACATGCTAACGTTTTTAACACAAGCCTATGGCATTTTACATTGTATAAATTAGCCTAATGGCTGGCGGAGATTTCCTCTGCTCATATGAAGCCAGGATAAATCACACACGGGACTTACAATGCTGTTTTGCGGAGGCTTTATTGTCTTCACAATTCATAGTTTATCATCTGTAAAAAAAAAAAAACCCCAAGTAAATAAAGTTTAGTTTCCACTGAGGGAAATGGTTTCAGCTTACAAAAATAGACAGGAGGTCTTATTGCCACAGTGTGTAGTTACAATGCGAGGGAGGTGCTACAGCATAGGTTACAATAGGTAATGCGTTAATTCGATGCAGAAGTATAAATCCCATATAACAGCAACACTCATGCTATGAGTAAGGCACTCTTTAAGGCTGCAGTAAGATTATTTTTTGGTCTGTGTGGAAAAAATAGGCATGCTTTAAAGATGTATAAAGATATTATGGTGAACTTGTTAGCATCAGTTCACATCACATCTAACAGACATGGAGCAACATAAACTTGTATTTGAATTCACGGTTCTGGACACCTCCAAGTCCAATAATTACTCTCAGCTCTGTCTCAGTCTCCATCATCTTCTGAGGGACTGCGCCATAATTTTCATCAGCTGCAACACTGCTGCAGCTGTTGCAGGTGAAAATGTCACCTGTCCCTGTCAATATAGGCTGACTTTCCTTATTTTAAACCCACTGTTCCACCATTGTGCACGTGTGTGCTGGCTGATAAATGTAGACTTGGTATTGCAGCGTGGACACGTGCACATCTGTTGTGTAGAGTGTGTGCTGTGTTCTTTATAGGTGCAATCCTGTTGAAACGTACAGGGCAGGTGTGTGTGAGAGAGAGAGAGAATATCGTAGGGGCGGCCTTTAAAAGCTGCTTGAAATTTCAGTATGTGTTAACCTCTCGTCTCCTCTCTCCTCCTAAACCCTTAAAGTTCCCTCCAGGCCGCTCCTCTGTTAACCTCTGCCCCCCTCCTCTCCCTCCGTCTCTCTTGACACTAGTAGCCAGGAAGCTTCCCGCCTCATTAATATCACAGTGAGTATTGACACTGGGTCTTTAATTAGGCCGGCCTTGCCTCTCCTGGAGGAATTAACTTCACATTTGTTCTTTAGGCTACAAACAACACTGGGTTTAATGGCTGGATAAACAACAGCTCCTCCAGCCAGTGTTGTAACAACAGGAGGTGCTTAGTGCTGATCCTGCTGCATCTCATCTTATTGTCACTGGAGTTACTACAGAAACACTTCACTCATGAATTACATGGCCTTTACTGTGTGATGTAGCACCACTGCTCTTACGCTGAAGCTTGTTGGAGTGGGACTGTCCCGTGTACTTACTCATAGACAATATATTAAATGCAGAAGATGTCAGTCAGCACGCACCCAGTTTGGAGAAGCAGGCAGGAGCACAGACACAGCAGCAGGAAGACGTATTTTAGCCACCGAAGAAATGTCTCAACAACGCAACATTTCAAGTTTACACAGTATTCAGAATATTTTCACTGCTTTGCCTTTTCATCAGACAACCTGTTCCAACAGGGCATTTGTGTTAACGCTTTCAGTTCCTGTCTCTGCTCTCATCAAAGCCACCGGATTCCATTGAGAAAAACAGTAATTTTGGATCGCTGAACACAAGAGAGGCTGGTCTACTGCTGCCTCGATCAGTGTCATCACTCCATTAAATGGCCTGATTGCCAGGGTCCTGCTACGCTGACCAGATGATTGAGAATGTCAACATCAACTCTTGGCATCGGGAGCAGTGGCGTTGGGTTGCACTTTTGTTGGTACAGTGTGGTAAGGTTTAAAAAAACCATCATGGTTTGGCTTAAAATGAGTATGTTTGTTACTCGTGTAACGTGAGGTGTTGTCAGTAGGGCTGTCAATGAATATTCAAAATTCGAATTTAAATTTGAAAAACAACAAACCTTCGAATGTGAAAATTGATATTCGGTTGTGGAGGGAAAAAAAAAACCCTGGCGGCTGTCCTCTTTGCGAGTGGGCAAGGGGTCCGCGGTCGTTTATAACGTAATGTTATAGCTAATTGTTTTATGTGTAAAATAAAAATAGCTACAAGTAGTTATGTTTCCTTGTATTAATTTGCCCTCTTGTGGACATAATGCAAAAAAAATAAAAATTTGAATGGTTCGAACCTATGAGTTATTTTTAGAAGGAATATTCGAACGTCATTTTTGAGCAATTTTGACAGCCCTAGTTGTCAGTGTGTGAATTATTGTACATTATGTAATTAAAATAACAACGTTACCCGTTTGGGACTTCTGTGTGGAAGGGTTAGAGGTTAGAAAGAGTAAAATGAAGGGACTGTGTTTACAAAAGGTATGAGAAGATTTATGGAAAGAAGGAAGGAAACAAATACATAAAAAACAAGGGGAGGGAGCTAGCATGCTTGTGGACCACATCTCCACTTCTCCAGGACAAAGAGTTGCAGGGGTGAATCTGTGGCAGGTCGGGACAGCTGGGTGTGGGCAGATTCCTTGTGTTTTATTTTCTGATTCCCATTTTTATTTCTTTATTTCTTTACTTTTTATTTGCTGTAGTCTGCTTTAGGCTGTCACCAGACACAGAGGAGTCAAACATTGACTTTTGGTTTCATGCGGTACCATGGACCATGATCTGAATGAACAAGCTCACGTTCATTTCTTCCATCTGCTCTGAAATCATACTTGCCAACATTGGGTTGTGAAAAATAGGGAGATTTTTTTCAATGGTGTATCGGCCCACGGAACAATGTTCCTTCGCCAGGTGTGTGTATAATTGTCGTCATTTCTTGCCTTGTATTTTAAACCTGATGAAGGAAACTTGTTCTGAAAATGTTGTTTCTTTGATATTTAATAAATGATTCTGTTTACCACTGAAGACAATGAAAAAATGAGCAGAGTACCAGAAGGCTAAATAATAAGGCGGTTACACTGCAATGCATTTAGTATGCAGTATTTATTGCACATCAAATTAAAAAGTGTTTGCCACTGACTGTGCAAATCAACATTGCAAGCCTTACAAAATGCATGGTGGGTACTACACTGGCTGGCTCTAACTCAGGGGAAGGATTCGGTCCACGCTGTGTTGAATCTGGAAGCATATTTCTTTTTTTCTTTTTCAATTGTTCTTTTCTTCAGAGGAGTGTCAGGTGTCTCTCTATCTCTATCCATCTCTGTCTGGGAGCTGAACTGAGCGGAAGAAAGAAACCAGCGAGTGACTGAGTCGGGTCACCGGCTTGCCTCATACACGCAGGCAGGCCAGGGTTGCCAGATACTGCGACAAATATCCCCCAATACTTGTTTCCTTCACTGTAAAATTGGGAGATTAGCGGGAGAAATCACTGACCTGGAGCATCGCGGGAGATAGGGTTAAAAATCGGGAGTCTCCCGCGTGAACCGGGAGAGTTGGCAAGTATGTGAAATATTGATTTTAAGTAGAACCTCCTCAATAACCGAACATGTTTTTTCAGCAGGCACAATTTGCCTGTTATAATCTGTACTGATTTGTTCATAAAAGTCCTTTAAATATCCATATGAACTGGCTTCAGCCATTAGTACCAGCCATGCCAGTGTTGTCCTGCCTGATGGGTGACGTAAAACAAGCTTTGTTCACTGTCGAACTCAAGTTCATAAGTTGCATGACGCGCTCAGTCCACCGTTCCCCAACAACATGAGCACATTCACTGAACAGACTCTTCAGTGTATTCATGCACAACACTGCTGTACTTGGACGTTCTCGCTCTTTATGCAGAGGTTACGTCATCTGACTTCCATTCCTTCCTTATGGCTGCATAAACAATAAACACAACATTGTAATGTGCTGATAACTGTGTTCTGAGCCTTGTAGTCAGTGTAGCAGGACTGTTTTAACCCCTTTCCATGAGGCTGATAACCACTAACACAACCCATTTAATCAGCTTCAGTCTGAGTGTGTTCAGTCACATGTCTCACCCATCCTCATATTAGAACATGTAGCACAATCCTTGCTGTGTTAATGACACTGATGTGTAACCACACTGGTTCACATCATTAGCAAGCTCTACAACATCTCAAGGGTGTCCATGTCACTTCCACAAAGTGTCACAGTTACTTTGTCACCACGTGATCCCACAGTTGGGAGCTGCGACTTGTTTCCTGAGGAACCTGCAGATGACGTGAAACATCTGCAGTGATTCCCTCGCAGCTGTCTGAAGCATTTTAATAACCTTCTCTGCCCTCACTTTGTCTCCGTCATCGCATCCGTTTTGACGTGACGCAGCTGCTCTGGTGAAGTCGATGAAATCAATCAAAATCCCAAATCTCATTGTGTGTCATCTTAATTAAGCTTCCTGCCGTCAGCGGTCCACAGCCTCCATCCAGCGGGCCAGGAGGTGAAAATGGGCAGCAATCTGAATCCATTTCACACAGGCTTTCCCTCCATTACAGAGCAAAGCTTGTATGTAGCAGAACACGCATTTCACCTCTGCAGCCTGAGCCTCCATTTAATTTTCTCCTGCTATTATCCTCCATTCTTTCCCTGACAATGTCTGCACCATTTGCCCTCTTTACACCTTGGCTTGTTCCGTTTCTTCTCATATGCTGAGCCACAAGGTGTCATTTTCCACCTGATAATAGACATGAGCCCCTAATTTGTGTCATTTTAAACATCACACCTTTGTCACTCTGCAACAACAGGTAGCTGATAACTTGTTTCCTACAGTGAGGAGACCTGGGAGACCTGCTTGCCCTGCTCCTTTGACATCACTGCATCGTCGTCGTGACTCTAAATATCTGTTAAGTATTTCTCTATTACATTAGATTCCAGATCAAAGAATCCTCAGTTTGATCAGCTTCACTGCCACCTGACTCGTAGATGACGTTGCTTATAGTAAAAAAGCTGATTAGGAAAACACGTTTTCAGGGCTTTCCCCCACAGAGTGTCTGCTGACATCCAAATTCTGTCTGAAAAACCCGATAAAGACTGTGGCCCCGACACACTCTCCCTATCGACTTCCATTCAGTTTCCACATTCAGACGGAGGGTCATTAAGTGCAATCCCAAACCAACTAGCAAGGAGTGGAAGTTGGTTATAAAACCCTCCTACAGTGAGCATCAATGCCGTCTTACTGACCATGTAAAATGCAGGCAGCTGTCGCTCGACAGGTAGAGCAGGTCGTCCACTAAATGGAAGATCGGTGGTTCAATCCTTATTCAGCCTGTATGTCGAAGTATCCTTAAGCTCCCAATGGATGTTCCATCAGTGTGTGTGTGTGTGCGTGTGTGTGTGTGTGTGTGCGTTAAAGCTGAGCAACAGGCGGCCCCTTGTACGGTAGCCTGGGCCACCAGAGTGTGAATGTGTGTGTGAATGGGTGAACGTGACTCGTAGTGTAGAAAGCGCTTTGAGTGCTCGGAGGACATGAAAGGCTCTATACAAGACCAGGTCCATTTACCAATTGTGCTCGTCAGTTTAAAAAACTACCCTAACAAACTTAAACTGCTCAAGCTAAGATAGACACTGATACAAATGTTAACATCTTGAAGCTGACTTGTATTTAGGATCAAATTTATGATACCCTTCTCTAGTCTCTGGAAAACTTTGATTGTAAATTGTTGTATATTTACGAGAACTGTCGGAGCCATTTCTATGAAGCCCTTATAATTTCCTTTATTTTTAAGTTACTTTAATGTGTCGCCTGACCTGTTCTCATTCTGATTAAAGGCAGGTGTGCTGAATTAAAGCCCCTACAAGGAACTTTCATTTTGAGTTGATTTTGGCGACCCTGTGGACAAAGTGTTTTGCTGGAATGAAACCTACATTTCCCATGAGCTCTAGCGCGTATTGTCGTAAAGACACTTACCTGGCTCGCGCATGTGTTTGTTTTGGGGATGAATGAAACAAGATGGGAAAACTTTGCCCCCGCTCCTATCGGGGATCCCAGCTCACCTCTGTCGCGCCCCAGCTCCACCTCTCCGGCGTAAGCGCCACCGCCGCCAGGGTAAACGCAGCAGTCGGCTGGTAAGGGCTGAAGGCCTGTTTGGCGAGCACTTCCACGGCTTCTTGGACTGAGTATGGAGCGGTGCCTCGCCTCTTTATTTCTCAGCACTCGCTGGACCCTGTCGACGCCTGGCTGGTACCTGTCGTCGGCCCGGATGAGGTGTTCCAGCCCCGCTGCCCCTGCTCTCCTCGTCCCCGCTGGCGCAGGGTGAATCTGCGCAACCTGCGGCCTCATTGTGCGACTCCCTGGACAGCTAACGCCGTGGACCAGCCGGCTCCTGCCAGGATTGGGCTGGTAAATGCTAGATCACTAGCGAACAAAACGTTTATCCTGAAGGATTTCCTGACTTCCTGAGGATTTGATTTTCTCTGTGTGACTGAGACGTGGCTTGTTTTTGTAAAATCCTGTTTATTTGGGGGATTTTTGGGGGGAAATTCTTAATTTGCTTTGATGCAGCAGTAAGAAGAAAATCAGTTTATAGCTTCACCCAGCAACTCTACATACATTCGTCAAACCAATAAAGTCTTAAACCGCCCAAAGCACCCTGGATCATCAAACAGTGAATTGATCATGCCGGTTATTTTGAACTTATTCAGGAAAAAAAAAGAAGAAAAAAGCAGCTTATAAGCATCAGAGTGAAGTGGTTTAGATATAAACATCTTGGTTTGGCTACACATTCATAATAGGGCTGGGCGATATGACTAAAATCTCATATCACGATATAGGTCATTTCATATCCCGATAACGATACATATTACAATATAGCACATTTTAATCCAATGAATAAAAAGTTGCCGTTGTGCTGTGTCTCTGCGGGGCTGAGCCCTCAGCTTGTGCAGTGCAGCAGAAACAGACAGCGGAGTTATATAAACTTGTTATGTTACTCTAAGTGCAGTAAAAGCTTTGCGAATTAAAAAGCCAAGAAGTGCAGTTCATCAATGAGATCCGTGCAAAAGATGGACAGACTCCAAATGACGAAAAATATTGCCGTACAAAGTGTAATTTGCAACACACTGATATAAATGATAGAGCAAAATATGAAACGATAGACGTTTTGCTCTTGTCACACGATATACATCGTCATATCACACAGCCCTAATTCATATAGGAAGCAAACAGCAGGCTCCTGGGTGAAAGTCTTGTCGTGTTTGTCGGATCCATCCACCATCCCTCCCACCTGCTCTTTACAGACTTTCCAGCTACTTAGGTTACGTTGTTATCCAGCGGCGTGTCAAAATGATGCTGTCCAGCAGCACCTAGCAGTGTATCATGTCACTGAGAAAGAACTGCTTCTCTAGTCGGTGTCCAACAAGAAAATCACTGACCAAGTGGCAGTATTCGACAACTTGGTGAAATAATCATTATGTGATGCAAAGAAACAAAATGGCACAAGCAGCTGCAGGCGTTTAACGTCTCCATTCTTCTCCACGTTAGGGCACGTTAATCACGGCTGCATGTAAACAGGAATATTAATGAAATATTCACTTCCTTTAGCCATGTAAACAGCTCAGTGGGAATATTTTCATTTTTTGGAATACGGGCAAAAACCATTTTCTCTCCGACGCTCTCTCCTTCTATGGGAGGTGGAAAAATGTGTGTGTCTCTTTCTTTTTCTGTGTGTGTGTTGATGGTTTTGTAATACTGCCTTATCGACCCTAGATGTGTATTGTAGTATTGACCCTTTGGATCATTAGATGTCTGTGAGGCCTATTCATTACTCTGACCATTGATCTAGAAAATTCCTATATCCAGCTTCTGCTTCCAACACTGAGAGGCAGGCAGCTTTTCAATAGTGGTCCTCTCAGGCCTTACTAATTCATGAAGGCGTGTATGTGTGAGTGTGTTGTATGGCTTTTGGGTTACGGTTGAATTGCGTGCGTGCTGAAGAGGGCACAGTGTAATGGTCGGGTCAAGAGTGCATGTGTGTCATTGCCAACACATTATCCACCGTTTAGACATATGATCACATTGAGCTGCAGCTCTGCGGCTGCTGTTTGTGTAGAAACCACGCGTTAACAGAATCAGAAGGCAGCACCATGTTCACTGCTCGTCTCTGCTGACTCAGGTGTGTACGCACAAAACACACACATACTGTTACACTCACACACACACACACACACCGGCTGCAAAGAAGCTGCGTATCAAACCTCACCTCTGTTTAAGGTGGAATTTAACAGTGTTTATGAATCAGAGTATCGGAAACTGTCAAGGTTATATTTCCATAGTCAGATGTTGCCTGATGATGTTTTCACTGCATTTAGTGAGTAAATGAGTGTAATGCTCACACACAAACAAAAACAAAGGTTTCAGAACAACATTCAACCTCTCAAGGTTAGAATAATTTGTTTCTTCAAACACACACACACTTCACAAAGTCAGTCTTTCATATAAAAGCTTACATAAACACACACACACACGCTGCTATTATACCTGCAGATGATGTTGTATTTACACTTTTTCCTTTATTTTGTAGGAGCCTTTCTGTCCCTTCTTATTTCTATTTAATGTTATTCTGTTTCTCTTGCCTTGAGTTTTAGGAGAAGTCTTTGTCTGCAATGTTTCAATACATCTTCATGGACAAAATTTCAAACTTTTCCACAACAGTTGACATCATGAAAATATCTTTTTTTTTCTTTGTCCTATTTGCCCAGCACTTTCAGACACATCAGATTCAAGCTCTACTCAAAGATAATTTCAGGTAGCTGGCATACATGAAGAGAGATACGTGCGTAATGATCAACCCGGTCTCACTCCAAAGTCTTCAAAATGCGGTGCTTGGTCAGTGACTTCCTGCATCAGACATCAACAAAAAAAGGCGTCCTTTAACGCTGGCATGATACCTGGCTGGTTGCCATTTTTGTTTAATGATGTCATGAGGAAACGCAGAGAACTACGCTGTTATGTTGCATAATGTAGAAGCTTACCCATGGACAATTACTGTATCTGTTTCATTACACACAACAAAATTCCAAGACTTTTCCATGATTTTCCAAGATTTTTACAAATTCCATGACTTTTCCAGGCCTGGAAAATACTAGCGTGGAATTCCATGACTTTTCCAGGTTTTCCATAACCCTGGGAACCCTGTGTATGAGCGTTAAGCTTCCCTCTCCTGCACAACCTCTTATTTGCCTTGAATTCATGTTTATCTGAGATGTAACTGTCACTGTGTGCATAACATATATTTTATAAAGGCTGCAAATAAATAAAGTAGAAAATAAACACTTGAGCTGCACGTCAGATGGTCTGCTGTGCATCTGAAATGAAGTTGTAGCACTCCACACAAACCCAGAGCTCACACTAAAGCCCATAGTGAAACAGACGCTCACAGTCAAACTGCAGGGAGGCTTCATTTGAGCCCCTCTCACACATGCCCTGCAACCCTGAACTGATCTCGACATTACCCAGAGGGGCTGTATGTGAGAACACAAATGTCTGAATCAGTTAGACCAGACATGAACTGGACTTCACATGAAGATGACAACGAAAATGTCTAAGTGGAGAGCAGGGCTGCCCCCCTTGAAAGTCAGAGAGTAGTAGTTCATGAGTACATGACTAGACCCACAACTAACAATTATTTTCACGATTAATCAATTAATTGTTTAGTATATAAAGTCAAAAAAGTGAAAAAAAATCACAATTTTCCAGAGCCCAAAGTGACGTCAAGTTGCTTATTTTTTAACAACCAACAGCCCAAAATCAAAAGACTCTTCATTTACTAACATAAATGTCTACGTTAAGCAGTAAATTTTCACAATTAAGAAGCAGAAACCAGAAAATGTTTGACTATTTGCTTAACAACAACTAGAAAAAACTCAAAATAGTTGACGATTAAGTCAAATAGTTTAACGATTGAAGAATTTAATGTTTGTCAATGGAGATTTACTCCAGCTTTATAGGACCAAGACAAAAACTGGCCTAGAGCATTTAAGAGGAAAGAGGTGAGGTGGTGACAAGTTAGTATGTGCTGGTAGAAATGTATAAACTGAACTGATCCATTCCATGAGACGGACCAGTGACGGATGTATAAAATGCTCCAGAAATGCTTATAAATGTTGGACTGTCCTTCAGGCAGGATGGTGCAGGATGAGGTGAGAACACATGCAGCTGATCCAGAGGCAGACAGCCAACATGCAGAGGAGACGTTACCAGAGAGAAACAGACACTGAAAGTTAGAGCGCAGCACTGAAGCAACAGAGGAAGGCTGGAGATAACAGGTTGAGAAACTTGAACAAAACAGAAAAAACAACAACAGGCTGGTAACACTAACTGATGGAACAAGCTGTTGTGTTGTTGTTGTTCTGAATCAAGATGGGGAGCAAACCATCATTTCAAAACAGCTCACACAGCCAAAGTAATGTCTGTGATTATTTTTCACTTCTTGTTCCTGGTTCTCAGGAACATTACTCAGACATGCACCATCATTTTAACACTGTCTATACATCGCCAAGAACAGTGAGACCTTTTCAAGGACCCACAAAAACCTCAAGGGGACACAGACCCTCTAACACAAACTCAAGCTCAACCTCTCACTCAAAGCCACCATTAATGACGTGAAATGTTTTACACTCTTGCGTCTGTTTCCTTAGACTCACAGCTCTTCTCCTGAAACTTTTATGAGCGCAGCATGTGCCTTTGACTCTTCTGAATGAACCTGTTTTTTAGTTTGTTTTTTCAGTACAGTTAGTGAGATGTTTGATTTGACCTGGTCACGTTCAAGCACTTTCAAGAGGAGCTGGAAGTGTGATGATGAGTTTGTTTTGCTAGTTTGGAGGGAAAACACTTGACTAACATGTCAGGAGTTGAGCAGCACGACAGAGGAAGTGGTTAAAAGATTCTTAAAAAGATATTTTCCCCCTTAAATAAACTGCTTGCAATAATAAAATGTAACACAACTTTGTGGCCACTTTTAAGCGAAGTGGATGAAAATGTGGTGCATTTTTTGAGTAGACTACATTTCTTAAAATCATCTCAAGGAGCTGAAGCACTGATCAATATGACTGCAGTTCATCTGAATTTTACCTTCGGCAAGATGTGACACTACAATCAAACTCTGCAGGGAGGGAGCTTTGCATTTCCAAAAATTTTTCCGAAGAGCCAGCAATATCTATGTGGCGTCTCCAAGCCAAGAAAAACAGTCTATTATGCTCACCAAGAAGAGGATGGGTTCACAAAAGCTGAACCAAACTGGCACCAGCAGCAATCTAACCAAACACAAACAGGGAAACAGTTCAAATGGCGCTCAACCCTGACAGTCCTTCTGATGTTGAGTCAAACAGTTTCTTTTTTAACTGATGCTTCGTGATGCAGAAAATGCCTACATTTTATTCTGCTCTTATAGGTGGGATGATCATGATGTCTGGTGGCTTGTGGACGTGACCACTGGGTTAGGCTAACGTTAGCAATGTAAGCTGTGAAAAAGTGCTGTATGTGGTTTTTCAACTGCAGCAACCGGACAGTAAATGTCACGTTGGTCAAGTTTAGTTTAGTTTAGTTTAGTTTCACTTTTGCTGCTGTTATCTGACTCCCAGGAAACAGGTCCAACCACTATATCTGCTCTCCTTGGCTCAAAAAGCACAGGCAATTAGTTTTTAACTTTGTCCCTGGTTCAGGGATGCACGATAATATTGGCACATCATCAGTATTGGACAATATTAGCTTTAAAACAAACACTGAATAGTACACTGAACAGTATTTCATGTCTTCATCTGCTGCTGGGCCGTCACGATAAGAGTATGCATGTATAATATGATGTTAATTCCACTTCAGAAGACAGTTGATGATCACTAAACTTGAAGAAGGGAGAAAAGTGGATATACTGATAGCATTGGTTGTCGTGCAAATAAGATGTTACATATCGGATATCAGAAAAACTCCACTATCCTGCATCCCTGCCCTGGTTCTTTGTATCTCTCAAACTACATGTATCAAGACATAAAAAGTCTGAATTACAGTGTTGTACACAGCACTCCAAGTAAACCACCATTCTTGTGACGTCACCAACAAGCTTGTTGAAAGATGGCTGCGCCCTGCTGGTGAAAACATGAAGTGCCCTCTGGTTCTGAAGCAAATCTAGGTGGGTATCAAGTTGGAATCTTTCCTAAGATAACATCTAAACAAACCACAGTCATATTGTTAATTTTTTCAGCTCTACTTTAAATGTTTTTTTCAATGACTTTTTCGTATGCAGAGACCTGTGGAGAAAAGAGAAACAGACACTAAATAGAAAGTAAGTACATGATAACTCAATAATCAGCCATATGGATACAAGAGGTGCCTGGAAACGTCCTGATTCACAGAGTGCAGCCACAGTGATTACCACCGAGCAATCAAAGCGATACGAGTGTACGACTGACAGCCAGATATAATAATTGGACAGAGACAGACAGATGGAAAGACAGGTGGATAAACAGAATGACGGTTTGGATGGACGGACTGGCAGATGAATAGATAAACAGATGGACAGACAGAAAGGCAGAGGGGACTTTAATACTGCTCATAAAGGGAGAGAGAAGTGGACAGACAGACTTATAAATAGACCAGTGGAGACACACACACACACACACACACACACACACACCCACACACACACACACACACACCGATCTGAATGTTATTCTTCCGCTCGATGTCGATGTGCATGTGTGTGTGTGTGTGTGTGTGTGTGTGTGTGTGTGTGTGTCAGTGCCATTCAGAACTGGAGAGATTGCTATTTGACGCTCATTTCAGACCTGATAAATCGTTGCCTGAGTTTCAACAGCCTGGAGCTACAGTACCTGCACACACACGCACGCACACACACACACACACACACACACACACACACACACACACACACACACACACACACACACACACAGGTGCCACCAGCCTTCGTCACACATCGACCATATTTACACGCGCATAAGAAACCAGGTGGAGGCAGGAAATCAGAGAATGTGAGGTCTTATCTACACGCTGCCATCTAACATAACACAGGCCGACATATTTCGGGTGCATTAGTGATCTCTGACGCTGCTGCTTGCAGAGTCTGTACTGACTGTACAGACAGTTTTCTTACTAAGCACATTCTGTTCAGTTGCAAAAATCCATCTTCTCTGTCTGATCTTTTAAGTTTTGGTTCCAGTCTGAGTGTCGATTTAAATATTCTGGATTACTTTGCTGAAGAAAGCAAACAGAGACTTGTCTAACTACCACCCAATCCAAATAATCAGGATTATCTGATCCTAGCAGAAGGCGGATTCAGGGTGGATTTCAGGTCCAAAGTGTATTCAAAGTTTTGAACTGGTCAAATATGAACATTTATTTATTTTTTTGCACTGGATTTATGTGTCCATTACTGTACCAAAGTATATAAGGCTCCCTATTAAGCCTTTCAGTACAACAAAGTAAAAACAAAAGTGGAAGGATATTGTGGACCGACACATTCTCACTCCGACCTCGTCACACATGAACATTTAGTCACAGACGGTACCCTGGGAGCATTGACTTCAACTTCAGCCTGTTACATGCATTGTCTGTTTTCAAAATAAACTTCTGTTTTCACAGGAAATATACAGTTTGCATACAGTCTCTTTCAAAATAAACTACACCGGTACAACACCTCAAATTGATGTTTTTTCCTTCAACAAACGCACATGGTTGGGTTTAGGAAAAAAGAACAGGGTTTGGCTTTACAATCTTACAGGAAGCGAACATCAGCCTCCTGGGTGGTCAGTGGTTGCTGGACCCATGCACCACCCCTCCTGCCCACCCACTTTCGTTGTTGTTCCGCCCCCTTTCCCCTTAACGCTGCCAGGTACTGTTACACAATAACAGGGGCCGGCCGTGTATCATGCCAACGTGAAAGCGAGGCTGTAAAGCTGTGCCAGCGTCATGATGTTATGTAGTCTCATTTATTAACTTGTTAGCAACCGCCTTTTTTAAGACACATAAAAGCTTCAAAATAAAAGAGTGGAGTATTTACTGATGTATTTTATTTTGTAGAACAAAAAGTGAAAGTCTCTTAAGCTTGTGTTTACCACAGACCTTATTTCAGGCGTAAAGCAAAAAAAACACCCACTGAATTCAAACTCTAACTCATTTCTGGGTTTCAGGGCTCATTCCTGGGGCACTCTGACACTGTGATATGTAATCCCGTTTAGAGCACTGGTTATCCAGGACTGGCAATCTTGGAAAATTAGTACCATGATCAGGGTAATCCAATCCAATGTTGCTTCAAAAAAATGTCACAAAGTAAGATGAGGAAATGACAGTGGACAGCACAACATGGGATTTCCAAATCTGGATCAGGTTAAATTTTTTGAACAACACAAAGGAAACACCAACGTAAGACAGTTGCTGTTCTGCAGAGTATTATTGAAACCATAATGGACGGTAAATGGTCCTTGAAGTATTTTCTGCGTTTACACATTAACCTAAATGAACTGAAACTAGTTCCCACAATGCAGGAGAACCTCAACGGGGTTCAGAGAGGACCCACATCCTTTAGCCTTCTACCGCTCCTCCATTGAGAGTGGACTGGCATCCTGCATCTCAGTGAGGTACACCTGCTGCTCAGCAGCACACAAGGGAGCTCTTAAGAGGGTCTTCAGCACCACGGAGAACATCATCAGCTGCCCTCTGCCCTGCCTGGAAGACATCTCCAGCTCCCGCTGACTCTGCAGAGCCAAAAACACTCGAGAGGATTTTTTCATCCTGGACACCACCTGTTGACCTGCTGCCCTCTGGCAAACACTGCAAGACCGTTACAATACAGACAACAGACTTTAGTAAAGTGAAAGGGAATTTAGAGCGTCTTTAGCTTCTGCGCTGTGATGCATCTCCCAGGTTAACAGAATATTGAGTAAAGTAGCAAAAGAGATTTAAATTAAATCCTCAACATTTAATTGGACCACCAAAATGGGGGCAGGCTGAACACACTGTCGGCTCGACGAACACTTACTCGGGGCACATTATATCTGAAAGCGGTGTGCAAAGTTGCTTCTGTTTCCAAGTTGCATGAGATGTTTCTGTGAATCAGTGTGTGACCAGGCTTTGAGGTGCGTTTGTCTGGCTGTTGTCAGCTCAGTAAAGGCAATAAAGGCTTTCTATTCTATTCTATTATATATACACTCAGGCGTCACGCTGAGGCAGGTAAGTGTGTGTAATTCTCATAGATGTGACAATAAATCATTTCTATGGTGGACCTGTTCCTTTGTGGAGTTTCTGACAACATGAGCAGGTCTTTGCAAATGTTTGATGAGGACAGAAAATGCATTTCATGTGTTTATCAGGTCTGAGGCAGAAACACAATGCATTCTGGTGCGAAACACTAAATGGGAACAAAACTATGTTTGTTTACAAGAAAGCTCCACAGGGGTAAGTGCATGTGAAAGCACTGAAAAGTCTTGTGTCTATAGTTTAACCACAGTGTTTTTGTTACTATAGAAACCAAAACCTAAGACAAATTTAGTTTTTTTCATGAGAGGAGCAGCCACACATGGAATGCTGAGGTTTATAGGAACAGGGCGAGATTTCATGTTTTGCTGTGAGGAAGACGGAAGACGAGTTTTACTGGCACGTCCCTTCAATCAACAAGACAATCTAATACTCAGATGACCCTCGAAATGTCTGTAATCATTTCAAAAGGCTGATGTGTGTCGCATTTTTACTCCAAATGTGTTGGCTCTTGTCAAATCGCTTTGCTTGGAACCTGCAATCCATCAAATGCTTTCACTGGAGTATTAAGAGTATATTAAGCCTGAATGTGTTTTAAACTCCAGCAACAAAGAAGCAGACCACTCTGTCTGCACAACTGTGTAAGTGTATTCACCAGAATCTGTGTCCAAGATTCATTTAAAGGTCCAGTGTGATTAAGGGATTAAGATTAAGGTTAAGGGAAATTTAGTGGCGTCTAGATTTGAGAATCCCAGATTTAAACCACATTAAACCTCTCCTAGTTGAATAGTTGGAATTCCTTCAGTGATCATTGTTAAGGAGGTTTTTACCAGGAGCTGAATTATCTGCAGAGGTCTCTTCCTCTTCAAAAAACCAAACCGACCTGGTGATTTAAAACAGTAAAAACACTGAATAAAGCAGTTTCATGGTGTTCCTCCCATGCTGTTTGGCACGATGCAGACGTGCTGCTCGCCCAGCACATGCTATGTGTGCTCACCTTGTTTCAAATCCAGACGTTCAGGAGGTTTTTGCCATGAGCCTGATATAAACAGCTCATTCTAAGGTAACGAAAACACAGTGATCCTTATTTTCAGATGATTGTACACTAAATAAAACATACTTGTATATTATATTATACCAGACCATACCCACTGAGTGCACAGTTGCCCACGTACAGTTTCACATGGTGTGTGTTTGGGATACAGGTCATAGGAAATTGCAGATTAAATAGTCAACTGAACCCATTAAGAAGAGCAATGTATTCAGACAGAGTGTTTGTGAAGTTGATAGGACGATTGCTTTATTGAAAGTACAGTAGTACCATTGCCAATAGTGGGACAGTTAGTGGGCTAAAACTGTACATTAGTAGTTGAGGTAGCACATTGAAAAGTCATTGCCTTATAGAAGCTCAGTTTTAGTAAGTTTTCCAACTTTTGCCAAGAGGGAACTTTAGATATTGGTCCCTAGATTATGTTCACCCAGTTTCATGCAGATCGCTCAAACTTCCTAGGAAGAGATCCATTTGAAGTGTTTTTCAAAAAATTCAAAATGGTGGAAAATCTATATAAGCGGAAGTTATGGGTTCTTGAGGCAAATATGTTCCTCATGAGGAGAGGCATCTCTGTGCAAAGTTTCATGTCTCTACCACATACGGGGCATGAGATATGCCCATTCAAGGTCTGACATTTCAATGGGTTGCCATAGCTATAGCAATTGATGTAATATTGCTTCACTGGCATCCTCCCATGACCCTCTACCACTGTGCCACATTTCACATGGATTGACCAAGTCAGTGAGGAGAAAAACATGGAACAGATACACACACAGACAGAGTTTCAGACAGAGTTCTCGTCATTATATAGTAAGATATTAAGATATAGTAAGATTCCTGCTGGACTTTTAAAGGATTAACATTTCAAATGCATTCGGCAATCAATCAACAACAATCAATTGACGTGAGATACAGGCCCAGAGGCAGGCAGCACGACGTCATGCTGTGTCTCCATGATGTTTCTGTTTAGCAGTGACAGGTCTGGACCCTTTCAGGAGGTCAATTTACCAAAGAAAAGAGAAGAGACAGGGGCAAATAACTTCCACGCCTCAACTGTCACAAGAGATCCACACACACACGTGCACGAAGACAAAGCTACATCATGATTAAATAAACCCTTCTTTCTGATGCTGTCAGTCCTGCAGGTGGCCATTCCTTCTCTGTGAAGACTGAACTCTATCACTCACAGCTCATCAAACATGGTGACACTAAACATCAACGTCACTGGTCCTTTATGCCTGCCAGTGTTCCTCATCTGTCCACACATATTAAACAAATCATGGCTGATCACTCAGGCATCACTTAGGCATCGGTTAGTTCACATGGAGCACGATATGGACACTGGCATTGGTCCTCTGTCTCACACAATGGAGGCACTAAAGTGAAGAAACCGACCAAGGATCATGACTGAACTGAGAACTAAGACCATTCTTCAAGAGTTTGTCACCAACATTCTTCAAAACGTAATGGCCAACACTCTTGACAGGTGACTTATGAGGCCAGCATGTGGAGGAAACTAATGTTCTAGTGACGGACGAGAGCAGTGACACTGAATGCAACACAAACAAATACTCCACATCTTAAACAAAAAAGAGCTAAAGATAGATATTCATTCAGGAACACAGGAAGTGATCTCAGGAATCAAACACATGGAGTGCAATAACATGGACATGAATGACCGGACGCCGGAGCACAACGCAGCAATTCAGCACAGAGCAGATCGTGGGGGGCAGGAAGTCGTGCACGGAAACACAATAAAACATCTGGTTAATTTTCAAAATAAAATACATAGTGTTAACGGCGGATCATATTTCCCTGCACTACACCTTGAAAACTACATAATGGGCAGAGGCAGGCCTGAAGTCAACAGGTCAGAGTTTTTCAGACGTCATTTCACCCCGTTGACACCGTGGACGAGGAGATATTAATCATGGCAGTGCACCAAGATGTCTTCCAGCAGAGCTGCACCGCTCCGCACAGCAAATGCAGCCGGTGGGTGTTGACGGACGGCGGAGCATGCAGCGGATAACCAGCGCTGCCGTTCCGCAAAGGACACGCATCCAGTTGAAATCCGGCGTAAGCCAGAGCTCCACTGCATTGCAAAGTTGTTTTTTTAGTTACTATGGCAAAGATTACTGTGACCTGCATACTAACAAGGTGGCTAACGGTCACGTTATTTTTGGATGCAATGGCTGAAAACTGATGTTTCCAAAAATGTCCTCTCCTCTCTCATCCCACTGAAGCTTCGATTAATCTGAATATGCCTTAATGAAGAGTGAGAGTGGATGTAAATGTGGGATGTGTCCCGAAACTGTTGGTACCAAATAAACAAAAAGCTGCCAAAAAAATAAAAAAAATGAATGCAAATGAAAACAGTCAAGACCGTCTCGGTTTGACAGAGAACACTACCTACTGCACCCTCCTTCATTTACTGCTGCTAAATATTTCATGCTCCCATCCAGACCTATCTGTCAACTCTGCATACACTGGTTCTGCCTGGGCCATCTGTCTGCTCTGCAAAGACTTGCCATGTCTGCTTCATCCATCTCTTCCTGCGTTCACTTTCTCTCCTTGTGTTTGTCTTTATATCGACGCCGTTTCACACTCTTTTGATTAGAATGCAGCCAAGAAAAGTTGCTAGAACTCACAAAATAATGTCAATTTGCATTTACATGTGATTGAGTAATGATCAAATGTGGCGACACTGCATACTGATTTCTCTTTTTATCATTTTTATTCCCCTACTGATAGCTCGACAACAAAGAGTGTGCAACACTACTGTGCACTCTGTAGATTAGTCATGTCTGAGGCACCTTTACCATCCATCCATTTACTGGTTTTGCTTTGAAATATGTTTTTCTTCAGTGTATTGATTGTCTCGAGTGCTGAAATCAGTTAATCAACAAAGATGTTATGTGTGAAGTGGCCATTTACAGTGCAGCACTACAGGGTTTCTTATTTCATTCAAAAATCAAGTCATCAAGAATAAAGAAAAAGACTTAATAATCAAAGTTTCAGAGGACTCACAGTTTTTCAAAGAAGGCTTGACTTCAGTTTAGTTTTACTGTGGTGTACTGCAGCATGGCTCTGCTTATATGAAAGTTTAGTGATCACTCTGGGGTAAAGCTCGCTGGTGGGAAGCTCTGAAGACAAAACAACAACTCAAGACCATATCTGAACACTTCTTTCTGATTTATTACATTGTTCTGTGACATTGTGTTTGCACCTCAGGGCCACAACAGTTTTTGAGCTCCTGCTACTTAAAGCCCCAAGTGGGAATGGGTCAATATATTTTACAAAAGGTTGACTACCAAATTAAAAAAAACACGTGTGTGTTTTTCATCTGAGTATAATTAAAAACAAAGGCCTATGTTTACAGACATTACAAATGTAAACAGACATTTGATGATATCAGAAACCATCGGAGTGAAAGTAACAGCAGGTTCATCGTGTGTCTCATTTTGTTTGCAGATGGATCACAGATTGTGCCTTTAACAGTGCATTTACCAGGTTTATGAGGTTAGATAATCAAACCTACTGTCCAAGCCTACGACAGCAATTGGATATTGTGATATTTCATTATTTAGCAGTTCTGCTGTGGATCTTTGTAAAAATTATAATCTGCATGTGAACGAACTCAGGTTTCCAATAATTTGTCTTAAAAAAATCAATGAGTGGCAGGTGTATATGAGGGATCACCCAGCCACTGTGGCCGGTGACCAAAAAGTAAATTTTCCACCCTGATGCACAAACACAAAGAATTGAATTATGCCCTTTAGGCTCAATCACACATACACACACACACAACCTCTGCATGTACACATTCACACAAAAGCCAAATACAATACTCAATGTGTGACGAATGTGTATAATGTAAGTCTGAAACAATTCCTCAGAAACCAGAGTAACTGCATTACTGAATATAATTTGCACTGAAGCTTCTGTTAACTACATAGCATGCTGTGTTTCACAGGAATGATTATTATTGTGGCACAAGGCGCTAAGGCTTTGGACAGATGATGTGATTTGACAGGGCGGACTGTGAAATGGAGGAAGAGACAATATAGCGAGAGAAGAGAAGAGAAGAGAAGAGAAGAGACAGGCCAGAGAAGATGACAGAAAGTGTCCAAAGTCTGAGGTCATTTTGAGCTGAAATTAAACCAAAACTCTGAACAGTTTATCTACAACACATTCTCACTCTGACCTCGTCACATATCAGATTTTCTATATCGAGATATGACGTCCAAGGTACCCTGGGTGTGTTGGTTGTTGATGCTCTGGGACGCCATGTCAACTTCAGCCTGTTAATGCATTGTCTTCTTTCAAAATACACTTCTGTTTTCACAGGAAATGTACAGTTTGCGTACAGTCTCTTTCAAAACAAAAGCACTACATCGGTACAACACCGCTAATTGACATCTGTTTTCCTTCAACTACAAAAGCATGTGGTTACGTTTAGCCAACATGCATGTGTGGTTGGGTTTAGGAGGTGAAAGTCGGTGGTTGTTGGACCCATCCACCACCACTCCCACCCCACCATACTCGGACTGCTGACACCTTAACTTCCATTGTTGTCCTGCCATGTTTCCCCTGATGCCACTGGGCACCATTACACAATAACGGCGAACGGCTGCAAATCATGCCAACGTGAAAAAAGTTATTTTTTCATTTGTGTCTGATGTCGGAAGTCAAGTGCCTGATTTGACTTCAGAGTGAGACCAGGTTGGCATCGACTGTAAAACCAAACTAGCCGACCACAATGGCGCGACGTCAATGCTTCAGCATATCAACAGAGAGCATCCAGTCTATGGAGCCGACCTGACACAAGGTAACATTAACAGCATTAACATATGACTTCTAGCTGAGCTGAAGGCTCGCAAAGAAATTATGATTTTCAACCAGCTCTGTGTCACTGCAATACGGGCAGTAACGTTAAATATTAGGGAATGCACCAATTGTGAAATTCTGGGCCAATATCAATTCCAATATTTAAAATTACTATTTGGCCAATAGCAGATATCATCACATAGTCTATTTGCCAAAAAGTCAGTTACTATTTGTCTTGTACCTGCTGATTAATTTAAGTTTGTGAACATAAGCTTCGAGCCCTGTCTTTAAGCGTATCAGTGAATGTCATCTTGCCAATAGGCCGACAGCAGTCAACAGGGCATATATGGGCTAATAAATAAGTCTCTGTTAAATACAAACAAACAATGCTCAGCCTCTCTTTGGGCTGCCAGCACCTGGAGCTAATCCAACAGCAAACGTTTACAAGATGACACGAAACCCAGGGACCCCGACAGCGGAGGAGTGGGTAGCTCCCGGCCACATGGAGGGAAGCCTAACACTGTTCATCTGCACAAACGGCACACAATGCAGTGACACGGAGCTGAAAATCAGCAAAGTCTGCCTTTAAGAACGTCAATCAATATGGCGGCTCATCAGACTCTCACATTTTGACTGCAGCTTTTATTTCCTGTTTATTTTCTTGTGAAAAACGTAGCATAAAATGCTGTAGTCAATTTGTGTAAGCTCGAGCTTCATTCATGCTATTATTACGATAGTCACACACAAACAAACACAGCAACACACACACACACCTACTCCCCTCACAGTGATGCATAAAATCCTCCAAAAAACAAATTATCAGGTGATGTGAGTAGCAATTAGGGCCTGATTACTGTCGGCAATTTGAGCAATAAAAATGCTGATTTTTCTAAAAGGAAACAAATTAGTCGTTCATTAAGAGACCCGTCTTATTTTCTCTTTCACATATTTACTACCGCTCTTTGACAAAGCAAAAGTATTTCTTATCTGATCATTCAATTAACTGATGGATTTCTAAAAATAGCTGACAGCTGCAGCTCTAATATAATGCAAATTCATATGCAGCACCTCCTCATACGTCATGGTCTGAGCATTGTTTCCTTCATTCTGTGTCACGAAAGCACAAACTAATTACGCTGTTTCCCGTTCAATAAGTGAAAACGCACAAACACACACACACGCCCACCATGATAAAAAGCAATTTCTGGAGGTTCTTCTGTGTATAATGTCTACAGCCTGATGAGAGTTAAATGGGAGGGGAGCACTCTGTGGAACGGAGACGATTGAAAGATTGGCTCGAGATTACAATTTGCTGTCTGTGCTCTGAATTCTTGATGAGTTAGCGGAGAAGCAGGGGAACGTTTGAGAGAAGGTCGTCTTGTTACAACACCAACACGACAGCAAAACACAGACAGTAAAATGTAAAACATTCAGGAGCACGTTCACGGCGTTGTCTCGAAAAGGTCTTGAACCACTTTGTTTGATAAATAAGTAAAAAAACCCACAGAGGCTCATATTCCTGCTCCACAAGAGTCACACAGTCTAATTTCACACTTAAGAAACTGAGCCTGATTGGTTTTTCCAGTCCTTTGGTTTTAAACAGTTCACATGGATTTTGAGCCCTTCACATCATCACCCAACGTCAAATACTGACCGAACTGTGTTCATCTCCGCATGTGAGGAAGATACACATCGTGATAGGAAATAATAATACTGAACATCACAGATACATTTAAAGAATCTAACATATGAATGTCTTGTCACTTTTTTTTAATGAGACTTATCAACTATCAGCTTACATCTCACATTATTTGCAGGGTGCTATCTGGAGCCAAAACCTAGAAGGAGTCGTGATTGCAGCAGCATCAAAACTCAGAGCTCCAATTTATCTGCTCTTTTCAGAGATGGTGTGTGTCACAGTCACCTGCACCGACACAAACTACTTTAAGTGAGAATTAATGTGCAGACTTCTAAAGGCATAAAAAAAAATATATATAAGAGTGGTGTGTTCATCATTAGATTTCTTACAGAAGCCGACAGTCAAGTGAGTCGAGTCCTTTTTCCAGCCTGTCTCTGATTAATACATGCATTTGTATTCTGGTACTTTTCATTCCTCCTCACTCTTATTGTCGACTTCCGGACAGACAAGGTTTTGTCATCCATGGTTTTTGTATATTTATTCTAAATATATACAAGACCTCAATTAAAATGAGAGGCCTTACAGGACAGTTTTCTGAGAACTGATGTCTCAACCTAGATAACGAGAGCTCTTACATCCCAACATGCAGCTGTTCTTGCAGCATGGAACGTTCACCCAGAAGCTGACCCTGACTGAGCCTGGCTAGCTCAGGCGTAGAGAAATAAACTTGAAAGCTTGTTCAGGACACCTCACAGTGTTTAACAACTGTGTGCATGCATGGGACACTTTCTGTAAATCTCAGATGTGTGACCTAACATCAGGTATAAAGTACATGTCATTCTATTTGTGGCTTGGAGTGATTTTAGTGATGATTACATAGTTATATACTTTGTAGAGCTGTACCCAACTCAGAATCATGTCAGTCGAATCAGATTTGGCTCCCCAATACAAATATTCGACTTTTTTCTCCTTTTGAGAGTTTGAACAGAGTTCTGCAGGATGTCCAGGGTGACAACAACGTTTAAGTAACATAACAAGCAAGTCAAGTTAGCCTCAATGTAGTCTCTATATACAGACGCTACATCAGTGAATGTAGAGTCTGTAGGCTAACCTCAGAGATCTTGCCTCCAGAAGAAGAGCTGAAGAGCCCTGGTTTCTGGTTGTAGGCTGTTTGTAGTCCACGTTATATTGACCAATCATGTTTGAACTGGCTGCAGTTGTTGCCAGGTTAAACAGTCCGTGTGGTGAACTAACGAGGCGGAACATAATCGGCGTCACTGCAAACTCTGAATCCATCGCAATGGTTCAGCATGTTTACTTATATATAAACGGAAGTCGGAAACGGAAATTTGCCTCCTCCGCCCAAATCAAACCGGAACACCAAGAAATTGGGGTCTGCCCCCAGAGGCTGTATCGCCGTCTGCCGGAAGTCAGACGCAGAATACAGCCGATGGGTTCCGAGAATGGCCTCGATGAAGCCTCGTCACCCACTGCTGCATCTTTGCTGTCTTCATGACAAGAACGACAACAGGACTTTATTGCGTATCCCTCACAAGTTAAACCGAACACAACCACATCAAAAAATACTCAAACTCTTTGTGCCGTGTTAAACCTGATGATTTAACAAGACCTTCTTTAGAGATAGATTCTAGGGCTGTCAAAAGCACCATGAAATTGAGTTTGAATATTTTCGAATTTATTATTATTATTTTTATTAAATTATTATTATTATTTTTTTATTATTAAAAAAAACAAAAAACAAATATAAATAAGATGCTTATTGCTAGCACAATATGAACGTGACACTCGGATGAAAACATGCGTTCTGACTGCAATGTTTGGATACTTAAGTGCGCCTGTAGTTTTCCACCACAAGAGTGGATCCTGTTCGGCTCGTAGTGGTGTCTCATTCTGGTAACGTTTCATCTCTTCTTCAAAAAGGGTAGGCAGGGAGGCAGCAGGTGCACCACTCTCCCTGTATGTCTCCCTGAACAGGTCACACATCGTGGACAGCGCAGTGGGTGGTGTTGGCGCAGCGGGTCCTCCGTCCGTACCTCACCCTCTGTCTCTCGCAGGAATGCCACTGGATGCGAGTCCGTTGCGGAACGGCTGCGCCAGTTATCTGCTGTGTGCACAGACGCAACCAACACGCATCTGGTGGAATTTGGGGGTCTGCGTCCCTCTCTGGCCCGGCTTGTGCGCAAGCTATTTCTGCCCGAACGGGATTCGGTGATATACGACGTTATTAATAGTATGAATTATTAATGATATTCGAATTATCAAATGTAGGTTCGAACTAAAAAAAAATATATATATTCAAATATATTTCGAACTTCGAATTTTTTTTTGACAGCCCTAATAGATTCATACTTACAGTAAACATAGCTGGGTTTTTCCCCCTGGGTTCTCCCCAGGAAATAAAAATACCACTCTGCTTCACCACTCTGCTGGTCAAGTCAATTTGAGGTCAAGTCAATTTTATTTATTCAAAAAGTTTAACCACAGGCGTTCATGGTAGTGACCACAGCCCATAGAATATCCAATCAATTATCATTTTCTCTCTTTTCCCTCAGAGTTGTCGGCTCGATCGGAACAAGAACCACAAGACAGTCTGTTAATATACTGTTAGAGGAGCTGTACATTCAATGTCATCTTCAGTCTCTAGTCAAATCAGGTGATTCCCAAACTAATGGTGCAGTTGAACCAGGATTAGTCAGGCAAAATCTAGTCTATTCCACGCAGGCAGAGTTTTAAGCTGTATTATTTCCCCAAAGCAAAACTTTGTCAACATCCGTTTTACCTTATAAGATAAAGTTTTCAGTCTGTTCATCGACTTTAATTATTTTTATTGCAACACAAAGCAGACAGACTGACCAACGCTGTCGTAACACCTGTCAGAAATGCTGCATACATCTGACAGACTGAACTGTGGGCAGATTTAACGCCCTCTCTGAGGCCAGATTAATCACGTGAGCGATGAATTGATTTTATTGTTCTCATACCAAAAGTTGTATTGAAATGTGTATTTGCAAAAATTAATAATGTATGTAATAAAAGATCGATACTTGGCGTCCGTGTATCGATACAATATCGCAATACGATGCTGTATCAAGTTTACCCCCACCCCTAGATGATGAACCAAGATCCCACAACAGTGAAACAACATTCCTCACACACCATTGTATTAGTTATTTTAATAATTATCATGCTGTAATCAAACTGCCTGCACAATGCCTGCGGCACTCCAACAGTTGGGTTGAGGGAAAATCATGCGTAAAAAGTCTCCACCATCAATTTGACACAGTGCCATAATTGCATAATCTTATGACTCCGGCAGGCTATATTAAGAAAGGTGGTAATAATGCAAACGGCTTGAAGCCACAAATTCAATGCATGAAAACTCTCACACACACACACACACACACACACACACACTCACTGTACCCAAACGTGGGTGCATTCACACATACAGCCAATTAGTTTGACAGAGGAGAGCAGTGGAGTTAAGAGTAGCAGTCAGTCACTGTTGCTTCTCCACACAGCTGACAGAATAAGAGGAGAATGAGAGGGAATAAAATAATACCTGCTGAGGTTAAGACTCACACTGCACCATGCATACTAATTTACATAGATTTACATATCCTTTTTGGATAAAGGCAAATATTGTCAAACACATACACTTGAATAAAGCCCTGTCATCTTTTATAATAGTGACTGATATGACTAACGCTGTGTTCCCTCCAAATGCATGTCTTCTGTGAGGTGGGCTGCCTGTCAGAGCCCAACAAATCTGAGGGATTAATAGCATCTGGAGCGTATTTGACCGGAGCAGCTCTGTTTATTAGCTAACATCTCTATCGACACGCTAATCCCTCTTGAAACATATGTCTTCAAAGATACGGGGACATATGCAACTGAACAAAGCCTCTCTGTTGCCGTCTCAGCAAATATTCACTCTAGTCGAGCAAAATGTGAACATGTGGTGCTGCATGAGCTCCTGAAAAACAGGCCGCTCAGTCAGAGATAAAGAGGCTGAGGAACACAACAACAACGGTTTGATTTTGTTGCTCGGACCTCGTAAAGCCAACTCAAGCCAGTCTGTCTTGTCCAGTAACAGGTGCATGTGATGTTTTTTTGCAGCAGACTCTCAATGACCAGCTGCCACTCCCAGAGCTGTGCCATGGAAAACAGCACTGGGTGTCTTTATTGGAACATTGCTTAGTCACCGTCCTTTTGATGCTGCAGCAGAGACTGGCCCGGCCGTCGCCTTCTCTAAAGTCAATATTTACTACGAATACACAAAAGCAGGAAGAGATGGCAAACTGGAGAGTAGTGGCCGAGCTAATGATGCAATATAATGGTCATCTACCAATCCAAAAACAAACAAATGGACATGAACACGTTTTATACAATATGATCATTTACACACAGACATAAAAAGGTGCTTTGAGGCAGAAAGAAGAAGCGCCTCCATAGAGAATCTCTGAAAAGGCTGTTCAGCATGTCGGCCCTCCTCAGTGAGCAGGTGGGAGGTAGAGAGTGACAGTCCCCTGGCACTCGCTGCCAAGTCCTGTTTGGGTCACTTGGCTCTGACACAGTGTCTGTTTGACTGACTGTCTGGCCGACTGACTGAAGAGAATCCAACTGCTCTGCGCCACCTTTAACTCTCCTCCCAGCCATATGCCACAATCTATTTTTTCTCAGGGCGAGGGAGTCGAAGTCAATCACCCTGCCCCGTAGATTAATTTCAGTCAGATGAGTTAAAGTTCAGAACACTCAGTATGTTTATGTCTGAGCAAGACCAGTGTTGGACTGTTACTGGAAGAACACCAAACGTTAAGAATATCTCCAATGAAAAGCATTAATAAAAATATTATGTCTTGGCTTTGAACATGAAGCTCTGATAAATTGTTAAAAAAGCAGAGATACAATAAATACTGTAGTGGTTCTCCCTTTGCAACAAAACTCTCCTTCAAGATAGAGACACTCTGAATAGAGCTGCAGCAATAACATGATTAATCAAATTAGTCAAAAGAAAGAAAATGAATCACCAACTATTTTCATAACTACTTATTTTTCAAACAAAACGCCGAACATTTGCTGGTTCTAGCTTTTTTCTAGCTCTTTTCTTTGGCATTTCTGACAGTTAATGAAGAATATTTGGGTTTTGGACTGTTGGGTTGGACAAAAGAAGCAATTTGAAGACATCACTTTCGACTCTGGGGAACTTTGATGAGCATAATACTAATGTTTTGTATCTAAACTATTCACACCCTCAACGATGCAAATTTGCGACAGCTGCGTCAATTTCTGAAATAAAAGGTTTTAATAAAAGGTTTTGTTGTGATTAGTTTCAGCAGCAGCGATGCCAATTTGAGACACTACAGGTATCCTATTAACCCGAGTCAGCGTCCGTCAGTCTGTCTGAGGTCAGTTGTTCTATAGCCGCAGCTACTGTAAGCTTTTTTATTGAGTTTCTTTTTAGCAAAATGCTCTGAGTTAATTTGAGCTCCCTCTTTATGTCTGACGCTTTTACTGTGAAAGGTAAGAACAGAAGGCGTTGATCTGGTATGCTATGCATTTGTCAAGGTCTTAGTTCAGACTATGGAGCCTTTATAAGTGCAACAAGAGGTTAATTGCCTTTATTTGCTGTGTGAAAGCACTCAGGACAAAAACAGCAGTTCTAAAAGTATTTGGCGTGCACAAGACCTAACACAAGTAGTTCCCCACCGGTCAGATGATGAATTTCTGCACGGCACAAAGACAAAAATACTTGTTAAATTGGTGCAACAAAGAAAAGGACTGTGGCATTTGCTTTGGCTCATGAGGTAGAAAACCTACAACTACCAGAATGCACTGCACTGAATTGGACCAATAAACTCTAGGTAGGTGTAGGTTACATAATGTGAAATCATACGTTTGAAACAATGGCCGCCAGCTGGTAACAAACAACCTTAGAATTAAAGTAAAACGTTGAGCTAAAACAATAGGCGACTCTTGATTTATTGGTTTATTAATCCGTTTAATCTAGTTTTTTCGAGCCTCCATTTTTACTGTCAAGGAAACAGTATGGCGCCCATTTCCTGTTCACAAACCTTTGCTGTTAGGGCCATGCAGGGCACTAAAATATATTTCTGAAAATATTTTGGGTGAGAAATAGACGGCAGTAAGAAAATCTCGGTTTATATTCAACTCGCACAGCCTCATCTACCATTTGATCAGAGTTTGGTCTGAATTATTTTGCTCTGTTGACTATTGTCATTTGTGTGATCAGCTGTAAATTTTCTTCACTACCTGCCTTAATTGTATTTGTGCTTTGGCAACACATATTAATTGTCATGCCAATAAAGCCCGTTGAATTGAATTAAGAGAGAGGGGTGTGTCTGTCTGATCTGATCCGCATCCAAACTTTTTGTGTCTGCGGTGGCGGGCAATAGACAAATGCGTAAGTATAGCCTGTAGTTCAAATAACAACCTTGAGAGCCAGCAAAACTCAGCCGTACTATGCAGCTTGTGTTATCTGGTTCACCACAGTACATGCACACACTACCCACACTGCCATGATACAAAGCTGGTTGAAAATCAGCAAAGTATCCCTTTTAAATGTCTTTACTCGTCTTTGCTCTTTGTGTCTGTACTTGGGCACTTTGAGCTAAATGCTAATGATATGCTAACAAACTCATATTTTAGCAGGTGTAATGTTTACACTACCATTGTATTTTAGTGTGTCAGCATGCTAACATTTGATAGTTGGCACTAAATTCTGAGTGAGCTAAGACTGATGAGAATGACATTATCTTTGCAGATAATTGGTCATAAACCAAAAGTAGTGGACATTCATTAATTTTAACCTCTTGATATTGCGAGATGAAAAACAAAGGAATCTTTATAATTAATTCTGAGGGCAACAGGAATATTTATTCCAGATTTCACAGCAATCCATACAATAGTTGTTGAGATATTTCAGTCTAGTCTGGACCAGACACTGCCATCACTACAGCCATGCTGCCAGCACACCTAAAAATACATCAAATAATAAGTAAATACCAAGTGTGTTTACGAGTGCTGCAGCCAGTCAAAGGTATTTCATATTGTTAATGAACAAAAGCTCACATTTGTTGAAAAAGTAGCAGGCACAACAGCCAAGCTAGTCAATGGTTTCAACTCTCCAAGAGTAATGGTCGTTAATTGATCCATCACATGATTGGCACAATGACAAACACAAAAGCAGTGAAACCATTTCAGCTGATTGCCTGTTTACAGCGCCATGTGATCATCTTGTGGTCAGCTTTGTTGCTGCTGCAGTTTTAATGTCCTGGGCACTGCTGGTGAGGAAACAAACAAAGCTGAAGCGAATAAAGTCATTTGTTGGCGATGACATGTTTGATTGTGGCTCCAACCATAAATCCATGTTGGCAGGTTTCAGATAACTGGGATGTAGAACCACTGATTTACTGCTAAACATTTTATTAATGATGCTAGTTTTAATTGAGACATCTGTTCTCTGTCTTTAATGAAGTGTACAGAAACAAAATGACTGATCATCGAACTCCAATGATTCCTATTTCTCAGAAGTTGTGATTAGCCATTTCATCAACACTGTGCTACACTGGACAGATTGTTACTGGACAGATATTTCTTACTGGGCAGGTTCTCTTGATTCTGCTTCTTAATATACAGATCTCATCATTACTCTGTGTCCTCTTCACGTCCTTGTTGATGCATTTATTTGCATCTTTGACAGAATGATATCCTATGGCTATACGAGGGCTGTGTATCCATATGTACTGCATGTTTGCCTGCATGACCCAAGAGACAGAAGGATGCCCTTGGGAACGTTACGCTCCATCTGGTGACTTAAAAGTGCTGTACATCCCACAGCATCTCTTATGGCTGCGACCACACATGAACTTTGGTGTACTGATGTCAAATGATCCCATAAAGGCCAATGCAGCAAAAAGAGTTCACTGATTTGTAAAATGTTTTTTTCACCGTTTCCAAATCCAAAAGTGGTCTCTGTCTGAAAAGGGTGTCTGGTATAATCAGTGCCATTTCACCCTACACAACTGCGTCACAGACTGTATGCCAGTGTTTCCACGTCAGCAGGACAACATATGAAAACGCCCTCTGATCTGTGCAGGTTGGTGGTGCAGTGACTCACACATCATACGGCGTTTGGCATCTACTTCAAAGCAGGCAGCTGTATCTGCTCCTGCGTTTCTAGTATGGCCACTATGACTCAGAAGTTAACCGCATATGAATGTACAGAAAGCTGGAAATCAAGTCGTTACAGTGTGGATGTGAGCCAGGGTTTAAGGCTCCGCAGAATGGGTTAATGGAGGGATGTGTCACTGAGGCTTACTGTTTGCCATCAGGTTTACTAGTTTGCATAGCTTGAGGCAGAAATAAAACTCTGGTTGTAAGAATGTGTAAAGGTGTGATGTGGCTTTACATGTGGCTATTTGCAGCTTTTAAAAGATGCAGAGAGGTAAGACTGACACTACATGGCAAAATATATCCAGGCATCTCATAACTGTAACAGCCTCCACTCGTCTGCCAAGGCTTCCACAAGATTTTGGAACCTGGCTGCAGAGATTTGCTCCCGCTGAACCAAAGGAGCATTAATGAAGTCTGGCTCACAGTCGATGTTCCAGTTCATCCCAAAAATGCTGGATGGGCTTGAGGTCAGGGCTGCAGACCAGATAAGCTCCCCCACACCAAACTGGAGAAATGCATTTCTTTATGGAGCTGGCTTTGCCCAAGCGGGTACCGACAAACAGGAAAAGATCTGTTTTGCCACAGCGTTGGAGGAACAGTACGGTCTGAAATATTATTTGATACATGACACAGCGACACATGAAATACCATGCGATGTCAGCGGGTGTGATGATGAAAGCGACGTACTTGAAATTAACCACTTTTTGTTATTCACAGAAGAAGCAGGTATGAAATATGGCTGGCGAGGAGGAAAAACCTTGCGAAATCGTACGGGTACACCCCCATTTATATGACAGTTCTAGCGCCCTGTACTCTAATAAAATAGCAGCACTAGCTAGCTACAGCAGTACTAGCTAGCCGGAATGTACCGGTGACTCTGCTACCCCCTATCACGCGAGCAATGTATTGCATTTCAAGTGTCGCCCGCGTCGCTTGCATTCAATGTGTTGACTGTGAAAGGAGTTGCATTGCTCGCGTCCCTTGCGTCACTTGCTCGGGTTGCGTGTGTTGCCTATGAAACGGCCCTAACCCTATTATTGGCCGTCTGGATAACTGGGATCACGAAGCTGGTTATCAACTAGCTAAGTCAACTCTGGGTTTTCCTATCCAGCCACAAGCGTGTTCATACAAAAGGGTCGGGGTTGTTCTTATGAGTGTTATGAACACTGAAGAAGGCTCGCACACTGCAGGGCTCCTATTAAGTGAATTTATTTCACCTTGTGATGATGACGTTTCGAGCCTCCGCTCTTCATCAGATCAATCATCAGTTTCTTTTGAGGGACATCATTAGAACCAGTCAGTACGTTTACACGACATCAGAGAAAACGTAGTCTGACAAAAACTGGACCAGATACACGTAAGCATGTTAATCCGACTAAAACTGAACTGAATTTCTCAAAGCAGACACACACACCTAGACAATGCGATTAAAAGTTGAATTCCTCCTGTATGTATACAGTCAATCAGACCCAAACTGGCCGAGGCGCTCTGAGCATGCTCAAGTTTCTGGCCCCGGCTTTGACCCGGAAGACGAGTAGCATTAAATGCGTAACAGAAGAAGAAGCTGGTAACAACATGGTCAAATCTACATCTTGAGCCGTGCATTTTTGGATGGACAAGAAGACACAGTTCATGCTGTGTCAGCTGAAATAATTAAATATTTTAAAATACATGGACGGGAGGAAACACAGAACGACGTTACAGCTCAACCAGAAAAAGGTCCAACACTAACAAGCTGAAAAGGGGCATATCTCCACCTATCGTAGAGGAGTCGCACATACTTAGGTCAATAAATGGATTCCCCTCCTGTGCTTGTATACTGGGACAAGGACAAGAAGTCCAATGAAATGGCCTAGTCAAGCTGTAACTGTAGCTTGACTTGACTGTGCATGTAAACTTACAGAGTGACACTGATTACCTGCAAGAATGGGGCTTTATGGGACAGCAAGTCACTTTCACAGCCTATGTGCAGGTATTATTATGACTTCAATCCAGAGTGAGGTTTTTTTTTTGCTATTTAGTTGGATGAAGAATCTACTTTGAATATGTCACACACAAACACTTCAAAATAGCCTAATGCCAGACTGTTAGTTCACTAATGAGTGGAAAAAGTAAAATGACTGATGAGGTCAGTCTGACCCAAATGTTGTATTTATAATCACGGGGGCTAATTACCAGTGTGTGAATTATTTTCCTTTAGTTTTTACTTCCAGTCATTATAACACAGGTGTCTCACTGCACTGATTGAACCAAAGGGGAAAAATCAGCCACACTCTCGGCTATCACAGCAGGGACAAAATAAACTTTGCACAATTAAAAAGCAGTTAATTTCATCATTAAGTGTTTAGTGTATCAAACGATCTCTGTGTTGGAACAACAGAATGAGTCTATTGATCTATAGAAATATATTTTTACCTGTCACCCCAGACTTCTGTCTATGTTTGGACACTTTGGTGTCTGACAGGTCAGTGGTCGGGAGTTGACACGGTGATTCATGCCAGTACAAAGTGAACCAGCTTTGTAGTACTGAAAACAGAGTTAACCCTAAAGTTAGCAGCAGTTTGTGACCCGCGGGGTGGATAAGTCCTTCCAGCTGTTCAGAGCAAGTGCAAACTTAAGACCCAGCAGAATGATCGGTTAAGTTTCACTTTCAAAGCACCTGACGTTCTGCTGCTCAGTCTCTACCTGGAGTGCGCTCTGTGCTCTGACAGTGTGGTGCCATAAATAAATGAACGTATATATATTCAAATAGTGCTCTTACTGAATGGTCCAGCTCCTAAAATAGAAAATCAATTTGTGGTGCCACAAATAAACCGAGATCTATACTAACTACAACAACAAAAGATAAGCATCTCGGCCTTGTTGCCCAAGATGTGAGACAATGAACAGCCGCATCTGTGAATGTCATCTTATTTGCTGATGGGTCAATGGCAGTCAACAAGGCAAATATTGCTCCATAAATTGGTGCATCCCAGTGGTAAACTTCTGACACCAGTAATGCTGGAGGCCATGTTGGTTTCACACTCTCCTCTGTGCAGTCAGTGACCTCTGACATGGCTCCAGGTGCTCCCTCTGCCCTCTTTACTACTGCTGGTTCACTAACACTGCAATACACTCACTCACACACATCCTCACCTGCAGGAAGCCACCCGAGACTCACACACCACACTGCACCGCCTGTATAATTAATCTCACCAAATTATACAAGGCCCGCTCTATTAGTCATGTGGACTTTGATTGGGATGTAAAATTAATAAAACCATCAATTAGGCTCTCTCCTCAGCTCATTTATAATAAAGAGAGCTCTGGATAAAGTGAGCTCACTTCATTATTCCTGAATTTAACAATCTCATCTTTGCACTTGAGCAGTGCCCGCAGTCAGATTATGAAGTTGATAATCAATGATGAGAGAACTCTGCTCACTTACTGAATTAGGTCTTTAACAGATGGATAATTTCCACTCTTCAGACACAGAAAGGCTCCCAGAGCTGGAATCTGAGGGCCTACGGGGCGAGCTCTCTTTTGCTTAGAAACATACACTCTCTCTATCTCTCTCTCTGTCATACACACACGCACACACACACACACGCACACACACACACACACACAGTCTTTCTGGCTACAGTAGATTGCATTTCTGAAGGCAGTGGGTGAGTTCTAATCAATAGCTACCCAAACAGTCATATATTATTTACAATGGCAGTCTGTTTAAAATAATCAATATGGAGGCTTTCACCACCCACCTGTTAGTGACTCAGTTTACTGAGGCTGCAGCTCAGACCATGACACAGTGATTTCTGAAAGCAGCATATGTACTGGTTTAACAGGACTCCCAGTTACAGAGGACCAGGCCTTTTTACTGGTTTGCTTTCGATCTCTCCAACTTTGTTATTAGTATTTATTTATTTAACAAATAAATTCCTTACGTGCACCAAACTTTGTAAAATACTTACATACAAATTTATGTGTAGCCATTTCTGGGACATGTTTTCCTGATGACAGTTTAAATTTTGTATTTAACATATGAATTAAAATCACTGGTGCATGTTATGTCTTTGCAACTTATGCAAGTTTATATAGACTCACGTGAGCGAAAGTGTTTTAACAGAAAATTTTGCAGCAGGAAAATGCTTCCGTACATACTTCAGTTGATCTAGAAAAATCCTTCATGAATTTAGGGTTAACATTCTAGGTATATCTTTTGTCATTTGGATTGTCTAGTCTATCGTGTAATTTTATTATGTTGGCCTCTTCTGTACCATTACATGTGTTGCATGTTTGTCCACTAAGAGGGAGGGATGCTCCTCTGTTGCTCTTCCAGAGTTTTCTTCATTTTTTATCCATTAAAAGGTTTTTTGGGGGGAATTTTTCCTTGTCTGAATATTTAAAGCAGCTTTATAGATCCAAATATGTTTGTGCATGTTGTTAATTATAGTTAGACAGAAAGAAAATCAGAATCAGCAGATCAGACTTAAAAAAAATCTGAAATAAGCCAAGAAAATTACAATCAGTGCGTCTCTGAGAATCAGTACTGAGGATGATTTAAGTGGCTTTAGGGTTGTTAGTGCCTGTACATTTTGTATGTATCTTCATTTCATAATGTACACAGAAACTGTATCCTCCCTTATGATTCTGTGAGTGGCATCTGTCTGTCTCTTGTCAGCATTACCTTTCAGTACCTGTTTCTACAAATAGAGTACATAAAGTAAAAGTGCATTTTGAAATGACTGACACTGCCTATCAAAGAGCAGCAGGGAGGGAGCTTATGATACTGAATAACATGTCTGCTGCCAATCAAAAGACCTTATAACAGGGCTGAGTATCCAGACGCTGCTATAGGCGCTCTCAAAATTAGCCGGAGGAAACGGGTGTCAAAATGTCAAGTTGAATTTTGTCATCTTTTCTCCACACGGAATCATTCAAGTTTTGGTGCAGTTGCTTATTATAGACCTGCAGACCTGTGTTAGACCCTCCGTGCTTCTTACTTCAGCATTGTCAAAAGAATAATTGGAGCAATTTTTCAGTTGTACCGAGGCACAGAATGCGCCATGGCCAGGTGAACTGACAGGTCAGCAGGGGGAGGCAGAAAGAGACAGAGAGACGGGTAGAAGGAGCACAGACAGGCAGAGACGCAGACAGAGCTCGAAATAGACTCTAAACCAGGTGGTCAATGAGGATGTCACCATGTGCGTAAGAAATGAGGGAGGCAAAAGACATGAGCGTGCAGCATGAGAGGGACTGAGCCCAGGACTATAATAGCAGTAAATGAAAGTGATGAAGCCAAAGCGACAGGGGCTACGTTAGACTGCTCTGCAGTAATATGCTACAATTGGAAGCAGATGAATTTGGGCTCCAGCTTTATTAGCCCCTGGACCCTCTGCAGCGTCATGGAGAGAGCAGATAGAGCCCCTATTAGGTTGTTTTTCCTCCCAAATTTCCTAAAACCTACTTTTTAAATTTTGCCTTGTTTAGCCAGATTTCAGTGGATCAATTAGGTGTTCTGAACCAGTGGTTCCCAACTGGTCCAGTTAATAGTTCAAGGTCCACACAGTTTAACACATTCAGCGTCATATGTCATACGTTTGGCCATGTCCTCGAGCTACTTTACCGTCTCTGTTAACTAGCTGTCCCTTAGTCACTCAATTTTTGGCAGGAAACGGCACTTCAAAATAAAAGCACTGTGCCGGAAATTGGCTGAACTTCAAAATTTCATTACTGGTGTGTCACATTCGACCTCTCGGACGGGCTGAAAAAGAGGTTAGTAAACAGCAGAAAGCAGAACAGAGGCCAGTGAAGATGTTACAGTGGTTACTTCTTTTACATCTTATTTATTCAGTCTGCCAAACTCAGTGCTGACTACATTGAGGACTATGTTCGAGCACTGCTTGGACAGAGTCAGATGGTATTTTGTGTTTACTTGTAATGTTACTCAACGCATGAGTCGACAACGTGAACCTTAAATTTCACTGTGACAACTTGGGACTTTTAGTAACGAGTGGATCTTTAAGCATTAAAAAATATATATTAATTTCAACCTTTTTATGTGAACTGCATATATTCTAATCTTCACTTGGTGAAAACACAAGCGTCACAGAGCGTCTTTCCTGTGGGCTACAGCAACACTAAACCCCTGAGCTTGCCTGAGAAGGACTAAATGCACAAAGCTGCTATTTTTAAATATCCCATGGAGAGAGACTCTCACTGCAGCCTGTTCTATTTTGTTCTGAAAATGTGGGCGTGCAGCCTCGTTCTGTGGACGATAAACCAGGTGCAGACTTCCATCTGTGTCACCGCTGATGAGGAAATACAGCGAGTGCTGGACGGAGCAGTGAGTGACAACAACCCCGCCCACATTTAAGAGGACTGTCTGAACACACCGAGGGTCTAGGTACCATGTCTGAAGGCTCACTGCTGGTTCCAAAGGTGCTGGACTGAAAGGGTTTGGTGGAAACGGGGCTTTATCACAACCAGGCCTGCTGTGATACTCTTTGCATGAGGATCTCTAATAATCTCTTGTAATTATCATGTCAGTTTCACCTCCTATAATTTGGATATTATATGTTATTAACATGCTCCTACCTACAATTATTACTACTACTATCATCTGGGATACATTTCAGCTTAAACCCTGATCTGTCCATCTGTCTCTCCTCCTCTCTGCCTTCAATCTTCCTCCTGTTTTGCACTTTGATTATATCTGCCAGTTCCTTGAACACACCACACAGCTTCATCACTTTCCTTTAGCTCCTCATTACGCGCCCATCCTTATTTATTTCTCTCTTTCTTTCCCACTCTAACATCCATCTCTCCCCCACCTCTCTCTCTCGCTCGCTCCCCCTTTTTTGCCCAGTGGTGATAACGAGAGGCAGATTGTGACCTGCAGGCTGAGCTACTGTACAAACACAACCACACTACATTAGGTACCAATATAAGCTGTAGTAATTCATGCTCTGAGTCGACCTTTTTTCCACTGTGTATAATGTAGATCCAAATCAAAAAAACGTATCTCGTGTATTCTCCCATTTTTAAAGCACTCTGGTTTGCGCTGTGATTACGGTTTTGACATTTCCTTTCAGCAGTCGGCTCATTAATGCTGTCGGTGGAACTATATTTAGATAAGCGACCACATGTGACCACTGTGATCGTTATCATTCGTCTCATTCACTGTACTCACCTCAGCTGGTTTCCATTCGATCGTACAGCAACATCATACATCATCTGTGCAAACCAGACCTGCGTTATAACCATGGTCAGTGTGGTCATCTCAATCTGCCACTAAAGCCTTTATCATCCTCACTGTCATTATAACGATCAATAGCCTCTGGCATTAATGACGTTATGTACTCACTGCACAACACTACGAAACAGGCCGTTCAAATGTTACTGCGGTCATCTTGAGTAATTTGCAAACATGAAATACTGTCTCTCAGACAGCGATGCTGATACAGCGAGCAGCTTCTTGACAAAATGCCACTGAGGATCTATGGGAGTTGGCCTCTGGACTTACTTAAATGAGCTTTATGTCACAGCAGTGCTAACAGCTTGGCACTAAATATCACATCCATTTTGCCCGGAGCTTATTATGACCCTGAATCATAGTCAATAAAGTAGCACCACATCAAAGATTATAAACTGTGCTCTATTGATGTTTTTTCCTTTTCTAAAAATCGACCTTGTTTTTTAGGGGCACTTGTGTCAGCGTGTCGATCGGTCCACACTTTGCTCCAGGCTGAAATATCTCAACAAATATCTAATGGATCGCCATGAAATCTTGTACAGAGACTTATAGTCTCCAGAGGAGGAAACCTAACGACTCCTCTGACACCATTAGGTTGACATTTTCAGTAAGGTTACGTTACCAAGGTATACCATGATGTAAAAATTGACAGTAATCATAGTGTGTATATTTGCTTATCAGCAATATTGAAAAAATGCAACTGGACATTGAATCTACCCTTCATTTTAGTTATTTTCTAAGGGAAGACTTTTTACATTAACGTCCATCAACAAAATGGATTCAAGTTTCATTTAAAGTAATTAACGTTTGTTCAACCAACAATCTCATGCCGTTGCAACCCTACTTTTCAGATTGATGGGAAACGTCTCACCAACTATAGAATGATTCTGCACGACATTTGGTTAAAATATCTCCACATACAGGCCCCACTGGATGAACTGACACAGTGTAGAAAAGAGCTCCATTGAAAGATCCCAAGCCCATACATAGAGTCAACTTTCTCATTGTGCCTACAAAGGCTTATATTTCGGAGACAAAGTCAAAAACGACCCTTCTGCCCGCCCTCCTACTTTATCACCTATGGCCATGCAGTTCAGAAGATAAGATCAGCCAGTGCTGGGCACATATGCAGATTCTGGAGGAGAAACTTTACTTGCCAACGCGTTAAATAGCATCACTTCAGTGTTTTGGTACAGCTAGTTTTCAGACCTGATGCGAACCATACCTGAGTACATATAAACCGTACTCAATACCACCTTTTCAAGTGGACTCAGGTATGGATTGATGAACTGTGCTCGGGTGCAGTAAACAGCGTTCACACTAATCAAACCAAATGGACTTTCCATTTTTTATCTGGTGTAAAATATGATGGGTGTAGTTTGCCCAACCACAAAGTGACAGAGCCTCACCTCACCACTATTAGGCCTATCATTACATCTGTTCCTGCCTGACGTGCAGCCAGGAGGGGGTTTAAGCACAAAGCGCCACGGGGGAAACACACACCTGAGACAGGGCAATGCTTCACCGCTAATCTGTGCTGTCAAACATACACAGGCGCAGATGCACACACAGATACACAAACACAGGCACGGGGAAGTGGTGACAGGCTTTTTCCCTACAGCCCCAGAGCCTTGTACACTCATTGCTCACTCACACACATGCATGTAGACATGCATGCCCAAAATCAAGTGGATAACAAGAGGAGAGGGTGGGAGGCAACTAATGAACGACTAAAGGAGAACAGCAGGGAGGGATGAGGGGTGTGAGATCATTTTGAGTTCTCTCAGCTGTTACAGAGACAGAATGTAATATACCTTATACTTCTCTGTGGCAAAGTGAGTAGCGCATGTGATAAGTTTGGAGATGAAGGAGGAAGATCTTTAAAGTCAAGATATGGCGCAATACTCCATCAATACTATCAGTCTTTCATATTCAAAGATTTTCTACTAATACACTTGCTGCAACTTTGAGATCTTTTAATAAATCCCTGACATTTGTGCAGAACTGGCAACATAAGACGTAAAGACAGCAGCTTCCCTGCAGATTTAATTGTCTTCTATTCTTAAAACAGTGTAGGTGTGACAGAGTAACCAGGGAGAGACAGTCTGACACCGGGCTGAGGCTTGGATAAATAAGGGGTTCATGTGCAGGCAATTTGGACACAAATAAAATGGAAACATGTAAGATTTGTCGTTTGTTAACAGCTGGATCTCCCTGTTCGAGAATTTTCTTCATCAGTAAAGTTTTTGAACGTAAAAAGAGACACCTCAGGTGAAAAAGTTCTCCATGCACTGGTCAATTTTTTAGATTTTGGGCCATTTTGCTCCTTAACATGTCTTCTTTCAGACTGGTGGAAAGGAAACGTCCAAAATACACATTTAGGTTTATTTTAGTTCAGATTTCTGATCTGAGAATGTATGAAAATAAGCACATATTTAATTAGATAATGTCTTATTTGCAGATTTAAACAGACTTTTTCAGAAAACTTACCACAAAAATAATTGTCTTAATGTGTGAAATTGACCGGGGATGTTTAAGTTTAGTTAAAATTTTTACCCTAGTTGCCTGAAAATGTATGAAATTTTACAATGTATGACTGTTTTCTCAAAATTGGTTTTATCTCACACTCTGAGTCAGAAATCTAAACTTCAGTCACATGCACAGACACCAAACTTTCCATTTAATTCCTATCTATTTTCTGAAGGTTTTACAGCAGGGTTTGTTCATATATCATTCATACTATGACTTATTTACCATTTTATTCATAAAAAATATGGTGATAAAAGATTTCTTTTGTTGTAGCTGTTGTCAGTATTTTGTTATTTATGGAGTGATAAAAAATAGATATGCAAAACCCCCTCTGTAAAAACTTTCACTGTGATATGTTCACAAAATGACAAGAATTTTGAGAAAACTTGCACAAATAATGTCTTAATGTCAGTAGACAACTGGGAAAGTTTACTGGTAATATCTATTAGTAGTAGTTTTTTTTACCCTGGTTGTCTATAAATGTATGTTAAGGCTGTTTCTCACACTCTGAGCCAAAATCTCTACTTCAGTAATATCTAAACTTTCCAGCTTCAGTCCCATCTATATCCTGAAGGGTTTTACAAATGGGGTTTGTTCATATATCATTCATGGCCTCATTTATAGAAAGTTTTATCCCTAAAAACAAGGTGAAAACATTTTTTTTATAGCAGTTGTCAGTATTTTCTGATTTAGGGAGCAATAAAACAAGATGTGCAGTAAAAACCTTTGACTTTAATATGTCGACAAAATGAAACAAGACTCTTGAATCTGGCTTCAGTTTTTTTACATCTGGAAATGTATGCAAATCACCTCATATTTAACTAGATGTTGTCTCATTTGCATATTTTAACATAAAATGCCGGAAAACTTGCAATATAAACTTGATTTTCTAACAATAAGTAATAAACAGGGGAAGTTCCATGGTGATACAAATAAAGAGAAGGAGCGGGTGCTCGCAGGCGGGTGGCAGGTCCAGACGTCCACGTGACGAGCAGGGCTCTGGCTCTAACCTGATTAGGACCAAGTCAAGACCCACTCAATTAATAGGACCACTTGACTCATGCAGTCCCACACAGCTGTTGCCCTTTCTAGGAAGTGCAGCAGCAAATGAACATTGAATGAGCTTTGCATGAGGTATATGGTTGTGTCTAAGGAGGACTTATTCTCTCCTCGGTTTCCTCCAGACTGTAATTATCACATATCAACAAATTCAAAATTATGATTCTAATGAGACCTCTGCATGAATCCGCTGATTGCAGAAGGAAAAGAAATAAACATAAATTTGCACGGTGCTTCGTCAATTAACAAATTCTCTATTTACAAGGTGTGTATGTGCGAGTGTGTATGTTCTATGTGTTCTTTTGCTCAGGCTGTTCTGAGAGGTGTCGGCTACAACATTCGTCATGAGAGGGGTCTATAAATAATAACCTTTCTCCGAGTGTGTGATTCAGAAGCTGTGAGGTAAAACTGCAATGTGATGCAGCACTTCATGTCCATATTAAGGTGTGTGAATCTACGTTTGCCCCTGTGAACAGTCACGCACACGTCTTTCATGATCACTCTCAGGTCAAGTCGGAAAAAATCCAAACCGCAAACTTGCTACTTGTTACTTGTAGTCTTGGCGATCTTCTGATGCATGTGTCGTGAGCAGCTTAAGATACAATCATTTTAGAGTCAAATGCACAGGAATTGCCTCGATGATACAAATTCCTGCTGTAATCTCATTCTAACAGTGTAATACTACGAGTCTGACATGTGACATGAATCTCTTTCAGCATGTTGAACTGATTAGATTGTGTGCATTCACTGGGGCACTGATGTGTGGAAGGTTTCAGGTAGGGCTGCATCAATGTGAAACACTATCCGTGCAGATAAGGGCTGCAGCAAACACTTCGTTTAATTATAAATTCCTCTGTTGATTACTTTTTCCAAATTAATCAATGACTCATTAAGACTGCAAAAGGTCAGAAAATGGACATCAGTTTTCCAAAACCTAAAGGTAGCACCTTCAAGTTGCATTTTCTGTCCACGAACCTTAAAATCAAGTGTCTGCTTTGACTTGATCCATCAACATTAAATAGTTTCTTGGTTCATGTAATTATAAAAATGTATTCTAAGCACCACCGGTAATTTCATTCAGTCCCTGGTCTCATGTTGTCTTACAAATAAATGAGTCAATAGGGTATACAGATTTTAGATTTGGGAAAAAGAAGCACTTGTATCAATTTGGTACTCGGTATCAGCAGGAGACGAAAAGTTCGATCGGTGCAATCTCTACTTTCAGGTTTAAAAGGAACTGCTAACAGTGAAAGGCACAAGCCTCGGAGCATTTATCCAAACTGACTGGTGCTTTAGTGTATTAGCAAGGTCTCCATCAGGCAATCGAACACCTTGCTGGAGCTTGTAAAACTCACTGTGCAGTCTGATTCCATCCTGCATCTGAAGCCAACAAGAGTTCGACGTGAACCCTTTTACTCAATCTTTATTTATGTGTTGTGTTTGAGCCACAGCCAGTGCACAAAGCAGTGCAGAAAGTTGTTAGAGCCCAGTGGACATGCATCAGACATGACTGATGCTATAGTGGATTAGTGATGGGCAAAAAGGAAAGAACAAATCTTTTTTAACCACTTTTATTGTTTCCTTTTTTTTAGTGTTCGGTATCTAACAGGTCAGCCTGTCTAACGTCAAAGTGCAGTCATGACTTCTTTTCCCACATGCTGTTATCATAGGGTACTGTTGCCGGCTAGGATGAGTGAACGACAGACAACTGAATCTGCCTTGATTTGACCCCCGATGGTGCATTCATGGTCTCCTCGGACAGTCGACGTCTGTGAGCTTTATGTTGTGATGTGAAAGCAACGTGGAGGCTACAAAGTAAATGTGTTGTAGTTTATTGCCCAGAGTGCTCAAACAAGATGTTCATAATGAAGGAAAAAAGTTGAGCCATGAAATATGATCGGAAACCCATTTTTCAGATTATTCTGAGACCACATGAATGCAGCGCGAGGCTGCAGAGGTAACTGCAACTTGCCCCTCAAAGAACAATAGATGGTTGGCCAGCGTACACAGCCTACCTACATACAAGGGGAGCACTAAATAAGTGCATTGAAATTAATATCTTATCTTTATTAATGTAAACGTATACATGATGTCAGAGACACCATACCTTGCAAAATGTATCAAACCCAAAAGGTCTGAAAGGTTGGTGTATTTACATGTGTCAACTCAAAGGAGCTGATACTGTAAAGACAATCAGTGCAGTCAGAGACCCTCGCTTCAAACAATTACATTGGCTGTTCTACGAGAAAATGAACAGCTGAGACAAAATGTGGGTCGGTATGTGCAGCTTGTGACTGTAGTGAAGCACTTGCTTTGCATCTAGTAAAGCGGCCTGACCTACAGCACAGAAACACTGCTTGCAATAGTCCACGTTCCCACTTTTCTTCACTCTCCCTCTAAAGTCAGTTCAGGTTGGGTTGATCTTGTTGTGAAATATCAAAGCTTCAAATATTCATAGGTAATATCACTGAGGCTTCAAAGCCACGAAATGATATTCCAGATCCAGACAGCCCTGGTCAATGGCTCCACATCAGAGGGTGTGTGGAAAGGAAAGCCGACAGAGGGCTCTTGGCTGTGTACATAGACCCTGTTGACCTCCACCCTCCCTCTGGTTCTCTGGCAAAGGAGCAGACCACAGCCGGGGTCAGTGGGGCTTGCTTGAGGCTGCTACGGGGAACCAGAAGCAGAAGAAAGGCGGGAGGTCTGCAGGGTCCGTGCCCACGTCTGAGTGCCTGCTGTCAGCTGTCCTACAGTGTCCACACACGCCTGGATGTGGAGCCTCCATCAGGCTCTGCTCATACCCGCCACGACTGCACCTCCAAACCAGATTTTTACAAATTAAATAAATATGACAGGTTTATAAAGTGATGTTTTGTGATCAATCAAATATTAACAATCTTAAATTTTCATAGCCCTGAACAAATTCAACACTTTTAAATTGCTTCACGTGAGCATGGACAACTGATGGACGACCAGCCAACAGAGCACAGCAGAGCATCCCTCCCCCGTCCAGCCGCCTTTAGCACCAACCACCACACATGCACATGCACATGCACACGCACACGCACACACACACACACACACACAGCTGTGAGTCCAATTTGATGGAGGCATGAAACTGGTCTCTTCTGCTCTAAACTTGGAGCTTAAGGGCCCCAGAGATTTCCAAGAGCGGTGCCAACGCTGCCAGCTAATATTCTTCAACAGGAGAGAATGAAGAGCTTCCAGGTACGGGATCTGGCAGAGATGAGTGGCTTTTTAAACTAATCATGATTGCCTTTGATTCATAATCACAACAAAGGCCTTTCTGCACACACACTGAGACACAAAGCCTCCATCTCCTCCACAGACAGACACATAACTGGCCCTCTCCTTCATTCTCTCTCAAGTGTCTGATTTAATGAGGAACTAATGTCACCATTTAAAAACACATAGCTGCATGTTTGTCACAGCGAGACCCGTAATGGATTTATATTTAGACATCCAAATATCCCTCCCTCCTCCCCTCAGAGCAGCTACACACATTCTCCCATCACACACCCGCCCTCCCCACCCCCACAACCTCTCATTTCACCCCCACCCTTCTCCTCCACCTCCTCTGACAAGCAGAAAGGCCACGATGAATTCTTGACATCCATGCGAGTTAATTACAATGACTGCACATGTACTGCTGGAGATGTGTAATTATCGGCACCTCGGCAAACGGAAGGCCTGTGTTTTAGCCACTCCAAGAAAAATAGCACGACCACTTCTAGACGTGGTGAGAGCTAATCTGCAGAACATGATCGTTTCTACTGTTTGGTTTGTGTGTCAGCATGTGTGAGGGCAGTGTGTGTGTGTGTGTGTGTGTGTGTGTGTGTGTGTAAAGGGGGGAGGGGGGATGTACATGTGTGTGCATGTCTGCAGACTAAATGAAATGATTATAGTGTTTGAGACATGAAGTTTTTGTAGACTGTTTATCATATGGCACATAACAGTGGGGACATGAGTGTGATGATAAAGGACAACGCAGCACAGAGGAGCTATTTGTTTCTTTTTGTCCCCACAGCAGATCCTCAGTAAGAGACGCCACTAACAACCCACTTTGCCTTTCAAAGTCGGAGCATTTAAATGTCCTGTCGACGAAAGCAAGAGGCAGTATTACTGTGTTTTTGTCAGGAGAGGAGAGGACTTGGAAAAACCTTGAGTGAGATCAGGATCTGCCTGTAAGCGACTTGCTCCCTGCATGGTCGAATAATCTCCTCTATCATGCTGTCACACATAACTGGTTTGGGGAGGGGGGGCTCGCCCCACTCGCAGACTCACACAAACTCCTGTCGTCCTGAATATTCAACGCAGAAGGAGAGACGAGTGGCCCAAACGCGATATAAGCATCTCTCACCCGCCCACCTACCCAGCATGGGCCCAAACACACACGGGCTGCTCATCGCATCTGTTCACAAGACACCCTCGCCAAAGGAAGAAAAAAAAACTGCTCTGTGTATCCTACCTCTCTCTCCCCAGCAGCATTGCTTAAAGAGCGTTGTGATGGAGATCAGGATAAAACAGGCTCAGCTGGGACGTGAGGCACAGAAGCTCTGAGTTTGGTGTGTAAAAGAGACGAGTGCAGCCTGGACATGTGCGCAAAGGAGACACAATGGCCACAGTGGTGCACAAAGGAACTGAGGGAAGCCTCGGTCACACAACTACAACAGCTGGCAAAATCTCATGCAACCCTCAGCTGCAGCAAACATTTCGTATCCATCACTACACTGCCATCCCCAAGAAAACCAGACTACTGCTCATGATGCATGTGTAGAACTTAATTATTTGAAATGTGCTTTGTTTGTAGCCCGTCATGTAAAAGCATGGTTTGACCTCTTCTTGTGCAGACAGGTGCACATTATATCATCCAATAAAATACTACATTTTCCTTTTGTAGACTAACACACTGACAGACTATCCCTTTAATTTATTAGGCAGAGTGAAAATCCTTTAAACTTTCAAAGTTGTATTTTTCTGTAATATTTCTAAATGTGCATACAGGCTCAATTTGCATGCAAAATTCCATATTGCATTTTTTTTCTTTCATGCACGTTTGAAGGTAAGAAATACATAAAGTAAAATATAAAGTAAACAATATCTTAGCTGTGCATAGAGGGATCATCATCGTTTGTTACTCACGGGTGCCATCGAAGCGGGTGGCGATGGTGTCCAGGAAGGTGTTTTGCGGGGCCAGCAGCCCTCTCATCACCGGCATCCTGCTCCGGGTCGACTGGGTCCTCCTTCCTCGGCGCCCTGGGGCCGCGCTTGAGTCCTGCTCAGACCCGAAATTAGGCAGGAAGCGAGAGGTGCCCGGTGCGCATCCCAGCCCCTGGAGAAGCGCACCGATCCGAGATACGCGGGGTGACTCCACCTTGGCACCGCGGGGGTTGTGACCATAATCAACTAAGCACAGAGCGAGTATGAACCGCGGGATGCACCTGTGCACCTTCCAACGGAGGAGGAGAGAAAGGAAACTAAATAAAACGCCAGTGGGTTGTGTGCGCCGGAGAGAGATGAGGATGGATGGAGAGGCTGCAAGTTTGAGATGCTGATGGCGCGTGGAGTGAATCTTATCGCTGCAAGCTCCTCCTCAACTCTCCCCCTCGCTCCCTCTCTCCCTCGTTGCGTGGTTATCTTGCCACAACTGAGAGCAGATGCAGAGTCACATGACGCCTTTCAGGTCTTGCCAAGCCGTGGTCCTGTTTGAAAGTGGAGGTGGGAGACAACAAAGAGATGCTGCTCTGGAAGCCGGTGGCCTTTCCCCCTGATGTGGACCGCTCTGCGTAAAAGGAAAGGAGATCTAGTAGGCGGTGTGCGGATCGATAAGAGTCTTCTTCATCTGCGGTGTGCAGGAAGGAAAGACTGGTTTAAAAAAAACAACACGCTGTATATTTAACTGAAAATCCCACCTTATTATGGCTACTGTCCTTAATTTAATTCCCGGAGTTATGAATGAGCGTGGAATTATCTATATGAGAATTTCTAATTGATTTATATTTTATGAGATGAGCATTAAATATGTGAAGCCGAGATGATGACTCTTCATCACTGCTCCTCGCCTCTCCTCAGGACCACATGGCCTCATGCAGGTGGAGATATCAAGAAGCGCTTCAGTCCTCGTTGCGCAGTGAGATTCCGCCATCTTCTGGTGACGCAGCGCAATTTCAACGCACCGTGTGCATTTTTCATACGCACAAGACATACAGCAAGAGCCATGATGTAAAACTTTGATAGATACAAATAGAATCTTGAGTACAAGTTTGAGTTTGTCATGTGATCACAAAAAGAAGAGGACATATAGTTTATATCAAAACTGTGGTTAAACATGCTAAAAATGTGTGAATGTAATTATTTAGGTGTACAGTAGGGGTGCAGATTGTAAGCATTTTTTTTCCTCAATCAAAGCTCACAGCACCATATTGCAAAAACTCTCAAAGCACTGCATAGCCTATCAACTGATCAATTAAAATTCATGTTTAATGTCGACTGATTAATCGATCAGCAATTAATCATTATCATCCCTTGTGACATTAAAGGGACTGGACCCTTTTTGTTCTGTTATGTTCTGATTTGGTTTACCAATAAAAAAAATCTTCATATTTTGGGGGCCAATGATTTAAAACATCTTGGGTAGAAGTTATTGATTACACATAACTTCTAGCTCAGTAACTCAGTCCATAAGGACTTGGGTTGGAAACCAGAAAGTCACCGGTTCAAGTCCCAATTCAGGCCAAGTATGAAGTGAGGACTGGTAGCTGCTTGGGGCACATCCGTGGGCTGCTCCCCTCGCCCAGGTATCTCTCCATTTAATCCATGTATAGGTCCTGTGTGTGTGTGTATTCGGGGCCTGTGTGTATATGACAATAGAGTGAAATAATTACATTTTCAATATGTTCCTTTTTTTTTTTGCTGTGTTTTCTACTCATCACTCGGTCACTTCTTTTCCTTCTTTCTTTTGCTTCAGACTTTTGAGCTGCTGTAACTTGTGAATTTCCTCAGTCTGGTATTAATAAGTTATATTTCATTTCAGGACTGCACATTCACTGGTCTTGTGATATTCATCTTGCACCATTTCAAAGGCACACCTTTTACACGATTTTGTAAAAATAATACCATGATATTTGCAATAACGTTTTACTCATATTACAGCTAATATGACTGCTGTAAATATTTTTTTGTAGATGGTAAATAAATACTGAAAGCTCATGTGCTTTACAGGAGAGAGGTCACTCTCCCAGCAACGGTTACAACTCTCTTCAGGACTGTTAAAGTCACAACGTGTCCTGACTTAAAGAGGAACAAGTGAAAGTTTCCCCTCAAGAAAACACAGTGGATGGTCTTCTGTGTGTTGGCAGGTCGAAGATTTGGAGATCAGGTCTGTGTGAATTCTTACAAGAATACTCCAGGACATTTCTAAGCACGTGAGCGTGTGTACATGAATGTTTTCAGCAGGTAAAAACTGGAAAAACTGCTTTTTTTTAGAATTACAACAATGTAGACCTTTGATTTTACTGGGAGGCATCAAAGGAAGGTTAGATTACCAACTTATTGGGCAACAAAACCAAAAGGTCCCCAGGCTGCTATTAGCTCACCCTTTAGTCCAATAAACTTACATTTAATCAAATTGCCATGTACTAACTGACACACCACAAACCAGGAGCCAGGTAAAAGAGCTCTGCTTGGTCTGTGGGCGTGTCATGAAGCTGAAGCTGAAGCTTCCCATTAGTGTGCTGCCGTCAGCAGCACACTAATGAGAACACGGAGGTGACAGCACACAGTGCACAGAGTGCAGTAGGTGGACAGCCTTGTAATCAGATTGACATTTCTTATTTACTCACAATAGAGCACGCATCGACTGAGTTTAGAAACAGACAGCTGTGCAAAAGAAAATTCATAGCATAGCAGCAACCTCTAAAGCAGCACAATGTGACACGTAGGTCATCAATACTGGTAAAAACAGAGTTAATGCTTTTTAGATTTAAGTACTATCTCATGTAAAAACTTTTAAAACATGCAAAAAAAAATTCAAATCCAGGTGGCATTAAGACACCAACAGATTTGTGTTCACCAGGCACGTGCACAGACAGACCCCAGGTGGTGTTCAAGCACCTGCTCTTTTGCCCTCTGACACAATATGTGCCCTTTCTGCAAGACATTTATTTTCTATTTCTTCATCTAATTTATTATTTTAGGTTTTAAGTCAGGCCTGCGCCAAACACCTATTAGTATGTGACTATTAAATTAAATCACAGCGGTTTTCTCGTATACACAAACTTTACTGTTCCCATCTCTTGAGCAGTGGATTGAGATTTAAAAAAGAGGAATGTAATTTTATTTCTGAACCAACGGGAAACAAAGAATTCATCGGGATCACAGGTTAAATTAAAGTGGTCTGATGGGAAAGTATAAACAAGAGAAAATATAAAATAAGCCTTGCATTGAAGGCGTGAAGACAAGAAGCATGTTTGTAGGAAGCTGAATTTGATGTAAATGAACCAAACTACCTCACAAAAGACTTTTCTCTCTTCAGAAATCTGTTAACTTAATAATGGAATACTTTGAGGCAGAAATCCTCCTCAGTGTGTCGAGGCAGACCCAGAACACACTCGAGGGATTACATTTCTCAACATCTCAGAGTCCCACACGAAGAGCTGCTGGAAATTGGGATGTCTGGAATACTTTGCTCAGCCTGCTGCCCCTGTGACCCGGCTTCAGATAAGAGGTTGAAGGTGGATGGAATATGAGAGAGGTGTCCCCTCTTATTTGAGCATCTGCCTCAAAATGTCCGTGGACTGATGTTCACATCAAAACAAACTGGGACTTTTGCATGTCCCTCATCTATTTATTCAGTCCTCTTTATGAAGCCTTAGAGGCTGAATGGAAGAGTTTGGATACCAAGAACAGCTGCATCAAACACACACCCCTCCTATCTAATGTTATACACAACAATAGCACAGAGTATTTCTTATCAATGTACCGACTCACAGCACAACTAGAACCAAACTAAGGACCAAACAAATCCAGCAACACAGAGCATAATGACAGACCTCAGTAGCCCATTAACCTGCCCCTGGCTGTAGCCTAACAGAAAACACATTCAGGCAAACAATATTCACTTTAACCCATTGCAAGCATGTGACCACGATACAGCACAGAGCAGAGAAAGATGTGTCTGACTCACCTGTGTGAAGCTCCTCATGGTGGCAAAGTGTCCAAAAACCACATCCTACAGTGTAGTTTCCCATATTTTGGCTGCCTGGTCCACAGTTTCTCCACCTCCATCCATCCAGACAAGCTCAATCTCTACGTCAGCAGCTGCTTTCCAACCAAACCTCCATGAACCCACCGTCCACTGCTGCCAGCTACACTTTGTGAACACAAGAGAACACACAGTAGCAACGTTAGCAAACATGCTAACTCTCGGTTGTTTAAGCTAATTTGAAAAACGTTGCTAACGTTGTATCTGTTATAATACAGGGAACAGCGTCCGTTTATGTTTCGTACTTCACGAGTAGTGACCGTTAGGTGTTGTTGTTGTTTGTATGAAGTTAATAGTCAACAGACATCAACTGTCACCTGTCTGCTTCCCTCTGACGTCACTCCTTCCGCAGCTCGTCACAGCTGCGCACAACTTGCATTTTAAACATGGCGCCCATTTTACTTTGTCGTCGATCCGTTTCCGGTTTTGTCTTTTAATTTCCGGTCGCTACTGTAATGGCTGTTTCCGAGATCACTCACTACTCTCTGCATAGTCCACTATATGGTGAGTTCGCCATTTTGTAATGCAGTCCGAATATATATATATTATACTTCAGGTAATCAAAGACTTGAAGGGATAGTGCACCCAAAAATGAAAATTCAGCCATTATCTACTCAGCCATATGCCGAGTCCTGACAACACTTCCGGAGATCCAAGGGAAGAGGAAGTAGCAACACAATGCAGGCTGACGGCGCCCCAGATTCAAACGTCCAAAAACACATAATTGAAACCACAAAATATCTCCATACTGCTCGTCTGTAGTGATCCAAGTGTCCTGAAGCCCCGACAGTTTGGAAAAACATCGTTTTTAGCCTCATTGTAGCCTGTAGCTCTGACTGCCTCTCTTTGCACTGCTCTCACGTGTGCGCACTTGCACACGACCAGCGAAAGCACGTGAACACACATGAAGGCGGTGCCCAAAGGAACAATCAGACTATCTAGCCATTTCTCAGTCTGCGTTCTTGCCTGTACTTGTGTTCTTGCGGACTTGTGAAAGGTCATCAGTACTGTTCCGATTCAAAGTCCGCATCCAGCCAAGTACAGTCCAAATGCCCAGATGTGAACTTGCTCTGCCCGTTCAATCGGGGTGCATCGGGAGGTGACTTGTGTGGACCTTTGACAGCCAGGTATCCCAGAGTGCAGTTCTCACAGACCAGCAGCAATGGCAGCCATCCTTGAGAGTCTGTATTCCCGAGTCGAACTTGCCAAGTCCGACCTCCCAAGCGCTCAAGTCCAAACTTGGCATAGCTACTTGGTATTGAGAAGCGCCTTATGTGGGACGGACACCAAGACGGACTAAAGAAGAGAGAGTAGCTGGATTACAACCTGGTGAACATGTTTAACTTATAACTACATGTTGAAGTTTGTTTTACCAGTTTCTTTGCCATGTAATAAACTGTCAATTCAATGTAAAGTCATTGGTCCCCGAAGAGATAAAATAGACTAGTGCTTAACAGTTACTGTAGAGAGTAGGGCTAAGTAAGTACGATGCTGCAGGTTGTTACTGATAACTGAAGGTATAAATATAATTTGCAGATACCACAAAAGTCTTTAAACCTGCTGATTTTTGCTTTGTTGGTGTGGAAGCTGATTTACAGCCTAAATATGAATAAAACAGAACTGTTCACCCGGCATTACCTCAGTCCGCAGAGCCTTGGCTTTGGAACTGGAGATTCGGCAGTTCAAGTTTCATACAAAGCAAGTACAGAGTGTGGACCGGCAGCTGGAGAGGTGCCAATTCACCTCCTGGGCACTGCCGAAGTGCCCTTGATCAAGGCACCTAACTCCCAAACTGCTCCAGTGCAGACTGATACATAATAAAGCAAATACTACAACCTAAATACTGATGTCTTTTTTCTTTTTATCTCTGTAAATAACAATTTAGGGGTGAAAGATGCTGGGTTAAATGCGTCTTACTCTTAACAATTCAACTGTCTTATAAAATAGGACAATCAAGATTTTACATCTTGGGCTCTTTAAATATTCACAGCCAGTCACCAAACATGTTGTTGCATTGCTACTACAAATGTGCCCCACATTTTGATTGGTCTGACGTAACCAGTACGCAAGGTGAGCCAAGTGTGTTGATTTGCTGCAGCTAAAACAATAAGAGCATAACAGCAAAGATGGTTGTAGCATGCTGCATTTTATTGTATTGAATGCTTGGTTTATAATCAAAATATTGTCACATTACACTTCAGATTTTACAGGAAAGGGTTTTGAGTGAGTACTTTTTTTACAGTACATTTTTCCTGAGGTGAAACCAGCATGTTTTTAGGCTACCAGGTGCTATAAAAACATGGTGTATGTTATTGTGTGCCACCCTGTCACATGACTGACATCTGAAGTATTTTGTCACTTAAAAAACTGATGCAGTTAATCCATGCCATCTATTGTAGACAATGAATGATTTAATGAATTAATGACTAAACTGATGAATGGATTTAACCATTTCAACAAACACACCAGCAAAGGTCCAAAGCCTCTAAACTAAGAGAGCTGTTACTACAATAGATATGATGGTGGTGAAAAGTTAGGTGGATGACAGTGCAGGTATCGCAGTGTAAGATGATTCAATTAAAGTGTAAGAGCAGTGCAGGAGTAATGAATACTTTGCTGTGGATGATATGAATGAAACTGAAAATAAATGTATGTACAGACACCAATGCACATACAGATTTTATTTATTAATTTAAAAGCACATGCCCTGTGCACAGCGCTGTCAGTCCTTACAACTTGGTGCGGGGGATGGCAGGAGACATCAGACTGATATACCGCACACTAGAGGGCTGAATTGCTTCTTCAAATTAATTTAATCTTAATTTGAAATGTTACAAATAACGCATTTCACCCACCTTATGAAGCCATGGGCAAAACACTTTGTTTGTAACATTTCAAATGAAGACTAAAGTTAAAAAAGAAGCACTTCAGCCCTCTTGTGTGCAGTGTTTCTGCTTATCTATCTATTGTTTATTTATTTATTTATTTATAGTATAGGGTGCTAAAAAGTCAAATGTAAAGACTTTGTTAAATAAGGAATAATGAATGCTGGAAAATATAAAACAGAAAAGGCACAGAAGGTTAAATATGAAATGCTGAAGGTTATAATTGATAATGATATGGTAATAAATTAAATTAGGTTACATTTAAATACACTATTAAATAAAGTGCTTTATAATAGTGAGAAGGGGAAGATATAACATTACAATAATTTTTAAGTAAAAATCGCTGAGATTTAATCAATTGTCATTTAAGGCCAGTTTAAGATGCGGAAGCGCTCGTCTTATCTCTGACCAATCAGCGCGCCACGTTTACAGACCCGCCCGGCCAAGTCACGCCCCCTCCAGTTGTGTGGGCTTCTCTGATTGGCGGCTAGGCTTGGCTCTCTTCTCTGATTGGCCAGTGTCTTGTCAGTGAGGACGGGGACGTGGAAGCCGGGTACCTGCAGCTGCTCGCTCAGCCTGCGCCTCTTTCAGTCCAGTTCCCTGCTGTCTGGGATCACACCGCCTCCTCATCTGCCTCTGACCGTGTCGCGGACCTTTAAACCAACCAAGGTAGGTTTTTGTTGCGTGTTACGACATTGTTCCTATTGAAGAACCAAGTACTGGCTATGTAACAGCCATGTTACAAGGAAGTGTACTCCTGACTCATAGCTTAGCCACAGCAGGCTAGAAACAGCTGGACACAAAATTAAGCTAATATGGTTTATTATCCGTGTTTTCAGTGAACTGGGTTCAACCAAATGCCACTTTTGGGGGGTCTTTAGTGAACTGAAGTCGGCTGCCTGGCCCTCAGATGGTGTGTGAGGCCTGTCTCAGCATCTCCTTCGTGTTTCCTCCTGTTGTTTATTAGTTAGATTAACGTTTAATACCCAAAATTGTGCGGTTAACGCGTTGTTAACGGTCTGCATTCCTGGTGTGGCCTGCACACAGTCTGCATCTGGCTGTCTCTGCAGTCTCCTCCCCATCATGCGATCATCAGCCTGTCAACCTTATGTAACTCTTATGCCCCCCGTTTAAAACACACAGAAATCTACCTTTTGTAAAGCAATCTTATTTAATGATCAAGTGACCACGCACACACACACACACACACAGGAAGCTACATCATATCACACACACACACACACACACACACCTTCATGAACATGTTAATTATGAGCAAAAAGCTGGAGACACAATGCAGCCTGGATTAAGTTTGGTTAACCATATGCTGCAGGGTTTTGTTGCTCACTTTGACACACTTAAGAGGATTATGGAGTTGGTAAATCCACGGGTGTATAAAGAGTAAATCAGGTGGAGCAGATAAATGCTGAGTCATGGCCTGGCTACGTCTGCTTTATGCTTTGAATGGATTCATTCATTCAGAAAACTGTAGTGTCAAATGGAGAGGAGCTTTTCTCGTCTGTGGTGTCAGTGTCAGACATTTAAATGACTGGTTCATCTGTAACTAGGTTTTTTGTTAAATCTCTGAACAAGTTAATATATAATTAAACTTTATTCTCACAAGCACCTCTTGAATGTGTACACTTACTCAACATTCAATGCACATAACTACATATTTCCTGTTTATCCTATTCTTGTTTTTATTCTATTGTAGTGAACATTACAGCACAAAACATGTTTTATATTTCTGAATGTAACATACTAGTCCACATATTTGTACACACTTACAGACTCTACTTACTAATGTTAAATACAGTGTCATAATACACATTTCTATTTTATAACTTCTATTTTTAACTTTTTTCAAAAGTAAAAGTAAGTCACACAGTCCGAAGATATGCACCTTCATTTTGGTGAATTGTCCGTAGGTGAGAATGTGAGTGTGAATGGTTGTCTGTCTCTATGTGTCAGCCCTGTGATAGTCTGGTGACCTGTCCAGGGTGAACCCTGCCTGTCCACAATGTCAGCTGGGATAGGCTCCAGCATCGCCGCAACCCCAAACAGCAAATCTTAATCAGCAAATTTATGTGTCTAGCCAGATAAAATACTGCTACAGTCTCTGACTTTGTCCTTATTCCATCTCTCTTTTTAAGAAGAATATAATCCTTTATCAGTCCCATAGTGTGGAAATCTGCGTCATTACAGCGGCAAGAGGGGCAGTGCAAACAAGAGGCATCAGTAAAATAACCAGCAAAGCAATATAATAATTACACATCAGTAAAAAACACACAGATCAGTCTGTTTGTTTTAAGATCATGTCTCAAATGTCTGTGTGTTTGTCCCCCGTGTCCACCACCAGGCTCAAAGATGTCTCAGAAGATCAAAGCCGGCTCTGTGGTGGAGATGCAGGGAGATGAGATGACTCGAGTCATCTGGGACCTCATTAAGGAGAAACTCATCCTCCCGTATCTGGAGCTCGATCTGCACAGGTGAAGTATGATGACGGCAGGGTGTGCACGATGGCGATTCATGGAAAGGGCAGGGCTTTTGTCACCAGTACACCTGGGTTTATTAAATGTCTGTTCATGGGTTTGCATTGTGGCTTTGAATACGCTCCTTTTTATATGATAGTAGTGACGAGTAGGTGAAAGTGAGAAGAAGATTATCAGGTGACAGCACCTGCTGTGCTGGGATTTCTAGTTTGGCTTGTTTATCCTGCCCTCACACCCCCACCTGAGCACCACCGCTACAATGAAGAGTGAGATCAGGAGTATGTGATTAGCACCAAGTGAAAAGGTGCTCAGGTTTGTTATCAATCAGGAACCACCCTGAGCCTTGTCCTTAACAAAAGGTCTCCTCAGATAGTTTTATTACCTCACCCACAAAGCAGTAGTTGCTGTACAGTGTGTAATCCCTTGTAATTGTAGCACATGTAGTTCTGTCTACAGATGCTTCAAATACTGCGAACTGATTGGTTGTTTTTCCTAAACATTTTTACAGAGAAATTCCCAAGTTACTAGGTGACATAACAGTCTGTTTCCTAAAGTGTGGCACCAGAGATCACAGATAAGATCCTTTTCCAGTAAACAGCAGTCGCTTACAGTCAGTACCCCAAACGAGGGGAGCATCCATTTCTTCATCTGACCCCACTCCTCCTCTTATCTCCTGCATGGACTTTGTTCTGAGTTATATCGTTATTTCCATGACCTTTTTATGTTAAGTTCAAGTCCCTGATGTTCCCATCCTTCGTAATGTCTTCATACTGTGCAGTGCGGACAGATAGAAGTTAATGATTTATTGTGCAACAGGCATGGGAAGCACAAGTATGATTCAATATGGTGTAATAATTATTCTGTTGTAATAATTATTTCTCAGTAAGCAGGCCTGTCAGAGATCAGGCCACTGGAGAAACAAACAACCCACAGGCACTGAGACCTGCTTAGTGGTGTCACATATTTCTCATGTGACGCTTTAAGAACACTTAAAGTAAACTTTGCTAGTGATTGCAGATGTAAAACAGACAGTATGGCCCTGTTTACACCTGGTATGAACATCGTCCTGGGTGATCAGAGGTGGACAGCATGACTGTACTCAATGCGTTCTTAATAGCCTTTTTTACACAGAGATTGCTCAGCAGGGCCGCTACTAAGTCCCGTCAGCAGCAGTTTATGAATATTAACAATCATTCATCATGCCTGTTATATGGCAGCTGATCTCGTCCTCTGCTCAGAGAGTAAGGAGCTCCTGGACCTCGTTGTCTCCCCAATCTGCAGACATGTTTGGCCTAACTAGAGTTAGCTGCTAACTGCTTCTAGCTGCTTTTTAAAACTCATGGGAGTGGATTGCACACATTAAAATGTCCTCAAAATGTCACACCAGTCCCGTCCACGGTCCTGTCCTGCCAACTGTCCCTTTTACACAGATGCTGATTCAGCTCTGTTACCACCCTCATTAGTAGCTTAAAGGTGAGACAACTCTGTCTCTATGCTTATACAACTCCCCGCTTGATAACAAAACTTAGCAGTGCTAAGCCACCGTCTCTAGAACGGTCAGTTCAACGTCTGCCTGGTAAGCACGAGCTAACACAGCAGCAGTTTTAAACGGTCTGAGCAATCTCACGCCAACACTGAAAGGGCTCCACTTCATCGTTTAACCCGTCAAGTAATGTTAGCCATGTGATGATACAGTAACAATAAGCCCTGTGGGCGGACTCTCACCAACTGTCCCCGCAAACGCAGTACATATAAAGTGGTGACGTGAGATCCGATCACAGTGGTCATTCGAGACATTCGGAGACGCATTGTAACGCCAAGTGTGAACAGACAGACATAAAGCTGTCCACTTACAATTAAAACATCCATGACAGGTGTTAATACCAGATATAAAGAGGCTCATTATGTGCATATCGATTAAAGCTTGTTCTGGGTCTCTGGATAAGAGCGTCCGAGGACTTCATCCAGTTTGTTCCAGGTTAAACAGGCACACACAAAAACAAACAAACAAACATATAATAACAAACAGGGGCAACACTCTTGTTAAACCTGAATATGTTTGTGTACAGCTTTCTGTCTCTGTGCTCAGACGTATGTATCCATGACTTGTTGCGGCTTGGCGTTAGCTTTCGGGGGAAGGGGAAGAGGAAAGTGGGTGAAAGGTCGTGGCTGCTTTCAAACAATGCTATTGGGTTCAGAGGAACGCACATACAGCGCTGCATGCTATACTTCCAAGGAATGACAAGCATGCTGACCTTAGTCTAGTTTTCACGTGAAGTATGATTCCTTCTGTCAGTAGTTTGTGAGCTTCCTCCTGCACAAGTGCAACAAGTGGAGCAACATTTCTAGTTGCCTTGGCAGAGGGCCAGTCATCATTGCACAATTGATTCCTTGTTTCCTTTGTCTCTGCGCTGCTGGCTGGTTGTGCACATCACTTGGGCAAATAACAGGCCCAAAAAGAAGAACAGAGTGAGCACAGTTGCAGTGCTGAGAAGGAAGTGTGGAAGGAGGTTAATGGCTATTCTTGATGTTGTCACTGGGACGGGTCTTGCAAGAAATATAAATATCCGAGATGTTGAGGGAATAAAGGGCCTGGCAGCAATTTGAGTTGTTCCTCAAGGTGGATGCGAGCTCGCAGTCTCTCTTTCACTACTTCTTAATGTCGTCCCTGTCCTTTGACACAGTGATAATGTTTCACATCACAGCTGTAACGTTCACAGACTAGCTTGGAGCCAACTAAAACATTGACATACGTTCACTTTTAGTGCTTTATTATGCTCCAGGGTGTCTGTGCAACTGAAGCGTAAATAATCACTGCCTTTCTTGAAACAGAGTGCTCTTGTTTATGGCGTCCCATGCCTCTGCTGTGGAGATTATCAACGGTCTCCATGTCTGTTTGGTCCATTTCTTCGCCTTGATTGTAGAAGACAAGTGTCGCACACTCTGGCTCTATATGCATTTCTTTAATTTTGGGCCTTCTTCAAGATCAACAAACAATACAATTTCTTTGTCTTTACATCTCTGCTTACTCTAATTCTTGGAAGCACAAAATATAAAACTTTTTTAAGCACTGACCGAAATATATTTGCAGTATTTAGCATCAAAAAGTGGCAAGTAAAAGGAGCTGCCATTGAATATCTGGCAGATTCGTAAGCTTATTTATTTACCCTGAGATCATGCATTTCCAGATCTAAAGCAGGACAACTTTTATAATGTTTGACATCATCTTACATTGGCAAAGTTACTTAGTAACACTGATACATCCTGTGGTTTGGTAGGTTTTGTTAAAAAGATTAAAATGTGTTTAAATGGCTGAAACTGCTGAAAAAGTTTTGTTTTTCTAGAACTTGTATCGTCACAGGTGTAGAAAATTTCAACATATTTCCAGGACGCTACTGATTCTTTTTCTCTGGTTCTGCTAATTCAAACTCTGTTCTCTTTATCTCTCCCTGCACAGCTATGACCTCGGTATGGAGAACCGAGATGCAACAGACGACAAGGTCACGGTTGAGGCAGCAGAGGCAGTCCGCCGTTATAACGTGGGCGTCAAGTGCGCCACCATCACGCCAGACGAGAAGCGCGTGGAGGAGTTCAAGCTGAAGCAGATGTGGCGTTCACCCAACGGCACCATCCGTAACATCCTGGGAGGCACAGTGTTCAGAGGGCCCATCCTGTGCAAGAACATCCCCCGCCTGGTGCCTGGCTGGACCAAGCCCATCATCATTGGCAGGCACGCCCATGGAGATCAGGTACTCTATTCGTCAGTTAGACGGTGTGCTCTGCTGATGTCTGAAGAGTGTTTACTGTTTTAAAATTGCATGTTGAAGTGAGCTCAAGCTTCCAAACATGAGGAAGAGTTTAATCACTCTTCAAGTGCAGGACTACAACTAAACAGAGCAGCTGTAAAGAAACTTCTACTCCCTTATTGTCAGTGACAAAAGTGCTACTGTTACTGAAGCATAATTTTTTCCTGTGACAAAGTGAGTTGAGGTTGCAGGGTTATCAGAGGAGACTCAGTCAATAATTATATTTCATCAGCTGCCCTTTGGACCATAATGTACAAACGTCTACAGCCTGAATGAGTTGCAGCAAGGCCACAGAACTAAATCACAAGTTCAACCCTGAGGCTCTGTGCCAAAGTCGACAGAGCTCTCCTGATTCATGCAGGTGAAATGTCAAATAGCTGCGAGTTACATAATATCCCATACATGTCAGAGGTATACGTATACTGCTGACACCACTACAGGTACAAGCCTAGTGGTGCAGAGGTGTTTATGATGATCTGACACCAGGGTTGATTTCTAGTTTTGCCAGTCTGGTGTTCGAGCACAAACCAGTTTGATTTGATTCAAACTGGCTAAACTGGTATTAGTCAATCTGACACGTTCTGGCACATTAAAAAGTAACCTACATCGGTAAGCTGTGGCGGCAGAATCACGGCGCTACATCCAACTTATATTGCATTAATAAAGAGCAATGTGGCAACTTGATGAAACTACATTGTTTGTTTATGAACAAACTAACGGAGCCACAAGTGTCTGACAGGCTGTGTTCAACTTATTGCCAAACCGAGGCCGACAACATGAAGGAGATCAAAGTTCAGTAAAGGTGGAGGTGAAGGGGGGGAGATGCGTACGATGCACATTGTGTTTGTTTACTAGAAAGTTCATGTGTTTTTTGGGGTGACGAGATTCAAAATGGCCTATTGCATACTGCCCACAAACGCAGTATACAATTCAGTTGATTTATGTTCGATCTCCGCCACCTCCAGTCTGCATGTCAAAGCATCCTTGAGCAAGATACTGAACCCAAATTGCTCCCAAAATGGGGCACCTTGTATGGTAGCCTCAGCCACCAGTGTGTGAATGTTTGAATGTGACTTGTAGTGTAAAAAGCACTTTGAGTGGTCGGAAGATTAGAAAGGTGCTCTGCAGGTGCAGGTCCATTTACCATTTACCAATCCTTATCCAGGCTTAGCTGATTTCTGGTTTTGCAAAGCAATGGTAAACAATAGCGCGGCTAATCTCTGTAAACAGATATCTGCATATGTATGCAGACTCTGTAGTCAACGGCACAAGATATTGGTATTGGAAAAGTTCTAATTTCCCATACCAGAGAGATAGAGATTAGCTAAAAAGACTGGGGCAAAGAAGAGGCCATATATCTGCATGTTACACCAGATCTCCTTAAGTATTGAGATTGTAGCATGGCTAATGTTGATAACAAACCACTGCTACTAAAAAGCAGCGATTCACCACCAGTTTGCCAGCAGATAACTGCCCCTGTATCCTGTCCTTTCCCTAATGACAAAAAATATTGATATCGTGTTGTTTTCACACTGGCAGCTCACTAAAGTTATTGTTGCCGTCTGCCTGATATCAAAGGTCAGCCGGCAGGCTTAATTTAAACATTGGGAATAGGCTTCAGCATAGTCGCATTTGTTCTCCTTACTCAAGATTAAATTAGTAAAAAACTGTTCATTGTTGTGTCTGTTTCGGTGCTTTGCATTGTGGGATCAGTAAGCGACAAACTGGTCTGATGCATACTGGAGATTTTTTCAGAATCAGTACGACACCTAGGTATTTTGGGTGAACTGTACATGTTGCCTTTGTCTGTATAGTACATGCTACATTTAAGCCAAATCAGTACATACTGCTAGAGTATTTGGGAGTTGTGAATACAGTCTCAAAGAAAACTTAATTGTGAAGAAGGAAATTTAAATTGAATTGTCAGCAAAGCAGCTCAGAGGTGCATTACCGCCACCAAGTGACTGAAGTGGGCTTTTACAGTCTCATTATGTTCCACTGGGGAGCAGCTGCTGAATCAAGTGTGACACCTAGCGGTCCAGTCTGGTGTTTGGCTTAAAGGGAAATTTCGGTTTATTTCAACCTGTCTCCTATTGTCCTAAATTTGTTTCAAGTGACTAGTGACATAAAAATAATAGTTAGCATGTTAGCCGTTAGCCTAGATACAGCCGGGGCGCATAGTAGCGTCAGACCTGTTAAAACGTAAGTGAACGGGCATACTACAAGTGCAAAGTTAGTCCACTAAACAAGCTTTTTTCCCACAAAGACCGCCTCATATCGATAGGATAAATGTCAGAGAACATATAGAAAATGACATGTAAACGTATTGTCTTACCTTACAGAGTGCTGCCATGTTTGTTTACCATTTACCTCTGCTGTTTTTAACACTGGCGCAGCCCGATCTGACACCATTTTATAGGACACGGTTCATACCTCACAAAAGCTGACTCAGTCACATGTTTGCGGTATGAGGTCAAACAGCAGTGTTCTAACAATATTAATCGTGTCGTTCTCAATGTGCTCCCCACAGTACAAAGCCACAGACTTCGTGGTGCCTGGGCCCGGGAAAGTGGAGATGACCTACACACCCACAAACGGAGAGCCAGTTAAATATGTCATCCATGAGTTCCAGGGTAAGACCACAGACAGCACGATGCACCATCATGCCTCCATCTCTCACATATGAAAAAGGTTCAGACAGGATAGCCAACAATCCTAACTGTGTACTTTCAGTATCATAGATCCATGTGTCTCAGGTGTGTAGACGTACTTCCATCTGTCTATAATGAAAAACATGTCAAATATCATAATGTGAGTGGGTGATAGAGTGTCAGTCTATATAACGACGCAGGACTGGCACCAGAGGAAAAGCTTTTACAAACACATTTGCCATTGTGTTCACAGTGTAAATGGGGAAGTATAAGATATGGCTTATCTGTTTGTTTCAGTTTCTTTGTAACTGTTCACCTGTCGTGGTTTTATCACTCAACACCAAACACTGAGCTGACTGAAACAGATTAGAAAGGTGGAGTGATGATGACTGGTAGCAACAGGGGGTTCTTTTTAAGGTGTTTTTTCAGTGTTTGTCCAAGTTTGAAAGAGGTGTGTTGCTGTATACATGTATGTGAGAACATTTGTGAAGTTACTGCACAGCGTATGTAATAAACTATATCTGTGTGTGACTTGCAGGCACAGGTGGTGTGGCCATGGGCATGTATAATACAGACAGCTCCATCAGGGACTTTGCCCACAGCTCCTTCCAGATGGCTCTGACTAAAGCCTGGCCTCTCTACCTCAGCACCAAGAACACCATCCTCAAGAAGTACGACGGCCGCTTCAAAGACATCTTCCAGGAGATCTACGAGAAGTAAGGGCTTAAAAATACACGCAAACACATGCAAACGCACTCTTTCACAAGTGCACACACTATTATACCAGATAAAGATTATAATTAAGAGGTGCTGTCCATGGTCTTGTGTTTCCAGGGAATACCGTGCTCAGTTTGAGGCCAAAGGCATCTGGTATGAGCACCGTCTGATCGATGACATGGTCGCCCAGGCCATGAAGTCTGAGGGAGGTTTCATTTGGGCCTGCAAGAACTACGACGGAGATGTACAGTCTGACTCTGTGGCACAAGGTTGGTAGAAACAACACACTCCCATCATAAGTTCTTTGAAGAACTATGTAGAAACTGTCCTAATAATCTGACCGCTGCAAAACTGTTCTGCAATACAAAACAGAGATTGCTGATTTTGCCATTTCTGGTACAAAGACGTTCTGTTGGTAATGTGGTTTGTGTGATTCTGTTTCAGGCTACGGCTCCCTGGGTATGATGACCAGTGTGCTCATCTGTCCTGATGGACGCACAGTGGAGTCTGAGGCCGCCCACGGCACAGTGACTCGCCACTACAGACTACACCAGCAGGGAAAAGAGACCTCCACCAATCCAATCGGTAAAACATGATGCATAGTCTACTACTCAAACATAACCCCAAAAACAAAAGTTATACGAGAGTGATTTTTATTTTTTTTTGCATGCCATGTTTATAATACACTGTATATAAATTAATTTACTAAATCCCGCCCCTACACTGGGTGTTTATTTGCTGCAGCCTCCATCTTTGCGTGGACGCAGGGCCTGCTCCACCGGGCGAAGCTGGACAACAACACAGAGCTGCGAGTGTTCGCTGAGGCTCTCGAGGCCGTTTGCGTGGAGACCATCGAGGCTGGTTTCATGACCAAGGATTTGGCCATCTGCATCAAAGGCCTCCCAAAGTTAGTCTCTTCATTATCTAACACTCAGTTTAAGTGTATGCGTCAGGTGCTTCAGTGTTCCAGCTGTAGATGTCTGAGGCATAAGACTTGATTCATGTTCGCTGCAGGATTTCACTGTTGTACCACTATCTCAAGTCTAGCTGCATGTATGATACAATATCAGGCAGTCCAATATGTGAAATAGTCCATGTGCTCCTTTTCTCAGGAGGAGGGATGGGTACTGAAACCTGGTATTAAATGGGCCGAATTAATTAAGGCCATAGTACTGATAAAGATTTGATAAGCTCACTGAGGGTGCTTTCACACCTGCCCTGTTTGGTTCGGTTCAATCAAAATCAATTTAGTTTGCCCCCTCAGTGCGGTTCATTTGTGCAGGTGTGAACACAGCAATCACACTCAGGTGTGCACCAAAACAACCAGACCGAGACCTTCTTGAAGAGGTGGTCTCAGTCCGGTTCCAAAGGAACTCTGGTGCGGTTGGTTTGTGGTGAGAAGGTGTTCTGACCTGGATGTGAAGCAACTGCAGTCACATGACACATTGTTTGGGTTAAACATGAGCATGTTACAGTCCTGGAGGATTATTAATGTGCACCTCCTCCTGTACTGCCTTAATATGCACATTCAGCACATCCAATGCATCAAAACATTGTTTTCTAGTTGGAGCCGCGCCTCGTTTTCAAACTGTATGGTTTGACTAAAATGAACAATGACAGCAATATAGTCCACGATGAGCAGCGCTAAAATCAACCTGCGTAGTTGTCCCTCCATTGTGACATTACAAAGTGTCACATTTATCTTGCAAGTGTACTCTTCTTCAACGTTTGCTTTACTTCCTGGATTTTTTCCACATGGAAATTCTGACCAATCAAGAGCAGCTTTCTCACACAAGGCATTTGATCTGGTCCTCTTGTAAATGCTGCCGTGAGAACACGAACCAACTCTAGGCAATTATACAACTTTGGAACAACATTGGTTACTTGAAAACTTGAAGTCACAAACACTTCACCATCTTCACATCTTGTCCTTTGTCCCCAACATTCTTTAATACTGCTATGTGTGCAAATGAAACCCAGCAGTCACACTCAGTGCCTGCCTGTGTTACTCAATCCTCTCTCCTCTCTTCCTGTTTGCAGTGTGACACGTGCCGACTACTTGAACACCTTTGAGTTCTTGGACAAGCTGGCAGAGAACCTGAAGAGTAAACTGGCCAACCAGCCCAAACTGTGATCTCACCTCGCAGCCTCAGCAGTTACACACACACACACACACACACACACACACACACACACACACACACACACACACACACACAGTCAAACACATGCACACAGAGACATCTACACAGCCACTGGAGTCAACACTGGAGCAGAGAGGAGTGTCCCTATGACTCCAGGAGCTCTACTGACTGAAACCAAGTCATTCCCTAACCAGGGTCTGATCGAGCAGGGTGCCTTGTCCTGAATGAGTGTCGGCTGTCAGTCCTGTTCGTGCATCACTGGAAGCCAGTGGAAACATTAACAGCCTCCAGGACTGACACTGGGAGAATGACCTGATGGCTCAGTGACCTTGTTTACCCTAAATGCACTAGGTCCCCAGATGTGAGTGTGTGTTGTCAGTATTTGTTGGTGATCTGTGCAGCAGACGGGGACAGAATCTGTGTGAGGGAGCCCCTGGACCCTCACTGCCTTATTCGTTTCGTGTCAAAGTCAACGGTTGATTCTTGTAATGTTTAAACAATACCTCAGCCAACATTTGATGATTTAGTGCCACGCTCAGAAACACAGCAAGAGCGCGGCCTGTTTTTAACTAATGAAACCCCTCAGCATGGCGACAGAGAGGCCGTGCGTACTAAAAGTTTTACTGTAATTAAACACAAAACGTGTTATGTAGACTGATTAGTTTTAAATGTGGTAATTTCTAGCATTTGGAACGGTTATTCTTCTTACACATTTTATAAACACAGTACATTGCTTTTAAATTTTATACTCGTATTAATTTCACTAATCAGTTGTTTCAGAGGTGTATTTATTTGTCCTTCCTTTGTCTGTGTGTTGTGTCCATTACATCCTGCCATTCAACTGTTGGTTTGTAATCAATATTATGCCTGTTAAGTCTTGACATGATAACTCACAATAAAGGAGTTTTTGGAGAAATACGTGCGTCATTTTTGTGCATCCAGATAGCTTGTTTTTCCGACCAAATTCAGGTTTTAGTTTTATTATTAAAGGGGAACTATGGTCATTTTCTAAATTCATTCAGTGCTAAGCTTATGTTTTTTAGTGTCACTGTTTAATTGTAGTCACATTTAAAGTTGACACCAGAGGTCTTGTTAGACACATCCAATCAGAATCATATGATCAGAATAGTCACTATTACGCTGCCAGATTTTCCACAAATGTTGCCGGCAAGCTGCGAACGTTTAGACACACAGAGCTAGATTGGCGAGTTGATCCGAGGTGCCCAGTTTTCTGCCTCGTAGGAGTAAGCATATTGGTGGAACCTTTTGGTTTAAAAAGAACGAGGCGGCCTTCTGCAACAGGAGGGGCTGTTGATGATGCCGCATGTGCAACTCACTGGCGGTGGATAAACAGGAAACAGCTGATAGCAGGAATTAGCGAGCAGCTAGTAGCAAGAGGGAAACACAAACCTGACAGACACTGTAAAGATGAGCAACTGAGGAGACAAGGAATTGTGCGCCCTCCTTGTCCTTGTCCTTGAGCCGACTTATGAGAGAATCGCAGAAGGACTGTCCAGCTGCAGCTTCCCTCCCACGTCACTGTTTACGTCACACGCTGAGCTACACGTTTTGTTACTTGCTCACGCCCCCCATTGCCCCTAAAAAAAGAAACATTCTGTATAAACAAAAGTAGGTAGGCGGCATTTTGCTGCACTCCCTGATTTTGTTTTTATACTGCCAATGCTGAAAAAAGACTGATTGGGCTTTCCTGCAAATTTGCACAACACCTGTTTCAAAAGGGCTACTGTTATGATTCTTACACACGTTGGGCTTAATTCTACAGTAAATGAAATAGTGACAATATCCATTCCCATTTTTCTGGGGGCCTCCAAATCTCCCTAAAGGACCCCGGGGGGTCCCCTGACCCCTGGTTGAGAACCACTGCTCCATCTCATTTTTGTGGGTGGCAGTAGCTCAGGGACTTGACTTGGAAACTGTTGGGTTCAAGTCCCAGTTTGGAGCGTGGACTGGTAGCTGGAAAGGTGCCAGTTTGCCTCCTGGGCACTGCCAAGGTGCTTTAAGCAAGGCACCAAACCCCCAACTGCTCAGGGCTCCTTGAGCAGCCCTCTTGCACCGATGTCTCTCCATTAATGCAAGTGTAGGTCCTGTGTGTACATGTGTGTGTATGACAACTGGGGGTTTAATAAAGTATATCTTCTTCTTCTTCTTCTTCTTAAATGACAGATTAGACCTTTAATAATGAATGCAACAGCGCCATCTGCTGTCTCTCCAGCAGATGGCGCTGTTGCATTAAAGCCCTCCCACTCTGCTCAGTAAATGAACAGCTGATCATCAGTGCACTAAGAATAGAACAACAGGACTCTGAGTTACAGCTCAACTTGTGTCAGTCCGTCATCACCTCTGAGCCGGTCAGTGTGAGAATAATGGACCCTTATCACAACCAGAGAGACACCAGACAGCAGCTCAGCTCCAGCAGGGACTCAGAGAAACTCAGAGACACATCAGCTACACCTGGAGGTGCTGCCACACCTGAGGACCCCCTCAGAGATACACCTGACAGCCGGGATCCACAAGCGACACCCCGGCAGCCTCAGTAGTGAGTAACACTTGAAGTTGTATTAAAATAGGAAAAGACTGACATGATATTTGGGCACAGACATGTCGTGTTACTTTATAATGACGCACTGAACACACCACAGGATAGTGCCTGCCCACAGCTAATAGTTCATGTAATATTTCATTAGTATAAACCGCAGAAATGTCTGTGGTATAAACATGTATTTGTTTATCATTTCAATTTGCAGCTGATAACTTTCACTTTCGTTTCATGCCATTCGAGAGGGAAACGGTGCGTTCACTGTTTCCCGGAAATCCCAGGAACTTCTGAGTTTATAAGTTAATTACACTGTTTTCAAGCCAAAGAAACAAATGGGGCCATTTCCTGTCATTAGGTAGCGTTAGCAGCTGGCTTTAGTAAAACAACAGCAAAGACTACCTGAGTGGCGAGTGTTAACCACTGGCTGATACCAATCTAATGTTAAACACAATAAGTTATCAAACAGTCGTCAGTTCAGTTCCAGACTCTGGCGAGAGGAAGGGAGGAGGTGTGTGCTTCATGTAAATAAGGACTGGTATGACAGTATGAATATGAGGTGCTGTCCTGTTCCTGCTCGCCCTGCGCTACAAGCAGAATAAACACCCTGGATTCAGAGGAGATTGCAGAGCAGCACTGCCTGTGTACAGGAGATGGAGCCAGCCAGAGCACAGACGGCGTTCCAGGACACCTCCATCAATGTCACCAGTGAATTCACAGTCTGTGGTGGATTTAATTTGTGAAACAACAGAAGCAACTGCACCCAAAACTACAGTTAAATCATTCCACAACCAAAGACCATGAATTGACAGAACCATCCAGGATGCCATAAACACACACTGCAACCAGACATTCATTTTCATATTCATCATGTTCTGACAATTCCAAAAATGTAGTTTATCAACTCCCCAAAAACTAAATTAGAAATTGAAAAATGCAACATTACTTGTGACATTAAAGCAACAATAATAGATATTGTTGTTTACAATACTCGGGATGATAAACAACAGCTGCTTAAACAACTTATGTTCAGAGTCCGACTTCAGTTGAATGCAGCATTATACTTGGATTATTTTTGATCCATGAAAGCAGCATTTTATTGTTTTGGCTGCACAAGGTGTTGATTTTATCAGCTTTGTATACGGATAGGTGATTAAATTCTTAATCTTGAAAGAAACACATCATAACCCTGACCTGAGCAGGGAAAACCCTGCCGTCAGGAACCAAAAAGATGTTGCCTTAAAGGAACAGTGTGTAAGATTTATGTAGCTTTGGTGGCATCTAGTGGTGAGAACTGCAGACTGCAACCAGCTGTGAAACATTCAAAGTGTTTTTCTGACCTCTCATCACGGAGAGGCTGCTAACTTAAGTGGCCGATGCAAAAAAACTTGAATGTCTCTGTATAGAGTCAGTGTTTGGTTTGTCCGTTCTGGGCTACTGTAGCAACATGGCGATCTCTGTAGACGAGGACCTGCTCCAAATAAATATCTGATTAAGAAATACAAGGCAACAAATATAATCCAGGCATTTTGTCTTCACTTTTGGCAGTTTTGATACTCATTTGAAGTAGTTTACTTCACTCTGTTAAATCACTAACAAGCACTTTCTGTCTCCGTCCTCAGCTCCAGTGGATACCACATGATCCCACCGAACGAAGCTCGCCGACGAGAGACCCAGATGGGTAGGCTGACTATACTGCTACCTGTATTGTTATATTATTTAGGTTTTGCTGAACTTTATTTCCCAAGTAATGAATGTTTGTGTTGCTGCAGTTGCTCAGAAAGGTGAGGAGACTTTTCAGAAATGGAAAGAGGCGAACAGACCCACCGCCGTGCACCTGACACCAGAGACACTGGGTAAGCCAACACACCACAGTCACAGCAGTGTCAGCAGCCGGAATCAAGCCGGTTTATTCAGCCTGATTCTGGGGCGTCATTTATTCAGAGTCTTAGCCAAGTTGGGCGTACAGATGCAGCCCGACTTATTTCATCCAGCATGTTGATTCTGGGCCAACGCTGGGCCAGGTCATTTTTGATTTTTACTGGAAGTGTCGGCAGCTGGGAATCAGGTCAGTTTATTTAAACTGATTCTGGGGCTTCATTTATCCTGAGTCTTACTGGAGTCTGGCAACTGACTTATTTCGTCCAGGGTGTTGGTTTTGGGCCGATGCTGGGCCAGGTCATTTTTTAACGAGGTCCAGTGACGGCAGTGTCGACAGCTGGAAATCGGGCCGGTTTATTTGGAATGATTTTGGGATGTCATCCATCTCAGGTCTCACCCTAGTCGGGCAACTGGAAGGGCCTGACTTATTTCATCCAGCGTGCCGATTTTGGGCCGATGCTGGGCCAGGTCATTTTTTAACGAGGTCCAGTGACGGCAGTGTCGGCAGCCGGAAATGGGGCCAGTTTATCTGGGGCGTCATTTATTCTTAACCAAGTTGGGCGACCAGATGTGACCCAACTTATTTCTTCCAGCATGCTGACTTTGGGCCAGTGCTGGGCCAGGTCATTTTTGATAATGGCCCAGTGTCGGCAGCTGGAATAGGGCTGGTTCATTTAGCCTAATTCTAGGGCATCATTTATCCAAAGTCTTAGTCAAATTGGGCATACGAGCACGACCTGGCTTATTTCTTCCAGTGTATTGGTTTTGGTTGACAGTGGGCCATGGCATTTTTTAAGGTCGTCCAGTAATGGCCGTGTTGGAGCCAGAATCGAGCCAGTTTATCTGGGGACAAAACATCCTCACTACCACATTCACCTCTGAGCACCCAATGCAGATTATTGTCAGCTGTTTGTGTCACATTATTTCTGCTTTGTTGTGCTTACACACTTACTGACTGACTGATACATATGTCTGTCATATGCTGTTTTATTAATCAAGGTGGGAATGTCACAGAGGCTGAAGCCAGAGCGAGGCAGTTTACAGATTTACGCTGCTCCAAAATCCAGAAGAAGGTACTCAATCACACATTTACTGTTGCAGTCACACATCATGTTCATCCATTTATGCACCTTTAGATATATTTTAATGCAATAATTATGTTTCTGAGTGTCACCGTGTGCTTTTCCTTTCTGTGATGGCTGAATCACAAATAAACATTTAATGTGACCTGTTGTTTCTAGCTGAAAAAGGAGGAGTTGGACAAAAAGAGGAGACAAGAAGAGGAGGAGGAGAACCAGAAGAAGAAAGATAAACAGAGAGAGATGGTGAGACCAAGATTAAAATGACAAGAATATGTACTACTTGTGTAATTTAGCATTAAAACTGCCATATATCAGTCACTACCCCTTTTATTTATATTACAATTACAGATGAAATTATTACGATCAGAGGAAAATCAGCCATTATATACATTATATATATATTAAGCACCATTTGGGGAGTTATTTTCAAATGAAGCTTCAGCTCTAATCTGTTCATAATTCAGTCAGCACAGTGATTTCCTTATTTCCCAGAGTGCTTTTTGGAGTTTATTGTCAGGAATGTACTTCACTCAGCCATGGTGTGGAAGTGTAGGTGGAAAGAGCAATACAAGTTGTAATGGTTGGTGTTTTTCCAGGAGAAAAGTTGCACCACTAGCTCAGAATATAGCACATCTTGTGGCTTCGTTATGGTCAGTGAGTTCATTAGAAAACGTCACATCTCTGCCTCCTCTCTGTCATGGCTATTTGTGATTGTTGTTTAAACAGACTCCAAAAAATGCACCTGCCAATCAAAACAATGCAGGGTGCAGAAATGCAAATTACAAGCAAGTCTGATCTCTGGTATCAGTGTGATGAGTTTGAGTCAACAAGCTTGCCAAAGTGGAGAGTAAAATTAACAAAGACGATCAGGTCCAGCTCTCTGACACTGTCTACAGGTGCACCTGATGAAGTTAATCCCTTCAGGATAACGCAGGCGTTTTTGCCTGATTTTACAGCAGCTTTCCTTTTTTTAATGAATAGTTTTTCCATTTGATTGCGCAAACTAAACATAAATCACACACAAACATGTATATTATAAGAGAGAAAAATGTAGGAAAAAGTTGCGGTACTTTGATGAAAGGTTGCTCAGAATTCACAGATTAGTTTAATTTGCATTAAAGGTCCAGTGTGTAAGATTTTAGAGGGATGGAGTGGCTAAAGATGAAACTTCTCCCTCATAGGATTCCTTCAGTGCTCATTGTTCAGGAGGTTTTTAACAGGAGCCAAATTATACACAGAGGTCTCTTTCTCTCCAAAACAAACGGACCAGGTGATTTAAATTGGTCACAACATTCAAAACATCTGTTTTCCTGGCACTGTTCTTCAGTGAGCAGCGCCAGGAAATGTGAATATCCCTTTCTAGAGCAAGTTTTGTTTATTCATTCTGGGCTACTGTAGAAACATGGCGGTGCAACATGGCGATCTCTATAGATGAGGATCCTCTCCCTATGTAGATATAAACTGCTCATTCCAAGGAAAGGAAAACACATCCATAATTATTTTCAGGTCATTATACACTTAAGAAAACTTTCTTATTGTATTATATTCCATTTCTGCCAAAATATCCCCAAAAAGCCTACACACTGGACCTTTAATACACCCCATCACCTGTTTGTAATAATTAGAGCCCAAATTATAATGTTTAATGTTTATTTTGCTGCATAGTAACACTTTGATTTTTTTGGTTTTCTTTACAAAAACAAGCTATTGGCCTGTAAATACTAATTATACCAAGAAATATAAAGGAAATATACTAATTTTATTCCATTTCTGCCAGTATTTCCCACTAAATCCTACACACTGGAGCTTTAATTGTTGGACTTTAAAGCAGACACTGAGTGTGTACATAAATTGCGACTTAAGAAATAATGTGCATATAGATGAAAAAATCAAATGATAAAACATCATCATCTATTTGACAATAATTATGTAGAATAAGAAATGTACTGCAAATATAGAAATTACACACTGCAAATACAGATAACAGTGACTGATGTCAAAAGGAAAAAGACCGATGACTGATATTAATTATGTTTATTTTGGTAGTGTTAAGAAGGTGTTAATTTGTTCTGCTCATGTCCATGCGCAGCACTCACAGTCACGATCAAAACAACTCTAATACATATTCATGACCACAAATGAGCAGGAAGAAAGCACTTTAATTTGACCTGCCCCTCTCTCAAAACACAAATGATCAGAATAAATAAAGTCAGTTACTATTAATAAGCAATACTTACAGTAACTTCAGAAAGAAAAATAAATAAACAAACAGAAGAACTGTGAGCCAAACACAATGCCCCCCTCAACAAGGGAACAGCTTCCACACGACAGCATCATGTAGTCGAGTTGTTCTTTCTTGAGACATTTTCTTGAGCTGAAAAACATCTAGACAACCTTTTAAACCATTGTTTAGATAATTCCACAGTTTAACGTCCACCGCTGAAGTACACATCTGTTTTAATGTGGTCTGTGCACTGTGGGGTGTCTCCCATCCACTGCATGGCACTTGTCCTCCGTCAGTGAGAGACAATATCGTGTCTGGCCTCTAGATGTCAGTAGAGACAAGCATCCACCTGTGTGTGTCAGAGCGAGTCCTCCCTCACACACCCGCCATTAAAGCCATGACAACCACCTGATTAATGGTCTCATGGGCTTCCAGCAAACCAAAGACAGCTCCTCACTCTGCTCTCAGACATGTCTGGCCCTACTTATGGTCTAATAGCGGTTAATGGACTGCTGCAGTTATGTGGACGGGTGATTAATGCTGAGGGCCAGCGTGGTGTTCCACAGACCTTTTCCTGTTGCGCCATGACCTCTATGAGGCCATAGGAATGTACTGGTAATCCAGCAAATAAACACATGCATGCGAGGCAGCCTCTTCTTAGTCTATAGACGTGACCTAACAAGACGCTGGCAAAAACACGCCTCTGGGTCATGAGTTAGGGATGCAGAGGCAGATGAATGCCGGGTGGAAAATTATTAAGTGTTCAAAACCACAAAAACGGAGTACACTACAGCTCATCCCGGCTCCTGGACTCAGCAAGTCTCCTTTGTTTTGCTTTACAGTAAATACATACTGTAACAGCCCACATCATCGGGCTGCTCACGTCAGCGGAGCCAGAATGTAATCTTAAAATGAAAATACAGCAAATGCACTGAATTACAGGGGCCTTAAAGGGATTTCCATCTCTTTGTAGGACAATGGAATTAAGAAAATGGGATGTATAATCTTTCAAAATATCAAATATACCATAAAATAAAATAGATGATGAATGGGAATGAAATTGTAAATATAAGTATTGTAAAAAACCACATCATCTGACATATTTCCTGTGGACATTTTTTTGATTTATTAAATTTGATGCGGCCTTATCTTGGAAATGATTGGTTTTATGGTTTACTGTTGTGCTTCCTGTAGGTTAAAAACACATTCTTAAAGGTCCAGATTAAGGTAGATTAACTGGCGTCTAGCGGTGAGGAGTGCAGATTGCAACCAGCTGAAACTTCTCCTGATTAGAATTCCTTTGGTTTTAATTGTTGAGGAGGAGCTGAATTATCCACAGAGGTCTCTTTGTCTCCAAAACAAACAGACCTGGTGATTTAAACCTTTAAAAACACTGAATAAAACAGTTTCATGTTAAAAAATAAGTGTTTCTCTGACATTCTTGTCGCAGAGGGGCTGTAAACTACGGTGGCCGACATGAAAACGTGAATGGCCCTGTCCAGAGTCAGTGTTTGGTTTCTGCCAATATCACCCCATAAATTCTTACACACTGGACTTTAAGTTACTTTTATTTTTATAACATCATGAACTTGAACTTTATATTTTACGTCACATTGCCACAGGTAGCTCTTTAAGTAATGGTCATGTAGCATATGCCAATATCTGATTTTTGTTGTTGCAAATTAGCATGTGGCTACAAACACTCCACACAAACATCTGTTTTCTTGCACATTAACGTGATGTTACAATTCTAATGCTATCGTGATTTACATGTCACCAGCTCTCAGATTTCTGCTTGTATATCATGTTGCATGTATGTTGAAAAAGCTTGTATGGGGTCTGCGTGCCTTGCATCCGGTTGCGTGCTGAGGTGTGACTGCTGCCTGTGATGCATTGCAGGCTGAGCGCCGGGAGGAGAAGAGGCGACAGGAGGATCAGAGGAGGAGGGAGCAGTTCGAGCAGGATCAAGTCAGGTCAGCCCTGGATCAGGTTAACTCGGGTCTCATAACTGTCACCGTGCGGTTACGGTATTGTGTTGTTTTGTGTGCCGTGTTGTGTTCTCTCTTGCACTGCAATGCATCTTAGTCACTGATGTGGCATCGGATGAAACAATCTCCAGACCCTTACAAAGGAAGCGCCCAGTGTCTGATCCTCTGCTGACCTAAAATTGTCACTGGAGTTTTAGTGAGCTGCGTTTTCTGTTGGCAGGAAAAGGAAAAGTGGAGCTTATCAGTCCTAGGTATCAGGGGAAGCATCGAGACAGGTGACACGAGGCTCACCTCTGGGTGCCCCCGTTTACCTTTTCAATTTCGTAGGCATCTTTAGTGCCTGTTTTATACTGATGTAACAAAAGGATTTCCTGGGAAGACATCATCATTAATCACTGACGGGGCCTGTGATGTGCAAGAGGCAGAATAAACAAGACATATTGTGCATCCCCATACGACCACACTATTTAATCTGCCAGATAGATTTAGTTTGTCCCAATACATGGTGTGTCACATGCAGTTTGTCAGAAGTACCAGGATGCTCTACTGCGTGCAGCTGCATTTTGCAGTATGCATGCCAGCATGCTGTACTGGCTATACTGACCCACAATCCTCTGCAAGATATGTCACATCAGCTGAGCCACAAACAGATAACAGCTTGCTGACAGCTGTCAGAAGCCACAGTGATGAATGACAGCACATTAAAATGATTGATTACCAGCTGAACAATAGGTGTACTAATTGTTTAAACGAACAAACAACAAAATGACGTCACTATGAAAATAACAATGACGGATGTCATTTTAATGTCGTTAATATAACACTGCATGTTAAATGTAGGTGTTACTTAAAAATCAAACTCCATACATGCTTGCAAGATGTCAGCAGCAGAGCTCTCTGTGTTGACCGCCGTCTCTGGTGAGCTTGGCAAAATTGTCTTTCATCTCCAAGGTGTTGTGTGCATACAGCATGCAATAGTATGTACTTAAAGTCAAAAGAAAAAGTATACAATGCAACATAAGAGTCCTACAGTCATGCTAGCTGCTGTGTAAGGATGTGCTTTGAGCTAAATGCTAATATCAGCGTCTAACATGCTCACAAGAACAATGCTAATGTGCTGATGTGTGTTAGGCATGCTGACGGGTTAATTATGGGAATACATGATATTGGATTTTTTGCCGATATTCGTTATGTAACAACTTATTTGACTGACTATATCCTGATTTCGATGTATCCACTTTTCCCCACCTATTTTCAGTGATCATCGAGTCTCCTCTGTAGTGGAATCAGCATCATATTATACATGCATACTCTTACCATGACGGCCCACCAGCAGATGGAGACATGAAACAGAATGCTTTCAGTGTCTGTGATATTCAGTCATTGTGCAAAATAAGAAAAAGCATGTTGGCCGATTCCAGTATTTCATTTTAAAGCCGATACTGGCTGATACTCATGATGTGCCGATATTATCGTGCATCCCTAGTTAATTAGGACTAAATGGTAAACGGGCTGCACTTATATAGTGTGTTTTTAGTCGAAGTGACCACTCAAAGTGTTCACCCTTTCACACAAGTATGGCTACTGTACAGGGTGCCACCTGCTCATCAGACCACCAGAGACAATCTGGTATGATGTATGTGTGTAGACTGCAAGGACTTTACCACTGACCCTCTGACTGCTAGACAAGTGCTCTGTCTCCTGAGCCACAGACGCTAAACACAAAGTACAGTTGCGGGAACATGAAGGCATGAACCAAAGGTCATAGCGATCCTTCCAGAAAGACATTTCACTCAAAGCTACGTGCTAACCTGCTGGTGAGAGTAAGAAGTCAGCCGGATGACTGACCACCTGGTGACAACTCCACACTTCGTCTTTAACACGGGTTTATTTATGAGAGATCCTAAAGGCCCTGACAAACCAGGCAGACGTTTGGCCTTTGGTCCATATCGGGTGGAAAGAGCGTCCCTATTTGTTTGGCTGCTTTTTGAACAATTCTGCTGAGCCCACTGGTGAGAAGAATCCCTCTGATTGGCAGTTCAGAGAAATGGAAGTGAGGACAGCAACAACTTCAGTTAAGAGGGTGTGAGATTGAAACAAAAAAAAATATTTTTTTAGCCATTGAGCTGTTTAGCAGAAACAGTTTGTATCCATCATCAGGTTGCACTTGAATCCATCCTGTTGGTCTTGCAGTTTCCCTTTTTGAATACAGACTCCAGCTGGCTGCTGGTGTGGAGAGTTATTTCCTCTCACACAGGTGCAGAACGTACGTGTGAGTTGGTCTCTGCGGTGTGTTCAAGTGCAAATTTCTGGCCAAGAACAGTCAGCATGAGGTGACACACGTTTGGGATACCTGACTGATGTTTTACAAAGCTCCTCCTGAGTCACGGAGGACATGATCAGCACTTCTGACGAGTGAATTGACTCTGACTTGTAAATTCAGTGGACTGCTCCTTTAAAGAGGCCGCATGGTTTTGGATAATGTGTTGGATGTATATACAATAATGATTTAGAGTGTCTTCTGTCTGCACAAGCTTTCCATGCCGTATTCTCCAACAGAGCATCAGACTCTTTAAATCAGTTACCCTGACAGTCAAGATGTTATTGGAATATTATACACAGTCGGTTTGGGGGGAAATGGCTTGTCAAGTAGCATCTCTGGCCTCCGTACAAGAGAAACAAAAACAGGAGACGGCAGACCAATGTGTGAACCCGGAGAAACAATGAAGAGATTTAGAAACGGGGCTACGGAGATGGAGCGGGACAGCAGATCAGAGGCTTGTAAACGGGGAGAGGAGAGTGGCGTCAGGGAGGGACAAACAAACTTGGTCAACCTTGTGGGACTGCCAGCACCCCGGGCCTGCGAAGTAAACGAAAACCCCTTCATACCTTATTATTAGTCTGTGTTTCCGTGTTTGTGTTTTTGAAATCCGGACGATGTAATGTTTGTATTTATTACAGGAAGACTGAGAAGTTACTGCAGAGGCTTGAGAGATTGAGTCCGCTGGCATCCAGCAGCGCCACACACACGTCATCGAGGGTAAGCCAGCAACCGCACAATGTGTGTGTTTGCACTTGTATGTGCTTTCATGTGTTTTGTTTGTACACACGGCATCAGTGTGGGTCAGGGCCTGAATGCACACACGCCTGCTCTATAGGTCCCAGGGTTCAGTGTCGAGCCTCATATCTGTGGCTGTGGGGTCGGAGACTGAAGCTCTGTGGTGATTCACACCAATAGATCTGCCTTTGTAAGCTGTTTTCTGAATAAATACTCTTGGGTGCGGAGGTTTCATCGTCCGGGGCAGCGCGGGTATTAAGCGGTATCCCCAGTTGGCCGGGCGGGGTGAGGAGCCAGATCCCCCTGCAATTATGTCCTGGTCAGAGCCGGGGCACACAGCGGTACGGCGAGCTCACGCTCGAGTAAAAGGAAGTGTAAATACACAGAGGAATAGGCCACTGATTTTCCCTCTCCGTGTTGTCTGTCTGTCTGCTCCTTTCACTCTTTTGTTTTCTCTGCTTCCTTTTCTCTTTTCTCAGCCCCTCTTCCTCTCCGCCTGTTAGTTTTCCTGGGAGGGAATGAGCGGAGGGCGGAGTTCAAGGGACTTCCCAGAGTTCACACTGAGCAGAGACAGAGACACAACATGACAAGACTGTGAGGGGAGTCTGCACAAGACAGAATAGAGTGGAATAACCTGCGCTGGTAAAAGTACCTGGAGTAATCCCAAACTCCTCACCAGCCAATCAGTGGAAGGGGGCAACCTCTCGCCCTCACTGTGAATAACTTTCCTCTTAATCAACTATTATTTTTAATTTGGTAATTGCTGCCATAAATCTTAAAATCAATAAATGTGAGGAGGTCACAGCTATTCTTAGCTCAGAAAACACTTATTGGAGAGTGTTGACAGCTTCTGTCAGAGAGTCAGACACGGTGCTAATAGTGTCTGCGCTCCTCCACCCAGCCCCGGCTCTCACTGATGTTGTACCACAGAAGAAGAAGAAGCAGAGAGTGTGCAGGAAGCGGCCCGAGGGCACGCTGTATTCTGCACTGCGCTCTGCTGTGAGCGGATTATGTGGTGACTGACAGCACCGTTAAAAGTGCACACGCAGCTCCCTCGGTGGACGCAGGAAATGTTTTCTTTCTGGGCTTTTCTCATTGTTGTGCATTTCTTTTCTCTCACTCCGTCTTTTTCTCACACAGACCTGACGCAAATCTTTCAGCGGGTGAGACAGAGAGGAGAGGAGAGAGAGCTCGGGTCAAACGCTGGTGTCGAGAGAAACAGAAAGCAGTCAGTTACAGTAATAAAGAAGTCTCTGTGTTATGATGGGACACACACACACACACACACACACATAGTTCACCGGATGATACCAGGGTTACAGACAGCAACAAAGACTCATCTCTTCCCGCCTCCTCATTTCACTCCTCGCTTTGTTTCCTCACCTCTTACGTCTTCTCCTCCTCCTCCTCCTCTCCTGTCCCCTCGTCTCCCCTTGTTTTTTTTGGTCTCATCTCCTCTCCTGTCTCATCTTGCCTCTTTTTCTCCTCTCCTGTCCTTTTCCCTCCTTTCTTTTCCTTTTCATGTCTGCATTCATCTCCTGTTTTCAGTTATTCCTTCCTTCTCATTCATTTACTCCTCTCCTCATGTTCTCACCTCTTTTCTTGTCCTCCTCTTCCCACCTTTCTTTGTAAATCCGTTGTCCTTTTCTTTTCTTTCCTTTCTTTTCCTTTCCTCTCCTGTCCTTTCCTTCATTCTCATCTCATCCCCCCTTGTTTTGTCCTGTCTCACCTCCTGTCCTCTTTTCTCCTTTCGTTTCCTTTTCTTGCCAACATTTTCATTTCCACTTCTTTTTTCAGACGATTCCTGTCCCCTTATTTCCTTTCTTTAAATCTCTTCGATTATTTTTTTTCCCGTCTTCTCGTCTCCTCTCCTGTCCTGTCTCATCGTGCCCCTTTTTTCTCCTCTCCTTTTCCCTCCTTTTCCCTCCTTTCCTTTGGATGTATTCCTCTCCTCTTCTCAGCTTCTTTTCCTTGTCATTAATTTCTGTATTTCTTTCCTGTCCTCTCATTTCCTTTCCTCTCCCCTTGTTTTCTCCTACCTCATCTCCTGTCCTTTTCTCTCCCTTATTTTTTTTAATTTTCCTTTCCTCTTCTCTTCTTACCTTTTCTTTTCATTCCTCCTGTCCTCTCATTTCCTTTCCATCGCTCTCCTCTTGTTCGCCCTATCTCGTCTCCTGTCTTCTGCTAATATTCCTTTCCTTTTCTCTTCTCACCTTTTGTTTTCATTCCTTTTCTGTCCTCTTGTTTCCTTTAACTCTCATCTTCTCTCCTGTTGTTTTGTCCTTTCTCGTGGCCTGTCCTTTTCTCTCCTTTCATTTCCTTTCCACTTCTCTTTGCCTTTTTTATTCCCATCCTCTCCTCTCCTCTCCTCTCCTCTCCTCCTCTCTGCAGACTCTCCCAGGCTGCAGCTCCCTCAGATAGACGTCACAGATTAGCAGATGAAAGCTTGCGGCCGCGGAGCAGCAAAAGTCAAACTTCTTGATGTGGTTCTCGCTGGGACCCTGGGATCTGTTGTTCTTTCTACAATGGCTCCATAAGACAGATTGATCTCCCCTTCATATCCTCTATTTGTGGGCGTGTGTGTGCGGTGTGTATACATGTGTGATGTGTGTGCGTGTGTGTGAGTGGGAGATTTTAAGCTAAGCTTTGATGGGAGCTCACACAGGTGGGCTGTGTGTTCCTTCTTCCCCCCGTGCCATCCTAAATAACCACTTCCCTCGGCCATTAGCTCCCCTCGGACAGGAAAACAGAGACTGAAACGGAGGGAGGGGTGTGTGTGTGTGTGTGTGTGTGTGTGTGTGTGTGTGTGTGTGTGTGTGTGTGTGTGTGTGTGTGTGTGTGTGTGAGAGAGAGAGAGAGATGGTATGTACCGGATGTATATTTAAAAGAAAAAGAAAATAGACTTTTTTCAGTATGAAATCACGGCCAGCAGAGAGCTGCAAGGATGGTGTTTATTTGTGGGCCAACCGGAAAGTTAAAGGGACAGTCCGCCAAGTTTCAACCAGCTCTGTATCATAGCAATGTGGGCAGTATGTGTAAATCAACTGCCCTCAGGCTAACCAGTGCCTAGATATCCCTGCTCATATCTTCCTGCTCCCGGCCTAGTTTTATGAAAAGACCATCTCTCCAGCGGTGAAATACTTCTGTAACATCGTCCTGCTTCCATCAACACAAAGCTTTTTTGGGATTTTCCCCACTGGATTATTTCAGATAAGCTTTGTGGAAAACAAACGTTTAAGATACTGTTTTGCTCAGCAAGATAATCCTCACAAATGATCACCTTTAAAACTGATGCAATCATTTTCAGAATTTCCATGCTGTTATTTTCCTTTTTTTAAATGTTTTATTTATTTTTTTAACAGCTGTGCCGATGCAGCTTAAAAAAAAGGTATAAATAAATTGGGAAAAAGGAATGTTGGACAAAAAAGACTAAAGAAAAAACGTCGCCACCACTAAGTGTTGCCGTGATGACGTTTTGTAGCCCCATTTAGCCTCTTGTTAAAAAGACATGTAAAAGCTTCAAAATTCACAGTGAGGTGTTTACTGACCTACTTTATGTCGTAGAACAAAACGTGACGGTCTCTTAAGCTTGTGTTAACCACAGACCTCATTTCAGGCGTCTAACCAAAAACCTGTTCAAAAGAAAACTGATTTTGAGACAAGGGAACAAGAAGAGTAAAAATGCTAACCCAGGACTTCTTTCTGCACCACTCTATTAGATTCGCATTGCGCAATATTGACTATAAACTTCTTAGAAAGCTGCTTTGTGCCAGCAACAACTAGCAGCACACATTATACAGAACTGGTTTTTGCGCAAGACAGGAAACAAACTCATTGAACTCCTGCGTCCTGTGCTTGGTTTTGGCTCTCATCTCTGTATGTCTTCAGATTTGGCACATTTTTCAGCTGCCTGTGCTGCAGCTTTGTTGCCAGAATCCTTAATGCAGTCATCCTCTTGACAGTTCCCTCGTATATGTTTTACTCAGCATGTGCTGTCATTCTGCTATGTTCATATTCAGTGCATGTGTTCACTCTGCTGTGTATTACTACATGCTGTTGCCATGTTTTAATTTCCACACCTTGGTTAGAGAGGGATTGTGTCACATTTAAATCCAGTGGATCCCTGTGGTAAAATCGACTTACACTTGTGTGTAGCGCCTTTCTAGTCTTATGACCACTCAAAGCGCTTTTACACTACAAATCACATTCAACCATTTACTCACACATTCACACACTGGTGGCTGAGGCTACCATACCAGGAGCCACCCGCTCATCAGTTAACACACACACACACACACAGATGATGTTGAGATATTTCTGGACCAAAGTTGGGTGAAGAAACAAACTTTAATCGGTTTATTCCTGAGTGGATGTTTGTTCCAAAATTTGAGGAAACTCCCTATCTTGAGATTTTGCATTCACAAGAATGAGATGGATGTAAGGTCACAGTGACCTTGACCTTTGACCACCAAATTCTAATAAGTTCATCACTGAGTCCAAGTGGATGTTTGTGCCAAATCTGACATCACATTCACAAGAATACACAAGAACACACAAGGTCAAAGTGAACTTGACCTTTGACCAATAAAACCACCACATTCTCACTGTGACCTCGTCACATATTGACGTTTGGTCATGGACTTTCCACGTCCACATATGACGTCCAAGGTACCCTGGGTGCGTTGGGTGTTGACGTTCTGGGACACAGTGTCAACTTCAGCCTGTTACATGCATTGTCCTCTGTCAAAATTTACATACAGTCTCTTTCAAAATAAAAGCACTTTGTCAGTACAACACTGCGAATTGACGTTTTTTTTCTTCAACAACAAACGCACGTGGTTGGGTTTAGGACAAAAGAACAGGGTACCTCTCTCTCAGTTGAAAGTCGGTGTTTGTTGGTCCCATCTGTTTTTTAAGATTATTTTTTGGGCTTTTTGCCTTTAATGAACAGGACAGAGTGAAATGGGGTGAGAGGGAGAGAGTGGGGGTTGACATGCAGCAAAGGGTTACAAGCCGAAGTCGAACCTGCGACCATTGCAGCAAGGCATCGCCTCTGTACATGGGGCGCCGGCACTATCCACTACGCTACCGACGCCCCCTTGTCCCGCCATGTTTACCCCTGACGCCATGGTTAATGTATAACGGCCATCAGCCGCGTACCATGCCAACATTAAAGCACGCCTTTTTCTGTCGGTTTCTGACGCTGCAAGTCACTGACCAAGCGCCAGATTTCGACAACTTCAGAGTGAGACCGGGCTCATAAAATCTAATCAGCTCATCATTGAATCCAAGTTCATGTTTGTGCCAAATTTATAAAAACTCCCTCAAGGCGTTCTTGAGAATGGGATGGACGACATGGCCACAATTATCACTGATGCAGAGGCATAAAAATCAATTCAATGTAGTGTAAACAGTCACATTACTCTAAGTGTCCATAAATTTGACCACAGATATGTTGGGAACTAAATGACAGCCACATTTACAGATCAAGACCCAACTGTCAAAGATCACAGAGACTACAGTGCACGCCCTATCTGCTACACTGAAGGCTGCACTTTCCATTTAAAACCACAGCTCTAATAGTTTCTTTATCAGAAGTGCAGTGGGTCAGTAATGTGTTTACTACAGGTTATCTTCTGATAAAAACCTTTACAAGTCATACTGATAAGAAATTATTTGTCTTTCTCAGTTTCTAAGGGCGTATTATCTTGTAAGTAATGTTTTCCTTAAACTCTGAATAATGTTTTTTGTCAGAGTGAGGCCATGGAGACTCAACAGAGACAGAAGGCGTCGAAAAGTGTGAGAGAGCAACAGCTGGAACACCGGAGGTATGTAAATGTATAAATTGTTTTATGCAGAAATCAAAGTGATGAAGGACTCTCTGCTCGATGGAAATAAAGAAACATTAAAGCTGCATACACACTACGCAGGAAAAATCGACTCAACAAGATTCATCGTTTGTTTTGTTCATCCTCTTGGAATTAGACTGGCCGGGTCGCCGAATGTTAAGAGGCAGTTTACTGACCTCACTATATTTTAGTGGGTATAGAAGTTTAAAAAGCTGTCAAACACATCCCACTCACTGCCCGCTACAGCCTGCCAGCATGTAAAGTTATAAAGTACAGCGTTAGTTACTTTTATGTGAACCATTTTTTTGATTCATTATATTTTGACAGGGTGAACTTAGCCTTCCTGGACAGGCTCGAGGGTCAAGGCAGAGGCAGCGAGAGAGAGACACAGGAGGGAGGTATTCAGGGAGAAGAGAATCCAGTTTTGGCACCTGAAGACTTCAGACACCAGCCGTCCAATCAAACTGGACAACAGCCCCCCCTGGCTCACCTGACCCCAGACCCAGAACAGAGCTACTCGGGCTGGACCGAAGAATCTGGTGAGCTGAGCGGAGAGTCTTTCCACAGTTTCTCACGCCTTTTTTTAGTCTGGCTCAACACTGGTTAACCAAACCTAAAATCAGACATGTGACAAGAGTTGCCCACCTCATCCTTTCTTAGAAGGACTGTGATTGTCTGTTTAGTCTGCGTTAAATCAAAGGCTTTACGTGCTTCAAGTATGTAGGCAGGAAGTTATGCGTGGTACGTAGTGATACTGTAGCTCCTGGCATTCAAATCCTGCTGATACTTGTAGTTTGTGGGAAACGTGTGTGTGTGTGTCTTTAAGTGTGAGTAAGAAAGTATTTTCCCTTCTTTCTGGGCACAAACCTTTACTTACTATGGATTGAGCAATATATCAAACACATGTACGTGTGTTGTGTGCAGAAAGAGACAATACAAAGAGAACATGGCCATGAAAGCCTGACACAAGCACACACTGTATGTCATTAGGCTTCTGTCAATCAGAGAGGAAAATTCTCCGGGAGCGCTGAACCCCGGCCAGACTGACAGACTCTCGGCCGGCAGCCAAACGAGCGCAGTCCCGCCCTTGTTTAATTGGTCTGGATTGGCATGCTGAGTTTGATACCTGACTGGTTGCCATACACCAGTGAATAGCTGCCACTCACAACACGACAAAGAACACAAACAGAACGTCATGTTCAATACCTGCTGCACTTAAGCATTTACTGCTGCTACACGTGTGCAGACTATATGAAATGAAACTCATCCTTTCTGTGATTTATTGCCAGTGATGGGTCGCAGCATGTTACATTTACTCTCTTACATGTAGTTGAGTATTCTTTAACATAAATTGGACTTCCAAAAGTAGACTGTACAAGACTTCTTAGATACTTTTACTCTTGTTTGAGTACACCCATTAATTATCTGTAACAGCTCATCCTTCACAGGGGAGCTGGCGCTGATCCCAGCTGACGTTTGGTCAGAGGCGCGGTACACCAGACTATCACAGGGCTGAGACATTAGCTCCATTTACACTGCCTGCTCAAGGCGGGATTTTTGCACTGATTGTCCGCCTCACTGCTCTGTATGAAAGGTACAGTCGCTAAATGGGGAAACGGAGGTAGTAACAGACAGCAGGGACAGCCAGCAAACGGGATCATAGGCGGCATGGGTGCAACATTTTGACAACGTGTCATGTGTGTGACCCACTGCGGGAGATTTAAAAAGTACCTTGTAGCAGTTAGCAGCTAACTCAAAGAAGAATAGCAGCCGAAAATGTCTACAAAGTGGGAAAGAAATGAGGTCTGGGAGCTCTTTACCCTCCGAGCAGAGGGCGAGATCAGCTGCCACAGAACAGAGATGGTAGATGATTGTTACTGTCATGTTATGCTAACGACGCCTGTGTTATATGTCACACTAGAGGCTGATGCTGTTGTGTTAAATGTCACAACTGTCACACCTTTGATTCTGCGATGCCGGTATGCTGTCTAAAATCACCCTCGGCAGTGACATGATGCCGCCGCCATTTGTTTGTGTGTTAAAATGCAAAGGTGGCATAAAGATGTGACTTTGTAGCGGCCCTATAGCGCGATCTTTGTGTCAAAATGGCTACAGAGACAGACAATCATTCGTGCCACATTCACACCTTTCTACCTACAAGGCAAGTCCGTGTCTTTGGACTGTGGGGGGGGAGTTGGAGAAAATCCACGCTAACAAAGGGCTCTGGTTCAAACCTGCAACCTCCTTCCTGTTAGCAGTGCTAACCACTGCACCATCATGCTGCCCGTGCTTGAGTATATTTGCGATTAAAACAATTATCGCAAATAAAATAATATAATTAATAATTAAATAATTAATTAATAATTAAATTCATGCATGTATCTTGCACTACAGACACAGACTTGGGTAAAGGGCACAAAATGTCAAGTTGTGCCTGGATGAGGGGATATTGGGTTACCACAGACTGCCGGGCATACAGTAGCACTACAGCTGTCCTCTACTGTAGCTGACGGGTCAAAGAGGTCAAATAGTGCAGTTTATGGGCCTCTCTCTGTCTGGTAGTAAATCTTTGTCCCATCTAACTAACCATCCAAACAGCAGCCACAGCAGGGCGATTTCACCAGTCCGAGGTTAAAGCTAAAATACCCCCAAAAATCTCAGACCTTCAGTCCTGGCACTGCTGCTGCGGGCACAATCGGAATCCCACAACATCCTCAATCCATGTCAGGCTGCATCCGCCTGCCCCGGTCTATATTTTACCAACGTGCTGATCAGGTCTTTCCGTTCTGTCACTACCTGCCCGAGCCAATCTCCTGCCTGGTTGTGTGACGGCCCTTTCGTCTGCCCCTCACTCCTGCCCAGGCCTGCATTTCTGATCATCTGGCCTTAAAGCCGGACCAGCCTGTGGCAGGGAGAACCACGAGTCCGGTCCTGGACGGTGTGGGTAGTTGTAGGAAAGAGATGCCAAAGTGGTCAGACAGAAGAGCTTTAGAAGACTCTAGAATTCCTTATTTCTCTCTCATATAGCTGAGGAGAGGGCCTGTCGGGGATTGCCTCGCAGATCATGTGCGAACATTTTCAACAAAACAGCTCCTCCACAAAAAGACTGAGAGAAAGTGCGCTTTACTTTATGTCAGGATAATCAAAGAACTCTCTTTCAACAGGAGCCTCGCGGGAACAATAATGAATAAACTGGGCTTTATGAGGATTATTTCTTTCCTGTGTGCTTTCCAGACTCTGACTTTGACTGGGCCCTGATGAAACTGATGAACAGCTTCTCATACTGCGACAAAGACTTCCTAGAAGGCATCCTCAAACAATGCGACGGTGATTACGAGCAGGCCTACGCACTACTCAACTGCAATTAAAATTTATGCTCCTTTTAAGTGATGGCTGTCTGTCACTGAATATTGTGCGTGAAGCTTAAGGAGTTGGGCCAAGGAATATTTGTATAACCAGTGTGATAAAGAAAAGCTAAAGATACCTTGGTGTTTGATGCTTGTAAATGCTGCCTACACTACACAGCTGCATTAAATATATACCTATAAAGCAGTATGTGCTTCCTGTAATCTGTTTTTGATTATGCCATTAATCACTGAGCTTTTGGTGCCTTGTATCTGTCTGCATGCACTCGTGAGTCATGTTGGGTTTTCGCCCTGACAAGGAGTTGAATTGATGTTCGTTTTCACCAGTTTAGTTGAAGGTCATCGCCATGACTCATAATCTTCAGATCATATTTGGGGCTCTTAATTAAATCAGTGTGTGCAGATGGAAGAAAAGCTCTACCCAAATGCATGATGCTTTTTTGTTTGTCTTATAATCAAAGTCGCATGTGGTGTATCTATAGCCGGATCCGTCGGGATAAAAAAAGATGCAAATCCACGCAGGATTTTCTCCAAAGGTTTCACATCAAAGGCACAATAAAGCAGCTCTTTGTGAACTCTCACAGTTTGTGTGTCATAGCCGTGTCAAACCTTTCTCTTTCATCAGCGTGTTATATCCAGCAGTGGGAGGGTGGGGTTTCCAGGTGGGCAGAGGGCACAGAGCTGCCGCTGAGCCGGACAGCAGAGATGGTTATCACCTGACCCAGGCAACAAAGAACAAAGGGTGGTGCTCTCAACATGGGGGACTGAAAATCCCCTTCTACTTCGGCATGAAGTCATACAGGGAGCGTTTTACTGCTGATGTCATCCAGAAAATGTCTTTCCTCTACAGATCAGCGAGAACCTCAGCATCACTCTGGCAGCTTTGCACTCATGAAGAAGAACATTTAACTATCAAATATTTCAATGCTTTATTTTATAGGCCTGTTTTCCCAATAATTCCCCAATACATTTCTAGGAAATATCCTGGAAAGAACAATGCAGAATGGTTCTGATTAAAAACTGATTGATCAAACTGCTCCGTTTAAACCCAAGTAAGTATCATTTCATTATTCATTTATCCTTGGTTAAACTTTGTTTGTCGTCAAATTTCTCATTTATTCATGTGCAGCTGCTGCTGTGACTAAAAAACTCTGGGTTAGGCCGATAAATAATTGATTTTTTATTTTTTTTTATTCCCCTTATAATAAGTAACAGATAAGAGAGTTCTTTCCAAGAAACTTTAGGAGAAATGTTTAGGAAAATTGTTAGAAAACTCCGGACCCTTACAATAAAACATTACCACATTTTTTTATTTATGGAGGGTGTATAGCAAAAATTGATTTATCAGGTGCATTGCTAAGAAGGAACTTGTCCCCAGTGAAGGAGTTCAAGTATCTCAGGGTGTTGTTCATGAGTGAGGGTAAAATGGAGCATGTGATGGATAGGCGGTTTGCCACAGCACATGCATTGATGCAGGTGCTGCGACGGACTTTCAAGGGGAAAAGAAAGCAGAGCCAGAGGGCAACGCTTTTGATTTATGGGTCCATCCAACCCTCACCTGTGGATATGAGCTTTGAGTAATGACTGAAAGAATGAGATCATGGATACAAGCAACCAAAATGCATTTTCTCTGAAGGGCGGTTGGACTCAGCCCATGAGACAGGATGAGGAGCTAGGACATCTGGCGAGAGCTCAGAGTAGAGCCGCTGTCCTTCGTGTCAAAAGGGGCCACATGGCGTTTTTTCCCCCAGTTGTTCCCAATGAGAAGAGAGCGTATGGCCTTCGAGAGACAAAGCGTTGCACCCAGCTTCGTCTTCAGAGCACTTCAGAAACGTGCTGATGATGTCACTGCCACTCCGGTACTGTCTATCCTGAGCTGTATGATACGTCAGTCAGAGATTATCACAACAAAGACAGAAAAGCCCGTCTGTGGGAGCAGATTGGCCGCAGGGTCATCCCTATGTTTCCAGGTTGTTTCCCAGGTTCTATGTTCCCCACTTAACCCTGCAAAAAAGCTTCTATGTTTCCCACTTGGTTGAGCGGGGGTGAAGTGTTGGGATGAAGCGCTCTCTGGCGCCCTGCGCATGGGTTTATGGCGTAAGTTTTAACATACAATGTATTTGCTAAGTCAAGAAGCAAATGTATAATACAGTAAAAGAATATTTTAAAAAATACTGCAAGAAATATGTTCAACATACCTGCTGTAAAGTGACGGAGCTGTCAAAATATCACAGTATTGAATTATAGAGAATATGTGCAATGTACAGAGATGATAATTCAAAAGATGAACATTAATGCAACGCATCTATCTATATTGTTATATTGTCCATCTGTACCATTTGGGTTTTTACACTACAGGTGCTAAAATGATACTTTTAAAAACAATACTAGCGCCCAAATGGTGCCTGAACCCTTTTTTAATTTTTTATTTTGAAACGAAGCACATTACAACGGTTTGATTATACAAGTACTCGTGGTGCAGACACAAGAAATAGGCAGGCTGTTGGAACTCTGAGTTCATCATGGGAAAAGGCCTCATGGGTCCTGGGCCTTGTTGATGAGGCCAGCTGCAGTCAGGAAGAAAGTGTTCTATGTAACTGTAAGGTTGTATTTTATGTGTTAAATTAATGATTTACCACAATGTCTGCATGTTAAAGGTCCTCTGTGTTAGGTTTAGGGGGGCTATAATACAAGAAGTATGTTTTCTTCAGTGTATAATCGCCTGAAAATAAGAATTGTCATATTTCCGTTACCTGACCCCCAATTTCCACCAGATGCGTGTTGGTTGCGTCTCCGCTCCGGCACAGCAGTGGAGCTGATAGGATTAAATTCTAGTCAATGTGTGTGTTTCCACCGGCTGCGGCTGTGCTGCGTTCCGGCTCCGTCTCAGCTATGGCACTCCGGAGCCCTCCGCAACAGATACGCAGCACTTCAGCACAGAGCAGATCGTGGGGGGCAGGAAGTCGTGCACAGAAACAAAATAAAACATCCAGTTATTTTTCAAAATAAAATACACAGTGTTCACGGCGGATCATATTTCCCTGCACTACACCTTGAAAACGTCATAATGGGCAGAGGCAGGCCTGAAGTCAACAGGTCAGAGGTTTTCAGACGTCATTTCACCCCGTTGACACCCTGGACGAGGAGATATTAATCATGGCAGTGCACCCAGATGTCTTCCAGCGGAGCTGCACCGCTCTATGCACTGTTTTTACCAGTTAAAATTACTCACTCCTTTATTTTGAGGAGGACGGGACCACAGCAGCTCAAAACCTCCTGAAGATCTGGATCTTAAGTTATCAAAGAACAAAGGTGAGCACACGTTAGCAGGTGTTAGGCTAGCGGCCTGTCTCTGGGTGTCAGAGAAACTGTGATTTGTAATACAAAACTGCTTCATTCAGTGTTTTTACAGGTTTAACCTTAAAAGACTATAACAAATTTTGATATACCGTCAAAATTCTGATAATTCTCAATCATGGTCTGTTTGTTCTGGAGACAAAGAGACCTCTGCGGATAATTCAGCTCCCAGTAAAAAGCTCCTGGATCAGAAACAAGGTGAGAACACAGTACAGTCAGAGAAAATAGGTAACAAATGAACAGTGAAGGAATTCATCACAAAATCTCACATACTGGTGCTTTAAGTGTGGAGCTTTAAGCAGGAGGTGATCAGAGAAAATACGGGAAAACCCCACAATCTGATGAAGTAATAAATCTCACATAACATCAAATAATTACATTATATATTGTTAATGTATCATGATAACGTCACTTTTGCTCGTGAAACCCAGAGGGAATATGACAGCTTAATAGTATTTGTGTTATTAGATAATATTATTGCATCATAAGAACCATATGTTGCACAGTATAAGTTGTGACTAATGGGATGTTATCATATTATGCAGCAGTTTGTGTTATGGCAGCTTTATTTGGGTTCCTAAAGTCAAAATAAAAAGTTTGATTAAGTTACGCTAAGGCTTCGGGCTGGGTGGGGAATCATGGGATGAGGTCATCGTATGTAGCGGTACAGCGTGTTTTGCAAAACGTGGGCGCCCTTTGCGTGTATCACTATCAAGCAAAGAGGAAAAACCTTGACATGAACTGGCCGTGCGTACGTGTGTGTGGGTAGAGGTGGGGACACACCACTTCTCCGTCGCCTAATCAATACAGATCAGTTCATGTCTGCGCGCTGATGAGGCACTGGTGTGGGAAGGTATCGCGTGATGTCTCCTCAGGCGCTGTGGATCTCTTACAGGACAGTTCAATCAGCTCGAATGGAAACAGCTCTGGGATCCAGTACAGCAGATCTGTTCCAAGAAGCAGGTTCAATGAGTTATCTGGATAAAAACATGAAATCCCCTCAAATTTGTTACAAAGAGTGATGTAGAGAGAGCTGTAGGAAGTATTCCAGATAAGTCAGTCAACATGCTTCTTGGAAATGTGGCTGTGTGTGTGTGTGTGTGTGTTGTGTAAGTTTCGGGGTTGTGCAGGTTGTATATAGTATTTCTAAGAAGAGCATTAAGGAGTCACATTCTTCTCTGTGCGTCTGCTACAGTGAATTTAAGACTCCTGCGTTAGTCATCGGCTCAGACAGCTGAAAACAACTACGTCTATGTTCCGTGCCAGAAGCAGAAGGTAGCGTGATTATCATATTGGGGAGGGGGCTAGCATGAACAGACACACGGATGGGCAGATATGGGCATGCAAAGTGCGTGACTTCAGCTCCAACAACACACTATGTTTGTTAACACTTCACAACAATATCTTGGGAAACACCTCATCAGACCAGCAAGTTAATTAGGGAGAAAATTTGACTCAGCTGTTCTGTCGTCCGACTTGCTGAAACCTATCACTGTTTATATCGAGCACACGTTTGCTCACATTCACATGTAACTGGGGCGGCACAGTCGCCAGGAGGAAATGTTGGCATTGTATGTTTTTATGCAATCCACGAGCTGAGGTTCTCATCGGGGGGTGGAGGAGATGGTGGACGGTGATGGTGTGACACCTCGGCGAGACGCCTGCCAAGCTGCGGACCACTGCTCCAAGACCAACAAACAACAGCGGGAAAACGGCAGCATTCTTGGCCGTGATTGTGCCACCAAAACTGGGTATTTTAAGCCCAAACATGATCTTTACCCAACCATAACCAAGTGTTATTGTGCCCAAAAGGTCCAGTGGGCAGGATGTAGAGGGATATATTGGCAGAAATGGAATATAATATAATATAATAAGAATGTTTTCTTTAGTTTATAATCATCTGAATAAGAATCGTTGTGTTGTCGTTACCTCAGAAAGAGTCGTTTATATCTACATAGGGAGCAGGTCCCTGTCTACGGGCAACGCCATGTTACACCGCCATGTTTTTCTTCAAAATTCCCATTTTTGTGTCACCTACTGTAGAAGCTTCTCTGCCATGAGAGCGCCGGAAAAACAATGATTTTTTTGTGTGAAACTGCTTTGGTCAGTGTTGCAGCGCCATTTTCTACAGTAACTGAGAGAGTACCTGACCTGTGGCTAAGTCCCGCCCTCAAACGCGATGAGCCAATCACAGTGCGTATAGCCATCCCCATACACTGGGACAATCTCTGCCTGGACGTCCATTGAAATGCATCATAGAAAGTCAGTGTGTTCGGTTTTATGAGCTTTTTCTGAGATTTGCAGTTTAAAATGGTCAGACGGTGTGCATGGGGTACATGCAGCTCTGACACAAGGTATCCTGAGAGGCTGGCGACCAGCTGTGTTTTTACACTTTAAACCACATCTCAAGCCAGAAAAGTGTCTCCTTTGGATAAAGTTGTGTGGTAACGTTAGACCACAACATCAACTCAACGTGAATAAGATTAACAATGATGTCTACATCTGTTCTAAGGTAAGTCAACATTGTGTTTGAGGCAACATATTGTCACTTTGCTGGAAAGAAATATAAAGTTATCTTTAACATCTCTAGCTAACGTTAGCTAAAGTTAGCCTAATGAATGATTCAGTGTAAATACTGTAGCACCAAACTAACGCAGAGACACTCTTGGTAAAGATGGTAAAAAGGCCGTTATCCTTTTCTCATATTCTGAGCCAAAAACCTTAACTTCACTGGCACTTTAACTTGTTGTCTTTGATGGTGACGGCAACCAGATGCGCTTCACAAGCGTACACTGTGACCTGTAAATGTTGGCTTGTAATTTAAGCTTTTCATCGACCTTCTCAACAATAAAATGATGAATATATCCCTCCAATGCGTAGTTTAGGCCCTTTTGGTTACTTCTCAATGACATCTGATTGTTATGTCCCCAAAAATCATCAGTTGCCTCCTGTGAAATGTCGTGTACTGTGACACCTGCCATAGCGCCGCTCACTGAATGCTGATAGTTTGTCCGAGTGTTTTACTGGTTTAAATCACCTGCATTCATCAGTCATCCAGCATTCAGACTTTTGTGGATAATAAGGCTTCCGGTAAAAAACTCCTGGACATCTGGATCAGATATAAGACGAACACACGTTCGCAGGTGCCGGGTGAGCAGCCCCTCTGCAACATGCCAAACAGCATCTAAGAAACGCTGTCGTGTAACATGAAACGGCTTTATTCAGTGTTTTTACTGGTTTCAATCACCTGGTCTGTTTGTTTTGGGGAGGAAGAGACCTCTGCATTCGGCTCCTGGTAAAAACCTCCTGAACAATGAACATTGAAGGAATTATCACCAGTCCTCACCTCTAGTTCCTAAATCCCCCCAAATCTTACACGCGGTTCCTCAAACATAACCAGCCATTAACCACAGTGTTGTTGAAACGTAAAGTTTCAACACATCAGCTACACAATAATGTACTAATGTTACATATCTGTGGTTTCCAGAAATCTACAATGCCAACATTTATTCTGGCGATTCAGTTGACTGTGGTCAGCCTTTAGCCGTGACACACTGTAACCTAGATATCTGCCAGTCATACAACAAACAGCAGAAAGACGTTATTAGTGAACAGCAGGTTAAGAAATCAAACATCTAGTGGAGGTCTTAAGTCTAAACATCAAAATATTCGTCTCAGACGTATGTGGAGAGCAAAAGAAGAGTAGATACTGCACAACTTAACACACTGCTGAGATGGTGGTAGCTGATTATCTTCAGCTGGAAACTGACAGATGGAAACAAACATTTTTATTTGATTAATGTCTAAAAACGCCAACACAGTCAGCTACTTGTTCATACAAAATCCACCCTGTGCGTGCCATATGCCTTTGTCCTGCAGGGATTAAACCTACATTTCCATGTTCTTGCTCATGTTCTTCACTCGGGTATTTCCCCATCAGGACTGACTAACGCCGACAACCAGAGAGACAAAGATCAGACAGAAGGAGTCCACAGAAAATTAATAAACCTGTAAAAACAAGAAAAACAAAACCCTCCAAAGAGACAAAAAGTCCCACGATAGAGTCAGACTTTGTCTTTGTTATCATAATGCAGATTAATAAGGTGTAGTCAGTGTTCTCATCTGACATAACTAATTGTCCTCTGGATGAGAGATGACATATTTAAAAAGCAGGATTGCTGACTGAGAGGTCAAGTCATCTGCCTGATTTCTACACAGCGGTAAAAAAGACTGCCGTGTGGGATGGATGTGCTGCACACTAAGAGATGACCAAGCAAAACAGGTAAAGAAGTGAAACGTGAAAGTGTTACATTCTGAAAGAGATCAAAATGTCAGTCTTTTCTTCTTATTAATTAATTATGAACAGATCCAAGCCGTGTGCTGCACTGCGGAGACAACGGAAGAAGGAAGATGAAGAAAAGAAAGCAAAACACAAAGTTATGTACAATGCTGCTATTATTATGGGGGATGCAATGATTTATCAGCCACATATTGGTATTGGCCAATATTTGCCTTCTTTACTGCCATCTGCCCATCGACAAATAAGATGACATTCACAGATGGCAGTGGCCGATGTTTTTCTCTTGTGTCGCATCAATTTTGCGCAGGCTAAAAAGCAGAGCTCGAGACTAATAGAGTCCGTTCCTCACGGGGACGATAGAAAAGGTGTTTGGGACGAACAGAGATCTTCCCTAGGACATCGTCTAGACAAAAGGACGGAGTAAACTCACAATCAGCACATCAAGGGATGCACCCGATTGTTTCTCTGATAACGCCACATTGTGAACAACAAATCCATCTTGGCGTAAGCAAGGGGAGAGCTAGTTAATGTTAGCTGTTAGCAGCCAGAACTAACTGCTGATGGAGGTTACCCTGAGTTCAGTTATGATGTATTCAAGCTCTATTCAGAAAAAAATAGATTGCATTAAAGTAAATTATAGTAATCTCATGATGGGGTCAAATGTTACCTTATAAAATGTAGTTTTTGCCAAGAAACTTGAATAAATATAGCTGCTTGAAGGAGAAATTTGTTTAGGTTTTTATACCAATATTAAATAGATATTAAAGAGGAAATTATGATTTATTAAGTACAGTAAAAAGACTTTAAAAGATGTTATTTAAAAAATGTTTTTCATGTGAATGAAGGTAATTTTAAAGGTTGTTTCCTGTGTATGATTGTATTGTGTAATGAAGGACCGGATGATTTTAAAAAAGTTCAGTTATTTTTTTTTATAGTGTAGATTTCTTTGTTTCACTGACACAAAAAGGGAAAACAGATACAACAAAAACAAAATAAACAACAATAAAAAAACTTTGGTTAGTTAAACTTCTGTATCAGCCCAGAATTTTGCAGTCAGTGCATACCTAATTATAATTATCATCATCAGGTAAAATCAAGCTATTATTAGCGATCATTGCTAACCTAGCAGCTAGCTAATACCCTGTCGCATCACTGGAGATATCACACACGACCAAGTGACATTGTTTCCCAACCCCACCATGAACAGATTATGCCCACGGCTCCAAACATGCTAGAGCAAAAAACAACAACAACAAAAAAAGCACTGACGTCCTATCCAAGCCCAGGCCTATAACCAATGAAATTATCACAATTTTCAATAGTCTTCATACTCTTTAATAATGTAAAGATCCAAGTTGTGTAATGTGCTGGGAAAAATAGAAAAAGAAATAGAAGAATAAAGACAAAGGAAAGAAAGCCAACTAAAGAGTTAATCTTAATGATGCTATTGTTATTATTGAGCAAAGCTAATGTTAGCTATTTTTAGCTATTCTGTGGATATCAAGGGCGGCTGAGTGACCTTGTTTCCTGACCCCAGCTGAGGTGATGGGTGGAGGTGGGGGGGAGTTGAACCACCTTGAACCAGCTGAAACGCCTCTCTCTTTACAACCTGCCATCTCTCTCCAGCCCCCAGGATGACTTCCTTTCTGGAACCAGACCTTTAACCATTTGAATTGATATTGACTTTTACATGTTTATTCTTCCCACCAGTTTGTCTCATTATGTGCTGATGTGATTATTAAAAGCACAGAGCATCTAAAATCTGACGGTACAGAAAATATTTTACATGGCAGTGAATCATGGATGAATCACTCACATTGGACATTAGAGAGGGCTGGTGGGGGTCTGTCCCTCCTGATAAAAATTCACAAATCACCTACTGTCCATAACAACTTACAATGTAATACATCAATGTTGTGTCCAAAAAAAAAAAAGTTCCTTTGTGTAACTTAAACCTCGTAGTTTTAGTGTAACCAAACCACGACCACAGCTATGGCAGATTAAAAAAATATGTCATGAGTCATTTTGGAAGGTCCTGGCAGATGACCCACTTTGGCCCGTAGGTATGAGAACATGTTTCTGATCCCAACACAATATTTCTGCACAACAGAAGGAGGGAATCAGGAGGAGGAAAAAGCCTCTCGGCTGGTGGAGCGAAGAAGAAGAAGAAGAAGAGGAAGGGGGCAGGTGCAGGAGGAGACTGATTCTTTCCCACAGCTTCAAAGTTGGGAGACTTTTGACTGCGTAACACCCAAACTGCACAAAACAAACACGTGTATGACACCGACACATGTGGAGGTAAACACAAAACACCCACATCACTCCCGCCGGGGTGAGGAACACCGATCCCTTCCTGTCCGGTCACCAGTGTTGGTATACTGTTGATGTTGAATGGAGATGAATCAGTGAACAGGAAGAGCTGCCTTTTCACTCTCATGCTAATACCCTCCGTGCAGGTCTTCCGTTACCTCCTGATAGCCACTAGGTGGGTGCGTGTGTGTGTGTGTGAGCGTCTGCGTGTGATAAATGGACTCCAGTGAGATCAAATAAAAGTCGAATTTATTTGAATAAACTCAGAGGCTTGAACTTGCATTCATTACATTACTGTCAGGCCTCACAGCTGCAAAAACCATCACAGCTGAGCTTCCCCCGGCGCACTGAGGATAAACATTTAGCCTGTTTAATTCATCAGACCTCAAACTAATTCCTTAAACTCTTACAGCAGCAGCTCTGAGGCAGCTTCAGCCTTTGTTTCTTCCCACTTGTTGTACCTTTTCTTCAGGCAGTTGTCGCTGTTTAAGTCACTGGACCACCCAGTGGTTGTTTCTGAGGATGAGCTGTCCCCATGAGGACAACCATTACCTCAGCATATGGCACGGCTACACAGACCAACACACACACATGTATGAATGCAGAGGCCTACAAACAGTTGTGAGTTGGGGGATTCCCAGAGGGCGGTTCACAGTCAGAATGAGGTCACCTCATACCGTAGTGTTACACACACACACCCCAAAACTTCTGGGTGAAAAATACAATAAAATATGTCCACTTCAGATACACCCCGGCAGTCCCACACAGCCATAAAGCTCTGGAGAATATTAAATATTGGTTTGAAGAGCATAAAGCATCTTGATGTGTCGGAAATCACCTCCATTTGTTTTTACAGCTCTGAGATTGGTTATTTGAAAAGCTATTCTGCATAAAGTTACAGAGTGAGCTCACGCGTGACCAGCAATGCAAAAGTTTTAGGTCACTTTGTTCCTCAGCCCGAGAGACTCTGCTGTGTGCACGCCAGGGAAGGTGGACCGGCAATTTTGCAGCAAAGCTCTGATGACGATAACAGCTAAGCATGGCTGATCCCAGCAGAGATAACTGTAAACAAGCGATTCTCATGCACCAGCCGAGATGTGTGGGCTCATCAGCCTGAGAGATCTGTTCAACCTAAACCAACTACCACGCGTGAGATAGACTGCAAGCTGAGATAAGATAGATAGATGGGAACAAGAAGTGAGAAGATGCAGAATCAGAGCACTCAAGATTCACACGAAGCACAAATCAAACCAACACAAAGACGTAGATAAGAAAACACGACGAACATAAATACATGTCATCGAGGTGAATAATAACTAATACAAACTAACACAACAATCACACTCAGCTTATAGCCTGTGGGCCAATAAACTGACTCACACTCTGAGCTTTTTCGTACTTAAATGTAAATAAGGGGCCACTGTGCATAAAAGCATCTACATAGAGCTTGTTTGTCAGAAAAGAGAGAGACCATGAGAGGACTCCAGGACCAGGTTAATGTCCTCAACTCTCCTGTGTACACCTGACCTGTGTGGGCTGCTGCGACTGGCCCCTGGCCGGTTGTCATTTTGCAAAAATGGCCCTGGGTCAAAGCAAGTTGAGTGTCCCTGGTCTACAATGCTAGCAGCTCTGTGAGGCTGGGATTAGGAGGTCATGTTCCCAGAGCGTTGATTCTCTGCCCAAGCCCCGGTCAGTCTGTCATTTTTCGTTATTCACCCGGGTGTGAATCGGGTCGGGTTCTTGCCACTTAAACTGGCAGCTCTCCTGCGTATATGGCAGCAGTTTTAATGGACTGAATTTAATGGACTGAATCAAGAAGCACTTAATCATTTTATCCACATTACTGGTGATTATTCATCAAACATCATTGTGTTAACATTTTATGAAAGCACCGATAGTCAACACTGAAATACTGTTGAAATATCAGCAGACGCATTTGGTCATACTTTTTTTTTTTCTTTCAAATTTCCTTTTATAGACTGTATATTTTCTTTTATTAATAACAAGGTGCTTCATGGGAATTGTATAAATGAGTATTGGGAACAATTAAACAGTAATCTAACATGTACACACAGTTATCTACAGGTATGTAAGATACATGAATGTTTTTGCAGATAAGAATTTGTAGGTATACGACAAAGATAAAGAATAAAACATTGGACTTCAATAATGAAAGTAACCTATCAGTGAATTTCTGGTCATTGTTTTATTATTCAAAGGTGCAGGCAGACATTACAGAATAAACAGAGATAATTAGGTAATATAATAGCGTCATGTACTTGGCAGTTTGTCCTGGTAATGGGCCTGATGCTTCACCTCCCTCTGCACACAGGAGACTCATTGTTGTACAGTGTGATGGCAGCTGGCAGGAACCACTTCCTGTAGCGTAGTGATGCATTTAATTTCAGATTATGTGCCAAGGTTGTTAAGGTATCAGCCTCTTTAACTTCTGCACACGACCGCAGTGCAATAGATGTGAATAGTTTCATTTCACAGAATTGAGTTTTGTGAAAATCTGCAGCAGCGTGTCTTCTCAGAAACAGTGTTCTCACTGGGCAGCTTGCACTGGGACTATTTCCTCAGTAGAACGTAGGTCCAATGAAAACTGTTCACCATGAGGTCTGTGGATTATCCAACCGAGACATTCTTTCTAGAAATAGATGTTCCTGTACAAGTTTTTCAATTGTAATTTTTCAACACGTTGAACACCACAAGCAGAATTCCAGTCACCTCCATTGTACTGGCGGTGTTGAAGGAAATGTCACAGAGGGATATTTCAAAACTTCAGCACATAAAACCAAAACTATCTGCATGGTTAGCTACCGCTAGCAGTAAGTGAGGAAATGTGTTTATTTTGTGATTCAATATATAGACCCTTTAAGTTATTTCCAACCTTCCAGTTGTAGCTGACTTTGGCCGAACATGCATACAGCATAAGACGTTTCCTCCTCCAGGAGACAAAGTCTGTGCTGTCTGGGTACGTTTTGGTTTTGATAGCACCCTGCATGCTCCTCTTAGACTTTACATATGGGGCGTAGTGGTGTGATGTCTGTACCGACTGTCATAAAACGTTTCCTACTGTGAGGAGGGAGAGGTATATTTCAGGACACCGGTAAACCTCAGAGTGACCTGAGAAAATCAGGCCTGGAACTCCATCGTGTAATCATCAAAAAAAATGTTCAACACGCACAAATGGATATACACAAGAATGTGAGCATGCAATGTGCACTCACAGACACTCTTGCTCTTTTTTTGTAATTTTGTAGCCCGCTTTCTCACACACATATGCACTCACAAACAATGTGAAACCACAACTGAGTCACTTTGCTTCCTGAGGGAAAATTGGCTCCATGAGGAGGGCAGTGAAGGCACTCCTTGACTGTTGGCCGATAGCGCTGACAGCAGTACTTTACACACACATGTCCTGTGCGCCCCCACACATTCTGCTCACACTCATCTGCTGGCATGCAGTCATACACTCCCCACTCTCCACTGCGCCCCCCGACAAATCCATAAATCGTCAGCGTAAATAAAAAAAAACTGAAATTAACTACAAACACGCACAAAACTAAAATTACCACCTTGAGGTTGTATGTTTCCACAAAACGGTTAAGCTGCAGTTACGGTTTATATTCATGTCTGTGAAAACATGAACACTTCATGTACCCCCAACAGAAGATCTATACAATCAGCACAGTTTCAAGGTGGGCCTGCGAAATTAATGTCACCACTTTAGTATTAGTATGACCTTTGGGATAAAAAATGTCATCACTTCATCATTTCATCATAGCCAACATTTCTGTGAATTTTTGTCATAATTAGCATATGCATTCTTGAATTATGGTCAAAAGCATGTCTTATAAAGTCACAGTGACCTTTGACCACTAAATTCTAAGTTGTTTATTCTAGTCCAGGTAGATGTTTGTGCCAAATCTGAAGAAATTCCCTCAAGGCATTCTTAAAATATAGTGATCACAAGAAAGAGAAAGCTGCAAGGTCACAGTGACCTTGACCTTCGACCAACAAAATCTTATCAGTCCAGTCCAGTTAACTGTTGAGTCTAAGTGGACATTTGTGCCATATTTAAAAGAGCTCCCTCAAGGCCTTCTTTATAGATAGTGTTCACAAGAATGAGACACACGAGGTTACAGTGACCTTGACCTTTGACCAACAAATTCACAAGAATGAGACAGATGAGGTCAAAGTGACCTTGACCTTTGACCAACCAATCTTATCACTTCATCAATGAGTCCAAGTGGATGTTTGTGCCAAATCAGGGTCCCAGTGACCTTGACCTTTGACCAACAAATTCACAAGAATGAGACAGATGAGGTCACAGTGAACTTGACCTTTGACCTATGACTACCAAATCTTATCAGTTCATCTCTGAGTCCAAGTGGAGGTTTGTGCCAAAGTTAAAGTAATTTCCTCATGGCATTCTTGAGATATTGCAGTCACGAGAATGGGGCAGACGTACAGACAGACAGACGGCCAGCCCTTAAACATAACGCCTCCAGCGATGGCTATCATCGCCGTAAAGGCATATAAAGACGAGGCAGTCTGTTTGGAGCTGAGAGAAGAACGAGGGATCCTGAAGCAAAGGTATGCAGAGTTTTTGGCTCCTGGTCCTCAGTAGTTTCCTGTGTGGTCCCCATTTTGCGTCTAGTGTTACAGACTCCTTGTTTCATCCAGCATCTATTACACAGACAAAGTCGGGGTCAGGGCACAGATATTACCCTGTAATGATGATTTATGGCCCAATTCATAACTCTGTGACATCCTAGAAAATGCAGAGCAGTAAGATAATATACACCCGTCTGTTTTAGCTGAACCTCTTGGCTTTTGGATGCGACTCGATCCAAGTCCGTGACACAGTTTTCCAGCTCGACTGCATTTCACTTGCACTACAAATCCATAGGAAATAAAAAGAGACCAAAGGAAATAAAACGAGAATCTTTGCCCTAATTGCAATGTAATCAAAGCCATAGAAATATCGGTCAGAGTTACCAAAGAGCCCACAAACAGTAGATGACGGCTGTGTGTGGATCAAGAATAACACAGGCTGTGACGGGGGAGTCGGTCTGTCAACTGGTGTTTTTTAATCATCAATGCCCTGACCTCAGACTGATCTGTACATCCATTTAGTTCTAATGAACATGACTCACTGTGTTTGTAATGGCACACTGCAGTCTAATCTTCAGCATTACTGCAGGTTACAAGTTCAGCTGCTTTAAAGATGCAGATACTGGGGTGAAGCTGAGGTGAAAGGCTGCTGGGTTCAGAGTAACACCAGGGTGATAAACACACAGACACACACAGACAGACAGACATGCTGTGACAAAGCTCCAAACACACACACAGGTCAAAAAGTGCAGCTGTTTTTGGAGTGAAGAACTTTGCACACCACAACAAAACTCTTGCATGTTTAAAAATAAATACGACCTCACCTGTCAATCAGGTTTACACACTGACTCTGAAACTTTCATTTCAAAGTTGTTGGTACAGGTTTGAGTTTCTTTCTTTTTTTCGCTTTCATCAAGCCCTTAGAGAGTCGTCGGACCAAGAAGCAGTGATGAAAATTTGGCATGACACAAACATTTGCAACCAGAGATAGGAACAGGGACAGCAATATCCTACTTGAAATCTGACGCGACAAAGAAAAGGTAATGTTAGCCTATCCAGAAATGCAAAACAGCAACGATGATGGTTCCAGCAGAGTGTAATTTAAGCCATGCAGTATCATTTTATCCTTCAGGTAGCCGCAGTGCCAAATTCAAGATGCAGGCAGAGAGTGGTGACAGCCAGGGAGGTAACTCCAGTGGAGAGGAGCAGGGCAGCGAATGTGTCCTCCCATTTTGTCTTGTACTCTGAATTTAATAACAACAGAGTAATAAAAAACATGTGAAACAGTGTGCAAGGTTTCTGTGCATCAGGACTTTTATCAAATTGAGTGTGTATCGTGGTGCCCTGCAGACCTTCTGGTACAGAAGATGCCCCATGTTATAAAGGTTGCTTCACACCTGGCCTGTTTGGTTCAGTTAAATCAAACTCACGTTTGTTTGCCAATTATACAACTTTGGAACAACATGAGTCTCCGCTTTATGCGTCGAGATCAGAGGCAGTGTGTATTAAGAGGTCATGGTTATGGCTAGAACCAGCCAATCTTAGATATTCTCTAAGATGTGTGGTAAATTTCAGAAAGTGTGGCTAGCATATCGGCTTCAGTGTGCCATCAGCTTCCCAGAGAGCCAAAACCATCGCTGCAGCGCCGATAGTTTGGGTCTATATGGTCTGTTTTCTTGTCTACTTTATTTTAGAAATCGACTAGTACCACTGCTGCTTGTTGATCGATTCATTCATTCATTTTCCATAATGGCTTATCCTGTTAGGTGTAGCGGGCGGGGTGGAGCCTATCCCAGCTGACACTGGGCGAGAGGCGGGGCTCACCCTGGACAAGTCACCAGACTATCACAGGGCTGACACATAGAGACACACAACCATTCACACTCACACCGCTGCTTGTGATTACACATATTTGTAAGCTGTGACTAAACAGAGAGCAAGAAAGACGAGTACACTCGCACACATACACACAGAAGCAACCAGATAGACAGACAGACCCCTGGGTGCTAATAACATCTGCCATTAAAAAAAAAAAAACACATACGAAAAATATGGAGTTGGTGTGCGAAGGCCTTAACACGTGTTCTGGTAATTTACCCCTCATGCAAAAAGCCAAAATAACAGCTTTCCAGCTCAGCAACTGTCAACAGAGCGACCAAAGGCAATGTCATCATCGGACTGATTCTAAGTTTCCTCCACCCACAGATGGTCTGCCCGGTGCCCCGTTTCTATTTTACTGCTTATACTCAGGCACAAACAAACACACACACTAACTAACACACATGCAGTGGGATGAAAATGACTGAAACCACTAATCATTTCAGGGCCACTGTGTCGATTCCCACTCCTCTTTAAACCCAGAAAGACAGAGAGAAAAAAAGGAGGGAGAGAGTTGTTTGTTCTGTTCAAGCAGGTTTCAGCTGCGTATCCTGAGCCCCCGACCCAAACACTGAAATATTCCTCTTTACATACGTCGCTTCCGCAGCGATGTCATCGCTCGTTGAGGGAGGTGTTAATCTGTGTTGTGGCTGGTTCTATATGCTATTCTGAGTGGAGCTTTGGGAATTGAGAGAGACAGGCGGAGAGCAAGATGACAACGTTTTGCAAACTGCCTGTGGATGCAGACCTACAGTGCAGTGTGGCTGGTTAGCGCAGCGTACAGTATGTGGTCCAGTGGGAGTCGACTGGGAGTATAATTAGAGGCTTGTTTCAAGTGGAACAGACCTTACAGTAACAAGGCTGTGACGGTGACAGATTGATGGCGTGTAATGGGAGGTTAGGACAACACTGGAGGTCCCTCTCATGAATGGACGGGCATTTTACCTTCTGCGATGCTGCATGTGATGCACAAGAGCTGTCCCCGAGTCTGGGAAAGAAGTTGGGGAAAATCCCACGGGGCTACAAATGTGCACATAAAGCATACAGCTGGTTGTTGCACTGACACATTGTATATTTATAGAGACAACACAGCTCGCCGTTTGTTATTCTAAATTATAAAATGCAATTTAAATATTAATAGAATATGTAAGAGGCAAATGACAAATAAGTCTCCTGTCATCGTCAATAAATTTCCCCCTGTGTAACAGCGGTGTGGCTCTGTAGAAACATTCCATATCAAGCTACGCATTACGAAGGATTAATGGAATATGAAAAACCTCTGTGGGAAAACAATTTGCCCAGTCTCTGTGGTAAAACAGAAATGATTCAGAAAGATTTAGAACCGTACAAATATTCTTGTACAGAAGCCCCTGATAACATTTCCAAAGATCCAAATTGCTCACGCTGAAATCAAAATGATTTGCGAGATCGCAGCAGTCCAGCTCGATTCAGGAGCAACAGAAAGAATAACACAAACAACTTACAGTACAATGAACCCAAAAAACACGGGTCAGCTCCTTTCCCTAAAAACATTCCCTGAAACAAACTCAGTGACTTAATATAGCCGTTCCCTGCGGACCCTGCCCTGACCCAAGCTTGACCATGTCCTGACCAAACCTGTGGTCGCTCGCTGTCTCACTAGGATCCTCACTGATGACTCTGAACTCTCAGCAACGCTTTGGCTCAGTGGACCCACTTCATCAAGTCAGGAGATTGCAGAACACAAAACACACACACACACACACACACACACACACACACAGAAGAGGGGCGCAGTCTCGCATGCATGTACAGAAACCGGGAATACACACACTTTTACACACTATAATGCTTTCTCAGCATACTGTAGCAGGCTGCATTTGCGCAAGGGCCAATTCAAAGCAATTATGGTCTTCCTACCAAAACAGGTCTCCTAAGACTCCGTCTGTCCAACTGCTCCGCACAAAGAGCTTTATTTCACTGGACCCATCTCATACAATAAATCATAGACGCTACAGCGTAATTGTGATGTATATTTTCTTGTGGTCACAGCTCACCATACTGGATTGGATACATTATGCAAATACTTTCTGTCAAGAATTTTGATGAGCTTTGAGATTGTGTTCACTGTCTGCTCTCCCCTCTGTCTCTTTGTTGTGTTTACGCTGTGGTTATTGTCTTTCTAAATCAGATATGTAGGGCAACAGACCGTGTGTGTGTGTGTGTGTGTGTGTGTGTGTGTGTGTGTGTGTGTGTGTGTGTGTGTGTGTGTGTGTGTGTGTGGGGAAAAAAGGAGACACCCGTGCAGATTTTCAGCGTATGGACACACAACGTTTTCCATAATCCTTCAAACAAACTCGTCCCCAGGGAGCAGTTTCTGGTTTTTAAGAGCGTCGCCCGTACAGTCCCTTTCGGTTACTTCAATGTTACTTTGACATAGTTTGACAATGTTTGTGTGGGGTGGAGTGTTTGAATGTTCTTTCCCGGGCTGTGAAAACATTATTGTTGAGTATCCTGAAACAGCGTACAATAATCTGTTCCATAAGGAACATTACATAATCTGAGCCGTAGAGAACGTCCTCAGAGACTTCTAAGAATCTCAGTCGTAATGTTCTACCTCTGTTAAGATAACACAGCAGAGGAGAAGAAGAGGAGAGAAGAGGAGGGTATTTCACTTGTGGGAACATGTGTTTTTATGGCCCACTTTCATAGTGTCCACAAAAGAAGGTTTGAAAGAATACGATATGTCCTGCAAGAAGTTGTATTTTCTAAATTGGCCCATGTGCCCGGACCATTTGTTTAAACACGGGAAGTTCCTTCTCGTAGTCGTAGCTGTTCATCAAGCAAGTTGAAATAAATTTTGTGTAAACATTTTTGCTACACAAGAACACAGGGAAAGCCCTCTGCAAGTCCCTTTGTGCATCACTCACGCAGTGTTTATAACAAGCCTCAAGCTGGTTTTGCAGTCGAGGGATAACTTCTGTTGTTCGTCTTTCTTTATACAACTGTGTCAAACCCTGTTGAAGGGTTTTCTGGGGGGAGTTTTTGCTTATACGCTGTGAGGGTCCAAGGACAGAGGGATGATATATGCTGTAAAGCCCTCTGAGGCAAACTGTGATTTGTGATATTGGGCTTTATAAATAAAATTGAATTGAAACCTGTAAGCATTCAACTATTTTGTCAGTTATCTCATTTATTCATCGTGACCAGAGTTCAGCTCGGATTTTATTTCTAATGCTGATGAGAGAACAGTCTCCTGCATTTCTCTCTGTGACCTTGCTGTGGAAAAAGGCACAAAATATTTTGCACAATATTTGTAAATTTTGGGATCCAAAATTAAAATTCAGGCTACAGAGCATGCTGAGTAAAGAACATATATGTATGCAGGGAACTACTGCATTAAAGCTAAAGTTTATAACGTTTATAAATTTATCTTAACGACATGCACACAGTATCACATGAAACCATGTCCCTCCTGCTAATGCTTCTAATGACTTTTGGTAGAGAAACAGCATTACATCATTGGATTATAATATTGCTGTTTTAAATCTGACTATTTGGGTTTGCATTTTATTTTATTTTATGACAATAAAACTGCTATTTTATAATAATTCTTAGCATCTTTTAAAAATGAATCTTGTACAATTGCACTTGAAGCCACATACACTTACCTTTGTTTTGACCCAAAGATACTCAGTTAAAGGGAAACCAGGGTTAAGGGTGGGTTTAAACAAAACCTTTATCCCCCACTTGGGCGGATCACACTAGAATCCACCGCCACCGAAGGAAAACAACCAATCAGAGACGAGAAGTCTGTAACACAGCTGTCAGTCATGTCAATCACTGCTCGTGAACTCTAGTCAAATTAACAATGTGGGCAGCGCTGCTCATATATGAAATGTCTCTTTCTCACCTCAAACATTTTCAGAAACATATTTTAGTGACTGTTTAGCTGTAAAATGAGAAAGTTTGTGACCTGGCTGGTGGGCGGTGCTTAATTTTGGCTCAACTGTTTCTAAAATGGCGGCTAGGTCCAACACCTTTCTCATTTTACAGCTAAACAGTCCACTAAAATATGTTTCTGAAAATGTTTGAGGTGAGACATTGGCAATACAGTAACAGAATCTTGACTCATATTTAATCAGCGCTGCCTCGTGTGTCAGTTCAGCTGCAGTTAAAGAGAGACTGCTCGGCCCTGATTGGTTGTCTTTGTTCACAAGCGCTGGATTTTTTTTAAATGCCATGAGAAGCACTACAAGGTGGAGGAAAAGGAGGGACATTATTCTTCAGAGGAGACCTCTGTGGACAATTCGGCTCATGTTAAAAAACTGCTGAATGTCTGGATCAGAAATTTAAAAAAAAGGGGAACAAACGTAGCAGGCGCTGAGCGAGCGGCTCGTCTGCAATGTGCTACACATCATCATATAAACACAAATTTGTCACATGAAACTGTTTTATTCAGTGTTTTTTACAGGTTTTAATCAGCTGGTCATTGTGTTTTGGAGAGGAAGAGACCTCTGTGAATAATTTGGCTCCTGCTAAAAACCTGAACAATGAACACTGAATGAATTCTTATCGGGAGAAGTTTCAGCTGGTTGCATTCTGCAGTTCTTACATCTAGACACTACTACAACTCCCTCACTATAGTATCTCAAAAAGTAAAGTAGTTGAAAATGGCGGCTGGGTCTCAAACTCTCATTTTACAGCTAAACAGTCACTAAAATATATTTCTGAAAACATCAGCAACAGAGTCTTGACTCATATTTGATCAGCGTTGCCTCGTGTGTCGGCTCAACCACAGTTCATGAGCAGCGTCTGATGAGAGACAGCTCGGCTCTGATTGGTTGTTTTTGTTCAAGCGCTGGATTCTTGTAAATGTGAAGGAGGAGGAGGAGAGAAATGATTCCCTCTCAGATTATCTGTCTCATGTAATATTGTGTGCATGTGTGACAGTTTCAGCAAATATGACGAAAAAGTTATTTTTATAAAAGTTACCAACTGCAGCTCTATGTGTGTCCCAAGAAACATTATTTCACAACTGAGTTCACTAACTAACCGACTGCAAGACAAGAAACACACTCTCCCCTCCACTCTTTCAGACCTCTGGATGAAATGTAACCTTACTTAACCCTTCCTCCGTCAAAACACTTTCTCCTCAAGTTTTCAGGTTTGCTCTGGAAAGGACTGTGGGTTCCCCGTGGGCAGGTATTTCTTTATCACTTTTAAAGCTTTCATTACGTCACTGCGTCCCACACAAATTACACATATGCATGCTAAACAAGCTAAACAAACAAAGATGACAGTGTGAAGGTGAGCCACATTTTCAGGTCTGTGAAACGAAAACAAAAACATTGGTGGGACCCGCCCACTTTGGGTGGGGAGAGTTTAAGAAAGTCTGATTAAGAGGTTCGTTAATGTAACCACGGCATCATGTATACATGCTATCTGTCATGATTTGCTTAAATGTCAGTGTGGTTGATGAATCAGAGATGCTGAGGTGCTCTACAGGCCCCACCTTGGAAAAGTACAGCTGAGGAATTTACAGTAGATGCTCTTACTCTCTCTGAATATCCTCCTCACGTGGACACCAGAAACACATACACATATAACACTGTATACATCTGCAACTGTAACACAAAGGAAAAATTAATGACACCCCTTAAAGGTGGTTAATGCCCAGTGTTGTGCTCAGAAAAGAGATCTATACCGCAACCACGCTGCCAAACCCTCCAGCACACGCACAGACACATGACGAGTGTATGAGCGAGTGTTTCCTGGCCTTTTGCTCCTCACTAAAGGAGTCTTACCAGAAACGTGTCTATCCAAGATCCACCAAATCTGTCTGAGGTCGGAGACGCAACACCTCGCACGACTCCGCCGTCATTTCCTACAGTAAAAACCTCGTTCTCCCCCAACTCCGTCTGCAGCTCCGCGAAAAAACCAGCCATGACCAGAATGGGTGGACAGGCTTAACTAATGCTGTGTAATTGTTGCAATTATTGGGAAGACAAATCAAATCATAAGGACTTAGCTGGTCTTGAAAAGCCAGATATGTGGGTACCAGTCAGCTGCCTGCTGACATGTAGAGCTGTGACAGCCACTTGCGCAAGGCTCGTCAGGGCCTCAGTTGAGAAATAGGTTTTGACTCAGCGGGTTGATTTGCAATTGGGGTTTTTGGGGTCATTATCCAGTTGCTTGTGCCGAGTTTGTGAGAGCAGAGAAATGAAACATGGTGCTTGGACGAGGGATCGGTGGAAAGACAGATTTCAAAACCGTTTCTGTTTGAAAAGTGTCTCACACACTTTCTCCTAATTGTCACTCTTTATCATAAAGGAAAATCAACCCTTTGGATGCCCTTTAAATGTGAGATACAATCACGCTGTGATGTTGTAGAAATTCCAGGAAATATTAAGTTGTCAAGTCTTTTCAATTCATTCTTTTGGTGTGACCGTTTTCACGTCTCCACTTCTTCTACAGTCGATGATTTCCTGTGTTTCCAAGAGCGACTTTCAACAACTTCGAGACAACAGATGGAAAGTTGTAGCATTCAGAAAGTGGAGTGCTGGTGATGACAGCTACGTGAGAGGGTCGGACTCTTGATTTCAAATGCTTTGTGGTTGTGTTGCATTCTGGTCTGCTGAGGCAACTGTCAGTAAAAGATTAGCCTCTTTGCCTATTTTAAAATCAATTTCTCCTTGTGTGGTTATTGCTTTCACATAATGGTGGCAGTGAGCAGCAAAACCACATCTGCTATTTTGCTATTGTTTTCTGCAAATAATCTCCTTTTTTTCCTCAAAATGACATCACTTTGTGTATCTTAAAGCTCCAGTGTGCAGGGTTTAGGAGATATAGTGACAGAAATTGAATATAATGTAGTAAGTGTTTTCTTTTGTGTATAATCACCTGAAAATAAGAATCATTGTGTTTTCATTACCTTAGGACGAACCATTTACGTATATCTACATAGGGAGCTCGTCTATGGAGATCTCCACATTGCAACACCATGTACAGTAGCTGAGGATGGACAAACAAAACACTGGCTCTACGTTTTTGCACTGGCCACCATAATTAGCAGCCCATCTGTGACAAGCAGTGTTGGAAACACAGATTCATAGCAAGAAGCTGCTTTATTCAGTGTTTTTACTGGTTTAAATCACCAGATCCCTTTGTTTTGGCGAGAAGGAGACCTCTGTGGATAATTTGGCACCCTGTAAAAACCTCCTGAACATCTGGATCTTCAGTTATCAGAGAAAAATGTGAGCACACATTAGCAGGTGCTAGCAGGCCTGCAATGTGCCAAACAGTAGCCATTTTTAGGCAGAGATCTCTCATCTCTCATGTTGCTACAAAGTCCCTCCTTTACACAGAACATAAGCACGGCAGCATCATGCTACTCCAGAGTGTGATTTTAGACAGCATGCCAGCACTGCACAAGCAGAAGAGGCGCGACTGGCATGACATGTAACACAACAGTGTCGGCCTCTGGTGTGACACATCAAACAATACACACAAATTTGTTGAATATGAGTTTGAACGATGCTGCGCTTTAGCCAATAAATAATAAATAAATACCACACATAGCAACACAAAACTGCTTTGCTAGCTCAATCATGTTGTAACTAAGATATCTGCTGGAAAAAATATTTTATTCACGGACCGTTTGAGTTATTACCTTATTTTTATAGTCTATGGTTATTACAGACACTGCTAACGGCTAACGTTAACAGCTAACAGTTAGCCCAGCTAATCTACAATAACCATGTTATTAATTACAAAATGTGGACACAGAAATAGTAACGTTTGTTCAATTATTGTGTTTATAGAGTTAACAAATGTCAGATTAATCTACACGGTGATACAGTGACGTGAAAAATGTGAAAACTCTGATAGTATTTGTATTTGTAAACAACACGGCGATTCCCTGAGGGCACCGCTGGAAGTGAAGGGCGTGAGCGATCGCCGAGGCCCCTGCACTGCTGTTAGTCGAAAAACTCCGAGCTGTGCCTCCAGATAAAGGAAGAGGAAAAAAAAAGTTTTGTTTTTTTTAACCGATGGATTTCCAGATTGTATGGTGGTTGAATTCGTCCTCTGCTCGGTGGGTAAGGAGCTCGTGCACCTCATTGTTTTCCCAATTTGCGGACATCTTTGGCCACTGTTTGTCTTTGAGTTAGCGGCATGTCACACCTGTGCCACCAATGATGCCGTCCTGCCAGCTGTCCTGTTTACACAGACATTGTTTCTGCGCCGTTACCACCTCTGATGCCGGCTTAGAGGTGAGACAACTCTGTCCCCCATTCAGTGACTGTACCTTTTAAACAGTATAGCAAGGTGGCATAACGGCGTAAAATTATAACCTCAAAGAGGCCATGTAAAAGGGGCCGGTGACTTGTAACATGAAACTGCTTTTTTCTGTATTTTTAAAGACCTCTGTGGACAAATTCAGCCATGGTAAAAACCTCCTGAACATCTGGATCAAAAAACAAAAACAAAAAACTGAACAATCACCATTGAATGGCCCAGCTGTAGAAGTTTCAGCTGGTTGCAATCTACAATCCTCACAGCTAGACGTCGCTAAATCTTCCTAAATCCTCCACACTGTTCCTTTAATCAAAGTATCTCAGTAAGAAAAAGGCAGATTTTACTATATTGAGTGGCCAACCTTATGCTCATGACCAAAATAGCAGGTAAGAGAAAATAAAAAGCAGATTTTTGATCAATCCTCAAAGACACAGCGCTCTGTTTAAATGTGGCTACAGATGCTAACATTAGCTCGTGCCTCATGATGCATCGCGTGGTGGATTTCCATTTTTAGGTCACTGAAATTCACAGTAACTCTATGCCCCTGGAAATTCACGGTAACTCTCGCCTCGTTTGTATTGAGTGCAAAAACCACATGTTGGGGCCACATCTGACACAGGAAGTTGGAGAGGAAATGCTAGGACACTACTTGGTTACCTGTAGGCGGTTTAAGCTTCGTGACCTTTCTAAACAAAAGCTGCAGATGCCTGGTTTCACTTTCAAACACAGCTATTCAGTTATCTCTGACACAGATTTTTATCACCACCTTGAAAGCTGCAGAAGCACCAAACATCAACAGCTCTGCAATCCTGAGTAAGAGTGCTTCATCTCGGGGTCTTACGGCGTTGGCACGGCCAGCTTTGCTCTGACAAACTGCCTCCACCACAATGAGATTAAAGACAATCAATCTGAGGGCCTGCGGAGTCTGCGCTGCATGAACCTTTCCTTGGTGCAGAGCGAGGTGAAGTCACCCTGGACTGCAGTGACGTCTGCAGCTGCATTCCAGCTCAAGTGTTGCTCTCTTACGAGCGGGGTAACTGAGAATCCTCGTGTCGGTTTGTTTGATTGAACGCAGCCTTTCACTTGACTTTGTGGCGAATAATAAAACTAATGCACCCGGCTCTGTGGGAAATGTCAAGCCCGCAAACGATGTTCAATAAACATCCAGCCGATCTGGATCGATGTCTGGTCAGCGTCAACGGGCCGAGACACGGAGGCTTAGCAATGGCAGCGACGCACGGCCCAGCCAGGGCATCTGAACTTTTCCCCTCCTGGCAGTATTAATCTGCACGTTGTTTAAACTAATTGAGATCGAGATAAATCTGTCAGTTTGCCGGCCTGCGGTCAGCGGAGCGAGGTAGGAGTGTTAATGTCGCTGGAACATGCCGCCTGAGGATTCCCTTAAATTTACAGTTAAGAGGAATAACAGTTGTGTGGTGTAAGGGTGTGTGTAAGGTTCAATATGGTTCTCTCTCTATGTGTGTGTGTGTGTGTGTGTGCGTGTGTGTGTTGGCTGGAGGGCCTAGAGTGACTCTGAAACCAAAGAGAGCCCAGCCCACTCCCACAGTGGAAAGTATGATGTGTTATTCTGTAAATGACACTATTGACCAAAAAGATGCTTGTCTGAGGTGAGACACTGGGCATTGTGTGTGTGTGTGTGTGTGTGTGTGTGTGTGTGTGTGTGTGTGTGTGTGTGTGTGTAGGAGAGACACAGCAGTTGAATGCATGTGTGACTCACCTTGCGTGCAGCAGTTAGCTATCAAAATATTTTTTTATATTCCTCAGCCATGTGTGTTTTTGTGTGTGATCATGAATTAGTGCTCCTGCACATCATGCTGCTGGACACCATCAGCGTGGCCTCCTGTGGAGTGTTTGGTCAGTAAATCCACCATCGTCTGTTGTGGTTGCAGTGTGTGTGTGTGCACTGAGGGGGTTGTTGGACTCTCTCAGGGTGCTTTTCTAATCACATCGGCCGCAGAGGAAGTTGTTTATGGTGTGTAGGTGTGCGTCCATGTGAGAAGCCGGTGGGTCCGTATCGTGAGATTGCAGGTGCGGACGCATGCCATGTTTTGGTTTATGAGTGTGTAAGAGAGTGAGTAAGTATAGTGTGTGAGAGTGCCTGAGCGAGTGTTTTGCGTGAGAGTCTATCTCCCTTCATGTGGTCACTGAATCTTGCCACAGTTAGCATAATTGTGTTTACAGTAAAGCTACTGCCTACTTCTGACTGGCTGTGGAACAAACACTTACTGGATCAGAATCAAACCAGAGGCCAAGTGTTGGAGTGTGGGATTTAAACACGGTGCTTTCGGGTATCAAGGAAACACAAAAGACCAATTCAGCATTAATCCATTTCACAGTGTCAAATTAATATCTTAATGTGTCTGTATGAAATAAGTAAATACTTTTCTCACTGCATCACGTCTCAGTGAGTGTCAGGATATTACCTGGTAATGCATCTGAGCCCACACCACATGAGGTTCTGAACATTCAGCATTCAGTGAGGAGCTACTGGCAGCCGTGGGTGTGATTAAGGTGCGTGTGATGACCTGATGTTCGAAAAATGGCGTCTCCTAAAGAGGTTAGTGTATCAGAACTGAAGAGCGGTTTTAATTGAAAGAAAAGAAAAGAACGGCGGTGACTTTTTAATCGAGTGAAAAGTTGTTCTTCACTCCTCTCCTGTCTGGCCCAAGATAGACGATAGACGCTGTTAAATACCGGTGCTTAAGAAGTGACTCCCAGCATCAGACACTGACGAAAAAAGCCGTCCTTTCATGTTGGTATGATAAATGGCCGTTCGACATTATAGTTGACCGGCGTCCGGCTGTGTCAAGGGGAAACACAGCTGGGCAACAACGTAAATCAAGGTGGCAGAAGTCCAAGTAATGCAGACATGACAGGATGGTGAATGGGTCCAACAACCACTGGCTCTCACCCAAAAGGCCGGTGTTTGCTTCTAGTATGATTATAATGCCAAACCCTTTTTGTTCCCCCTAAACCCAACCACATGTGTGTTGGCTAAACGTAACCATGTGTGTTTGTGGCATCTATAAATGTATGGTCACAATTAATAAGTTGTTTTACATATTTATTTGAAGAAACGCCACATGTTAACATGTTTTTGCGATGGTTTTTAAGAAGCTATTTTCAAGGCACAGTTGCTTGATTGTGACACCAGGGGGAGTATCCACCCAGATGCTGGTTGTAGTAGGTCTGCAGGAGGCTTCTGTTCCCACGACCCACTGAGCGAACACAACTAACGTCTCCTGTCTCTGCTGTTCCTGTTTAAAACAGGACATCACACCCGTTACAGGCAACACAAGGCGTGAGGCTTGTAGCACGTTTGTTGTTGAAGGAAAAAAACATCAGTTTGTGGTGTTGTACCAACATAGTGCTTTTATTTTGAAAGAGACTGTATCAAACTACATTTCCTGTGAAAACAGAAGTGTATTTTGAAAACAGACAATGCATGTAACAGGCTGAAGTTGACACGGCGTCCCAGAACGTCAACAACCAATACACCCAGGGTACCTTGGACGCCACATGTGGACGTGGAAAGTCCATGACCACACGTGGACATGTGACGAGGTCACAGTGAGGATGTGTCAGATAGACGGTTACAGACATCCAATCACCTGCCAAGTATCTGCTCTTTTCTGGACAGTTTTAAACAAGGCTCTCAGATTGTTCTGGTGCATCAGATTGGTCTAGACATGCCACAGCAATGCCAAGGAAAATGAAATTTTTTGGCAGGCTATCTACACCAAGCATTCATTTGGATATTTTCAAAAATGCCCCATAAAGTTACATTTGAAAATGTGCTTAATTGATATGAGGACCACTTTTAAAAATCTTTTTTTCCATAAAGATTATAATACTTCTTGCTCCTGACCGTGTCCCAGTTGACCAACCAAGCTTCTAATTCCACTCCCAGTGACAGCTTACCAGCTCCGAAGCATAGTTGGCAACATACTGGCTTAGCATTAAAGCGAGGCGTTCCAGTACCGTTTACCAGCAATGGCTTTATGGCAGTCTTCACCACAAAACAATAAACATGGCCGTCTCATGAGGTTAAAGAGTAGCCCTGAGCTTATCTAGATAATTAATACTGCTGACTATCATCACTGTTTGCCACACGCAGTCTTCACCATGACACACCCCCAGAGAGCTGCTTCCACACCACCACACAATGAACCACACGTCACACACTCACAGGTTCCCCACAAGGCCACTGCCCTAAAATGTCTTTCAGAAACCCTGCTGCTGCCCGTGAGCGAGACAGGTTGCAGTCACGGTTTACGTCCATGTCTGTCTTACACAGTCTTATGCAGCCATGACAGTTGACTTCAAAAAGGCAACTGATGTTGCTGTAACAAAGCTACAATTTCTAAAACATGGAGGCTTCACACACACAAGATCTAGCCAATCAGCACAGTTTCAAGATTAGAGTCACCAATTCAGTATCTGACCAAATGTCTCTCCTTCTGTTCCTGAGGTAGGACGTTGAATAATGGCCAGAAAATATTATGATGTCACAGTGAAGCTGACCTTTGACCTTGTGGATATCAAATGTCATCTTTTTTTTTTTTTTTTTTTGGACATTTATGTGAAATTCTGTCACAAGTAGTGTATGAACTATTGAGTTATGATTCAGAAAATGTTTAACAAGTCATAGTGACCTTTAACCACCAAAATCTTATTGGTAATCAGTTTTGTTGAGTCCAAGTGGACGTTTGTGTCAAATTTAAAGAAATTCCCTTAAGGCGTTCCTGAGATATTGAGTACAAAAGAATGGGAGGAACTTAAGGTCTCAGTGACCTTTAACCACGAAATCTAATCAGTTATTTGTTAGGTCTATGTGAACGTTTGTGCCAAAGTTGAGGAAGTTCCCTTGAGGCTTCTTAAGATTTTGTGTTCATGAGACTGGGACGGACGAACAACTTCGAAAATACAATGCCTTCAGCCACGACTGTTGCTCGCACAGAAGCATATAAAGAACAATTGATGATAGATAATGAGCACACTACTTTGCGTGTCTGACCTTGCACGCCAAAATCGGTCAGCTGTGATCAAACATTCTCACTAAAGTTTTGAAGGTCTTCCTCACTTATGACTTATAGCTCATACTTCTCTACAGTTCCTTCCCAAATCAAACACTGCGTCTGTGCAGTCTGCTCCATTCTTGGTGAAGTTTCTCGGTCAACAACCTGTCTCACTGTTTTAAGCACTGTAAGTGTGACTTGCTCTGACAGGTCTTCAATCTTAATCTTCCCAGTCTAAACATACTCTCCTTCAGCCTGATGTTTCACTTGACCACTGGACAGAAACTGGGTTGACCGATGTCAGCTTTGCTGCCAGATGTGTCTACGTGAAGCGTCCCGCAGGTTCCTCCACCATCCTAACCGAAGAAACGCGATGTCAGTCCATCCAATACAAAGACAGGCGATCAGAGCGCCAAAGCAGTAAGTGTTGAGTTTGAGCAAACTTTTACATTCAGGGATGTCGGAAGGTCTGGCGGTTGATGGAACACTGATTGAGATTGATTGATACCTCAAACCGCGTTCCCTGCTGAGACTTAATTTTCCTGTAAGCTGCCCTCATTTTGTTGGTTTTGCAACTTGAAGACTACCCCTCGAGCGGATTTGGGGAAATAGATACCTGTTGGGTAGATTATGGTCTTAGCAGCACGCCAGCAGCCCACACTCCACATGCAGACATCAAAGAGAGATTACAAGAAATCTATGAATATTATGAGTTTTCCCACGTCCTCATCTGCCTTTGAATGTTGCATGAGTCGCAGCGCTGTCACTGAGTTCATCACCCTGGCGATGTAATTCTAAACAGCTGTTTGTGTGTGGATGTGCTTGTGTGTCTATGCGCATAATCCTGTGTATACCAATGTGTACATGACTGTGTACATGTGTGTGTGTGTGATCTTCTCCCAGACTGATGTTAACCCCAGCATGCCACACCACACAGACAGACGCTTGTTGATTCCTGGATTCCTCTCTCTAATCTGCTACCGCTGCTGTGGTTTACAGCAGACAAACTGACGGTCCGCTGCAGGGAAATGGCTCTACGTGACATGTTTGTTTCCAATCAGTGACGGGATTAACTAAAAATAAATAGGGTCTTGCTTCTCAGGTGATGCATCTCCGGCAATATACACACATCGCCTCCAACTCATAAATGTGGTCTTGCTGCTGGTTAATCCAACAGTAAGTACGGTATTTGAGTTTGATCCCGTCCCAAGGTCGACTGGATTCTGGTAAAAGGATGTTTGGCAGAGGTGCTCAATCTCATGTCAATAACCCTGTGGGTGGAAGTTTTTACTAGCTCTCTGTGTGTGTCCTGTTGTATGAGTGTGTGTGCGCACACATGTTTGCGTTTCCTTTCCTTTGAACGTCTCGCTCCTTTGTACAAATGTCAGTCGTGACTGCTTTCGCTGGAGAGTTCGGGCCATTTCTTTGTCTGCAAGGTTTCACAAACACTTAAGTCATCAAGAGTTATAGTCGGACAGCGTGTTAAGAGGCAGTGACGAAATGCAGATTGGTAGGAGAAACAAAGCAAAGGGAGAGAATGATAGCAAAGCCCGGTTCAAGTTCAGTTTTCATCAAGTTCAGTTCTAATCAATCCTCGTTGTTCAACACCCACGTCAAGCAGATCTTGTTTTTTCCACTTAAAAAAATATGAGTAAACTGAGATCATGCCTTTATCTCATCTCGCATTGACTCGCATTGCCAATCCAGGTTTGCCATGCACAGATATAAGTGCAGGTGTGCCTTGAGATTTTGACTCGCCCGTTGGTGTGCTTTGTTTGAAAACCACTGGACTACTGTAACCAACTTTTCTACCCACTTAGTGTGTCTGCTCTTAATCGCCTGCAGGCAGTCCAGAATGCTGATTCAAGACTACTTCTTACTGGGTCAAACAGGCAGCCCCTCTAGGATTTAATGCGCCATTTTTGGGATTGTTGTGGCCTAAAATTTCCTGAAAACTGCGATGCATGTTGCAATGTTTATTGACATTTTGTTTAAAATTGTGGGGGCAAGTGAAAACTGCAAACTAGTTGTGATGCTGTCAGAGATTCAAAGTTTATTATCACGTGCATTCAGTGTCTTAAAAAGAATTAGATTCTATATGTGATGTTGGTGGTCGAGGGCATCAGCAGCTGACTGCCAACGATCAGCTGTTGTTGCTGTTGGATGCAGCGCTGAATGACTGTCTCCGTCAGCTGCTCTTGGCCTGCTATCACGAGCAAACACAGCACAATATGATCTCATCACTGCGTGACAAAGCATTTGATGACCCGGGAATAAGAGCGGGTTAGGAGATGATACACAATTTCCTCGAGTAGCTTTGGTTTGGACTGGCAGGTTTTCAGAACGTTGCAGACTGGCGCATTGCAAATACTTGCAAGTTTTGACTTGTCTCGCAGCGAATCTCTGATCTGAACTGGGCTTAAGTCTTTAAATGAGAGGAGAAACACAATCATAAAGAATTAAGGAATTTAAAGAGCACTCAGAGAGCACAGACCGCCGCCAAGGCCAAATGCTTTATCTCACAGTATTCACGAAAATAAAAAACACTTTGTGTAGCCGCCTTGTTATTTTGATCTGCTCCAAAATGTGATGGGTTATTCTTTGACCCATGCTACACCCTTCCACCAACTTTCATGAAAATCAGGCCTGTAGTGTTTCTGTAATCCTGCTGACAAAAAGACAAAACGAACTGAAAACATAAACTCCTTGGCGGAGGTCATAATGATGAAGGACTTAAGAGCACTCAGAGAAAATCATACCGCTGTGATCAGAGTGACAAGCCACAAATGTCTTAACTGCTGCACCTAATCACCTGCAATCAACTACAGGCTCACTTATAAATCTGAAAAATGCTGTGCGTGACAGTGGGTGAAATCAGATAACTCTGATTCAGGGCAAAGAGAAACATGCAGTAATAAAAAATGACAGTCTCCATTCTGTCAACTCAGTGAGGACAATGGATATACAATCGTTTCTCAGAGGGCAGAGCGTTATTCCATTGTTTATGACATATTGGAATAATCTGCCGCTCAGGGACAAGTGTGGGTTGCGAGGCTGGCTCCTGCAAATGGATGACAGGCGCTCTGCGACAGGATGTTTCTCATGTCACAGGAAGTGAACAGGGTCGTCTGAGCCAATTGGGTTTCCCCCAAATGAACATGTCAGCTTCATCCAAATCTGACAATCACTCTACATCAGGAGAACCATATGATCACCATTTTAAACCTGGGTACATATCTGCCCCTCATCTTTTTATTACTGCTGCATTACTGGATTGATTTTGGTCAGAGGTTCATGTGATTAAATAACATGTAAGTCCTGTTTTCATTCCAGCTAACATTAACAAAAGCAGCACTGAAGCTGGGGTAGGCAGGAATCTGGAAATACACCCTCGTCCTGCACCTCTCCCCTCGCTGTCCTAAACCCCTCCCACCAGATGACTTCATACACTAGTGTTTCCCATACATTGATTTATTTAGCCTTATTTTGTTGTAGAGTTGGTGCTGCACATTCATTCAGCCCCTCATTGCCTTGTTCTCTCTTCTGTGTTTATTAGACCAACATTCAAACAAGAACTAGCTGCTAGCCACCTCACAGGTCCTCCGCCTCACTCCCCACCACTGTGGACTGCTTCTCCGGGAGGAGAGCAGGAAGCAGCAGTGTGGGAGACAGACATTTTAGTGGCTATCGCGGTTCGAATTCAGCCACTACAAACCTCCCAACGCCGGGTGTCACAGCAGTGTAACAGCAGCAACTGAAAGTTTGCTGATCCAGCAGGGAGTCAGGGCTGTCCGTTCCTCCGAAGCTGGAGTTTGCGCTGGCTGGATTTGTGTTGCTGTGGCTACTGACGAGGGGTCAGTTTCAGGAGCTGCTGCCTGCTCTTCTCCCGGCGAGGTGGTCTGTAGTGGTGGGGAGTAAGGTGACGAATTTGTCACATATTTGGTCATGGAATTTCTACGTCTATATGTGATGTGCAAGGTACGCCGTGTCAACTTCAGCCTTACATGTATCGTCCGTTTTCAAGATACACACAACACCAGCCTCCCGGGTGAAAGTTGTGGTTGTTGGACTCATCCACCACCCCTCCCACCCACCCTACTCACATTTTGCCTCCTTAACTTACATTGTTGTCCCGCCATGTTTGACCCTGATGCTGATCAGGGTCAAACATGGCAGCTGCCTATCATGCCGACGTGAAACAACTGCTTTTGTCATCAGTATCTGATGCTGGAAGTCACCGACAAAGTGTCGGTATTCAACGACTTTGGAGCGAGACCAAGTCGGGAGGACACACTGTGATTTGAGGCTCTAGCTAATGTTCGCTACATAAACGTGGATGTGATGCCGCAGCTGTGAGCAGACAGTTTAGCAGAAGACTAAACTATTAGCAACATTTTCTCTCCATCCCTAAAAACGCTTCGCTGATGCTGACAAGTGTTTTGTTTCGTCAGAATCTCTTTCAGACTCTTTTTGATCAGTCGGTCTTCCTTTTTTTGCTTCCTTTGCAGAATTCTCTGCAACTGAATCATCAGGCTTTCACCTTCTGAAGTCACAGAGTAGATTTACTACAGCCTGAAACCTACGCCGAGATGTGGTGCAGAAGTATAGTTTGAAATACAATATGTTCAAAGTTTATTATGGGAATTTTGCCCGATGGCGCCAATATAACACTGCCTCCCCCAACTTTAAGTCTAAAAAACCATCAGTTATGTCGACCTAAAGCCTCTTGTAAAAGTTGAAAGTTTAAAAACATGAACAAGTTTTCTAACAAACAAGTATCTTAGAAAGAAACAACAGTGTGCTCATCTGCTGTTATGTAAACTGCTATTGCTAGCATTTGATAATACATGCTACGTAGTTAGACACGATAGAACGTAAAAAAAAGTCTGAACCTGTTTTCATCATAAGACCTACAACATGAGGACTAACCAGCTCTACACTGCAACACAACAGTGCTGTTTCCTTAATACCACGTCTTCTCCATGGATCATTAACTGCTGAGGTTGACTTTTTGTCTGGGACGTGCAGCTTTAGCCTCGGTCTGTATGCACAACTTCATTTGTTGGGCACCAAGTGCATATTTAAGATCCCTTGGCTGCAGTCCAACATCAGTTACATAGTTTCCTTTAAAGTCGCCCAGTATAGACTTGTCTGTCACTGACATCTCTTAAAAATGATAAAACTTCACAACATGTCACTCAGCTGGTATGCATGACATGAAATCATCTTCATCTTAGTGCCGTCTTCTCTTCTGTGCAAAAGAGATTCTGGTTAAGCACGTCTTCTGACTTCCAAGCATTTGTTTTAAGCATTATTTTTATGACTTTTTAAAAGAGGCCACAAACCCACAGCGTTGTATTTACAAGCAGCCCAGAAGTTGACCTTTAAGAGGATCTTGCCTCTTTTATAGTCTGTGCAGGAAACTGAGCATTGCATTGTTTTTCCATGTATCTGAGGAGACAAAGGGACTGAGGAGCAACACACATGGGTTGTGTGCAGCTGCAGAGGTACAAGCTGCTTTGAGTTTCCCGGTTGTGATTTTACTGCTGCAGATTCAGGGCAACAGTGAATATGAGACGGTGGGTATGTTTACGTGCACAAAATATGCCCTTGTTTGCCCTTATTCTGAAGAAGACAATATTCCTACCAAGCTGTTTACATGGCTAATGAAAGTAATATTCCACTTATATTCCTGTTTACATGCAGTGTGCAGACTTTGCTTAATGTGTCCGAACATGCTGTTTATCACACGTCAAAATATGGAAAAGTAGAACGGCTGGAGCTGCTTGTCATTTTACTTATTTCCTACACCTGAGTTGTGATATTTGTGCATATCCAAAAACCTTTTGGCTTTGAAGTCTTTCGTAATGTTTAAAATAGGTGTGTTTCTCCTTCAGAACGGAAATGTGATCTTTTGGGAATGCATCTCTACCCCGACCTTCAAAGTCTTGGCAAGCTGGTTTGTGTACAATGCACGGAGCTGACCTCAAACAAGCAAGAGGCCGTGTGTCGCAAACTGTGGTAAACACCCGATTGAGATGCATATTCCAAATGCACCATGTACGTGTCCAAACTGTCCAAACTGCTGGCGAGTTGGTTTGGGTGCAACACATTCACTACAATGTAAAAAGCTGACCGCAAACAGAGGCCGTGTTACAAATTATGGGATGCATATTCCAAACGTCCAAATAATGCTAATAAAACCCAAATAATGTCTTAAATCGGAAAATGCAGGATTTGGAAAAAGGCCTATTTTGGCAAATCCAAACGGAATATGCAGTTAATATGGTCGAATCAAATTCAGAATATTGTCTCATTCAGAATAACAGTGGAATATTAGCGTGCATATAAACACACCCAGGGACATATGTACACAGATTTAGCTAACTGCAAGTCAATATGATGAATAGCTACATTGAAGCAGTCAATAAAAACTAGCAGACTCACCGACAACAGAAGTGGGTGAAACCAAATCACTAGTTTTGGAAAAAAAATTGTCCACTTGGCATTTTGCCTCGCTGTATTTGCTGTGCTCTTGGCTGCGTGCTGACGATCTGACCTGGTCTATACATGTGACGATATGAAAACGCAGACATGGAATTTAATAATAAAAATGCAATCAGATGTAAAACGTGGGATTTGCCAAAAATGTAGATGCAAGTTATAAAAATCATGATTTTACTGTTCATCCTAGACTTAAATATTTTTTCACAGTGTCTCGGCCAAATGAACAGAAAAAAACTCTCCGCCATTTACAGGCGCTCTGCGTCTGTCCTCTGCTCTCTTCAAGTTTCAGCGAGGACGGGACTCTGCTCCTCCACAGACACCAGCAGGGCCGCTGACACCGCGGGGACGCCGGTCGCCACCAAGACTTCTCTTTGACCTTCCTGTGTCTGTCTCCAACTTCACTGTTAGCATGTTTGATCATGAAGACAAGTGACAGCTAGCCTGACCGCAATCTTTTTCTCGATCAGCCAAGCGAGGTCACATCCTGAGCCTCTCAGGTCGTCAAGAGGCAGCTGCTTATGATTCTGCGTCAAGCTAGCAATCACTCACATCTCTGTGGTAAAACCGGCCACCGATGCTCTCTGCATCATGCACCTGTAGGCCTATACTGACCTTTAACCTAAATGCATTAAACAGCCCAGGAAACACACATGACTGTCTGCTTTCAAAATAAGAGGATTATATAGTGTAAATACATTAATTGGATTGAATTCACAGGAAGCCTAAAACATATCACCTGCGTCCCAAATAAATAAAGGGAAGGGAAATTATAGGATTGCTGAAAATAGTGCAAAATTGATTCCATTTCAATTGTTAAACACAAAATTCAGAAAAAGTAAAATGGAAAACACTGAATTTGGGAAAAAACAAAATGTAATCTGGAAAAAATGACGATGGATTTCACAGAGCTCTACCTACACGCTGTTATTGGCGGGGGCGTCACACCTTATGCCCAAAGGTCGACGCCCAGAAACGTCCCAAACACAGAAAAATTGAGAAGAAAAGACAAAACACAGGCAAAGGTCACTGCAGATAAACACACCGCCACATTTTTCATGGAATGAATGAGTGAAATTATTCTCGTATGACTCCATACATTGTTTCTAAGGAAAATTCTACTCATTCCGCCTTTAAACCGACCGCAGAAGTAAATATCATCTGTGTATAATCAAATGGTTTCAGTTTACAAAAAGCCTGAGTGTTTTTCCAGGAACATGACCTGAACTAAGGACATCGCAATGTTGAAAACGATGTGAGTTTCCCGCCTGCCTCGGCTCCCCTTTAAGATGCAGGCTTCAAAACTGATGAGAAAAATACCTGAACTCAAGTGACCTTCAGTCTTTTGAACATTTGCATGGTTTATCCTGTCTGCAGCAGCTCACATAGACAGCACATGTTTCATATGTGTTTCACTGTGATTTCATGCTATTTTTGTGTCTGTGTCGTCACATATTAGAATAACTAGGCAAGTTTTTGTTTCTTTATTGATTGAATCAAAGTTTTTTTCTTAACTTGTAAACTTTTAATGTGGTGAGCTGCTGTCAGAGACTCAGACAGGTTTTCAATCACACCCGCAGCAAAATCCTTTTTTAACCACGTATGTTTTATATGTTGTTTTGGTTTGTTGCTTGTGCAAATAAATAAAGACAGAAACAATCATTACTGCAGCGGGACAAAATAATTATTTAAGAGGATACGGTAGAACAACTCGCCGTGCCAAGACAAGCACTGCATTAGTGAATACAATGGACCTTGGCCCGTTCAGTCGGAGTTTGTGTAACAGTACTTCAACCTCCAAATGTTTCCTGATGGCTCATCGTTGCTGATCTCGTTCCAAGTCCATTTTCAACCGCAGCTTTCTCTTTATAAACCCGATTAACCTGTTCTGTTCCCTGCGCTTTCAGGAGAACTTTATTCCATGCCAAAGGTGCCAACTCACATACAAGCTTTAAGTGTCAGGCTCAGATTGCTGTCTTATAGTAACATGACTTAACATAAATGTCCTGTCAAGCTGTTACTGTAAATTCCTCCAACATCACATGGTTATTTGTAAGGAGAGGCGACCACGCCACAGACAGATCTTTGGCCGACTGTCCCTCCTCATTGTCCGCAGTGTAACACGAGAATTCATCTCCTGATGTGCCCAAACAGCCGTCAGTCCAAATATTCGCTGACAGGCTGCAAGTTCACATCGCTGCACAGGGGGAAAACCAGCGGGAGCAGTTTCAATGAAATGAGATTATAGATATAAAGCCATGAGGATCTGACAGATAGGCTGAGGGCCTTCTTGCTAGTGCTTGGTGTCGGCGGTTAGGATGTGCTGTGTGGTCGTATCAAGGCCAGCCCGATGGAAAACTGCTGCTCTAATCAGAATACGTGTGTTCTAGCGCTGAGATAAAGATAAAGATCTAATCTGATGCTGCTCGTTGCATCTCACATCAGCCGCGTTTGACAAAGACTCAGACAGATTGCCGACCGTGATATTGATTTCCATTTGAGTGCAAAGGGGAAGTTTTGTCATCTGAGTTGTGGAAAGTAAAACATGCTGGTAAGTTGCCTGTGGCCTGTGGTCACAATTTAATATGCCGTCTTTCAACTGCAGTGACTTGTTTGGCTCCTCGATGTAGACTGAGATAAAAGATTACCCTCCTCTTCACTGTTTGGCCCCAGGCAGCCGTTTATTCTCCTAAATACGATCCCAAAGAGAGCATGAAATATGCAACTACTACAACCTACATCATGACCAACAATTTTATTGTCTCCATGATTTGTTACACAATGCAAGGATTGTCGGGATTATAATATTTAGAATCTACACAAACAGCCAGCTGGGGGACAGCCATCACTGTTTCACCACAACCCAGTGGCCAATCAAACAATCAGCAGACCAGTCAGACAAACAACCAGCCAGAGGACCAGCCAATGAGATGACAGGTCAGTAGGTTTGCTAATGAGCCATTATCAACCAACCAATCAAACGACTGGCTGACAGATGACTCACGAGCCAAACAACACGACCCAAACAATTACTATCAGGCATGGTTACATCATGGGGCAGACTGTTGCACCAAAAGCTGAGTTTCTATTTGTTTTTTAACTGCAGGAGTTAAAGAAACAAGAAACTGAAGTAAAAAGAAAGTATTTTACTATATTTATAGTTTATTCTTAATATTGTATGTTCTATAGATAAATGTCATATTCTTACAGAGTTTGCTAAGGTTCATTTTTCTATCGAGACATTTTTTATTCTCTTCTAGTGTGATATGTGTATCACTGTGCCTTGAAAAGAGTTTCCCAACTTAGGATAAAAAAGTACATCCATTCATTCATCCAACTATCCAACTAAAGGCACAGTTCACCCCAAAATAAAATTCATAAAAAAAAGTACAAAGAGCCTAGCCTGGGAGTCCAGACCCAAATCAGGAAAGATTTAGGGTCTGGCTGTGAGTAATGCAAATGGCCCAACTCGAGGGGCGGCACCAAGCATGCATTTGAAAATATCACTGCACGCAATTGTATAACACTACAACCAATCAGAACAATACACGGGGTGACGTATCCAGAGCTTAGCTACCAGCGGAGCTAACTGGTAGATTAGACTCTTGCCGTATCCGGTCGGCAAAAACGTCCTTCTTGCAAAGGAAAGATTCGAGCGCCGTCTTCTGTTCCTCTTTTAGAGAAAAAGCCAAGTCTAACTCGTTCACTGTAGCAGCCAAAGCCGTTTCAAACAACTGGTGTTCGACTTCGTTGTCGCAGCGCTGTCGTCATGTGTTTAGCTCGCCTCTGGCCCGCCTATATCAGATACACCGATGTGATTGGTGCAGCTCGGCACCAACGGCATGGGTAATGAGCATCATTACTGATTGCCAGAGTGACTCACTGAGCAAATTCAAATTGTGCTCTAGCAAGAACTCTGGATTTCCAGTATTCAAAGAGCCTGCATCTACGAGCTCACCTAGCACTACGCAGCTAGCTATGATTACTGCTCAGCCCCCATTTATGTTTACATCTCACGCCGTCACAAGCACGATCCTCTCGCCAATGAGTGGGTGTAGAGTAGCAGAGTGTGGGTTGGTGTCGAAAAAATAGTTCCCACCTTTACGTAAACTGCTCACAACAAGGTCTGTGGATTATCTTGAGTAACCAGGTCATGATTTCTGAAAAGAGACACTGATGTTGAATTTTTCAAATGTATTTTTTTTTTTTTGCACTTTGAGCACCACAAGCTGAGCGACATCTAGTTCCATTATATTAGAGTGAAAGCAGACATCTCACACCAAAACTGTCTAGATTGATAAACAGCACTACAGGTGAGAGGAAAAATATGCTGCTGCAAGGTTCAACTTGACTCACTTTCGGTATCAGGTCCTTTTCTATATTTGGTTTTCCACTGCAGATAGTATCCCCCTCAGTGTAGGTGGGATTCTCAACTGATTGCTGTATCCACGTCATGTGAAACTGCCATGACATCATCTTCAATGCAACACTCACTGAATCCTTTCATCAGCACTCAAATGACAGAACGTCTGCAATTTCTCAATTGTATGATGGAGCGTACGCCCAATTTTTGCAGGCTGCCAATTTTTAAAATCTGAATGAATGAATGAAAACATTGCCGTGGCTGCTGATAGTTGTCCTGTGTTGTACAAGTGATGATTGTGACAGTTCTCAGGCCACGGTCTGCAGTGTTTCAACTCCACCTTCTAGTACTGGAACCTGCTTTGTTAGCCTGGAACCTCAACTGAGGTGGTACCAAAAAAACACCAGGTATTATCCACAACTTTCACTAACAGAAAACAAACGAGCAAATCAGGTGGAGTAAAGTTGCCTGGTAACATGCAGCAGAAATAGGGTATAAGTCACAGCTGCCTTCAGTGACTCAAATCTACCAGTTTACCAGTCTGTGGCAATGAGCTTGCAACTCAGTTGTTCACATGTTTATTTAATATATCTTTTAATTTTTGCAGCTGATAGATTCAATGTTGATGTAATGAATAAATAAATAATGTGAAAAATGTTCCCCAGAGCCCAATGAGACATGCTCACTTAGCAAAACTGGTGGCAATTTATATTCTGTCTATCAATTGAGTCACTGTTTCCAGCTCTACTGTCAGTGGAACACGCTGTCATAATGACACCAGCAGAGCAGCAGTGGCATACGAGTACACTTCAATATAATGCAGCAATGCACAGCTGGACTGGGATAATATTTCAGGCCCAGAATCTTAACCTCAGCCCAGACCTCGACATATATATCACAGCAGACCTCACACTCTGTAGGGCTGTCTCTTTTGTTCCTGAAATATGTTCCTGCTGTTTATGCCAGTAGAGTTTTCTTTTTTTCGAAAATGGATTCAAAAACATCCCAAGTAGTTAAAAAAAGCTTTCACTTCCATCATTAAGGCTGACGTGAATAAATATTTAGATGAATGTTTGTGCCTGTTTGGAGTGTTTGTTTAGTACCTGACATTTCCTCAGAACTGACTGGACTCGTGTTGATCATCGTGAGTAACTGGAGGCTCCTGCACCTGAGAGAGAAACGAGTACACAGCTCTTTATTGTCAATATTATATCCATGCATACACATGTCCTGCTCTCCTACAGAGGGATACTTGAATCATAATAATGTGAGTAGCATGTGTAAATGAATGCGGTAAACTTTACCAGCACACATGTATCTCTGCTCATCTCTCTGCTCACATCTGTGTTGCTTGAACTACACAGTGTTCTTCTGCATTTTCAGACGCCTGCCAATACAGACACAAGGGAAAACAAGGGCGCTCTGATAAAATAAAAACAAGATACTGTTACTGTGTCGCCCATTTCTTGCATAAACCTCCCCAGACATTTTAGTGCACTGTTTGGCTGTGATACAACAGAAGAAGCAGGTGCCACACTGATTGTGAAACTGAAAAAAACAAGCAGTGCTGATAATATATAACAAAGATTCTGTTACTGTGTTGCTTAATCTCGCCTGAAATATTTTCAGAAACACATCTTTGCTCACCATTTGACTGCAACTTGGGTTTGTTTGTTACCTGCCAGCTGCCATTTTGTTTCCTGTCCAAAGACTGCCCTGCTCACATTTTGTCACTCACCAGCAGGAGCATTTATTGGTCCAGTGTGGAGCAGTGCATTCTGGTAGTTGTAGGTTTTCTACCTCTTGAGCAAAAGCAAATGCCACAGTCCTTTTCTGTGTTTTCTGTGGTCATGAAACACCAAATTCTACTGCATGGACAGTCGAGTTTTATGAAAAGACTTGGTGGTGAAATACTTTTAAGTGTTTATTAATTTTTTAAAACACAGAATCAAGTGGAGAAGGGTAACTGTAGTCTAATATTATGACGTGCTGAGAGCCCTGTAACCCTGCAACACTAATCGTGTGTCCTTCTCATAACCATACCTGTCATTTAGCAGCTTCTCCACTTCCTCCTTCCCTTCACCTGCGCGGGCCTCCTAACTGAGAACTCCATGCCCTGTCTGAATGTTGTGACGATGTTCGTGTGCGACCAGTCACGTGAGGGGACAGGTAGGGATCATACTGATGGTCTCCATATGGCCAGTAGCTTGGCCTGCAGCAGTTCATGAAGGCTTGAGCAATTGTGAATAAACACCAGTGCTGGAGGAAGCACTCAGATCTTTTACTTAGGTAAAAGTAGCAAAACTAAAGTGTAAAATAAAAATCCTGCATTTAAAATAGCACTCAAGTAGAAGTACATGCATCAAAACCACCAACAGTAAATGTACTCATGGCACGTTGCACACAAATGTACAGGTGATGTGCCTGTGTTGTCTCAGTTTATCACAGTGTGGAGTTATGAATTAATGAGTCTACACCTGGTGCCTTCTGCGTCAGAGGCATCAGCTCCTTGAAAAAACATATACACTGGAGGAAAGAGTACACATTTTGCATACTGGTCCATTTCAGAATGATGGCTATATAGTCATAGTTGTCTTTGAGCTAGTTTACTGTAAATCATAACATAATAAATAAATAGAAGGCTAGATTTTAGAGAGACCTCACATTTAATCTTAGGTTCAAAATCATTCTCATCCAGTTACCTCAAGTGTCACAGTAATCTGTAGATTACAGCTGCAGCTCGACAACCAACAAGACAGCCAATCAGCACTGACTTGTCAAAGGGTCAACAGCGCTGACCTCATGACAAGCCAGCCAACCAGCAACATGAGCTCCAGTCATTCAACTAATCTTTGGGTCAACAACTCAGCCAACCAAACAAGCGAGCAGCCAATCCATCTCCTCGCCATGGGACGGAAAAAATCCGGGAGGAAGGGAGCGAGGGGTGAAATCAGGACCATATGAATGGCATTCCAGCTAGTCTCAAATCTGGGTGTGTTGCTTGTTGTTGCTGGTGGTTTGGGAAGTCTGGGAGCCTCTGCTGATTTAGGTCTCATAAGTTGACATTGTCCTGGCACAACCCCTTTTGTCTGAGTCATCCCTCTGCCGTCACTGCATTACAGATCAGACCCGCTGACGGAAAGGACACGTTCAAATGTTAATAAGACACTTAATGCAGTTTAAGAATATCTAAGGAATCGCTGCATCCCGCTTTATAGTCTGTTAATACTGAGGGCTTTGAGTTGATCGTACTGAGGGCAGTGAGTTGCAGGTGTCCTGGTGAGGATTACTGTGTTACTCAGCGTTACTTATGACTCCGTCCAGGTGTCACCACATCTTAATGGAAGCTACCTGATCCATCTGAGACATTTTATCCAGGGATTACACTGAGTTATGGCTGCTGCATCACAGATGGGGATTCCCTCCGTACGTGCATGTGTGTGTCCGTGTGTATGTGTGTATGTGTGTGCACGGGGTGAGTGCGCACATACTTGAGTGTGGTTGCATGCATGCATTTGTGTGTGTGTGTGTCTGCTCGTATTGTCTGTGTCCATTAGTGTTAGTTCGACCACAGTCTTTCCTGTTTTTAACTTTATTAACATTCCCTCTTCCTCTGGGTGTAATCCGACGGCCCATCATTATATCTGCGGGTTAACCAGTGATTAGAGCCCCAAATACTGAAGGATTTTAGTCAAAGCAATGGAAACTTGTAGCCATACAATCAAAATACAAAGGGAAACATTGCATTAGATAAAATGCCAATGATCCCTTTAAGGGAAATTCGGGAAAACAGAATGAGTTTGTTACTTTATAAACACAAATACAGAGAGAAATGACCCAAATATACAGAGATGATTTTGCCTTTTTTGTGTGTCTCTACATACCGTAAATGACCACATGTGCCACACAGCTAAGTGTTGGGACTAAAATACAGCAAAATACACTTTTCCAGGGAGACAAAGGTAAAGGCCTGAACTTGTTCCCATCTTTGTTGCATGTGTTTTTACAAGCTGTTTTTTAAACCTAATTCCTGTGAATCCATGTGTAGCACATCCAGTGTAAACAATGACGCAGCAGCTCTTTTTATGTTATACTGCAAAACAACGCAGGAATGCTTGGACAATGTGAAGTGGAAAAATTTTTTTTTTTTTAAAATTTGTGTTGATTACTTTTGAGAGCATAACGGGAATACAAACACAAAAGAAAATATGAACACAAACCGCCACAGCAAATCCTGCATAATAACAAAAACCACAGTCGTGACTGAATGAAAATACAGAGCATTTTTTTCATAAAAAGAACAAAAGTGTACACAAGGTGAAACTAGAATTACTGCCTCACAAGTCAAGGTGCAGTTGCAGTTTATATCCATGTCTGCCCAGACTCACGTGTAGCCATGAGCGGTGACAATGCTTCATGACCCAGCTCACAAACCATGACAAAAAAATGGGAGGGACACGGTATTAAACTTGCAGGTGCACAAATATTTTATTCAACAAAAGATCATTTTGGAAACGTGGTAAAGTCATGAGGTTTGTAAATCTGTGTTTCAGTGCATCAGCAGATGCACGAGGGAGTGGGTGATGTATGAAGTGTTGTATGGTGTGGAACTCAAACTAGACACCAGACTGAATCCAACTAAACCAGGACATGGTGCAGGATGAAGGGAGAGCACAAGCTGACTGAACAGCCAGGTCTTAAATACGCTGCCCCTGGGAGACTGGTCAGGTGCTCCCAGTTGCACTTATTAGCTCCGCCCACCAGGACCTGCAAGACAACAGAAAGATGGCAGAGCAGGGACTAGACTAGAAGCTACAAATTCTAAAACTTGGACACTTTACACTCATTTTCAGGGCAAGTCCACACGGAGACGAGATTAGGTGTATCCGCAAAGGTTTTTTTATCGTATAGACCTTTCGTAAACACGGAACCAGTGTTTTAGGAGCCCAAATATGCCAAAAAATCTGAAGGCGCCACCTTCGCGTTGCCATATTTACAACACAGTACGCCTCTTTTCTGAAACGATGACGCCATAACCCCACCTCTCCCTTAACCCACATGTGCACGACAACATGCAGTTTTGTAGTTTTGTAATCAAGTGTGACGCTAAGTAGCAGCTCTACCTCGTCGTCAGTCCATACAAAGTGCGCCATCTTCTCCTTCGTGTTTGTTTACATCGCATGAGTTTTATGCGCATGCTCCGTTTCTTATTCTCTGTTTTTGGTGTACTTTGTGGCAGTGTTGCAGCGCCACTTACAGGCCTTGCATATATACTACAGCGTTCTCAGTGGCTTCATGTTTACGTACACATATCTAGAGACGATTAGAAGGATTAAGAACTACATTGCACAATAAAAATAAATGTTAACTAAATATGAAAAATTATAGTTTAATAGTTGCATCCTGGGAATAAGTTCTGTCCTTTTTATACAGATTCGTTTGGTGGTTTGCAGCATTTCTTCTAATATTACTGCTGGAAAAAATACACAAATAACCATTGGTTGATTTTCAGTCAGGACCACTTTTGTCAAAGAAAACTTTATTTCCATTTGCAGTATTATATTTGGCAGCATGGCTCTGTTCTGGGCCTCTCTGCCTTCCGTAGTCCTACACAGAAAGGCTAAGGTAGAGTGAGCACACCTGTCTGCCCTTCCACGTGCAAATGAGGAAAGTCTGAGGCAGAGAGAGCACATGTCTCTGCCCTTACATGCGCCTATAACCTAAGGCAGAGAGAGCACATGTCTCTGCCCTTACATGCGCCTATAACCTAAGGCAGAGAGAGCACATCTCCCTGCCCTTCCATGCACCTACATGGAAAGCTTAAGGCAGGGAGAGCAGCAGCAAAGACCCCTCGGGAACAGAACAGAGCAGCATCAGTGACAAACAGAAATGACATTGATAAGTCAGACACAGCATGAAAAGGAGGAGCTGGGGTGGAGGCAGGTTGCAAAGCAGCTTGCAGAGGAAGCAGCAACAGTAGGCAGGACAGAGCAGTTTAAATAGGGCGCCCTGAATGATATTCACTAACTGGTTGCATAGAAAGGAGTCATGTGATCTATCAGCTGACCCCTTCCATCACTCAGCTGCTCCATCAGTTGATTGGGCTGCTTGAGATCAGCTGATGTACCTGGGATGTGAGCTGAGCTTGACATCGTGTCCTGCCTGAACTAACGCTGTGCTCAGTTTTTGGTCGTTACACATTCACATTACAATCGATGTTTGTTTTCATATGACAGAAAATGTTTGACAGCCTCTGGCTTTAGTGTGAATACAATGAGCAGTGACTGAATTCATCAACATCCTGTGACGCTCATCACATATTTGTGTATTTTCTTTAAAGTGTTGCAATGAATTTCCTTTAAATATTCCCAAATCTCTCTGAAATCAGAGCTCAGATTTATTTTGGTTTCCAGCACTGATGGCCAGCTGTTGGCTCAGTATTGTGAGACTCTGCTGGCTTGCCGGCTTCTCTCGTGTGCCAACAGCAGAGCGACTGACTACTGGGTATTTCTTCACATAATGATGAATTTGTTTATGACAAGCTGTATAATGATATGCCCCCTTCTGTGCTCAGGGTTGATAGATGTTAGCTGCTAATGGTGGCTCATATGAAGACACACTCATATTATAACTGACCACAGCCACAAACACTCACACACACATACAGACATTATAGGCCCAGTCACACACACATTCACACCTGGAAGCAGCCCAGTATAACCACAGTCTGATCTGTTGGCCACTGAGCAGCTCCACTGCAGCAGTTGGAGGTTAAGGTGGTAACATGCTTGTTCCATGCTTGTTCCAGTCCACATAACCCCAGCAAAAATGTAAGCGCACCACTGGGTATTGTTGGAATGGTTAGTGTAGCTTAATCATAATCAGAAAAATGTGGTTTCTCGTGTCATTATTGGGGATATTTTTGCTTCTTAAATCAACATGTAACATTCATTATTAGCAGTTTTCCTGAGCACTTTAAGGCAGCGCTTTTTAAAGGAACAGTTCACCCCAAAATCAACAATACATATTTTTTCCTCTTACCTGTAGTGTCATTTATCAGTCTAGATAGTTTTGGTGTGAGTTGCTGAGTGTTGGAGATATTGGCCGTAGAGATGTCTGACTTCTCTCCAGTAAGCATGCATCTACTGCTGGCTCAGCTGAGGAGGGCGCCATCAATGTTGTTTGATGTTTACATCTCACGCTGTCACGAGCACAAGCCTCTCGTCCATGAGTAGATGCACGCTTCCTTCTGCACAATGATACAGTTGGCAGATGTAGTTTAGCAAAAAGAAAATATTCCTCCACACCCCCTCTCACTCGTCATGGATCGAAGACATTTTTTATTTTGTTAAAATTGAAAAAAAGTTTGTGTACTATGAATGGCCTCTGGTTCTCTGGCCACATCTTTTAAAACATGGTGGCCTTTTTCTGCACATGCCGAGGGGTTGGTGTTGCTGCTATTTCTGAAAAACTGTTTCAATTGAATGTAAGTGAAGTAAAGATAATATTTAATACAGAATATGAGTGTACAGATGTCTTTGGACACCAGAGGGAGATATTTTGTGATCGAGGGACATCTGGGCAGCAGCAGGATAAATCCCCCCCATGGAGCCCAGACATTGGTGGTGGAGGTGGCTGATGACTCTGAGGGTGGCGGCTGCTGAGGCAGATGAGGCTGATGAATCTGTTAAGACTAGGTGGTGATAGGGAGGTGGAGGGCGCACATGGCTAAAAAACCATTTCTAAAATGAGGAGCAGTAAGATGATAGGCTGACAGAGAAGGTGTGTCGCTGTGCTATTGGTTGATTATTTTAGAGAAATATCAGTCTGGTTTTAGGATGAACCGAGACAGCCCTTTTAAAGATTTTAAATGATATCAGGTTTAATGCAGCTTCACAAGAACTCACAGTCTTGGTACAACTGGATCTAAGCGCCACCTTTGATACAGAAGATCACCACATTTTATTAAACAGACTCAGAAACCAGGTGGGCCTGGTTACTGAGAGCATCAGGACTGCAGAGGCTGTTGATGTTTTTAAAAGGAGGCTCAAGACTCACCTTTTAACTGATTTATTTTACTCTTTTAATTATTCTATTATATGTTATTTTCATTTCTAATGCTTTTAAATGATTTATTTTTAAATCTTTATACATTTTATTATTAATATTAATTTAATCTTTAAATCTTTAATTTTTTCTAAATCCTTAAATTTTATGCATTTCATCATTATTTTATCTCATACTTGTTTTATCTTATCATATTGCCTTTTAGTTTTTAGTTTTTAGCTCCAGTGTTTCCTGATGGGGGGTCTCCACACTGAGAGGTGTGTCCAGTCTGCCCACAGGGACAGACCTGGAGATCCCTCAGGTCCGCAGGATATATGTGCAAAGAGTGAATGACAGAGTGAGGAAGAAACTTACAGCCTGAGCATGAAGAGGATTGTCTTCCTGACTGAACTTTCACTGGAGCTTCATTAACATATAAATTACCCAGCAAAAAATACAGAGAAATGAGAAATTATTTATTGAACAATTTTAATAGTTTATTATAGTTTATTTGGAATAAGCTTATCATTTGTTATAGATATCACTGACTGTTTTACAAAAGAAAAAAAAAAACATGATGGAGATGGATTTCCCATTTTTCAGGACATATCTAGCAAATGACACTGTTTTGAGGTCTGAAATATTAGTGGCACTCACATTGTTGGAGAGGCCACTCTCTCTATGGGCCCCCACCTCATGGGCCCAAGTGCAATCGCACTGCCTGCACTGTATATTTACGCCCCTGTGTCTAACCACCTTATTGTACTTTAAGTGGGTTTGAAATGTGAGTTTACTTCTTATTTTTTTTATTATGTAAACTTATTGTTTGTCTTTGATTACTGTTGGGTGACCAGCATATATGTTTGGTGTCTGCTAATTTATTTTCATTTTTTTATTCATTTCTATTTATTATTTATTCTTATATTTATTATAGGGGGTGTAAGTGAATGTTTTCTTTTTGCTGAACTACACACTACACGGAAGGAAGTGTGCATCCACTCATGGACGAGAGGCTCATGCTTGTGACAGTGCGAGATGTAAACATCAAACAAGTCACGTTAGCTGGCTCAGTGGTGCCAGGTGAGCTTCCTATAAATAGCAATACGGTTGGCGTTAGAAAGAAAGGTTTGGTAAAAAGAAAGTATTTCCTTCATGAAACTGCTCACAACAAGCTCCGTGGATTATCTTGAGTAACCATGTCATGATTTCTGGAGAGAGACACCAGAAGCCGAGTGTCATCTAGTTCCATTATATTGGAGAGAAGGCAGACATCTCAACAGCCGATATCTCCAACACACGACAACTCACACCAAAATGATCTACACTGATAAACAGCACTACAGGTAAGAGGAGAAATGTGTGGATTTTGGTTTTTTGACGGTCAGATTTTAGATGTGCTATCCATGGTGCTGAAGCCAGGTCAAAAGGGACAAGTACGAAGTCAGAGGGTTTATTGACTTTCAACGTGGGATGACGTCATTATCAAGATATTTATATACATTTGCTTCATGTGGTTTGATGGAGAAAAGACGGGAGGGACCAAATGACCCATCAGGATGCCCTCTCTATTAGTAATGAATTTTCCGATGGGCGTGTCCTTTGATTAAACACCTCTGGATGGCCGAGGACCTCCACATTTCCACGCAGACGTAGACAGTCTGGCGCACACGCTCTTTGCTGACAGCTCATGCAGGAGATGACAGGGCCTGGTTACAGTAATAACCCTCCTGCTATCTCACGCCCATGCGTCTGCAGCCGAGCCTGTAAATCTCACTCTGTTATTGTTTTAATAACACTAATGTTAGCATTAGCCAAGTGGTAAAAACGTCAGACATCAAAAGCCGGAGACATCTGAGCTATATTGGGGTGAAGACAAAGGGCGAGGGCTCAGCTTGTGAAAATAGCTGGTTGTGCTGACTCAGCAGAGTGTGTGTGTGTGTGTGTGTGTGTGTGTGTGTGTGTGTGTGTGTGTGTGCATGTGTTAGCGATTGGTTGTATGTGTGTTTGTTTGTGTGTGGGCACAGATTGATAGTGTGTTGATATTTAGATGTGTGTAAGCGTGCGAAACACTAAGCAACCTGACTGCACATAACAAAGCCCTCCAGCTGCTCGGTAAAAAACCGACTCCTCAGAGCTCCATTTCCTCCAAACCACAAAGCCTCATAAAGCTAAGCACCCATAGTTAGCTAATGGCATTCACTGCTATATTGATGCCTCTGGTGCTGCTTATTGGGGGAAAACACCCTGATATATTTTCCAACACATGACTTTGTTTTTCTGAATCAACAGCTCCACCTCTGAGCTGAGCGAGAAGACTGTGAAATAATGTCTGATGGTGATGAAGCATCATAAAACTGTAGAAGACATGAATAAAGTCTCCCATGTGCTCCACTGCAGCTCGTCTGCAACGGGCCGTCATGGAATATCTGAAGATCTGGAGGCAGGAGCAAAAACACAAGTCAGCAATCCATTTTATGCCTCGTAGTAGTTAAAATCCATACACTCTGACATGGACTGGCCCGTTGCGTCTCAGAGCCAAAGCCCTTTGTGTTTTTACATATGTAAGTAATAAAAGAAGCCGGTAAGTTCTGCACTTCTGCCAAATGAGCCTGTTTTATGAATCATTGTGTGCAGCAAGCAAGTGAAAGTCCTTTGTCTGTGTGTGTGTGTGTGTGTATGTGAGTATATGTGTCGGGTGAGAGTATGTGTGTGGGGGTGGGGGTCCAGTGGACGCCAAGCTTTCCATAATGTTTACTGACACAACACATTTTAATGGTTTCTGTCCAGCGCCAAAAAGAATTGAGAAATCAGGTCACTTCAAACGGGTGGCACACAACGGAAGTCCACTGTTTACACGTATGGCTTCAGCTATTTAAATCTGAAACTGAGTCGCCCTATGGACACCACAGCTGAGCTGTTTGTGTGGTTGCACAACTCTGTCGAAGCGTTGTTGTGTAAAATAGTTCTCTAAAAGACAGCATTCTTCTGAACAATCACCCTTAAAAATATATTTCATTAAGGTGATTTAAAGGGGACCTGATATGCTTTTCATATATATTTAAAGCTACATGTTCAGATGTAGTTTCAAATAGGTAAACTGAGTTTGACGGCCTCCCAAAAACCTTGATTTTGTCAATCCCAGAGTGTATTCTGCTCAATAACAGATAGGTCACTACCAGGAGAAGAGTCTCAGTCATCCAGGTCATGGTAATCATAAGTGCTGATATCGTAGGCAACTGGACCTGCTTGCTTCTTGGATGAGAGGCGAAATGTCTTCAAGAAACGCAAGCAAGTCCAGTTGCCTATGATATCAGCACTTACGACAACCATGAAGATGATGCAAAACAATCCTGAAGAGGCAAGGCAACGTTAACCGAAGCAACTCTCCAGACCACTTCCTACGAGATGAGGACAGCCGCTAAGCTAGTCTGCAGAGTTCAGAAGAGACAAAACAGTACAACTTTTAGACATCAAACGAGAACTGAGGAGAGAAAACGACAGACTGGATGAAACAGAGGGAGAATGGATGGAATGGAGACCGTGCATCAAGCACCTTCGATGCTAATCAAGCGGCTAACGTAACACCAAGTTAATCTGGAGGTCAGGCTAATAGGCCAAGTGGGTCGAGCAGGGAAAAGAAAAAGAGGGCACTGACATGGTTGGATTTGCTTAAAACTCAGTCTGAAGACTGTTCTGGACGCTCTGTTTCCAAATTGCTGATGTCAGCTCATGACAAATTTCTTAAAATGGACACGTTACTGCAGCCATTTACAGTAAATACACTGCTACATGTAGCTACATGCTAACATCAGGGAAACATGTAATCTTGGTTGCCGAGGTTGTTAATTTCTGCATGATTTGGGAACATAATCCTGTTGGTACATTTGCAGTGTGAAGATTTTACCTGTTCCGCCAAGTCCCTCCCTCTCGTGTTGTGATTGGCTAGTATTAACCCAGACCATGACCGTCGTTCAACAGATACGTCACATATGTTGACACGTTAGGTCCCTTAACACACTGTGGTTAACGTGTGGTTCGTTTTACGCACAAAACCTACTTCATTAAGGGAAGGTAAAGATCATATTTTGGCTTTAAACACTCATGTTTTGTAGCACAAACGCTGCATGAAAACACAGCGATGACTCAGTGAAAACCAGGTTTTGTGCCTCAGATGCTGCTGGAAAATGTTGGGATATGTCTGTAAAACACTTCCAGGTGCAGTGCCACAAATGCAGCTAGGAAACACAACACAGGGTCACCAGGAGACAGCTGGTGTTGTTGTTTGTTGGTCTGCAACTAGGCAGGCGTCTCGCCTACGTGACATGGCATTCACCGGCCACTTCACTTCCTGATGACAAAGTCAACTTGTACAGTCACTTAAGACACGTTGATATGATACTTACAAAATGTACAATGTCACATGTTCTTTGTTTGCAGAAACATGTTTGCCAACATTTTCTACATTTTTCTCTTTTTTTCTAGCGTATGACTTCCTGGTCCCGTGGGCCGCTCAGAGTGGCGACAGCTACAGAGACGTGATCCAGGAGCTGCACATGGGCTCAGACAAGATGAAGAACCCCATCACCAAACGCTGGAAGCACCTGACCGGCACGCTCATCCTTGTCAACTGCCTGGACGCCCTGCTGAGCTCCGCCCTCAGCCCCGTCGCTCAGGACGACTACGCCAACTATGTGTGTGACATCAAACTATCGCTGCCTCAAAAAACGTTTTAAACTTCAGAAACAAATTCTGCTAAACCTTTTTTAATTTAAGAGAAAGTTTCCAGTTTGGAGCAGACAGCCCACGTGAACGCCACTCCACGCTGGCAACCCTTCACACCCCTGTGTGCACACACCATAGCCATCTCCAGCCTGTCTATGTGATGAGTACAAGCCAATCAAGTCATAGTAGGGAGGGAGGGGCTATGCAAAACACCCTTGGGAGAAAAAAAATGTGGTAGACGCTGAGATACCTGGAAGACCTGGAAACGCTGGCCAATCAGAGCAGACTATTATATACCTACTGTTTCTGGCAATACATGCTCCTAAATTATACATACTGAACTTTCAAAGCTGTAAACATGTCCTAGTAGAAACCCCAAATACAAGTATGAACCTGTAAATGCGTATAATAGGTCCCCTTTAAATTTTAAATTTGCACTCAGTCAGTGAAAGAAAATACGGCAGTGAAAATCATGTCAGAAGTAATCAGCTCCTGCTGCACCTCAGCCAAGTGTTTCTCTTCAAACCCCAGATTTTATTTCAAACACTCTGTACCGTTTGAACAATGAGCTGAGAGCCGTGTGAGGTCCCGGCGTACAGCACAGACGTGTGAACCCCAGCCATTCTCTGGCCATATGCTGGTGAACGCCCAAGTGCAGACAATAGAGGAATTGTTTGGCTTCGGGTCCAACATTAAATCTCTCTCGCACACGCCGTGGGGCTTCATGGGAGACCCATCGCCACGATGATCAAAACGGTTTACACACATCGCAGCCGAGTAATGAAATTCTCATCATTATTCCCATCCCATGCAGTCTGTTTCTTGTTTATTCTGCAGGTCGCTCTGCGCTGTGGTCCAAACGTCTGCTGTGAGTTAGCAGCGCGGCAGCAGCAGTGGGCGGTTTTTCTATACAACCTATCTCTGTAATGAGCTGGTGGGCCGCTCTGACCGGGGTAAAGGAACAGCGTGACTTCACTCTTTGGCCGTAGTGGTGTTGAATTTTCCAAAGATTGTGGAGATTATCAAATTGCACATCACAATAATATTACAGTCAGGGTGGCCTGTTGGTCAGGTTACAGTGCAAGGTGGCTGCCATCTAATCCTGTGAAGTTTAATCCGCTTCACCGCAAACACCAGCGCCAGCCTGAGTCAGGTAATGTCAATACACATCAAACACTCTTTACAAAAGTAGTTTTTTTTTTATTAAAACATACACAAACATAAATAAAAAAAAACACTGAATGGAAAAACTATCAGATGGAATCAGATGAAGATCTTACAGGTTTGCTACAATCTTGTAGAAGAAACAATATATCCATATTGCTTTTGGCTAGGCAAGTGCACACAGAATTGTCAAAATCAAGATACATAAATATGAAATTTAAAATGAAGCCCCTGTGTTTTAATAACAAAAAGCGTGTCTACTATTTCCTCTAAGTGCTGCATAATGAATGTCACACAGACATAAAATATACATGATTTTAACAGCCGAAAGGTCACTGTAACAATGACCTGTCTCTGTACTTCTATAGCTAATAAATAAATATTTAGTGCATATTCCCATTTACCTCACTGACGAGCCAAATGAAAAACAAAATTTAAGTTAAAGATGAACCAAACTCAATTTGGTTCCTCTAGTTAAAGAAGACAAAGAGTCCATTCGTGTCACTTATGGTCAGACAGTCCAGCTATCTGCATCGCTTGTTGATCGTCATAAACATGACAAACAGATGTCATTTCCTCCTCAGTCCAGAATGACATTGTCGTGTGAATGCCTTCCGTGAAGCAGGCCACTCATTAGATTTCATCAAGACAGAAAACTGGATAACAAATGAGTCTTTGGAGCACACACACATGACCTTCTTTTCCAACTGTTGCTTTAAAAAAACAAAGTCAAAGCGAATCTTTCATAGCATTTTAAGTTCAAACGGTGCCTTAGAGATTGTGAGGGTGATATAACTCACCATCTAACCGCCTATTTTTAATAATACCGTTGAGTTACTTACTGTGAGGACGCCTCATTGCCTGCCTTGTTAACACTTACAAAACCTTTCAGGAAAACATTTGTGCATTCGCTGCCGTGGGTCAGAGGCATTATTTTTATCCTGTGATAATCTGCTAAGTGCAAGCAGATGCCAGATCAGCGGCAGTGTTCTTTTTGGTCATTTTTCCCAACAGTCAACACTGATAAATCCTTTCTCGCTGCACTCCTTGCCAACAAACTTACTTCCTCAGTTGCTCCCCTATGGTTTGTTTAATTAGTGCATAAACACATGTCTGTGCTTAAGTCTGAATGTTGTAAGCTGAACTGAAATGTATTGAAATTTCACAACACCAACCACAATACTTAAAAAAACATCTTAAAAAAAAAAAGAGTCCAGTGCTAGTTTGGATGAAGTCGAGAGCTGTGGGTCTCATATTGTTTGAGGGGAGGGCAAGATGATTTTTTAAGAGATGACTACCCTTTCCAAATTTCTCGTAAAGGACTCCAAGGCTGTTTGGTGAAGAGCAATGTAAAAAAAAATGACACATGAACAATAAAAAAAAACACACTTTTTTTGAAAAATCAACATCATAAATCACTAACAGTGGTTCTTTGGCATATCAAATGTTCAGTAGCATGTCCGCTCCCCACGTGTTTATCTTTCAGTTACCCAACTTTATGGCACCAAAATACGTCCCTTCTCCCTCCAGGTCCAGCATCCAAGCGTTGGACACGTTGACGTACAAGGCGTCTCCCTCGTCCAGCCGGACCCCTCGGCCCTGCTGGGCGCAGTACATGTTATAGCTCGTGTCGTTCCATCGCATGGTGCTGCCCGTCTTCATCAGCATCACAGACTTGCTGTTCTGTTTGATGCTCTCGTGGTAGACGTACTGGATGAGCTGGGTGTTGCTAACATCCACGGGCGGGACCTCGGCGTGACTGCTTTCCACCGGTCCGTCCTTGTAGTAGCGGAAGCAGGTTTTGGCGTAAATATAGTAGAAGCCCGACTCCATCACCAGTAGTTTCCCCTTCTGGTAGCCCATTTTGTGGCGGTATCCGTGCTCCTCGTCCCAGTCGATGGTGATGGCGTTCGGCTTCCCCTCTAAACAGCAACAAGGGCAGCACAGGTTTGGTTAATCTATGCATTTCTTTTTGTTTGTTTGTTTGTTTATCACAAGTAAAGAAACAGGTTCGTAACTTGCTAGTTTCAAAGACTGGACTCCTTCAACTGAGTGTCTATCTAATAGTCACACCCATCCCTCCGCTACGACACCTTATTAAGGATCCCACTGTGTGCTGTGATTGGATACTACTCATCACGTTGACGCATTAAGGTTGGAAGCAGTTAGGATTAGGGCAAAGAGGTCATCTGTCGCTGTGTTTCCTGCAGCTTTTTAGGCCCCAGACATGGGCATTTATTAGTGACCCCTTGCTCTTTTTCTAGCAGGGATGACGCCACAGAAACTTACTGACGCATCGCTGTGTTTCCAGCAGGGATTGTGCCCCAAAACACAGACATTTTAAGCCGAAACATGATCTTTTTTTGTGCCTAAACCTAACCAAACATTAACCGCAGCGTTGTTGAAACATTAAGTTTCAATGTATCTGCTATATATTAACATGCAAGTGAAACATGGCTTCCAGAAACTAACAATGCCAACATTTTTCTGGCGATCACGCTGGGCAGTTACTGGCTGTTAATATTCACAAACAACTAAACTGCAAAGTTTGTGTGATGCAACTAGTTTGATTAAATGATACTCAAGTCCCCAACTATGTTAATAACCCATCCAGAACTTAGGAGAGAAGTTAAATCAGATACAGCTAAAGGCTGTTCATTTAACTGCACTCACTCTTGGAGTACTCCTGGGGCCTTTTGATTGGTAGATGAGCTGACGGCAGGCTCTCTTTCGGAGTTTTGCACCGTCTGTTTTTCCTCGTGTCCCTCAGAGCGTTCAGCACCGGCTCCGTCTGCACTTCCTGTGGAGAAGAGGGAAAAAACATTGAGCAAACGCTGACTGACAGAGAGGGAAGGTCAAAACATCACTTGTATCTTTCTGTGTGTTATCCATCTCTGAAAAGATGCCCAATTTGAAACTTACACCCACATCAGTAAAGAGACATCAACGATTAACCCGCACCCACAGACGGCTTTTTCTTTAAAGGCAACAATATGGTTTTGACATATTCCACCGCAGCTTTGTTGAGCTGTCTCTTCAAATAACTGTCTCCTCGTATGGAATGGTGTGTGTGTCTGAAGAAAGTAAGTGGATGAGCATACATGGACTGCATGTCTGTGTGTATTATCCATCCTCTTTGGCCAGCCTGCTAACGTCTTATTACACTCGTGGTTGTACTCGGGGCCGGAGGCTGCGACAGGGAGGCCTCCTGGTGAGTGTAACATTTCAGATAGATTGCGCTTCTCACGGATTTGGCACAAATAGTATCTGGACTGTATTCAGCCCCTTGAGTGCTCATTCTATTCAAGGCCGATGACGCCGCCACGCACAGTCTGAGCCGGGCTGTCCTCCTCAGGCAAGACGGAGCATATACACTCAAGGAAAACATGGTTTCCAAGCAAGTAAACAGTCGCTGCACCGGAGCTGCCAACTCTCTTACACATCTGGCATGAGATTAAAATATCAGGCGTGAGTGTTTTGCTTTCAGCCTCTACCAGCCATCTAACACACACACACACACACACACACACACACACACACACACACACACACACACACACACACACACACACACACACACACACACAAGAGAGCTAAATGAAGCAGCCTCTTTGAAGTTGTAAAACTTTGTTAGCTGCTTTGAAAAAAGCTTTGCAGCGCTGAAAGTGAGGCACACTTTTGGATAGTGCGTCTATATTTAGGTGTGCATGTGTGTGCAACGGATACAATTAAATGTTGTAATTTAGACATGTCAGTCAAGTGTCAGTGGAAGAATTATTTACACTCAACTGATTGAGGTTTGATTACATCCTCAAAGTGTTTTATGGTTTCAGTAATTTCCTCAGATCCAGTAATCTCAGGTATCCTTGCAATATAATCTCACCCTGACTCTGAGCCAAGACCCCACCCCCCCTCTAAGAAAAAAAAAAAAAAAAAAAAAGACGAGGGAATGGAGAGTGTCAGTTTGGACAGGAGCACACCAATTTAAAACACAGCACCTCTGAGCACAAACACTGCCACACACTCCAAATAAACTCAGCTCCAGAGCCAGTCCAACCAGCTCCATTAACATGGTTTTGCAATACTGCACCTGTGCTGTGCTAATATTACTGTCAAGTATTTATTCACAGCCCAAGTCCAGACAAATTTGCACGGCGCTCGAACTAAGATTAGCACCGTCTGTCCTCCAAAAACAATTTGCTGCACAAACATGTTTATGGCGCAGCGTCTTGGAATGAGACAGGGGTAAACAACCTCTTGCCAGGGCTACAAAGTAATTGTGAACGCGCTCCCAATTGGCCCTACAGTGTGGGATCTATCTTGATTTGTGGTGAGACCGCGTCATACCTCTTTAACCAGGGAGGAGAGATTATTTAAACAAAGCAGCTGCAGCTTGGCAGCTTCCTGATCTACAGTGTGATCTAGAATTAAAGCGCTGCATGGTGACAACTGCTCCGCGGCAGACAGAGCTGCTCCATGAAGGAGAAGCGTCTGCTGTGATATATACATGCAGCTACAGCTGATTTGATTTCTCATGCTTGTTCCTGGAATACCACAGTGCATGCAGGCCTCAGAGCAGCCCTTTAACTACACACCACATACATCACTCAGCGTCTCCATTACGCTGATGAGTGGTTTCTGAGACGCTTCACGAGAACAAAAGTCCTCTCACTCAAAGCTTGGCCACCAAAGCAGATTGTCTCTTTGTGTTTCATGCTGCATCAGTCAGATCCCCTCCTCACACAGTTGTACAGACCTCCACAGACTGTAAACATTCACATCACGGCGTCTGATTCATGATCCTGTGTTCTCACCACTCCCGAGATCTCGCTGACCACAGCCCCGGCCCGCTGCAGGCCCCGGCCTGAACATCCTGTCTCACATCAAAGCTGGACTGCAGAGCTGACAGCTGTCCACTGAGGCCTGCTCTCTAACAAATCCCCTCAACTGTCAGTGGACAGCACCGGCGGTCTCAGGGCTGACCCTAACACAACACAGCGTGGGCCAAGTGGACCTGTCACCCTGACACCTCATAAAGCTCCCAGCACGCCTCTCTGCGCTCCATGGGAAACAGCCGAGGGCTAACGACACAATGAGCTGCTCAGTCCAAGACAGGCTGGGTGGTTTGTGTGAGTACTCCACCAGGGATACCCAGGGCAAACACAAATACATAATTTCAAAGGAAATTAAAGCATCATGGGAAACCAAACACTACTGAGGCAAAGCTTTTTAGTCAGTGTTGTTTTACTTCCTGGTTCCATGGTTTTTTGCTTTCACTCGGCAAAAACCTGAGCCAGAAAATGGGCGGCGACCTCTGAAAAGGGATTAGAAAAAAATATATGACTTCAACAATTAAGAATTTTATAACTCCCTCACGCTACTGCTGATCACAGAAGGAAAACTCTGCAACCACTGACGCCAATGAGTGACTCACTAATAGCCGATGCAGTAAACTACTTTGTGTGCACGGTGTCAGCAAGCATTAAGGGAGAAGCTATCTGACCCTATATCAAAAGGCAGAGAGGTGTTTTTCCTGCTGTGGTCTGACCTCTTCTGAGCCTGTGTGACCACCTACAGTTTGCATTACAGGAGCTGTGGTATGCACTGAAAACACACCCATGGGAAAATCATGACACTGTCAGTGCAAACTTGCAGATGATTATCGTATTTCTCTTGAGCTGCTTAAACTCCTTAAACTCTTTTAAAAACACCACCTCATTATTGCACGTACTGTACTTCCCCCTGTGACAGTGACAGCAGGAAATACCTGGTGTGCTGCAAAACATTCTTGAAGCAGATCGCTGTTGGCCTCCCAGACATTATTTTTGGCTCCGTGCAGACTCTAAAGCCCCTGAGGCAATTTGTGATATCTGGCTACACAAATAAAACCTGATGAACTTTGTTTCACCAGTTTCCTCTTAGTGGCACGTCAAAGATCAATCAATTAACCACTGACATTAAAGGGATAGCTCAGATTTTTTAAGTGGGGTTGTATAACGTACAGTAGATAACAGCGGACACGCCCTCAATCTGAAGAAGAACAGGTAGGAGTCTGACACTGAAGCTAAGCAATGTGCTGCTGTGGAGGGGCCAGCGACAAAATTAATTTTAGCCACTGAAAAAAATCAATATCAGTTTAAGTGTTGCCATATTGAGATTATTTTCACTGCTTCACCTTTCTGTCAGACAGCCTGCTCAGATGGGAGAGCAGTTAATGGCTTCAGTTCCCATCTATGCTCTCGTCAAAGCCAGACTCCATTGAGAAAACCGGTCATTTTAGCAAAATGAACACAGGAGCTGCTGGTCTACTGCTGCTTCCATCAGTTGGTTAGTTTGTCTTATTGCATGACTTTGGTGAATCTGAACAACCTCTTTTAAACACCAAATTCATACAATGACATGAATGAAATAGCTGATGGAGGCAGCAGTCGACCAGCAGCTCCTGTGTTCAGCAATCTTAAATCACTGTTTTTCTCAGTGGAGTCTTGCTTTAAAGAGAGCGATATAACAGCTTCATTTTCCAGCAGTAAATCACTGTCTGGATTTAAGGTAAAGCACTAAAAATAATCTCAATAGAGAGTACACTGAAACTGATATTGATTTTTTTAGGTGGCTAAAATATGTGTTGCTGATCCCTCCACAGCAGCACATTGCTTTGCTTCTCCAGACTGGGGGCGTGTCGACTGACATCTACTGTGTGCAACTGTCTATTTAGGTCTGTCAAAGTAGAAATTTTAATAGCAGCAATAAGTCAAGATGTTTTGCACAGCAGGAGTGTTGCTATTAATATCAAAGACCTCAGGTGTGTGCATGTGTCGTAGCAGGAAGGAAATCAGTTAAAATGCAATCTGTCTGAGTGCACTGTGCTCCAGTCACAGGGTGTGTGTGTGCTGCTGGGGTTAACCAGGGGTCAAACTCACCTCTATTGGCCGATGTGGAGCTGTGGACAAATCTACCTGCAGACAGAAACACAGGAGCCGAGGTCAGAGAGGTCATTGTGAGAATAAAAATCTCTAACAAGCATGATTTGTTGTGAGAATGTTTCCCTGACAGGTGTGGGTGGGAGGAATATTTTACAAAACTTACGGAAAGACAAGCTGCAATTGGATGTTTGTGTGTGTGTGTGTGTGTGTGTGTGTGTGTGTGGGAGGTTAAGTTATTTTCCACATGTCACTCTGCATTCCCCCGCAGCAGGCAGAAGTCAAAGTGATTTAGAAAACTGAGCATTGGTTCTCATGTGCGGGGCTGTTGTCTCCGATCAGTTTACAGGCTATTACATTATAAAGTGACCACAGGGCTTTAATGCGTGCACACAGCCGGGTGCACAACAACAAAAACACACACTTTAGCCCGTGCTGTAATCAGAGCAGTGTTTTTAAACCTCCTCCGATCAGCACATTCCTGTGCGCAGACACGGCGCTGAGCAGATTCCAGCTCTCCTCACCATCTCCAGGAAGTTGTACAGGTGTTGGGGGCAGACGATGGTCCGGTGCCAAACTTCTTTCCGCGCACAACCAACTGACTCATGCTCAAAGTGCTACCATATGCAGCTGACATCGAATACAGAGGAGAGTTGGCGTGTTAATCCAAAGCGCAGCTGACCAACCAAAAGGAATCTCATGCTGCTGGGTATTCGAGGAACGCGTCTATCACTCCCAAAAGATCTGGAGCCGCATCCCTATCATCACACCATCAGTCCCACATGAAAGTCTTATTACACAAATATGATCAAACGTCTCTTCATGTTTGTCTCCTCTTCTCTCTGGGTTGTTTTTTTTTTTTTACTCCTTTGCCTCCTTCCCTTTTATTTGGTTTTCTACCATGGCTCACATCCAGTGCATAACTAGCTACTACCACACTGCAATGTGTTTATGCCAAAGACAAGCCAAAGAAATTTAACACACAAACACTGAGGAAGAGACAGAGGCGAGCAGAGAAGCAGAGGGACGGACAGAGATGCTCCCCAGGTGAACTCCCAGCATCCTGACAGAGCGGAGATGCGGTTTGCTCTCTTGGCTTGTTGAAACATGACAATTATTCAACTCCAAAACCGCCATAAAGTTACAAAAACAACTGCGGCAGAGCTGTAAATGTTATTTTTCAGGGTCACAGACACGCAGCCTGCACGATGGCAGAGGCAGAAAGCAACGGGCCATGCAGGGACACATGTAACCTGACTGTATGACTCTGCAGCGAGTTCGAACATCCAGTCCTCCCCGAGCTGTGCCAAACTCTTCTCCTTGAGAAACTGCTCTGCTTGTGCTCAAACGTTTACAACTTATGACACATATAAATTACAAATAAAATCCCCTGATGGCTTGTAAACATGCGCAAGAGGAGCTGCAGCCTTGGGAGCCTCAAGTGAAAACATCTGTATTTTGCAAACAAGACATCTTGCAGGAGATGTTATCACTTCAAAATCGCGATGCTTTTGAATGGAGCTGCAGCCCCTAGAAAATATCCTGCTGAAATAACTAATCCGCGGAGATGTTATCTACAAGTCGAGGTGTGTTTTTTTTTCACAGCAAAGGGAAGACGTGTTTTAACTGCGTGCCGCCGGAGCGCAGCGCCTTCAAAGAGACGCCGAGAGTGCACGATATGTTGGCGCACAGAAGTGCAGAGCTGGCTCCATGTCGAGGCTTTCTTCTTTTCCTTTTTTCTCACTTGTGTAGATTACACCAACTTTACTACCACACACCGCCAACTTTATACAGAGCTGGGAACTTATCGGGCACTTTATGGCATTATAAAATTGCGCAAATGTTGCTGGGCTGTGTTAACCCGCCTGAAGCCCAGCAGAGAGCTGTTGACTGTGTTTTTAGATAAATATTTACGCACAGAACCCAAGCCTGAGTAAATACACGCTGACGACAGTGGGTGACTTTGCAAAGTGTGTCATTGCGCACTGGAAATCAAACCCCGACGCGGACCACACAGTGTCACATTGAGCTTACCTCTTGCAGATAACCCGTCAGGTGTAATAAGATCGCCACGCTGGAAGCCACCTGAAGCAATCCCATAACAGCGAGGGTCCCGAATAGGAGCGGCCGGTAAGTGGGCTCCGAGCTGTGCGCCGGGTGGAAGCGGTGCTGCGCCGCCTCGATGTCGACGGTGTTCCGCAGGTAGCCTCTGTACTCGCTGTGGGTAGCTGCCATGATGCGCGCTCTGTGTGTGCCGTACAGCCCCAGGCCAGGTCCCAGACTCAATGCAAGGAAGGAAAGAGAGTGTGCAAGAGTCCCTATAATGAGCGGTGGGTGGGCTGAAGGAGCTCGTCTCTCTGCAGCCAATCAGAGGGATCCTGCGGGACTCGGATAGACCGACGGGAAACACTGAAACTAGACTGGCAACTAGTTCGACCTGAGCGCACGACAGGTAAAGCGAGCCCTTTATGGCTCCACGGGCCCTTTACAGGAACGCATTAACACGTGATCCACCCCCTCTGCGCGTCCACACCCCCGGTGACACACTCATGCACTGAGGCTGAGTGCTCTCTACAGCAGGGATGCAGTGGTGAATACATCAAGTGATAAGAATCAACTTATTTCCATCAGTTTGCAGCCTGTAGACACAGAAACTGATCATTTAGGTCAAACTCAGAAACAAAAGTCACTAAATGTTGCAAGAAAATACAAAGAAACAAAAGTTATGATGAAACCATCATTGATGAACCAGAGTTTTAAAGGTCCAGTGTGCAGGATTTATGGACAACTGTTGGCAGAAATTATATAATAAGCATGTTTTATTTAGTGCATAATTACCTGAAAATAAAGATTGTAGTGTTTTCTTTACCTTAGAACAAGATGTTTACCACAACATAGGGAGCAGGTCCTTGTCCAGGGAGATCGCCATGTTTCTACAGGAGAACAAACAGAGCCATTTACCAAAGTGAGCAGCTCATCTGTGACAAGAGCATCTGAAAACACTGATTTTTTTATGCCATGAAAATACTTAATTACCGTATTTAAAAATCACTAATGCCGGTTTTAGGAAGAGACCTCTGCAGATAGTTTGACTCCCCATAAAAACCGCCCGAACTTCTCTCTGAAGAATTAAGATTTTAAGGAACAGTGTGCAAGATTTGGGGGGATTTAGTGGCATCTAGTGGTGAGGTTTGCACACTGCAACCAGCTGAAATGTCTCCTGGTTAGAATTCCTTCAGTGTTCACTGCGCGGGAGGTTTTTACCGGGAGCCACAGAGGTCTCTTCCGCTCCAAAACAAATGGACCCAGTGATATAAAACGTTTTAAAAATTAGTGTTTTTCTGATGCTGTTTGGCTCGGTGCGGAGGAGCGACTCAAAAGCAAAGCGCGAATGGTCCTCTCCAGAGCCAGAGTTTGCTTTGTCTGTTCTGGGCTACTGTAGAAACATGGTGGTGCAACATGATGATCTCTGGTGATTAAACACTAAAGAAAACATACTTATTATGTAACATTCCATTTCTGCCAATATGTCCCCCCAAATCCTCCACGCTGCACCTTTAAGTTGAGCACACAGAGTCTTTCCAACTTCAGCAGATGAATTTTAAAATAACCTTCTTGTAAAGTGAAGCTCAAACATCCAAGTTTGTGATGTAACTTCACGCATCTCAGTATTATATTATTATATAATAGACCTAGATTGATTTGATTACTCTGGCAGTTTGTCACATAATTCTCATTGTTAGCTCAATTTGTTTAAACACTAATAAGTGATAACTCATCTGTGCTGTGCTTAGTGTCCTGCTCAGCTCTCAATCATATCACACAAAACCAGATTTCTGCAGAGAGACAGTGCAAATTCATTAATAATCAGCCCACTTGATCCATTGACCTTATTGTTGTCATGTCAGTGTGGAGAAGCATTGAGCTGTTGTGACGGCGTGACTGATGTGGTCTAATACTGAAACACTGCTATCCACGAAGTACCTGGAAGAGTTATTCATTCATTTTTCACATCCTATTGTAATGCTCTCTGTAAACTGGAATTAGCAAAAAAAAGTCCCTGGCAGGCGTCCAGCTCATTTAGAGAGCAGCACAAACGGGAGCTTATCACTCCACTCCTCTCACCCTCCCTCTCACTTCTTGTAAATTTTGGCATAGTTGTCATTTTTTCCAGTTGTTTTGCATGTTGTCACAGCTGGCTCTGTTTTCTAACTCCCGATAAGCCAGTTTGCAATCTTCCAAATTTGATGCACAGCTGGCTGTTGCTAAGAAAACTGATGATAAGTCATGTTTAACTGCAGATCCTGATTTTTCTTAGAATTTTTCAGTCGGCTCAAAAGGCCATGCATGTAGGTGCAGTCATTACCACATGTTGACCTTTGAGGGCTCTTTGCGGTGCATTTTAGAGGAATAGTTCAATGTTTTTCTGTGAAGATCAACACCACTTTAGTCACGGTGAAGTCCCTGAAGTACACCTACACACCAGATGAGACGCACTGTACATAACTTCATCAGGGCCCGAGCATGAAAGTGTCAGGGCCCAACGGTCCCTGGCACTAAAAGTGTGAGGAATCTATTTTTGTTCTGTAGAGATCTTTTTTTTTTTGCGCAATTGCATTTTTGATTGGCCTAAGATGTTCGTAAACTCACGAATACTGGCATCAGAACTGGCAAAAATTGCAAAGGTCTGCAGTGACTGGGCTCAGGCTTGAGCTCCATAGCGCCCCAAACACACACCTGGGTTGGGATAAATATTTTCACTCCACATCTTGGATTTCGTGCACTGACTTTTATTAGGGCGCCCAAATCTCTTTGCACACATGTTCAAACTAGTAATTACCTCAATCTGGTGGTGTAATTGGACGCTGTAAAGCCCCCAACCCACTTTTTTGACGCCCCTGTGATACTAGGAATCTCACAAAACTTTAGGCACACATGGACACCTGTAAACTTTAGGTAAATGTACCGCGATTGGCATCAGTGTGTTTTGCAGGCTCCATAGTGACATAATGCTAGAAAAGGTTGCTGATTGGATACAGCTGCTCCGAAAGTAACGAAATGTGCTCCACACATCTCCCTAATCATTTCAGACATATTTGAGTTTCATTAACTTTTAAATCTTTTGAGTGTTTTGCGCAAACTTTTTGATCCTTTCCTAGTGGGTTCATCGGATCCGTTTTCAGTTTTATGACGCTCCGACTAATGTGACGTTAAATTGAGAAGAAATAGTTGATACCTTAGACGATGATGTCATAGGTTACCTAAGATGCCATTTTAGGTACTAAGTTAGGGCAGCAGAATCTCAAGACCTTCACGATGCTAAACTGCAAAGCTTTTGTGTTTGTGTGCTTTACCTGGGCCAAATTCACATGCTGGAGTCGAAACCCGAAGACATCTACATGTTCATATTGACTAAAAGTCATAGCACCACCTACTGACAACAGAGAGAAAGTCAAATGTGATAATTAGATTTACATGAAATTCACTTGGTATGGTGTTCGCATGATATGCAGCAGCACAACATATTATTATGTGTTCATTAGCACCACATAGTGGAGACGGGAAGGTGTGCACAAATTGCAATAGGTCATTTCCAGCGCCGCACCCCCCAAACAGGAAATCCCTTCTGATTTCAGTGTTCGACTTTCAGGGAAATGCACCTGTGTCCTGCTGGTTACCCTGATGTGCACGTTCATCGCTGATTGCAGTTTTGATTTTACCTGTTATTATTCTTTTTTTCTCCTTTTTTGTTTGCCGACTGCTCTTTGTAGGTCTTTTTTTTTAAGGAATAGTTTGCCATATTGAATATTCAGTAAAAATGAAGCTGCAGACAGTTAGCTTCACTTTCCACACACACTAGAAATGGGAAAACACGAGCCTGGCTCTGACGAGAAGTGACAAAATCTGCCTACCAGCACCTCTAAAACTCACTGACTTACGCATTACGCCTTGTTTGTTTAATACGTACAAAAATTAAGACAAGACGTGATTCCAGGAAGTCTCTGCGACAGGTCCCTCTGGACAAAGCCAGCCAGGCTAGTTGTTTCCACTCCTTATGCTAAGCTAAGCTAAGCTGCTGGTTCTATAGCATCATATTTACTGGTCTTTTGTTCTAACTCCACAAGAGGAAAGTATGGCAGTTTCCCAAAATGTTGAACTATTCCTTTTATATCTCCTTTATCATTTAAATTCATGTCCATCGAGAATGTTTTTTGCTCTTTATAATATTATATATAATATTATATAATATTATTATTATATTTGTCTTGATTTCCTGTGTTTATTCAAGTAGAAGTTCTGTTATGAAAGGATAAGTCGACAATTTTTCAAGTCTGCCTGAAAACAACAGTCAGAAGACGAAGAAGAAGAAGAAGATAGACTTTATTAAGTTGGTGCCCAAATGAATACTGATAACCATCCCTTCCTGTCATGGTGACCACAACAAAATTCCTTCCTAATACGATGGTAAGTGGGGACAAAGTTCACAGTGCTTGTTCTGCGGAAAAATCAATTCAAACTTTATCTGACACCTCCTCACACGTCATGCAGCCCATTCACACAAGATAAGCAAAGTCTGTCTTTTACTCATATTAACTGACACTTTCCCCCGGATGTGATGCACACAGTCAAACACAACACAGCAACACCAGCAGACATGAGCAGTGTCAACCTCCTTTTCTCTTTTAAATGTGGGTTAAACAAACAGGATAGATTCTGTCGCACAGTCACACGCCACCCATCTCATCATCTCCAGATCTCAAGATTTTGCTCTTCTGATGGATTTGAGCTCAAAACTTTATTTATATTTGCCAAAGAAGAGGGAAAAAAGAGGTGCAGAGAAAACAGAAAACCTAAATAAAAGCACAAGTCACTGAGATGCTGATTCACACAGGACTCATATCATCATGACCTCTGTGTCTGGTGAAATAAGGTTAGTAATTTGTGGTTGAGGTTGATTTTTGGGACAACAATGCAATATTTGCTGATATCACAAAGTCTGCCACGACACCATTTCAATTCGATTGTGATCAATACCAGATGATATCAGTAAATATCCTGATGTCTCTTTCCTGGCTGCTTGCCATTGTCTGTCTGACGCCAGGCCGCCAGTGCTGTTTGAATGTTTAGGAAGGAGGTGTGCTTTGAAGGAAATGGTGAACCAGATGTGCCATGAGAATTTCAAAATAAAGGTGTATCCTAAAGGTGACGATATGTATTGATGCTTTCACTGAGCATCAATGATACTGGATCGTTGATCGCTGAATTGATATATTGATAGACTGATGTGTCCTCACACGCCTTTCACAGACATGGCAGATTTGCATGGAATTAAGCTCACAGACAACCTCCGAGGCCCACAGGTAATACTGGCCTTGCACAAATATGGCTTCAGCTAACACGAGTCTTTACGCTAAACTATTAAAATGAAGTACCAAAACTAAAACATATGCACTGCAAGAATTATGAGCCTTTCCTTTACAGAAATACTCCACCTGCAAAATGACAAATTGTATATCAATAAATCACCACATGTTGTGTTGAATTCATGAAGAAAACCTTATTTTTCTTGCATGCCTCCACAGTGAGCGAAAAATCCAAAAAGGCAAACATTCGTCACAGGGGTCCACGTTAAAAACATCTGTTTAGAAACTCTCACACAACTCGTGTAGGATAATTCAAATGTCATTTATCCAGTCGTGTGCTCAGTACCTCCCAAACATGTGCATTTTAAACACGTCAGTCTCATGCATGGCTGAGTATCACGCCTGCTCAGGCACAGCTCATACGCATGCATATGCTCAGGCACACTCTGGGCACGCTACTTGTTTTCTATTGTAATGTTTCCCCCCAAAAAATGCAAGTATTTGGAAAGTACTGATCATCAAAATAGACTGAATAAATGAGACGTATACTGCACGAGCTGTGTGAGAGTTTGTAAATGGATACGTTGATATGGTTTTGCTGCTGTTAAATGTCAATTCATGAAGAATGTTTGCCTTTTTTGGATTCTCCGTTCACTGCGGAGGCAGTTCAACAGAACATGTGGTGACAGACTGATAAACGTGGTCATTTTGCAGTTGGAGTATTCTAATGAAGCTAATGAAGCTCAGCTGACTTTAGGTGTTCCCTCTCCTGGTTAGCCAATCAAACTTTGCAACGATCTCCTTCAGCCATTCATGTTGCTGCTGCCAAACTTTAAATCTGTTCTCCTCTCTGCTCCTGTCAGCTGTCATTTTAGGCGAAACCATCACACTCTCAGGGCGACTGTGGCTCCGAGATAAAGCAGGTCATCCATTAATCGGAAGATTGGCGGTCCCATCCCAGACTCCTCCAAACTGAATGTTGAAGTATCCTTGGGCAAAATGCTGAACCCCAATTGCTCCCGGTGGCTCTTCATTGGTGTGTGAGTGTGTGTGAATGGTACTGAATAGCAGGCAGCTTTTCACATTTCTCATTTTATGTGCACGTGTCAATAAATATTCTTTTCTCTCAGAAGGAGTCTCTCCTGATTGAATTAACCGTTCTTAAATTTCATGAGATAACAAACTGAAAACGATTCAAGTAAAAATCTAACGTCAAACTCTTCAGGTCTGCTGCACCTGTTTACACACACAGTCACCATGACAGGGCCAATCTAACACTGTCAGTAAAGAGGGGAAATCACCTCTCCCAGTGATTGACACACAATACAGAAGAGACTCAGGGCAGTCTCCTCCTTACATTGCCAAAACAATTACAACTTTTATCTACAAACTCCATGAAGCAGTGACTGCTTTAATCTACAACAGCTGTAATTACTTATCTTCTGATTTCCTGCAGACTACACAGAGATGACAACTAACCTGGATTTCCACTATTGCAACAAGTGAGACTTGCGTATACCGAACCTGAAAGGACAGCGTCAATGTGAGTCATGTACTGTAGTGTGTGTGTGTGTGTGTGTGTGTGTGTGTGTGTCTGGCCACAAATTCGAGGCATTTCTATGAACACAAAGATGTCATTTCCTCTCACCTTATGTACGTATTCATTCATGAGCTGGAGCTGCGTCTAACCACAGTCTGATGGATGGAGTTACTTTAAATATCAGCCCATTGTTTGGTGAGGTCACACCACGTTACACATTCGACTCAGCGTTGAACAATAAACAAAAACTTTCTTCTGTCACCGTGATGACAAGTTTCAGTGTTGTAATGAAGATCGTGATTTATGACTGCTGTTTGTTTCATGACGTAAATCGATCAGTGTGTTTTTGTTGCTGTAATGAAAAGTTGCAACAGTGGACGTGCACGTTTGCTCTCGACTGATGGAGTGATGCTGAACAAGACTCACACACCAGGGCCCCCTGTATGTAACTGTATGTTCTTCTCCTTTATTATTAATGTTTCAATTACATTATTTTTGCACACCGTTATTTCTCTGCCAGTCTTTTCTTCTTCACAGAAATGATTTAACACTTATTGGCCTTCTTGCCGAGAGTTAATTAGAACATAGAAACCAAATTCTCATGTCTGTACACTGAGCATGAAGCTACAGCCAGTTAGCTTAGCATAAAGACAGGGAACACTGGGAAACAGCGAGCGTGGTTCTGTCCAGAAGTGAGCAGGGTTCATTCTTGACAGGCGCAGTGACTAATGCGTGACCAGCGGAGCCTCCAGGAAGTGTCTGTGGCCCATCCTGGTGGAGTTCAGTCACTTTAACAGCGCTCTTTCCTCGAAAACAGCTGCAGCTGGAAACAATTAGCCAGAACAGTAAAGTTGTGCCGATAATGAGTTGAACGATGATAAAGCTCTGTTGAGCTGAGGGGAGCTGATCATTCTCTGACACTCACACACAGTCATTTGAGCCATGGTCATGTAAAATATTAATGAGTGTGCTTTAAATGAACTGAGCACAAATTCTTGGTCATTTGTGGCAAATAACTGAAACTTAATGTCACAGCTTCGGCCATGTACCTAAAAATAGACTGCAACTTTGCAAACTACAGTAGACTACAACTTTTAAGGGGACCTATTGTGCTTTTCTGAATTTTTTAAGTCTTTATTTGTGTTGTTGGTGTTGGATGTCCATATTAAACATATTCAAAGTCTTAAATTAGGTAAATGTATCTAAGGTCAAAGTAGCCTGATCCCTGCGAGCAAAAAACCTCAGGTTTCCTAACGATCTGAAACCAACATTTTTTCTACTCTTGCTACAGTATGTCCAGGGGCGGGGCTAGGGGGCGGCTGCTTAGGCTCAAGCCCCGGATGTTTTCTGAAAAGCCCTGAATGTGAATTTTACTTTGGAAAAAAAAAAGTCTTGTGAGTAACGTGCAGTACTGGAGTCCAACAGAGAGGCAGCAGCTGCGTAGCCTGCCTGGGCCTGCCCTGAAGAAGAAGTGTTTCCTTGTTTATTATTCTCCAGGGTAGCATTTTTTTTCCATGACCGTGGGTGAAAGCAGAGCACTTCTGATTGTCAGTGAACAGCCGGCGGTCACGGCGAGTGCCTGGATGCTGAAGAAGAAGAAAGACGAAAGAAGAAAGACGAAAGACGAAAGGGTATTTATGTGTTCTCCAGTCCCTTTTTTCCGCTGTAAGGTGGTGGTAATTTTAAGGTTGTGGTGTTGCAGCAAAAAACAAAAGCACCAATAAAGTGTGTGCATTTCATTCACCATCTGAGCTAAGCCCCGGATGTCCTACAATCCTAAATCCGAGTATGTCATAGTGTGCCAAACTTCTTTATATGGTCATCTGCTCTCGGCACGCTTCTGCAAGTGTTTACATTACTTACTGTAGCCATCATTGCTACATGTAGCTACATGCTAATGTCAGGTAAACATGTCAATTTCTCCCTGATTTCGGATCATATTCTTGCTGGTTGTGTTTAGAAGCTTTAATTGGTTTATTGGGATTAAATTACCCAGATGATCCGGGGATAATCGTCACTACTTACACACTGTGCGGCCCGTAGAAAATTTAAAAATGTTTTTAAACTGAGTGGATCAAATCTTGATTGTGACAGACGTCTCTTTTGCCATGAAAGTCAATGGGAACAGTGTTTTTGCGCCGCAGGGCATCATCATCATCATCAGCCACTATGAAAACTGGCTTCAAAGCCCATCTCACTTACTGGGGCCTGGGCTGCAGGTACAGTGCTTATGTGCATGTAGCTACATGCTAACATCAGGGAAACATGTAATCATTTATTTTATCATTTACCATTTACTCTGGGTTGGGAGAGAGTTACAGCCCTTAGCGAGGGAGCTCAAGTAACTCAAGGTCTTGTTTACGAGTGAGGGTAGAATGAAGCGTGAGATGGATTGGCGGTTTGGCGCAGAGTCTGCAGTGATGCGGGCGCAACTGCTGTTCACTTGACAGATAATAACTTTGAACTTAATGTTGGTTGCTGATGTTGCTAATTTCTTCCCAAATCGGGATCATATTCCTGCTGGAACATACTGAGTCATATTTGTGAAGCTTTTATTGGGGATTTTCTACAGTAGAAAGTGCTGCTGTTGTTTCAGTCATTCCTGGCTGCAAGTACACCGCTAACATACATGAAGCTGCACGCTAACGTCAGGGAAACATGTAATTACGGCCGCTGATGTTGTTAATTTCTCCCCAATTTTGTATCATATTCCTGCAGGAAGTGATTAATTTTTCATGGTAAAAAGTGCTATAATTCTCCGTTAGGCCTAAAGTAGTTCGCAGAGATATAGAAGACCTGGAAATGCTGACCAATCAGAGCAAATATTAAGAAATGATGTAATTCACCTTCTTGCCGTGAATTAGATGAAAAGATTGATGCCACTCTCACATCTGTACACTCAGTCTGAAGCTACAGCCAGCAGCCAGTTAGCTTAGCTTAGCATGAGGACTGTGAACAGTGGGAAACAGCTAGCGTGTTTCTGTCCAGCAGTGAGCTGGATGAATTCTTGACCGGCACAGTGAGTAACTGGCGACCAGCGGAGCCTCCAGGAAGTCTCTGTGGCCCAGCCTGGTATTGTACAGTCATTTCATCAGAGCTTTTTCCACCGAAAAACAGCTGCAGCTGGAAAGACTGGTGAGAATGAACCAGAAGAGTAAAGCTGCGCCAACACAATGAGTTGGAAGATGTTAAAGCGAGAGAGGAACTGATCATTCTCTCAGGGCTTGTTCAGGAAGAGCGACACCTTTTGCATTGCACGCAATCGTTCTTGTACGGCTAACAACTTGAACTCTGTGTCACAGCTTCGGCTGCACACCTAAAAAAAGTTTTAAAAAACAAACAAACACAACATGATGCTATTAATTCCTTGACATCTCCCATTATAATCTGCTTACACACACATTCTCCCAAAAAACGTGCACAATAAGGTATTGTCACATGGCACCGCCTCGCTAAGGCCGAGTGTCCACAGACGGTCCAGCGGTCACACATCGTGGCTGTTGCAGCATCTAAACATGGCAGTGGCTCCTGTTAGCCCAGAGAGTGACCTCCCTAACCTCTCCTGTTTTCCCACTGCCAGCAGAACAACAGTGTAGTATTTGAAAACCCAGCAGAAAACGAGCCTCCTTTAGGAGCACAAGATATTTTAGGCCGGAGCAGTGACAATGGAAAGGAGGGGTGGTTGTAGTAGGTTGGGTGAGTTTGCGAAATCCAAGCAAATTTCTGGGTGCCAGAGGAGTTCATGGGAGAAAGCTGGCTTTTTATATGTGCCCCCACACCCCCTACCCCCACCCCCTAAAACCATCAAACCTCATGGCGCTACAATCATTTAATACTCCATCATTATGGGCATTCTAACTTCATAAAACCACACACATGATTTCGGTTATGTTGTAGTACAACCACATTCCCCCCTTACTATTACTCTCGCTTTTACCACGCTTGTATAGAACTGCCTCTGTTGATGTTTTGCTTCTCAGATGTAGCACACGGACTGGAGTCTGAGCTCAGCCAGAAGTCTCTCCTGACGATGTCTCAGAGCCGCTATCCTTCCCAGGAGACCTTCTGAACTCGTGTCAAGGCTCCAGCAACCTCCTGCACTTGGCTGGCCGTGGCGTGGTCTTGGCATCGGCTCTGGATGTGGTACTATGCAGTGCTCGTCTCTCGGTCAGGGGTCGTTAATACACCATGAGAAACTGTGTTTAGCTGCGGGTTTCCTGTGCCCTCAGCAATTTCCTCAAGGAGTCAGGAGCCCGGTGCTGCGGCAGGGAAGAGCGAAGGCCAGGTTTGGGCGATATTCACGTTTTTAACATGTTTGTTTGGGTTGAATCACACATTTATTCATGTTGGGCCGACCCTCAAGCGTGCGTGTACGCGCATAGGTATGAGAGTGTGAGAGAAAGAGTGTTTGGCCGGTCTCCATGCCCCTGTGTTTTGCTATGTTCAGCCTGCCAGGGAGTGGAACCTGATGCTCTTTTGGATGATGACACGCAGCCAAAAGCCCTGTAGCTGTAGAGAGAGGGAAAAAGAGATGAAGCATGAATGAGAGAGCAGGCGAGGAGAGGTAAAGTAGAAGGCAGAGAGGGAGAGAAATATAAAAGTGCCCACATAACTGCATGCAAAGATACAACTTGAGACAGGGTGTTTACCTTTGCCACTGGCCAACTCTTGCATTGTTATGAGCATTTGATTATCTCTGGTTTTTAAGAGCATTCTTTGGTAACCGTGCCCTCGTGCTCACCCCATCGCCAAACCCAGCAACCTCACAGTCATCCATGAACTCTGACGTCAGCGGTTTACGCCGCCCGAGGTATCCGGGTCAAGGGTGAAGGATCAGGGTTCACAGACAGACTGTGGAGTCACTGTGAGCCGGATCCGGTCAGTCTGGTTCTGCCCATGGCTATTTCAGCTTCAAAGCAACCAGCATGATTCCACTGGATTCAGCCCGTTTTGAAACCAGAAGGGTAGCGATGCATACATCTGAGAAGCCAAATATGAGGAAATGGTCGAGCTGCTGCCTGGCACAAATGTGTGATGGCACGGAGTCTGGGCACAGCTGCTGTATTAGTGTTTGATTAACTGTGCACTTTGAAGAAGAAAAAAAAGGAAAACATTCCTTCTTAAGATTCCTCCCGCATGAGGAGGTCATCGTACACCGAAGGTATAACAAGCCCGGATTTTTCCACTGTTTATTATTGCTCTCTTTTATCTGATTGAGAGGCTGCTTTGAAAACTCACGGCATGAAGAGCAGAGAATTGTCTCTCCTCACTCCCACATCCGCTGTGGTAAGAAGGTCACTCAAAGTCTGCCATAAAACACACACACACACACACACACACACACACACTGCTTTTTTGACTGTCTTGCTTCTCACTCGAAACTTCCTACACTGCCGCCTCCATAGCAACCCCAGTGTTTACGCCCCACTCCCCTCCTTCCCCTCCACCTCTCCTGTCACATCACACCGGCCTGCGGTTTTATCAAAACTACGCATTTGAAAAGAAAATTGGAGTGATGATCAGCCCAAACAGGGATATTCCAGACCATTAGGCAGATCCCATTTCAGTTGATGTGTGTGGGTTGGAGAGTGTGGGAGAGTCAGGGTGAACACTGAGCAGACTATCAAAGCAGTCTCCTCTGGACTGTGTGGAGGGAAACGCAGTAAAACGACAAGTGACACCGCCGAGAGTTGGCCGCAGAGCCGCCTTCGTTGCAGTTCTTATTTATCTTTAAGTAATTATCAGTCTGTTATGGTGTTAATGCTGCTGCTTGGATTTCCTCTGGAGCCACGGCACGTGGGAACAAGCTGCGGGAGGGGTCACGTGACCACGCCTGCAGAGAGAGGAAGAGGATGCCCTCAGAGCAGCAGCTGCAGCCCAGTTTATTGAATGTAGACTGAGGCTCCTGACTCCTGAGGAAATTTATTTATATAAAATAATTAATACAATGTGGCAGTTTAAAGGAAGTAATGGGAAAAAAAATAAAAATGTACAATTAGATTCAAACCCTACGGCTGTTAAAAATCTGATTACACATTAAAAAAATGTTTTAGAATTTTCAAAGTGATTCATATAAAAATGAATTTAAAGACGTTAAGTCCTTAACGTACAGTTATGGAGGTCAGGTTTAGACAAGTAAAGTTACTGTGATTAAGTTGAGGAAAAGATGCATGGTCAGGACGTATACTTAAAATAAAAAAAACCCATCCACCTCCACAACCTGCCTCGTTACAGCTCAGGACTTACAGCTCAGTGCACGGATCAGCCTTTTAAAATACGTGGGATACACACAAATTTGGGTGCATTACTTGTCGAAGGAAAACATACATACAGTTTGTGAGAACAGGCTGTTTTGAGCTAAATGCTAACGTCAATGACGGTAGTTGGGGTTTCATCCAAATGTAACAAAAATCTTAAATTTTTGTTTCTCCAGTCAGGTGCCAATGCAGAACAAAAGACATAATTAAAAGAGCTTCAGTCAAACCTCAAATGAAGGAAAACAATGGATGTATAACAACAACGAGCACGCTGGACACTGGAAATAGAGAAGAGGAGAACTGATATTACAGCTATGAGCTCTTGGAGGCATTCTGGTAACAGCTCTGTGTGCATAGATAAGCATGTTAAAAGCCTCCGGAGAAGACGGAGAGAGCTTACGCAAAAAGCTTAAAAAGACTTTTGTGATATTTTGAGATGTGTCTGAATTTATGGCGTCTTCAATCGAGTTCAGTTCTTTATGCCCAAATTGAAAATGCACATTAAAAAGAGGTGGGTGAAAATGTTGATGCTGATCAAACGTGCTGATGATTAGCAGGTAACATGTTCACCATCTTAGTTTTTCCACTTATTGGACATATAGAATTTTGACCAGGGCCCAGCTGCTCAACAAGTTTAATCTGGATCAGAGTCATCTGGATTTGGAAATCCTGTGTTTTGCTGTCCAAGAGCAGCTAATCCATTTTACTTTTGTGCCAGTTTTTCAAAGCAAAGTTGGACTAGATCACTCTGATTCAGATACCAAATCCAGAAAACCAGTGCTCTAAATGGGACTACATATCACAATGTAAGCTGCCTGATCAGTGAAGGACAAGGATGCAACAGTTACACTATAGACGGTGTCACTGTAGTTCATAAAAAGTGATAAATGACGATTAAGATAAAACATTTTCTGTTTGATATTGACAGCTGTTTGGGGGATTTAAGGGATTCATCTACCTTATTACTCAATTATCGAATCAGGTGCAAAATATAATTAAAAGTATATTTATGACCAATTTAAATGCTTTTTTGCACTTTGTTTCTGTATTCCATCTTGAATCCAGCCTCCTGCTGGCATCAGGATAATCCCGAATTTCTTTTATCAAATGTTTCCCCAACCCAATCACTAGAGAAAATGTTGGCATTGTATGTGAATTTCTGCAAACCACAGATACATTTCATTTGCATGTTATTATGTTAAAACTTAACATTTCAATAAAACTGTGGTTAATGTGTGGTCAGGTTTAGGCACAAAACCACTTGGTTGTGGTTAGGAAAAGATCATGTTTTGGCTTAAAGTTCCCGGGTTGGAGGCACTATCTCTGTTGGAAGAGTAGCAATGTCTTGGTAATAAAAACAACTGCTTTTTGTGTTTAAAAAGCCGCAGGACCACAGTAATGTTGTTTGTTGGTCTCAAACAAATGGTCTGCACCTTGGCAGGCATCTCGCCCAGGTGTCACATCATCCACTATCGCCTCCACCTCCAGGTGACAAATTCAGCTCATATACTACGTCACTTTAGAAACGTTGATTTGATACATATGAAACATGCAAATGTAAAATATCCCTGAACACATACTGAAGGTTTGATTCAGATCTTTTCTTTTATACAACCAATTTTGAAGACTCAGATTACTACTGAACAACTGGGCCCATGATGGCACCGGATGAACAGCTGAGGAGTTACAGAAGTTATTACAAACCATCCTGAGGGGAACATGACTGTCTGTGTCAAAATTCACGTCAATAGTTGTTGAGAAATTTCACACAAAACATCATGGTGGCGCCAGGAGAAGATTCAGGGGAACACCAAAGTCACAGGGCCTGAGAACAATAAATATGTTTACCAAATTTCATGGCAATCCACCCCATAGTTGTTGAGCTGTCTCAGTCTGGACCAAAGTGATGGACCAACCGACTGAGGAAACCGACATTGCCATCCCTAGAGCTATGCCACTAGCATGGCTAAAAATATGCAGATAAAGACTCTGTGGGCCATGTGGGCACACACAGCTGCAAAAAAAATAGAAGGACTTTTGCTCAGTCAGTGGGAGCCAAGCTTTCCTTGTTTAAAATGCGTGTGAACACATATGTCACTCCCCCACACTCGCCAGACGTTAAACACTCGGCCTCTCAGCACTCCTCCGGTGCTCCTGCATCCTCTCACCCTCTGCTCCTTCCTCTTTGCTCCTCTTCTTCCTCTCATCTCTCCATCTTGCATCACATGGCAGTTCTCTGGACAAACAGGACCTCACATGTCACCCTAACAGCTGGGAGAGTGTCCAGTGACGCAGCAAAGTATAGAAATCCTGCAATCACAAGGCCTCATATGACACCCGCACACTTGCACCTACTGTGCACCAATGTGCGTGAGTCTTAAAATGAGGTGTGGTCGGGCGCATTGTTGGCATGTTGCTATTTTGAGGCATCAGAAAGCGACTGAGCCATCGACCAACAAAAACCTGGTCTAAACTCAGAGTGGCGAAGTACTTTCCTGTTATTTACGAGCCAGGCGCACCAAACAGACTTCAAAGAACTAGAGGCGATGAAGGCCAACTGTTGTGTCGCCTCACGTCGCCTGTGTGTCGGCCAGAAAGGTTGCACCTGAACACACCGTAAGACTACAGCTAACAGCACAACATTCTCCACACAGATGACAAAGGACACTACTGGCAGACAGCCTGTCCCTTAAACAGTCCTGCCATTAAATATGCAGAACTTTAAGCCTTGATAACATTTAAATGGGTGAGTAATATATAAATTCAGCCCTGTACAGTTGTCATTAATGTTGAAATTAGCTACAGCGACCAAACCAGGCTGTAAACATGTTTATTTTTGCTGTAAAGTTGGGCATGTTAACATGGGGGTCTGTGGGGATTGACTCGCTTCTGGAGCCAGCCTCAAGTGGTTTGCCAGAGTTTGCCGCTTGGTTCTGCACCTGCGTGAGAGGAAACAACTCTCTGTAGCAGCAGGCGGCGATAGTCTGTATTTTTCATTCAAAATGGAAACCAGAGGACTGACAGGTTGGATTTAAGGTGCTAGTTAGCCAGTTAGCACACATGATATTTCCTCAGGCCAGTGAACAACAACACAAACAATTACAAACTGCTAAAACGCTTAATGTCTAAAACAGTTTTTAACCTACTGAAACAAGTTTGTTTTTATCTCACTACCTCTGGACATTAGCTGTTTGTTTACTTTCCTCACTTCCATTTACCCCCACATGCGTTGAGCTGTACTGCTATTTCATGTGATTTCATTCATTGATGGGTTCCTGTCTCTAACATCAATTGAAAATGCTGAATTGGCTGAAAAAAAGTCAACTAGGGCTCACCGACAGCCCAACATTGACCAGCGGCAGACCATTGGCTCGGTGTGTCAGGGCCTTACACAATCAGGGACACATGCATGGGCTGCACACGGGGGGAATAATAACAAATTGTTGATGAGGAAAATGTTAATGAAGTTCTGTAAAATGTGAACATAGCAGAGAGCAGAGCTGCAGAGCTGCTGTGCGACTCTCCACAAAGAAAGACGCTGTCCACATTAACTCACAAGGAGCAGCGTAACTTTACTGATTATTTCAAAAGCTAAAGTTCATAACTACAGTTTTTAGTTTTGCTCACTTCTCCAATTTGCTGAATCCGCCATGTAAGTAACAGTGCACCAGCTCCAGCTGTACCTGGAGGGAATGAGAGATGCCACTCTGATTGGCTGAATTTATTTTACACCCCAAAACACTAATATCAATAACTAAGGACCTAAAACGACCCCTTTTCCCCTTGAGCTTTACTCTGCGCCTGGGTCATGCACACAAAAAGCAAAAGTGGAGCTGGACACACCCTAAATGTACTCGCGCCCTACACTTTCGACCATGTGCTATAGATCGTTTAAATGGGGCCCTGTTTGTGTGAGGCATGGTGACCTGGATCGGGGTCGACCACACTCTTGAATATGGAAGCCTTAAAGAGGAGGGTGTGTTTTTGGCCTGCGAGGTGCACGTGAGCAGATCAGCGAAGCATGCTGTGTAAATTCGACGTCTTGGACGACCTCTTGTGCTTCGTTCATCTCCAAACCACATTTCTCTTGTGAAGCATTCATTCCTACAATAGGAAATCCATTGCCAGGTTGGCTGCCATCAGACCGGGCTGGGAAGAGGAGGAGGAGGGCGAGAGGGAGGAGGAGGAGGAGGATGGGGATAGAGGAGGAGGAAAAGGAAAAACACCAGGGCAGAACCGACCATGACATCAGCAGGAGATGTCTCTTATTCAGTTAGCCATGTCAGGATCTCCCAGACTTGACCTCCGCTTCCTCTCTGTGGTGACATCAAAGTGGTCCGGCCCCGGCCTGAAGACACAGACCACACTGTCATCGCCAAGGTGGGCGTGAGTGCTGAGGAAGCGCCCTGAGGTCATCGAGAAACATGATTTGTCAAGATGTTTCCTCATTCGTGTGCTGTCTGTTAAACCCAAACTTACGCACGCACCTGAGTCAATAGAGGGGTGGGTGGAAGCAGACAAAAGATGAGCAGAGACACAACAGTGGATGAAGCAACCCCTCTCGGATGAAACAGTGAAAGCCTGCCTCTGCTGCTGGCTATCCCTCCAGGGTGGGAGCAGTGGTGTGCAGTGTGCACCAGCTGAGGGGATACTTGTTGTTTTTGTGACTCAGACAGGCTCACTACTCATGTTTGCAGATAATACCTAATATTATTCACCACGTTACCAGGTCCACGCCAAGCTCCATCTGCTGTTTCCAATCACCAGAGAGTCAAAACAGAGCCGTCAGTTTGGGAAACACCAGCAGCCCCTCTTGACCATGATCTTTCCCCTCCGCCCATACTCCTCTCTTTCTGCTCCCTACCAATCATTTTCAGATAAACACGCGTGATTTCAACATGATTCAGCTGTTCCCTCCGACATGAGCTCTTATCTGCTGCTCTCTTTCACCGCTGTCTCTGTCTCTTCGCTCCCACGCCGATAGTTTTCATTGTGCCAAGGTCTGAGCTGCCCTGGGAGTTGAAGCGTCTGAGTTATTGTCCGTGCCTGGCTTACACACACACACACACACACACACACACACACACACACACACACACACACACACACACACACACACACACACACACAAAGTTACAGCATCACTGTGTGGTCACTCCTGGAAACAAGCAGACAATAGCAGGGAAATGTCACGGGTCATGCTCAGCTCACTTTTTCAAAGATTAGTGTTTCCAGCTCCCCAGCGATGACTCCGTGGGATCTTTCATTAGCTGCAGCCTCACTCATAAAATAAACAGGATTAAGGAAGTCCACAACAACTTCTGTTACCATGACATTAGCAAAAACATCACAGGATTCCCAGCACGGAGAACTCGCCCAGGTAGGACGTACCTGTTAAGATTAACTCGTTTGAAACTAAAATAGAAATTAAAAGTGAACTACACCCATTTTCAGACTTCATACATGTCACTCCTCTGGTCTAAGACACTCTCCCACATCCAAAAGCAGTGCTAAAACTCAAACTTGTGATGTCATAAATTGGGAAAGATGTTCAAGATCAGTGGGTCCCAACTGGTCCATGCACAGGGTCCAGATTTCTCCTTAGGCATTAGTTCAAGGTCCAAACAGTTTAATACATTCAGCCTCATGTTTGTGTTTTTCTGTCTCTGTCGAGTAGCTGCCTGTCTGTTATTCTCTCACTCTACAGCAGGAAACGGCACTTCAAAAAGAAAACTCTGTGCCGGAAATTCACCGTGCTTCAAAATAAAGTGTGTTTTTTTACTAACTTGACATATTTTTGAGTCACTTGCGGTCCCTTCGGGATGGATTCGCCACCCACCATTTGGGAACCACTGTTCTGGATGACACTGAGAGCACCCAGGGGAACGTTCTGCGTATACGGGTACATTTTCGGTTTCGGCGCTGAGAACACTACAATAGAATAAAGCTCATTTGGGTTTGAAAAAGAAAACAAACATTCTGTGGGTTCCCAAAATCAGGCTCCCATTCACTGTCTGTGAGAGCAGCTCCAGACTTTAAACCCGGTGACATCACGAGTTTGAGACGTCTCTGGTTTCTGGCTTTGACAGAGTAGCTCAGACATTTACAAATACTGACTGAACTTTCCAAAGCAGTGGAAATAACATATTGGAATTCTCAGTTAGATCTTAAATCTAATCTAACACTCCACACTTTGAACGAAAGCGCAATTGTTCAAAGATACAGAGCATTTTATTTCTACATGAATTAACAAATGGTTAAGATAATCACACAGTCCAGAGTGTGCTCCAGCACCTGAAGTGACAATTTCTGAATGTACCCTTAATTTAGTTCAATCAGGAGAGACAGAAGAACGAAGATAACATTTAACACAGAATGTGAGTGAACAGATTGACAGAAGTTTTGGGCATCATAGGGAGATATTTTGTGATCGAGGGACTGAACAGCAGCAAAGATACAGTAAATCCATGGAGTCCAGACACTGTTGGTGGAGGTGGTGGCTGATGACTCTGAGGCTGGTGACTGCTGATGCAGATGAGGCTGATGAATCTGTTAAGCCTAGGTGGTGATGGGGAGGTGGAGGGCGCACGTGACTGTAACAAGAAAAACATACAGCAGAGGAGGAACCAAAATGAGGAGGAAGAAGATGACAGGCTGACAGAGAAGGTGTGTCGTTGTGCCACTGGTTGATTGTGAATCAACTGATGAGTCAATTGACAGACCCAGACACTGACACCTAGAGACGGTGTGTGAGTATATGTGCAAGGTGTGAATGGCAGGGTGAGAGAGAAACCTTCAGCTTCAGAAGTAAGAAAACTTTACTGAACATCTCATTTGACTGAGGACTTCTGTGACAACTCTAATAATCAGAACCCTAGCCTCGGAGCAGAGCCTCTCTCAACAGCATGACGTTCGGCCGGCTTCATATGTTAAGAGCTGACAGAAGAAGCAAGTTCCTGAGTGTCAGGGTTGAAGAGAGTGTTGGTGAATGCAAAATTCAGAGCATGGAAAACATGGAGGTGGCTGAGCTGATGGTGTACTCCGTATACAGCACTAAACAATGGCAGCAGTAGGCTGGGTGCAACAATTCTGCCATTACGGCATCTCAATATCAGCAGTGACCGCCCTATGAGTGGAGTGCAAATAGGATAAACCACAGAAGAGCTCAGATCACAACAAACACAGAGAAAGCGTGACTTCATTCTCTGCTCAGGATACTCCATTATAACTTTACATAGTAAACCGAATTACAAATAGTGGAACTAACCAAGCTGCTGTGGTCGTCGTTCTTTCTGTGCTCACGAAGTGATCGTTGTGAAGGTTGTGATTCTTGTCAGAGCCACTGCTGTAGTGATGCCAGTTTACCTCAGAATATGGAAACAAACTCCAGGAACACAAAAACAAGGGGAAGATGTTACCTTAGGTTAGGTTAGCTTCGCCTTGTGATCAGTAAGTCAAGGCTCATTGCTTTGCAAAGATTAAAAAGACTTTAATGAATGAGCTTAGCGCCTGTATGCATTTCAACTCACAGTCTTCATCAGAACGTGTAAAAACAAGTGGCAGCTCACAGGTATACCAAGGCTGGTGTCAGGTGGGCAGTCAGAGTAACACTGGATAATTATCTCAGGTGCAATCAGCGAAGCAACAACAGGTCAGCTCCTACAAAGCACCAATGGGTACGGTTACATGATGGCTTCTCATTCAGAAAGAAATAAATCTGAATGAAGTCATTTGGAATTAAAGTGTTTCCAGGTAGTTTACATGGGAAATATTCATTCTGAATGAGGGTTTACATGGAGATCAGTTTGTTACGTGTTTACGTTTACTGGAAGAAAACACTGTAGTCCTCGCTCTGGATAACAAGATGCTTGACGACACCGTTCTTAGTGCCTTTTTCAGGCTTGTTTTGCTTATTTTAGCAGCAGTACGACAACAACCTTGTTCTGCTAATGCTTCGTCTGTTGAGGAGGAGAAGGGAGGTAGAAGACCGTGCTGTGGCGAATGGAAACCGGTGAGTGCAACGGGAGGGCTTCCAACCCGAATGCAAAAGGAATACATGGCTCCATGTAAACGCACGTAATGTGTGTTTAAGACCAGCAAATGTATCATAAACAATAAATAACATCAGATATTCATACAATTTAATGGAAAAACACCAATATGGAAAAAAAATATATAAAAATCTATCAAAGTATATACATGATTGTGCAGTATAGGCTGCGGTGCTTCACTGAAGTGTTTCCTGTGATGAGGACAGAGATGACAGTCATCTATCTCCTCCACTTTAATACATGTCTATGTCCTCTATACCTGCTGCTACAGTCACATCCATGGTGCTCTTTAAAATCCTTGGCCATGGGGTAGTCTTTACTTCCTGTGTTGATGGCATATTTGTGCTTAGCGATCCTCCAAGTTTAAGTTCAATCAGGAGAGACTTGTTTTTCATAGTAGAAAAAATATTTATCCCATGTGCTCATAAGGAGGGTGATGAATCCATAGTCCATTCCCGGGGTCTAGATGCTGTTGGTGGTTGAGGTGGTGAAGATGAGATGAGAGGAAGATGGAGAAGTGCCGATGATCTGGATGAGTAGAGGAATGAGTTGCGGTGGAGGAGGGTGCAAAGATCCTGCCGTAATGATGGCTGACAGCAGCAGAAGAGAGAGCAGATTTAAATTTTGCAGCGGCATCCTGATTGGCTGATAGAAAACGTGGCAAAGTTTGATTGGATAACTAGTGAACAGCCATAGTCAGCTGATCAGAGGAAGCAGTGGAAGAGGGATGGAGAGAGTTGTGAATGGATGAGCACAAAGAAAGTCTTCCTGATTGAACTTATGCTGAGCTTCACTTAATGAGTCCTTTCATAGCAGTGGTTTTCTTGCTGCCTACATCCTTAAAGTTGTTAGTTTGTTGCATGGTGTCCAAATAACTGCCACACAAAGCCTTTCGAAGACCGTACGTGCAAAAAGACGGTTAGCTATTTACTTCTGGTGTTTGCATTTAGGCTTCAGAAACCATGAAGGTGGTGTTTATTTGTGAATCTTGCTGCTCTAAACGTGCAAGTATCATAAACGTTTGTTTACTGCAGAGTGTATTTTCTGCAGTAATCCAAAATCCAATGAAAAAAATCCCATTGGCACTTTTTGCAAGGGAACCAGGATGACGCTAATTTCGGCAGCAGCATAAAAATAAAAAAAATCATCCCTGCAGCACCACTCTAATGTACTGGAGAGACGGCAGACATCTCTACAGCCAGTATCTCCAGTGCTCGAGGATATCCAGATATGTATTTTGATTTTGTGGGGAATTGGCCCTTTAAATAATACGTATCTTAAAAGTAATTCAAATGGACACGTGGGAGCATGATGGGTGATGTTACTGAAGTGCTTGTTGACCTCATGTGACAGGGCTGTGGGGTTATGTCAGACTAACAGGTTAAAAACATTGTCCTCGACATAACAGGATGGAGAAATAAGCAGCTGATGAAGAAGCTTGGCATAAACAAAGTCTAGAAGTATAGAAAAACATTTAAATTCCCTTACAAGGTGCAGATGGTGGAGTTACGAAATGTAAAATGACTTAAATACTCCCTTCTTTCATAAATCCAGTGGGAAAGTTGGACACTTAGTTAAAATAAAAAAAACCTTTGCGAGATTAGATTTTCCACTCCATAAACTTTTTTCAGTTTTACAGTTGGATCGTGAAATTTCTGGACGGCAGCACCACCAAACCTCCGCCTGAAAACATCTATCACAAGCTCTGGGAGAAAATTAATTTCTGCATTAGCGTTTATGTCAAAACCTTTGGAAGTGCCTCATCGCTCCGCATGCTACAGCACAGTAGGTCATCCAGCATGACCTCAGACCCACCTCCGTGAGTCAGCCCCTGGGCTCATTAACGCTCTCACCTATTAGTTCACGGTGACGAAACAAAGAGCAGATGCTGCAGGAAGAGAGGAACAAAAAACCCAAAACAAAGGATATGTTCTTCAGGCGGGAGTAAACAAAAGCCTCGCAGAGATGATGTAGCTGGTTTTCCCCTTTCCAACACAAAGCCCAGTACAGTATATCACGGATTCCATGAGGTTGACTCAAACAACCCCCCCCCTCCCCTCATCCAGTGGACTCTCCCAACAACCCAGCCGTTTGTTGCTGTTGGGAGGGAAGTGATGTCAGTGAGTCACAGATCGACACAGAGAGGGGGGAGGCAGCGGGGGGATGCACCACGCCAGGACCCAGCCTATCTGATGTCAGAGACAGCGTGTGTGTGTGCGTGCGTGTGTGTGTGTCAGAGACATCAGCCCACGCCACTGTGGAACAGACTGAGGGTGGTATGCTATTGGGCTCCTGTCTGTCTCTCTATATTGCTGACTGATGATTTTCTGCACAATAACTCCCTCACACTGCTTGTCGCACTGACACTGTGTGTGTGTGCGTGTGTGTGTGTGTGTGAGTGTGTGTGTGTGTGTGTGTGTGTGTGTGTGTGGGACTGTGCCTGTCAGAACAGATTAATAAAAGCATCCGATTTCCTCGTAAACTGCTGTTGTGTCGGAGTGACATTCCTGCGGCTCCACTTCTGTGAAGCTGTTGCGATCTTTGATTAGGGTTTCTGTGGTCATGTTTCAGTATCCTGGATCCTGGAGACTCACCCTGCTGTGGCCGCCGTGAGCATCAACTGACGCACTCTAAGTAATGGTTGGTCTGTGTCACTCAACCACTTGTCCAAAGTAATGTTTTCTCACAATATCCAGGACATGTACAGATAAGATATCTACTGAAACCACTGCCAGGAAGAGGAAGAGAGGGTTTTCTATGTGCTAATAATAACTATAAAGATATTTTGAGCCAATTGGATGAATTTTATGGCCGGAGTAAAAAGTCAGTGTTCAATGCAGAGGGCTGTATCAGCCCTTCATGACAGAAGGATTTGTCATGATGGATCCTGAGAATCTTTTAGCCCCTACTTAGAAAGACGTCACCACACTGGTCGCCCCAAGTTTATGTAATACTGGGTTTTTGTTTTGTCAGATTAATGAAATCTCCATTAAATATTTGAGTTAGTGTAACATTGTTCCACCAGAATAAACACTGGCAGCGTTTCAGGTACGGGCAAACCATGGATATATTTTATTTAGAGCACTGTGTTATTACATGGTGTATAGATTGAAACTTTACGTTTTAGGGTGTGGTTATGTTTAGGCATAAAAACCACCTGGTTATGATGAGGAAAGGATCATGTTTTGGCACAATCACAGCTGAAAATGCAGCCGATGTCTCACTAAAAAGCAGTGGGCTCTGATGAAGGGCAGGAGCCGAAATGTTATGTCTAAATACATTTTCAAGGAGCAGCTTCTGGTGTTCAGACTTTATCTTTTATTTCACACTTACTTACTTACAGCTCATGTAGCATATAACATGTAACCAGAAATGCTGATACGACACATATGAAACATACAAAGCTAACACATGCAGAAACATATAATGCCAACATTTTTAAAGTATTAGAAAAGGTCAGTTGTTGGACTCAAGGGGGCCCCAACCTGTCAAAACCACCTCGACCATCTTTTCCAGTCTACAGATCCAGTCAGTAGCAAGAGGTTGGTCCGATGACTGATGCCTCTTGTAGCCAATAAAATTCACGACCAGTAGATGTGCATTTTGGGCTCTCTTTTATCCCCCACCATAGGCCATTACAAGAATTCATATGTTGTCTCAAGAGAAAAATCCAATCTTTCTTATTAATACAGATTTTTCTGAAGGTGTATTTATGTACAGTGAAGTCCTAAAAAGACCTCTCTGTCTTAACTGATTAGTTTTTTTTACTCATATTCACTCATTCATTACATTGTTTTACTCTTTATTTTGAAAAGAACTCGAAGAAAACATGTTTAATATGTTTATTTTCCGTGACATTGTTATCCCAGTTCTAGTCATATGCAGCATCTGTCTTCAAGAAAATATTTGAAACCATCTGTTTTAATGTGTTCATTCTCTATAACTCAGTGACTAAAGCACCTCCAGTGATTCTGTCTGTCTGCTGGGGAAAAAGGTCAGTGTGTCACCTTTCAAGAGACCATGCATGTACATGTACTAAAAATGAAACAAGAGGAGCTTTCGGTTTACTTTGGGCTTTGACTTGGATTTGAGGCTGATTTTCAGGAATAGGAAGAGGTACTATTAGAAAAAGTTGGTGTTGGACTCACAGGGCATTGGGGTACATTTTGGAGGGGACGGGTAATATTTAGAACATGTGCATTTCCCCATTAAAAGCATGACAGCAGCAGAGACATGTCTCCCTTACTGATGTGCTGATTCCTCAGATTTCAGCTGAGGAGAAGCAGTTCCCAAACACATGATAAAAATAATATGTTCACTTGTAGAAACAGGTTTCAGGAGAGCCTTTACAATGGAGATGCCTCCTTAAAAATAATATTAAACATTTGCCTCTTCAATAATGAACAATGTGTTTATATATGGAGTCAGGGTTATGTTGGGTCTCAGTGAAACTAAACTATATAAAGCCTGCAGGTGTTAAGTGATCAATGATCAAACTAAACTCTTGCATGAAAATAGACGCAGGTGATCTAGCATAAAGGGACTCTTTAATATTCCCTCCACTTAGGTTTTTAAGATGCACAAAATCTCCCTCAAACAGCACTGAGTTCTCAAACAGGCCCAGAGACCAGTTTCTGTCTGACAGTGTCTGCTAACATCCGATCGACTGAGGAAGGCTCAGAATACCCTGAGTGTGCGTTTCCTCAGCCCTCTTAAGCCTCAAGGAAGGACGTTGTCACACCCTGATTGGCCCAGAAGGGAAATGCACCAAGCTGCTCTCTATTTTTAATTTGGAGTCAGTGCCCACACCCTGCGCAACAGGTGACCTGAATTACCCTCCGATCAACTCCGGAGGACTGTGACATCCTGCTGAAATGAACTGAAAAGGGGAAATAACAAGAAGGGACTGCTACAAGGTGATGCATTAAAATCATTCATTCAAACCTTTATTTAAGACTCTGGATCAGTCAGTTGAGGGAGACCCTGATTTTTATGATGCCAAGCATGAACACGGCATTAAAAACAATTACTAAGCAAACAAAGCTAAAAAGCAAAACAACAACAGCAATAAATGCTGCTAAAAGTAGAAATACAATGTGATGAACATGCTAAGGTGTAGGTGTATAGTTTAAAGCATTTACACTCAATTAAAACAAGATCGAGGCATTTAAACAGCCATAAAGGTGGCACAATGTCCACGTTTAAGGACTCTGCAGATTATTCCATGTATCAGGATCATTGCAAGAGAATGACATCATTCCTAGTTCAGCTCTGATTGAGGGAACGTGAAGCAGGAAATTAAGTGTTAGATGCTCAGATTTCATGTGTGTCCCCTCATGTTGAAACAAAACCTACGGCACTGACACGGGGCCTGTAAAAATGAGCTTGTTGTATCTCTCATTAACATTATTCTTTTTTAATTTGTGAAAATGACTCAAAACTCGTGTTTTGTCCAAATAATTTTTCCAAGATCAAGTCTGACCTTTGATGCCTCACTTTCATGCCAATGTGGACAAGTAATCCTAAAATGAAATCATATTTATAGCTCCTGGGCTTGCATGTTAACAAAGCCATCTCCGTGACAGCTGGGAAAACTCCATCTGCTGATGAAGACAACCAGACGTTGGGAGCTGGGATTGTTATTTCCTCTTCGCAGGTCATAAAACATCTGTATTTGTTGCACAGATACAGAGAGCAAAACACTGATTTGTGTAAAAAAGAGACATATATTAGATAGGTTCTCTCTGCAGCCTGACATCACTCAATAAACCCGTCACACCTGTCATGTTTTAATTTATATTTCATAAAGTTTATTTTGTTCAATAACCAGTGAAAATGTACATGCTGGAGTGTTTTGTTGGTTTGTACCCACACCAGTTAGTAATGGGACTTTCCCAATTTATTTTTACTCTTTCTTTGCTGGGCTCAGTTGCGTGCTGCGTCCCTGGGCGCGGACACACGGACACCCTGATGATCCTGAATGTTTCCTTGTGTTGAGAATATGATAAATTAGCCAAATAACAGAATGAAATATCTGCATGTCATGAGCCCAGACACTACACTCATGTGGTTTTATAAGGGATATTAAAGATAACATTGCTCCTCTGGCTGCTGTTTAATCTCAGAGGTGGCCTTGTTGGCTTTGAACTTTGTGTCAGGAGTGAATGTTAAGAATCTCAGGCTGCAGGATGAAGATTTGTCACTCAGCGGCACGGAGCAGGAAATGCCAATCTCGCCATTTTCACAGTGAGCCCACTCTTCTTCTCACCAAGAGGGGACAATTTGCAGAGATTTAGATCTCCACACACCCCCACATCTCTGTTCATTTGAAGGCTTCTGGAAATGACGTCACTCGCTCAGGTCACCCACAAGCTGAGCCCACCATATCCCTGTATGGCCTCTTGTTGTCTGTCAGCCGCTCAAAAGATCAGAGCTGTGCTTGTCTGACACATTCCTCGCCTCCTGTATCACGATACAGCCTGCAATTAGGTATTCCCACCTTCCCTCCTCCCTCTCTCTTTCTTCTCTTCCCTCTCCCTTCATGTCAGACAGACTCCTCCATTCATCCGCTACACACAGAGCTGAACGCTGACAGGTACCCGCCATTGTAGCAAACATTACCTAATTATATATTTGTGCATGTGTGGTACGGTCTAATCACACAGCAACAAAGGCTGTTTTGTGCAGCTGTATCCAGGCATAGCCAAGAAGTGTAGCACTGTTGTTGAGACGGGCTTTAATAGACACACATCCCTTCTGTTTCCTTTGGCACCTGCAGCACAGGGAGCAGTGAGGAGGTGGAGCAGCCCTGGCTCGTAAAGTGACAGCCTTGTAATAGGTGAGGAGGAATCACTGTAGTTTAACTGCAGGCTGTTATCGCGGAGAAACCCACCCTACGTAAGCGTTCTTCATGATGTTGGATTACAAGCAGAGAAGAGACAGAACTTTTTTATCAAAGCGTTTAAGAGACTTTGATGTTTCTGACGCAGTGAATCACTGCTGCAGGTAGATAACCAGCAGCTGTACGGCTGCAAGTAATGATTAGTTTAATTTCTCACCAGACTCGTGGACTTGGGTCAGACTCTAGTCACAATTTTGATGCCTTTAGACTCAACAAAATTAACACAGACCTGTAACTTCACTTAGACTGTAACATCTGTGACTCGTGACTTCACCTGATCCATCCATCCATTTTCAGGCCAAGCAAAGCACCCCAGACGTCCCTTCTGCAACGTACTCCAAGATTCTTTTAATTGGACCCAAAGCAGCAAGAGAAAAACTGCACTCAGTGTTTGGCAGCCTCAGCAAAATATTACAAACTTGGGAGTGGTGTTCGACTCTGATTTAAATTTTACTTCTCATTTTAACAAGATCATTAAAACATCCTTTTCTCATCTTAGGAATATGAAGTCCAAAGTCAGACCTTAAAGGTCACACATAGTGCACCCAAAAATGAAAATTCAGCCATTATCTACTCACACATATGTCGAGGGAGACTCAGGTGAAGTTTTAGAGTCCTCACATCACTTGTGGAGATCCAAGGGGAGAGGAGGTAGCAACACAACTCCACCTAATGGAGGCTGACGGCGCCCCAGATTCAAACGTCCAAAAACACATAATTGAAACCACAATTCACCCATGTTTGGGTGCACTATCCCTTTAAATTACCTTTCTCCTTTGCTATCATTTTATGTTCCTGCCAGATCACCGAGGTCCTCCACTGCTTTACTGTTAAGTGTTCCTCATGTGTCCCATTAAAGTACCAGTAATAGTGCTTTTTTTTTTTATGTAACTCAAAGACCATGAGGTCGTCACAGGTGTTACAAAGTAAAATCAAAGTATATTTTTTCACTTACATCTTGGCACACAGTGGCAATATACACAATCTGTTTCTCCCAATATTTTGTACATGTACTAAGCTCAAGCCTTAAAATAAAAGTCTATTTCGTTAATACCCTCCACATCGGGCCAATGTTGGAGGATCAACTTGCACCCATTTGTGAGTTATGGTTTTCCTGCTACTTGCCAAAAGTATCTTTAACATACATTTCTCTCTGTGTGGGACCGTTTCAAATGTTTTTCCATGGTATAATGAAGTAAATGAGAAGTCAAGCTCGATCCACGATCCCCTGCCAATATGGTTTTATTTTTGGGCCCAGAAAACGTGATAATGATTGGCCAGTGAGGTTCTGCATTGTCTCCAACAGAAGCCCCGGCTGCGTCGGCCTGTTTGCAGAGCTGTTGGTCTCGGAGTCAAGAAAGAGGTCCTTCCAACCAAACTCCTTCAGGGACTCTGAGATTGCAGTAGTTGCCTGTGTCTCACATCTGTCCAGTCCTTCTGTTATTTGTGTACAGTACATCATTTCTCTATTTTTTTTTTATTTTGCAGAATGATACGTTGAACTTTGAGCAATTCCGTACCGTCTCAAAACTATTTTTGTTTGGTTCATTTGTTTAAGCCCCTAAACTGTGAAACTCACTGTCCCTGGATATTAGAATGGCAGACACTTGGTATTTTTAAAAGTAAATTCAAGACGTATCTTTATAAATCTGTCTTTTTAAGTTTTAATCCTTTTTTTTTAAAACTTTATTTTACCTCTGCTGTTTATTTATTTATTCAATTCTATAAACTTTTAGTTATGTATTTTTATATATATTTTATTGTTGTAATTTTCTAGTTTTGCATAACTTCATGTAAGTTATCCTTTAAATTATGAAAAAATGATCGGAGAATGATCGGTATATTTCAGTCATTTTTAAATCAATAAATCAATCTTTTGACACCAATTACTAAATACGAAACATCAAATATTAGACAACCCTGCCAGGTTCTTTCATTGCATAATGACTGAAGGAAAAGTAAATTGTTTTCCATGTTTGTAAACTGATAGATTTGATCAGAAATGCCACACCTTTGCATAGTCAAACACAGGGATGTGATCTGGTCATTAAAGACACACACACACAAAATAAGAGCACATGAAAAAGCTTTATTGTCACACCAAGCTTCAACATAAACAAATTTAGAGTTTCTGACTTCAAGCTTAGAATGTGTAAACTATTCAGCAATGCCACTAGGGAGAACAGGTAGTGAACTCACTGTTATATAACTTACATAATTTATTAAATATCTTCATTTGGCAGGATTTTACAAGGAAGCAGGAAAAAATACAGAAGTGAGTGGAGGTGAGGTACGTCTGTGGTCGGAGAGAGGCAGAAAGTAACACTGGGAACGACAGTAGCAAAACAGATTTACAGTCTCTGCTTCTAAATGGAGTCTTCGCAGGTACACATTCAGCGTTCACAAACACGACAATATAGAGCTATAGGTCGTCTGGGATTCACAGGAATGTAAATAAAGAAAGGAAAGAGGAAAGAAAAGACAGGTAAGTGTTACTTCAACGACTAAACATTCACACTGGGAGAGGATTTGTACACTGACGCGCTCTCTTCATGTCATATCCATGACTCCTAATACATTCCTTTAATGTAAACCACTCCCTCACTTCTCAGGTTAATACTTCACTGTGTCTTCTTCTTCTCTACTATCACTTTAACAGTAGGTATAACTTGGGTTTCACTTTGGATTCTTATTTTAAAAAATAGTGGATTTCGTGATATATTCTTTTTTCTCATGTAAACAAATCATACAGGACAAACACCTTTAAGATTATATGACCATTTGGCAGCCTAGAGATTAAGCAGTGACACACAAGGCATCTGCAGAGGCCCATAGCAAACTGTGAGGCAGTGTGGACACACACACGAATCACTGCGGCTCGATTAGTGGAGGCCATTACATTAAGAAGAAGAAGAATGTTGAGCTTTAAAAGCCAATGAAGGTTCAGCCATGCAGGTGAGCACCACCAACAACACTTAGTTTATAATAATAGATGCGAGGCTGTGGTATATTACAGTGTTTCAAACTCAAGAGGGAACGATCTGATGGAGATGTGAGGAACTCGCAGCGTCATGTCGTCGTCGGGTCCCTCGATAAAGAATAAATAAACAGCAAAACTAAAATGTATCCCAATGATTCTTCCTTGAGGAGGGTTTGTGCAGGGACAGTAAAAGATTAGTTTGGATTTTTTGACGTGGGGTTGTATGAGGTACTTATCCACAGTCAGTGTGTTACATACATGTGATGACAGTTGGCACGTCCTCAGTTTGGAGAAGCAGACAGGAGTACCGGGACAGGACACAGACGCTAAGCAATGTACTACTGCTGTGTATTTTAGCCACCTGAAGAAATCAGTTTAAATGTGCACTATATTTAAAATATTTTAACTGCTTTACCTCTCTACCACTTTATCTTCTCAACCACAGAACTTCTGTATTCGTAGGCATAAGCGTAATTTCAGCAGATGCACTGCGGCATTTCAAAAGCATCCCAGAAGCCGAAATACAGCCGCCTTGTATATTCTGACAAGACTGCAGCGTGTTGCACAGAGAAAATAAAGTTTTCCTGCTAATGTGCACTGTATGTGAAAAATATTTACAATATTAACATGAGAAAGAATGCATTTTTAAAAACTAAAACACAGCCACAAATCTTTGATAAATGTCCTTCATTACTGGACTTCAACAGTATTAACTTGTCTGAAGGCTACAGCACAACAAAGCAGGAAATAACAATTAACACGATTACAACAGACAAAAAAGGAAACCATTTAACTAGCCAGCCTGTTAACTTAGTTATTTATAGGGGTGGTACACATATCAATGAAAAATGCTCCACTGTTCCGGTGTGATATGAAACTGTGTGGCCAACCGAAAAAAACTGTGTCGCAGACAAACCGCGGAAGGTGAAATTTCTCTTACAGTCAAGATGGCAGCAGATAACAAAAAATGGGGACTGATTCATCTCGTATCGTGCCTAACTTTCGTGGATCACAATGTATCCGTTATGGAATTGATCTGCAGATGCTCCGGTCAGTGTTTGAGCCAAGACGGAGGCCAAATTGTGACCTGACACCTAGGGTAAGGCTCGGTGTTTTAAGCCACTTTCTGGGAAGCTCTCGGCCTCTAATAGCTGGTTAAGAGGAATGACGAGCCAGCAGTCGATGACGTATAAAACATTCAGGTTTTTCAACAGTAATGAATCACCGCAACCACAAGAGGTCCTTAAGCATACAGCCATAAAAGTGCACAGAAAATATGAGGCTGATTGGTCCAGTAGTTTGCAAGAATAGCTGTAGACAGACAAAAATACACACACTCACGCAACCAAAAGTAAGATCCCCTCAAGGCAGAGAGTAAAGGTGTTTACTGTGGAGACAAGACACCTTTATGAACCAGAGTATAGAGAACTTTTGCAAAGGGAGTTAAATTGATATTAATTTTTTTTAGGTGGCTAAAATATCCTTTGCTGCTGTCCCCGTCCACAACAGCAGAATGCATATCTTCCGTGGCGGTACTTCCCCTGCCTGTTTCTCCAAACTGGGTGCGTGTCAACTGACTTCTACTATACGTAATACACTATCTATGGATAAGTACCTCATATGAACCCACTTCAAAAGATCTTCATCCCTTTAACTGTCTGCACAGCAGGCCGTCGATGCCGGGAGGAAATTCACAGCCGAGGCCAGGAGAGGTCTGAGGGCAGGGCTGGAAATGCCCAGCCTCTCCTCTGCTGTTTAAAAAAAAAGTGCATCTCAGCAAGTCGCTGGTAGTGCTGCCGTGTGTGTGGACGCACACATGGGGGCTGGTGAGTAACAAGAGTGTGAGTTAGACGGATTGTGGAAGTTGTGGTCATCAGATTTCTTCATTCCACAAGGTGACTGAGGAGCGTGGGTGACATAATGTGTGAGTCCAGGCTTGAGCTATGCACATACTGTTAGTGTGTGGTTTCAGAGGTGCAGACCAGAAGGGTGTCTTTAATTACTAAAAGATCCACTATCTGCGTCACTGGATCTTCCCCTGAACTGGGCAACTGATGACCGAGAGGATCATGCACTTACTACTGACTGCAGGGGAGGAGAGTCCATTTGGCAACGTCGAGCCAACGTCATGGCTTCTTTCATAGCTTTGAGCAGCGATTCATGTTTGATTAGACATACTCTACCTTCAAAAAATATACTCTTTTTAATACCGACCGTGCTAGTAAACATCATCCACTCTAAGTACTTTACTAAGTTTGACAACCAAAGGAGATTGAGGCGAGGCAAGCAGTGTTACAGTATTAGATAAAACAGGAATACTGGCAAGAGGCAACTTCATCAAGCGCTATCTATCATTCTGCTGCCAAACGAATGGCCCCTGTGATCATCAACGCAAAATGACAGCGTATCACAAAAGATATGGGTTTAAATTTTAATCTGTACGTATGGCAGCATATCAGTCAAATGTGACGAGTCATCAGACCGATAATAAAACTCACTCAGAGCTCCAGAGAAAAACTTCACTGCAGCAAACTGAGAATGACGAGCACAGTGATTGTGAGGGGATTAATACAATAATGGAATACTATAGGGGAATAATGCTGGAGTGTCAGATTCCCTCTGATAATACAAGGGTGTGGTGCGTGTGTGTGTGTGTATGTGAGCGCACAGTTGGTCTCTTAACATGTGGAAACACCACAGAGGTGAGCCGTGGGTGTGATGACATCATCCGCCCAGCAGCTGTGGGGATTCCCTAACAAAAAACACATTCTCTTTCTCTCAACTCACTGCGTTTCTGTCTGGAGCAGATGGGATAGGTCTCTCTGTCTCTCCTCTTTCTGTAGCTCAAGCACAATGGCAGCGAGGTGTGAGGGCTTCGGAAGTGTGAGAGGGCGGGGAGGGACAGCTCACTAAATCAACATGTGATGTGTGCAGCCTGATCAATAAAGAAAAACTGCTACAACAAAACAGAAGGTGGAAAGAAAAATAAAATACAACAGATGTACTCTTGGTCACAGCATGCAATGCAAAACACAAGCCGCCCACATTCATCAGAGTAAGTTAGATCAGCTGATTTGTATGGCGCCCTCTAGGGGCTGTGGAGTTTGCAAAGCCCTGTTTGGAACTGAGGACAGGAGAGGAGAAAGGAGAAGAGAAGGAGGAGAAGGAGGAGAGGCCTTAGGCGTGCTCCAGGAGCCACTGGAAGAGGGGGATGCGGTGAGATTCTCTGCCCGCCTGCAGTGCCTCCTCTCTGGCCTGGCTCTGACCGTGCGCCTGACCCTCTTCACAGTAGCGCAGCAGCGTGTGCAGCAGCTCTCCCACCCTCCACTTCCTCTCCCGAAGCCTTTGGACCACCACTGGAAGCTGAAAGGGCACAAAGTCATCGTTCACTACAGTTATTAAAAAGAGGCCATCACAGCCGTGGCTTATCAATCGTAATTTAGTATTATTAGTGTGCTACACTGCCAAGGAAGTGTCTAATTAGTCATGTCAAGTCATGTCTCGTAAAGCAGAGACGTCAAACAGTTTGGCATGGAGCCGCCTTGTTCAGCTGCCAGAGGAAATGCTGACCAAAAGGATCTTTAACTGGGACAAAGCTCACAGTTATCCTCTGACATGAGAGGTTTCTGATCTGTATTTTATTTTCAGAAACCTCTCATGTCAGAGGATAACTGATGATAACTCATGGAACAACTTTGTTTTGATATCACTCCCTCTTGACTAATGCTCTTTATTTACTTTCCTCACTTTCGTCTCTCTTCTCGTGCGTTGAGCTGAACTGCCAGTCAGTGATTTCATTCATTGACAGGCTCAGTCATTGCTGACGGTGATTCAACATGATGAATCGGCTAAAAAAAAAAAAAAGCTGACAGAGGCTGACGACGGGGCGACAAGGGCGGCAGGTGCTCACCAACCGTTCGCCTGAAGTTGCTGCATTTTCACCACAAATATGAATATAGAGGAAGACTTCTAAAGAGCTAGAATGGAAGGAGGAGACGTGGAAAAGACAAAACTCAGAAACTACCTCCTGATCAAAAATGTTTACTAAACAGAAGAGGATATAAAATTAAATTTACAGAGAGGGCAGAGTTCCCTTTGTGGTCAGTTAAGAACTGGCACCCTGTCACTGGCGTTTGACGAAGGCACAAGGTATTACTGAAGATGAGGCCTTGTGATGTGTTCATTGCCCCTAACTGGCTTTCTGTCAGAAAGTATAATGATATTTAAACATTAATTAGGAAATATATAGAAAATGCAGCAACTTCAGGCGAACGATTGGTGAGCACCTGCCGCCCTTGTTGCCCCGTCGTCAGCCTCTGTCAGCTTTTTTTTTTTAGCCGATTCATCATGTTGAATCAGCGTCAGCAATGACTGAGCCTGTCAATGAATGAAATCACTGACTGGCAGTTCAGCTCAACGCACGAGAAGAGAGACGAAAGTGAGGAAAGTAAACAAAGAGCATTAGTCAAGAGGGAGTGATATCAAAACAAAGTTGTTCCATGAGGTCAGATTATTTTTCTTGAGCCATCAGTTGAAGTCTTCGCAGCGTGTTTATGTGCAACTTTTTGGTTGAGACACGGTGACATCAGGCGTCACTGCTAGTTCTTTGTAGTCATTAGTCAGACACCAGAATCACCACAAAAGGGCCATTTCGCTCATGGAAATTGAATGTTTCGAAATGTTTTCTTTTTGACTTGACGGAACTGGATATTCTGATTTTTTTATATCAGCACTGAAAAGTGTAAACATTACAGAAAAAAGTTTTTAGCAGGTTACTTTTTCCACTCCACTGAGCTCACTGATTCATCTGGCATCATGACAATAAACAGCAGTTTCTCACTTGAAAAAGCAATCAATCCAACGAACACCACGGGGTGACTAAACAATAAGTCAACCAGGCAGGACAAACACTATTGTCACGCTATTGCCAAGTTGTGTAATTGAACCAAGGAGGAGTAATAATGACAATGGCAACCATTATAGCCAAGATAGATACTGATATCGAGGCTGTATTGTTCTGTTTTTTTACTTTGCTCACTCCACCCTTAAAACTCAGCCAAAACAAGTATGTTGGCATAGCTACCCATCAGTGTGGACTTATAATGATGGCAGATTCAGGTGGATACGTTCGTCTCTGGTAGCGTCAGTGTGTGATGACCAAAATATATCATTTAATAATTTAATTAATATCATAAACATGTGGCGACTAGTCGACTAATGGCCCTAAATGACGACTATTGGTCGGTTAGGAAAATTCTAAGTTGGGGGCAGCCCTAAAAACTAGTCAGCAAGTGTGCACAAAACTTGACCGACAACCTGTTGTGTGTATGAAGGGTTACTTGAATTCATGTAGCAGGGCTTTGGGGTACGTAACATTAAAAAAGCCTGAGAACCACTGCACTATGATATATTATATAACTTAATTCACTTAATTGTTACAGTAATTCGTGTAAGTCAGCTGTTTGTCTCCAGATGAAAGCTAACTGTAGTGGAAACCCGGATACCACTTTAAAAGATCGCAAACCAACCAACATCAACAATCACAAAAAGAAAGACATCTTTCATTGCAGCACTCTGACTTGATAAAGAAAGTGCTGATGTTATAATAATAATAAATACCGCAGTAATGGTGGGTTATGGTGAACATGTTCAGAACGGACTGAGGGCAATCACCTGCTGCAGCTCTCTGTCAGGACTCAGCTGGATCAGGGGGATGTCGGCCATGGAGGCTGCCGCCCACTGCAGCATGCTCCTGAGCTGAGGGTCGAGGGTCACGTGCTGAGGGCCGCGCCCGGGCTCCCTGACGTCAGAGTTCACAATGACCAGTGTGTTCCTGGGAGCCTGCACCTGAGTCCTGTCCACGCAGAGAGTCCCTGCAGCAAAGACAAAGACGGTTAAGTCAATCATCCTGCATATTTTTATACGGCCAATTTCCATGTTTGTTTTTGCAGCCTGGCTCTTCTAAACACTGTGAATTAGTGTCTTCTCCAGTACATGTCAAAGACGGATACACTGATTGTAATATGTAGCAGTCCTCTGGTCCCCCAGCCCTGTTCTGTGTGGTGCCCGGTTCCCACGCTCCCACAGTACAACAGACCCAATAGGGAGCCCCCCCTGGCCCCCTTACTGAGGGCTGCCGTAGTTTGACACTCACATACACATAACGCAGAATGACTGCCTGTGGAGGGAGTGGAGTGGTTGAATAAGCATTAGTGTGGCTGAATACGGGGGTGGTAAAATCCCCGGCTACGACACACTCAGACAGGCAGACAGACGTACGCAGCCAGCCGGAATCAAGACCAACTGTTCTGAATCTCAAGGAGTGGAAAGACCTCAAATTAGGAGGAGAGGGGGCTGTTTTTTCCCCTACATATCCAGCTGATGTCCATAAGTGTGCGACGTTAAACTCTTTTAATTTTGAGCCAAACTCTGCAGTAAAGTCTTGTTGACAATGCTTTTATTGCAATAGAACACCCAACATTAGCACAGCTGACTCTGAAGGTGAAGCTGCAGGCAGTAACGTATCCTTACCGCTGGATTCCTCTTTGACCTCAGTCTCCTTGTCTTCTGTGTTGTCACTGTTGGGTGAGAAATGTCACACAAACACAGGTTAGAGAGGAGGAAGACATGGCCTGGGGAGAGGACGCTGCATGCAAGGAGGGACAATTGACACCAAGCATTCAGGGTAACTTTGGAATTTTTTAACCTGGACCATATTTTCCCATTTTTAAGTGACTAATGGGAACTACACATTTTTTAAAGTAAGTCTCGTAGTGAGTGAGAGGGCTGCAGCTGGCGGTCGCGATACAGGCTGCACTGTAACAACTCAGGGCGCCTGTGCACCGTCAATGTACATCCACTGAAAGTGTTTGGCTCAAAAATATACCTTGGGTAATATTAATCCCGTGCGAACACGACCCTCTGTAAAAACTTATGTAAATACTTTGTCACGTCCTGTTTACAGTCATTTTTCCGCGTTTACAACTAATTTTCTGTGTTTTTTCGATGATGGAGGCGCTTGAAGAAGCATTCACTGTTGCCGGCAGTCGTGATAGTGGACATTCTTCTAATGATGGCATAGCCCTACGTGGGAGACCAATCAAAAAGGTCGAGAAGAAAGCACTTTTCAGAGCCACCAGCCTTCTGGTTGTGTTAGGTAGGCCTAATATAAATCCATATTGCTAATCGTTGAGTACACACGATCCTGATCATGGGCAGTATTTCATATTGGGCTAATGGTTAATTATTATTACACATACAGGAAGCAACGTAGCACGCACTTCCCGACAGGGAGGTGACGCCAGGACGCAAACTGAGTTACCACTCCCATCTCTGGTAGAATTCCTTTGATTTCTTGTCCCATGTGAATCGGACATTTATATTACAGACATCTTGTGGTAAACTGACATTAGTCCACATCCCTATGTAAAACGAATCCCCTCCAAATAGTACTCGTGTCTGACAATTTATGGAAAGGATCCCTACAGAGATAGACCTTTTTTTTTTAAAGAGTAGGAGATAAGAGAGTTCCTATTGCCAAACCCACCAGACTCCATTTAAGTCTGGTGTTTTGGCGATTTCAATTCAACAATTTCGGGGCTGGTTCTGGTGAAACAAAAAGGATCTTACTCTTTAACCAAAAGGTCTATCTCTGTAGGGATCCATCCCATAATGCTGTCAGACACTTTGAATGATAGTTCAAGTCTGTCAAGCAATTTTAGTGGATTTAAATTGACACGAATGCCCTGAGTGGTTACATTGCAGCCTGTTTCGCTCACTACTGGACCAATTTCAAAAATTGTTGTTACCATTAGTCATTACACAGAAACATGGGAGAATAGAGTCCAGGTTGAAAATTACCTAACTTACCCTTTAAGCTTTTAACAGCCTTTGATATAAGCATAGCATGAATTCAGAAGCCACACTTGCTGCAATCAAAGTAATCCTAATCAAAAGACACCTTACACACACCGAGGGAACTATGCTGCATATTTCCCGTCAACGTTTCTTTGAAACTATGTTCCAGTAAATTTACTTTTCTGCTTCAGTGTCTTTTGTCAGTTAAGACACAATGACTAAGAGCACTTCTAGATCAGTGTGAAAGTGGAGTTTTCCATTCTGAAAATCTGCTCAATAACCCTTATGTCAATTGTGCAAATATTTGCTGTGTGACGTGCCAACAGGTAAACAGTCATTTCTCCACTTTATAAGATTGTTAATCACAGCGCTGTTGACACAGCCCACGGCTACAGACACTTAGACTCTGCTCAATATGATATAGGGATATTACTCGCCTTCCAGAAGGAGGAGGACGCCTACGAAGGCTTTTCACATTTACTGTTTTTATGAATAGGATCATGAAGCAGCAATGTCAAAGCAGAGGTGAGGACTAAGAACTAAGACAGACGGGGCAGAACCAACAAATCATGCACTAAAGCTGCAGCTGGTAACGTTTGATAAATCTATCACTATATTCAAGATGTGCATGAAACAGATAGTGTTAAAAAATCATGCTCCTCCTCTTTGTAGTGCTTCTAATGGCATTTTCAAGGATCCACCGCACGTGAACGACAACAACCAATCAGAGCCGAGGAGTCTCTAACGCAGCTGTCAATCAGTGCTTGGAAACTGTGGTCAAACTGTCAATATAGGCAGTGCTGATCAAATATGAATCAAGATTCTGTTACTGCCTCAAACGTTCTCAGAAACATGTTTTACTGTCCTGTTTAGCTGCAAGATGAGAAAGTTTGTGACCGGCTGCAGGGGTGGGAAACAACGAAAAACAGGTGAGTAAGTAAATATGAGGAGCTGTCTCATGTTACAGTTACACTTCAAATTGGTGTTTTTTAAAATACAGTTACTACCTTTAACAATATGTAACGTGGAGGGACTACTTAGCAAGTGTCAGTTTGATTGCATTATTTTCTATTTCTAGCCGATGCCCTGTTTCTATTTATACCTGTCACTGGCTTTCAAAGTTCTGAGGAACATCTGATTCATGAAGCTAAATGAAGAGTTATCTTCACAACACCTCCTCAATTAACTGGAAAAAGCTAAATGCAGTGGCAGCTGGCTGGAGTGAGATCACAAGGGAGTTGAAGGTTTCTGGTAATGACTATCACTGATAAAAACCTTCTTACTGTTGGCTACGTTCAGTAATCTGTTGGGGAATACCTTTTTTCACTCCCTACAGTTTAACGAGCAGTGACTGAATCTTGTAAGGAATGTGATTTTACCAAAGATTGTCTGTCTCATACTACTGTGCGGATATAGTGACAATTTCATTTAATATTATTATTTTTTTTTTTTTAAGTTACAAAGTGTAGCTTTAAAAGGATAACACCAGTGTAAATTAGTTTTATCTGACATCCATGACTGTTAATGGCACTGTGAACACTGTACAAACCCACCAGTGTGTTTGCTGCGATTGGCAACTGTTAAGAAATCTTTTTTCTTTTGAAATCAAAGTTCAACAAAAACTAGATCATGGTGACAAACTGGAGCATTGACTAGCACAACCTGCTGTAGAGGAGACAGTTTTGGTTAATTTTTCTTTACCTACCTATCTCAGAAGTTTTTAATTGTCATGTTTAGAAGGAGCTAAACCACAAAAATGTGGGAAACCTGCCACCTAATGGCGACACTGAACTGGCCATCTGCTATTTGCTGATCCTCAGTGCTGAATGATGTTATCTTTTGATGAAGAGTGGGTGACAAATTAAATTCCTCTGCAGAGAATGTGAAAGTACGTCACACTTTGTGGGATGGGGTGCCATCTTGTGAGGTATGCGATATATGTATTACCAAAGTGTTATAATTTATAATGCCCCAAATATGTGAGTGGCGGTAGTGCATTGGGGTCTGTGATCCAGCCCCGGGCTGTAAGGTCATATGGACCTATGTTTTCTTTTTTTTTTTTTAAATCAGGATTAGTTTGTCCAAAAATTGTTGCTTGGCCACAGTCAAAACATTAAAACCACCACTGACAGCTGAAGTGAATAACATTGATCATCTTGTTACAATTCACTGCTCTGCTGGGAAACCTTTGGTTCTGGCATTCAAGCAGATGCCACTTGACATGCCCCACTGACCCAAACACTGTTGCAGACCAAGCTGCCCCCCCAATAGCAACAGCACTCTCCAATGGCGGTGCCCCCCCCCCCCCCCCCCCAGTGAGAAAATGTGCCATGCCAAAGAGTAAAAACTGCTCAGGAATGGCCTGAGGAACGTAACAAAGAGGTGTCAACCTTGCCTCCAAATCCCCCACATCCTAATCCGATCGAGCATCTATGGGACGTGCTGCTACCCCAACTTACGACTCACAGGACTCAAAGGATTCACCGCCAATGGCCCAGTGCCAGACACCACAGGACACGCCCAGGGGTCCTGTGTCCACGCCACAAAAGGTCAGAGCCAAGTCCAATTCAAGGAGGCCCCACTGGGGATGGAAGGGGAACAGGAAAATCCTGCAGATGCTTGATCCGATCGAGATCTGGGGAATTCTGAGGCCAGACCGACGCCTTGAGCTCTTTGTCACATTCCTTGGGCTATTCCTGAGCAGTTTGTATTGTGTGGCACGGTGCATTGTCCTGCTGGGGAGTGCCACTGCCATGAGGGTGGGTACTTCGTCTGCAACAGTGTTTGGTTGTCTTAAGTGCTACTTCGTAGGCAACTGGACTTGCTTGAGTTTCCTGAAGACGTTTCACATTTGATCCAAGAGGATGACTCACGTGTGACCTCAACAACTCTCAAAGGGTTCACACCCACACAGGGTTTAAAGCCTGCGACTCCGCACTAGTCTGTTGGGACTGAAGAAGCCTCTTGGATGAGAGGTGAAACGTCTTCAAGAAACTTAAGCAAGTCAGTTGCCTACGATATAGCACTTAAGACTACCATGACCTGGATGACTGAGTATCTTCACCAGCAGTGTTTGGGTGGGTGGAGTGCATCGGGTGGCGTCTACATAAGCGTCAGGACTCAAGGTTTCCCTGCAGAACATTGCATAGTAACAAGATGATCACTTTTATTCACTTAACCTGTCAGTGGTTTTAATGTTTTGGTGGATCGGTGTAAGACATTTTGCTCATTGCAGTCTACAGATCAAAGGCCAGGTAACAGCAGACGAGCAGTCCAGCAGGCTTCACATGAATGTGGATTTGTGTTTAGGTTACTCTATAATGTAGAATGCTTTTATTTTCTCCGTTTCTATACAGTTACATTTTTCCAGTGCAAGTTTTAGCCCTTTCCAGGGTTAACAAATCTCTATGATTTGCATGTTGTAGAGAGCCACTGGTTTCAGCATCAACATGCATTAACTTGATCGAGATCGGCTCATTACAGTGCATGTTTTGTCAATTGTTTTGTCATGCAGTTGTAATTTACTGATTGCCTTGTTGGTGCACTCAGATGTCTGTGGGAAGCTCTGACATCTCAGCTGCCAAACAGAACTGAACTCATGTACCATGTTGATGGAAAATAAAACCCCCGAAAACATGGAAGTTGTTTAAAGGACAACATAAACGTGGCAGCGTTTAAAAGATCGCTGTTCAGTGGCAGACTCTCTCGACCTCAAATGATACTGGGGTTTCCTACAAGCGCATGTTGATTGATAGTTCTGCAGTGCCATGAACTGAAACAAGCGGCTGCATGGATGGAAGCAAAAACACATTCGCCAGCCTGAGAAAACAACGCTATGTTTATAAATGGCTGGCAGTACGGATTACTTTTGTCAGTGCTGCAGTATATCTCTCTGGGTATGTTGTTTTAAATGAATCAGAGCAACACCTGCAGGACTAACATCTGAAGCCATAGGTGGGTTTGAACTGTGAAACAACATTAATGCAACAATAATAACAATAATGCAATATAATAACACAACAAAATATCTTTTAAAGCAACAACATCACATGAAAGCTGTGCAGAAGCAGCCAAACTTAAGCAATACATCGCATGCAGACGTTAGCATCAACAAGCATATGCCATGTCAAGCCTATTTATATTTAGAACTTTGTGTGGTCATGCAAGGGCATGGTGGTTCCTAGTATGAGACAAAGCATAAATCAAAATACCATTGTCCAATCTTGTAAATTATTTTCATATGATGAAGCAATTCCCTGGTTCCAATTTTGTGCTGAGATTTTCCACTGACGGATCTGTTACACGCTTCCTTACTTACTTTTGGCTTCATAGTAAATCCAATTACTCAACTATGTCTTTGTCTCATTCTGGGTGAACCCCGCAAGTCTCACGGGGCATCTAAGGTCACTGTGTCACCAGGCGCTGACCAACCTGTCAGAGGGAGAGAATGACATGCGCTCCTCACACGCCTCCCCCTCCAGGCCCAGACTGCTCCAGCTACTGCTGTTCCCATTGCTGCTGGAAAGAGAAGGCAAGTAACGCACCACTGTAACACTATCAGGAAAAGATCAGGATATAATAAGCAGTATCATCCTATTTGCTACAGCGACCACATCTACTAGGGATGAGTGAGTACACCATCATCTGTATATCTGTCTGTATCTGTTTAACCAACTAAATCATCTGTATCTGAACTCAAAGTGGACAGAGTTTAGATTAAAAGTGGCAGAAGTTAATATTTTTAGCCTAAATCTAACATGGGTTGATCAGAGCTTGCTATATTTATTGTTTCATTGAGTGCCGGTGAAGATTACACGTTGCGACCAGCTAAAACTTCTCCTGGTTAGAACTCCTTCAGTGTTCGGAGGGTTTTACTGAGAGCCAAATAATCCGCAAAGGTCTCTTCTTCTCAAAAACGAAAAGACCTGGTGATTTAAACCAGTAAAACACTGAATAGGGAAGTTTCACGTTACAAATGAGTGTTTCTCCAATGCTGTTTGGCATGTCAGAGACGGACAGCTCGCCCACAACATGCTATCATGTGCTCACCTTTTTTCTGATCTAGATATTCAGGAGGTTTTAGCGAGAGCCAAATTATCCACAGAGGTCTCTTCCTCTCCACAACAAACAGACACAGTGATTTAAAGCGTTAAAAACACTGAGTAAAGCAGTTTCACTTTATAAATCAGTTTTTTTTTCTGACGCTGCTCATTGTGGAGGGGCTTCTAACTAAATGGCAGATGTGAAAACACAAATGACCCTATCTAGAGCCAGTGTTTGGTTTGTCTGTTCTGGGCTACTGTAGAAACATGTCAGTGCAACATGGCGATCTCCGATGAGGACGTGCTCCCTATGTAGATATAAACTTCTCATTCTAGGTGACGAAAGCATAACATTTCTTATTTTCAGATGATTATAAACTAAAGAAACCATATGTATTCTATTATATTCAATTTCTGCCAATACATCTCTCTAAATCCTACACACTGGACCTTTAACTAAGGGCACATGTCAACAGACCAGATGGCACATACAGGCAGGTACTTTGCAAAATATCAAGGCCACGCCTCTTTTTTGGGGGGGTAGAAAACCTTAGATCCTGTAGATGTCAATGCAATTTGACATGGCTTATGATTTTAACAAGTTTGTATGCATTTATTTCTTGTTAAACAAACGCTATTTGTTAACATAAATAAAATACTAACATATTTTTTATAGACAGAAGCGTGGATCATGATCTTGGTTTCATTAGGCTAAGTGTTGTCTGTGAATAACCGACCAAATGTTAATAGCCAATTTCTGGTATCGTCCTGTTTCTTTTCTTATGTGACAGCACGCAGCCTTGGAGATGACGCAATGCTGGCCTGGTCTATGTGTATCACGCAATACTAGTAACGTTTTACTTACGCAAACAATAACCAAACAATATATATTCAAAACTTTTCAAAGACATTCTGTTGATTCCAAATATTTCCGGGTTTTTCCAGGAATTCAATGCCCGTGGGAACCCTGTATGCAGCTTCAACAAACATTTGTCAGGTTGATGACCATTTCTGGCATTTGGAATAATCCTTTAAATTACAGGTGAGGTTTACAGACAGGGGATTCTCTTAACGATGCAGATTTTTCCACAACACATCCCACTCTATCATCTGTCATGTTGTTCCAGACAATTTGTTGCTAAAGGCTTCAAACGTGAGATCATTACATTCTTGTCCTCATATAATCCCACTAATCTTGTGGGTTCCACCAGGACAACCGGCTGGCAACAGAAGCACAACAACTCTCTCTGTAATTAGTCAATGATTAGCGTGCTGGCTGGAACCTGCACAGTGTGGCGTGCAGCGCTCTCAGTGAGGTTGAAGGGAGGAACATTTCTGATATCTAAAAATACCTGTGTTAATCTGCATTACCTCAGCTAACAGCTTTCTCCCTGCGGTCTGAGTGAACGACACGTGGTGAGAGCTCAGTCATTTAGTCAATCATCATGCTCGATGTCTTAATGAGGCGTCAGAGGTGGTTTTTCTCCCCCTTCCGTTATTTCATGTGCTGAGCGGATATGGTTGCAGCGGGCTTTTGAAGAGAGTCTAATGAATTACACATGGTGGACTTTGTTCCTGTAGAAACACTGCCTGAAGTGAAGAGAGTACTCAAAGACACACCTTTAGAAAATATTATGATACATTAACTTGGCCCTCGTGGCTAAAATAACTAGCAGCTAACGCATTGTGTTTTTTCAGTATCTCAGGAAAGAATCTCAAATGTTGTCAGTTTTGCCTCCATAGAGATGAAAATCTTTGCCAGAAATGTCAACACCCGGATTCCCTGAGGCTGGAGATTCGTATGAGACCATGTCACCTCAAGGCCTGATACTCAGACTCACTCACTCTCCCACCCGCTCCTTCTTTTTCCACATACATTGTATGTAAATAGTGACAATGTCCATCCAAGAAGAGAGGGCCAACTCTGTCACAACTACTACTTGGTGCTTATCCCTGTGGTGTATTTCACAAACTTTCTGAGAAGAAGTTGGCAGCAGAGACGGCTACATAAAATCTTAAACAATATATCCGTTAGAGGTCACGTATGATGCAACAGTTGCGCAAATCAAGAGAAAATTGCATTTTGGCGGTAAAGTCTGAATGAGATTCCCAAACAATATACTGTGCCCTGTGCTGACTTTGGGAAACCTCCCATCTAGATTCGACCACAGGAGAGTCCTGCTAGAAACTATCCAACAACATCTGCAACAAAAGAGTGTTTCTTCTCTGGGCCTGAGGAGATCGACAGCACAATCAATACGGACGAATAAAAAGTTTAATCTCATTCTTCAAGTCCTGAGTCCACGACTACAGAAAAATAAATTCTAGTCTCTCGCTAAAATATTGAACCCCCAGCTGCAACTCACTGCTTAGATCCTCACCTGTGACCAGTTCTCAAGTTCTTATCTTAATAATACCTTACATTGTGTTATCTTTACAAAATATCTTTTACGACCCACAATTAGACTGTCTACATTTTAAGATCTAACGAAGAAACACAGTAGGATTGGGTGGGGGACGTTACATCGCTGCATACCAGGCAACGTGGGCTGCATTGACTCCAAATCAGGCATTGCAGCGTTGAGCCACAAGGTTGTTTGGTAGTGTGGGAGTGTCACTTAAGCCGCGTTAAACACATTCAATATAGTACCCTTAGAGCCAGTACGAAGCGTACAGACTAGAAACTAGAGCCTACATCTGTTTAGCGTGTCCACTAGGCTTAGGCGGTATCACTGAATTACGGTATACCAGGGTATTGAAAAATCCTGAGGGTATAATTTCCAATAACCTCATACTGGAGAGACTGTACTGAGGATGTTTTGCATGTAGTGCACATCATGCACCTCCAGAGGTCAGTGTGGTGAGGCAGGCATCTGAGCTGACTGCAGTGGTGGAGATAAACATAACAGGATCGATTGAAAATAGCCGGCCATGTCGTGCCCGCCATAGTAGAGAGGACAGAGACACCACAGGGAAAGCAGCTTATTTTCACATCTAACTGTGGATTAAGTTTATTTCCACCAAACCAGAGTTGCTGATTGTTGAAACAATGGAACTAACTAACTAACTAAAGGACTAACAAGACTAACCAATACAGTTTTGGTGAGTTTTATTTTGTTTCTGTTGAGTTTGAATGAAAAGTGTTTCACTCTGAGTTAATGAGGCGATTTAGCCTGGGGTTGCTCTGTGAAAGAGAGAAACTGGAATCTAAAAAGTGAACAGTTGTATTTCTCTGTTAAATAAAGAAAATAGATTAAGATTGTTGGGATTCACAGGACCACAGATGATTTATCGTTTGGTAAAATCCTCACTGGACAATTTAAAGGCTTTTTCCTCTGCATGCTCTTTGTCTTCAAACAAAGAGAGCTAAGTGGCACCCATCTCCACAGGAGGCCTCACCTCACACCTCAGTGAGACTCAAGTCCCAAAACTTGATTGGACAAGACCTTTTACAGTGACATGTGACTCTGTGATGTCACAGGCTGTACAAAATCTGCTCCCTTCCACAGAACTTTCTCCTCTTCTCTCTCTTGCTCCAGCTGTTCAACAGCTAAGACCTCTTTCCGGTTGGGCCTGGAACAGTCCAGAGGCCTAGACCCTGGCTCCATAGCCCAAACCACTAAAGGGAGGGCAACTGATCACAGACTCTCTTGCAAACACAAGGTTTGCAACCAGCTTTACAGCAACAAGAAACTAAGTGAGTTAGCACCCAGCGTCTGACTCTTTAAGGGCCCCGAGCGACCAGCTTCCTTGGATCAGAACCCTTGGAACAAAGGACACCACAAAGACTGCAGCTGAAACCACACCTTCCCAGCCTTCTTCTGCTGGCTAACAAAGCAGCACTACCAAGTGACTCTTTCTTCCATTCATTCAAGGATCGGTAATGTAACAACTGGGCATAGCTTATCACAACTTTACAGGCTAAGCAAGACTGTTTAACTTGTTGTATGTGATTTAATGCTGTTTACTGAGTTGTTGTTGTGATTGTTGGCAGTTAGGTCATTGATTAGTTGGCTTCGCCATAGCTAAGTGTTTAGTTTGCTAATGCTGTTCACAAACAGATTCTTGCACACAACTAAACAATCTCTGCAGTAAACCGTTTGAAACACAAATCACATTCACATAGACTCATTAACAAAGGCTTTCAACAGAGCTACACCCAAACAGGCTTTTCAAAGTTCCCGCTTCTTTTCCTTTGTCTTTGTCCTGACCACACGGTCAGACAGACACCTCCCCCTGAAGCCAGCCTTGATTCGGCCATTTTGGTAGTTCTCCGTTGTCAGCCATTTTGTTTCATAGGCCAAGCGGCCTCTCTCTCTCTCTCTCTCTCTCTCTCTCTCTCTCTCTGACCCCAACATATTTGGTGCCATCGTGTGAGGTAAATGTACGTTGATTCCCGACATATTTGGTGCTGCCGAGTGAGGTAAATATATGTTGATTCCCGACAAGATTAAAAAAAGATTGTTTTTTTTACTTTTGCGAGTTTCTTTTGTGTATTTATAAAAGTCAGTGTTTCCCCTACCGTATATTAGGGGGGCGGCCCGTTTTAGTGTCCTGTAGTCTGCAAACATGTGTTCACTATCACCACTAGAGTGGAGTGCTGACAGAAAGGAATACAGCAGCAGTGTGGTCTACGTGTAACTGGATATGGGGTGCTACGTATGTGAAAGCTAGTAATGTATACCTGTCACTGAGGTGGAGGAAGCTGCTGTTGTCATCTGGGTGCTCGTCCTCGAAGCTCAGGTTAGACCAGCTGCCCAGACTGTCATCTCCGACACTCAGCTGCTGGGACACAGAGGACTCAGTGGCTTCCCGACCTGGAAAGCTAAAAGCACAGAGAGATGCAAGGAGACAAAAAGGAGGCTTTCAAAATCATACTAATATTTACACTCACAAAGTCATGATTACAATCATCACAATGTATTAAAATGGGAACATTAGATAAGAAATAAATATGAAATAGCTTTAAAGCAACATTTTTAGAAATATGTGTGCATGGCCCAACCATAGGAACATATGGACATGACAGCTACTGATGTAAATCTTTGTGTCTGTACCTGACGTTGCCGGTCTGGCAGATGTTGGACAGGGCTGACGTCATGATCTCAGCTGTCAGGCTCTCGGCGTAGCTGGTTCCATCATGGCCGATGCCGCTGTCTGCATTAAGGCTAGTGTTGCTCAGCTCACGTTTCGCTGTCTCCATCGCCATGGACACCATCCCCTCTGCAAACACTGCCCTGTGGTCCAGGTCGATGTGGATCTTGGGAATCTCCAGGCTAGGGAGACGCTCAGCCCTCGTCTGACATTCTGACCCCCTTTTCCTCCTCTGTAATACAGGCTGGTGATGGTGCCTGCTAAGTTTGGTGCAGTACGGGCACTCCTGGACCTGACAGTAACGGCATGTCCTCTCCCCCAGGGCTTGGCCCAGTGATGGCCCCTCAGACAACCTCTGGGTGTGAGAGTGTCTGTCATGGCCTTGGTTCCTCTGGTGCTCCCGGGATGAATGTCCAACGGAAGCCAGGCTCATCTTCAGAGTGTCGTCAACTATCTTCCTAGCGTAATGCTCAATTACCTGCATCACCCTACTCCTGTAGCCTCCATCGTACAGGCTTCCTGTGCTGTGGTAATGCCTGCTCTTAGCCTCCTTGGACAACAGGGGGCAGGAGAAGGAGTTCCTGATGAGATTCTCTGCCATGTCTTCAAGCTTGGATTTCTTATAAAGACACGAGTCAGTGAGAGACTTGGGCAGTCGTGCGGAGGAAAGATGAAGCTTGCGTGTCACATCACAGGTGATGTTGTAGGCTAAAGACTCTGCGAAGTTGACCAGATCCATGTACTCCCTCTGACTCTGCTCATCAGAGTCCCTGCAGCAACACTGAGCGTCCTCGCCTGAGGGACAAACTATTGACTCTGCCTTGTCCTTGGGCGATGACGCCTCACTACCAGATGCTTTCCATTTATCTGGCAGTGACTTGGACGAGTGAAGGCGGGTGCTAGAGGATCTCTGCTTGATCTTGCGACTAGCATGAGCCAAGCCCAGTTTGATAGAGCGGTAGGCTAAACGGCTCGCATACTGGTCCAGGACCAACTCCCTGCTGCCTCCCTCCTTTTTCAGTACCCTGATAAGGTAGCCAGCATATTCATCTGTCACGCTCTCACAGCTTGGATACTCTGAAGACAGGCCAGAGCTGGAGGTGGAGACGGTGCTTGAAGTGGAGGTGGTGGAGGTGGGAGACCGGAACACAGACGCTATCAGGTCATTAGACCATTGCTCGGCCAGCCTCCCCACCCTCCAGTCTCTGTTCTGGTCTGTGCTGGGTTGAGGCTGGTGTTGGTGGTGTTGATGCAAACATTCAGCGCTAGACCGGTCAAAGCTTCTTCTTCTGACAGCCCTGTGATGTGGGCACTGCTGGGCAGAGCTCACCATCTTCTTCACATCATTGATGACCTCTCCTGCCACCTCCCCGGCGTACACCCACAAGGTGTTCAGGGTCTGCTCTGAGAACTGAGCCACGCTGTCTCTCCTCCTTTCGCTGCCCTTGCTCAACTCGCCCTCCTCCTCTGCCACTCCCAGGGTGTCCATCTCTGTTGCCATGGAGACAATGTGGCAAGCCAACCGCTCAGCATAGTGGAGAGCTTCTTTGTTGGACATTCTGCGAGCGGACATCTGGTTCAGTTCATGCCGGCCGACCCCTGTCTCTGAACATCTGTTAGTGCCACCAACACCGCCCTCTTCTGCTAATTCTTCCTCCTCTTCATCCTCATTCCCATCTGCCTCCTCAGAGAGAGACCTCATCAGTTTGAGCATGAACTCAGCCTTGTCTGCCTCAGGGGTGATGTCTTTTGGCTCAGGCTCAGGCTGGTAGTGAGGGGTAGGTGGGGGTGTAGCAGGGGAAAATTCCTTGGCTAGCTTGCTTTTCAGCTTCTTGGAGAACTGTTTTATCTGCTTCTCCTTTGACACCTCACTGGGCTGCTGCGGGGTAGAAGGAGGAGTGCCAGGAGTCCCACCAGATTTTTGGCCGGAGCTTGGAGACGAGTCATCCCCAGGAACAGATATCCTCCTTTGTCCACCCATCTCGGCGCCCGGCACGCCTAGAGTATCCATTATCACAGGATGGGTTTCAGCCCCACCGCTGGTCCTGGGGTCTAACTCACAGCTGGCTCTCCCCTGGCTCTGAGAGCCTGTCTGAAAGGAAATGTGAGGAATACTAAAGTCTGTTGCTTGCTCACCAGGGCCACCCTTCCTAGCATACCCAGAATCTCTACAGTCGTATCTGAAGCCAGCTCCCTGCTTAGAGGGGGAGTCTGGACTCTCGTAATGAACCGTCTCCTGCCTAGAAGAAGAGTCCCTCCTGCTCCCGATTGTCTTTGTAAAGAAATCAGCACAGTCACCAAAACTCTTCTTCATCTTAGAAGCAGTTATTAGCTCACAAGCCTCAGTTACTATCATATCCACCATGTTGCCAGAGAAGTTTTGGAACGGGGACTTTCCTTGGGAAGGGTCTTCTCCAGGTGTCGGGGTCTGAGTTCCATGACTGTAAAGGTGAGATTGTGTAGATGTGGTGGTGTCAGAGGAGGACACAGTTACTCTTTTAGGGCTGGCCTGTGGGGTTTCTGACAAGCTCGACTTATACTGACTGGTCTCTTCAGAATCGTGGATGTGGGAGAGGGCTTGGCCTGCTTGGGGCACAGGAATACAGCTGGCCATGCCTGATACAGTGAACAGAGCTTTCTTCACCGTGCAGGAGGCATCCTCTCCTGAGGGCCCTGGGGTTGCTGCAGCTGAGCTGGCACTTAAAACCTGCTGGTTAGCAAAGGTGCTGCAGGTTTGAGCACTTGAGTTCTCTGCACTCACGTAACAGATGTTGTCCAGAGACACACTGATAGCTGCTTGGCTAGTGAAGGCAACATCAGCCTGGGAGAGCTCTATGAAGGCCTCTTGGATAACAGACTCGGACAAGTCTGAAGCATAGGAGGAAACCACCACCTCCTCCTCTTCCTCCTCTTGCCCGTGGCCAAACGACCAATCACTGGGGGTGAGAGGGGTTGAAGGGTGGGAGAACTGACATACTTCCATGATGCCTTCAAACACCAGCTCTTCAGCCAGATCAGCAGCGAATCGTGTCACTGTGCTGTGGAAAATCTGCTTCTTCACTGTCAGGAACTCTTTCAGCGCCCCAGACACAGCCTCTCCAACCAGGAAGCCAGCTAGTCCATTGATTGCTCGTTCTTTCAGCACATAAGCGTGGCGCATGCCGATCTCATGGAAGGCCATTTGAAACACTGAGGAGGTAAGCCTGGCAGCTAGGTGACACAAGGTGGTGGTGCAGGAGGAGACACCTTTCTGGAGGTCTCTCAAGGCGCTGCCCAAGCTCATTTCCACCAGGTCTGTGGCAAACCTCTGAATGCCATCCTTCAGAGACTGGGACTTCTTCTGCAGCTTGGCCACTGTTACGGTCTCTTGTATTTCTGAGAGCTTCATCACGTAGCCCGAAGGGTTCTTGAATTCCTTGTGGCAGACGCAGCTGAGATTCTTGTTGTCACTGATGTCAACTGCGGATTGATAGCCACACACAGATCCCAGAATTTCTTTAGATAGACTGCTGGCAAAGTCTGAGTAGGTCTTATACAAAGAGCAGAGGTCTTGGGGTTTACGCAGCTCTGAACTGTCCTGTCCATCCTCATCTGTCTTCCAAAAGTATTCCAGCGGTCCACCAGAGTCCACCAGAGGGCTGAAGGCCGACGAGCTGACAGGACTGAAGAGTGGGCCGCCGTTCTCCTCAGAGGGGGTCTGCACTGGTCGGGGGGAGTCGGGCACCTCAGAGTGAAGTGAGTAGGGAGAGCCTGGTTTCAGAGGAGTGGGTTTTTTCACATCGGCTGGGAGAGTGGGATGATCAAAGCGGTGAGGATTCATACCCTTGGTTGAGCAGCCCCTAGAAACATATTTAGATGCCGACCCACTGGACGGGTTCTGCGTGCTTGGTGCACTGATGGCGTCCAGAGGCAGTGCGAGAGTGCTGTTCTCTGAGCTCAGCTCCTCCAGGTCATCAAACTGGTCAAAGCTGTCAAAGAATTCACTGACTTCAGAGTCGGAGTCTTCAACTCGCTCTCTGGGGCCCCCTGGCACCTGGGGGATGTCCAGCTTTGCAAGTAGGCTCTTCTGGTAGCCCACCTCATCCAGGAAAATGATTGGGCTGGGGCTGGAGCAGTCTGACTCTTCCGATTCGCTGACATGAATCAAAGGTGAGGGGAGGCGAGCTCCGGGACTACAGTAAGTCCACTGGGATTCCACGCCTGATGACCTCTGTACTGTGACGGACACATCTGGACCGGATTTGTGTTTGGCTGAATTCTTCTTTGAAGATGAGCTTATGATAATACGGGAGCCTGATAATTCCTTTTTTCTCCTGTGGGCTGGGATGGTCTGTGATGCCACATCACGCTTTTTAAAATGGCGATAGGAAGCTGCAGCTGTGGAGAGGGGGAAAAACGGTTATATACTGTACATACAAAGAGAGGATAAAAGATAAACATAAAAGATGAACATGTGTTTGAACGAACGTATGGACAGATGATTTGGATTTTTCTATATGCAGCTGATGGAATCACAAGATGTTCTACACAAGAGACCAGAGGCTACTAAATGCCACTAAGCATTAGTTGTTAAACCTACAGGGATTGTCTCCTGTGTCGTCCTCCTCCAGATGCTCCAGGGCCGTGACAAAGTCATCCTCGATTGATGACACTGACTGGTTGGTGTCATCTTCCTCCGGCTGGCTGGGCTCAGCTGTGCCCCTCTGCAGAGCCTGGAGCTCCAAAGCGTAGCGCACGCCTGCCATATAGCATCCCAGCAAGCCCACTAAAGATGCTACATTGGCCTGGGGGTAGACGCACGTGCTGGGGTTGTGCCTCAGCACACACACCGCCTTTAACCAACACTAGGAAGAAGAAAAGAACACAGTACAAGGCAAAGAGAAAGGAAAGGAAGAGAAGAGAAAGAGAAATACACTTTGTTAAGACTGGTGATTTAATCAGTTCATTAAGAGAAACATGACAGCATTTGAGACCAGCAGGCCAGACTATACACTGAAAGCGATCATGTCCCAGCTGATAATGTGAAAGATTTGAAACAGAATTCGCATGGGAATTTACTTATCCTGATGTCACAGGAGTGGGGGAGGAAGGTCGGAAGTGTATTGTTATGTCTGTTCTCTGATTGCGAGTTGATCTGTAACATGTGCAGAATCACTCAGCACAAGTCCGCTCTGTAACGCAGATAGGTGGGAGGTCTCACTGTCTGAGACGGACGACAAAACCGCAGAGCGAGCTGCAGGGTCTCTGTGTATCCAAACACTGCACACAGGACCAGGAAGGACATAGCTGCAATCGTGGGCTGAAAAAACAACATTTCTGACAGTCTAACCCACCTGCACGTCTTCGAAAGCGTGAGAAAGACTCAACATGTCTGTATACACAGGGACAGACAAGGACGTAAATACAGGGGAACCATTTAGTCAAAAAACAATGCAGGAATTTTCAGATCATACAAGAAAAATTCTTAATTTCTTCGAGGGAAATTATTAAAATAGGAGAAAATTGTTAGGATAAAAAATTATCCTGAGCCAGTGACTGTGTTTACATGCACAAAATATTCAATGGTGGCGGACTTGTTCAACAGCAAACACAGCTTCTTTCTTTCATTCTTTCACCACCTTCTTGAAGAGGTTGGCGTTCCGATATTTGCAGATACCTGTTGATATCCAAGTCTTTCATAATGTTTCAAAGTAGGTGCGTTTCTCCTTTCGAGCAGAAATGCAGGCTGTTCTTTTGGGCATGCATCTCTACACCAGCCTTGCAAACTGTTGACTGGTTGTTTTGCGTGCAAGCACAGAGCTGAGCGTAAACAGGGAAGAGGCTGTGTGTTGGGTCTCACGAACTGACGCAGAAAACCCAACTGATGCGAATATGCTAATGTGCTGTTAACATGCAAGAACAATGTTCCTAAACCTGAATAATAGCGGCATATCCCACGGCTTAATCCGACCCTCACCAAATTGTGATTTGCAATAATATTGGAATACTAGTGTCCCTGTAAACATGGTCACTGATGCTTTTTCATGGGAAGATAACTCATTCCTACTTCCCCTCATTCTCTCCCCTCACTTCCCTGCCTTCTGCTCACTTCCTCTTTACCACAACATGCTGACTGAGCACATTCCTGCAGTCTGAGGGATCTGTCACCTACCTGAGGCCCGCCGTCCTTGTGCTCTGCCAGCCTGCGCGTGTCTTTGAGCAGCAGAACTTCGTCGTTCTTGAGGCCCTGAACGTGGAGGGACCTAAGAAGCTCACACAGCCCTCCTGGCATAGATAGCAGAGCCTGGGGCAGAGGAAGAGGAAGACACAGAGGCACATTAGTTTGTAGCTCAAATGCTAAAATGGAAGACCTAAGACCTAAAAGTGTGACCCAATGTCCATAACTATAAGTCTATAAGCAGGACATTCAGTGTTTTATCATCACTCATGTCTGTAGCTCTGAGAGCGTACCTGTTGGGTGACATCTTCCCCTTCACACTGACCAGGCAGACACACAAAATGAATCTGGAAGAGCACAGCTGATGGTCAGTATTAATGCATCTTGTGTTTGAATATGGCTGAGCTGCTGTTTGTGTGACAAACCTCCGTCAGTCTTGTGGTGTCTCTGCTTGGCAGCTCCAGGCCAACACTGCATAGCTCCTTTTTATTCCTAAAGAGGCTCTTCACACACTGCGCCCCACTGTCACGCACAGTCTGCAAACACACAGGCAGTGTTTTTAAACCCCAGCATATGGGCAATTCCATGCAAATGTCAACCTCACCATGAAAAAATAAAGTAGCCATATCTATAACAAAACCCATTTAAAATGTATCATCAAGGTCTATATTTTGAAGTACAAAATACATTTGATCACAATATTCATGCAAATACATGTTTTTTCTCACTACAATGAGGAGACACAATAATGTAAAAATGTATTTTTCAATGAACAAAATTGTATGACTTTCTGAATGGCCAGAATGGCAAAAAAAAATCACCTACAGTTATCCTCTAACCTCACTTTTTATCAGGAAGGGCTGTTGTATCAATATGTAAATCAGTTATGTTCTTTGTGTCTTTCCATTGGCTGGTGGAACGTGCTGTTATGATGCCCGTTTATGGGACAACTCATGTAACGTCCATAACGTTTTTTAGGAAAAGTTGTCATAAAACATGCATTTGGAAAGTAATGTCAGCCAAACTTTCTGAGCAAAGCTAACTTTTAGAAAGATGACATATTGGCAACAATTGTCATCCTGGTCTTATTTTTTGTATTATTTCCGAGCGTTACGGACGTTACCGTGACGGACGTCACATATTGTAGAGTCGATCGTATGAACCCCAGTCCATGTGTGAATGTTGATTACACTGTATCACATTAATGGTTACGCTCCACTGTTAAACCTACTGCTCTTGTGGCTCGCTGTGTAGTGTTTACTATCATCCTGAATGAGCTATTTGCAGGGATGGGCTGCCGACATGTGAAAAATGTTACTGTATCACATGAGTACGCTGGTAACCTCTCACGGCAATACTGCTCTTCTTGTTCTCTGTTTACTAGTGTTGAGCCCGCGAGTATCCGGTGCGGATAAAGCACTTTTGACGAGTATGAGTATTATGAAATACGCGTCATTATCTGTGCTCGTGATGAATGAAAATCCTATAGCTGACTGTGTCCATATTCTGTGATAAACCAGTCACACACAGCGCACCTCCCCTACACAGTCACTGCAGCTGTGCCCGGCTCCGCTGACACACACAGTGACAACCTCTCTGTCAATCTCTCACATTTGACAGATCACGTCGCATCTCTCTTCAATACTCTTCAATACTTTTCTTCAGCTCGCTCTTACGTCTTGTAATTACTTATAGTCAGAAGAGATTCTGGTAAACTTGATTCGTAACAGACGCGGTGCTTTTGTTAGAGCGGAATGCAACTTGTGTCGGGTTTTTTTTTTTTTTTTTGCTCGTCGCCATTAAAGTAAATGAAGATCTGAAAAAAAAAAACAGCTTAGAGCTATTTGATAGTAGAACAACATTTTTCTCTCTCTCTCTCTCTCTCTCTCTCTCTCTCTCTCTCTCTCTCTCTCTCTCTCTCTCTCTCTCTCTCTCTCTCTCTATACACACACACACACACCATAATCAGCATATTTAACCATGTTTAACTTCGTGTATAAAAGACAAAGAACATTAGGTAGTTTAAAAAAAATCGCACTGTCTGATCATAAAAGTAATTTAAAAAAACATAAAAAACTGCATTTTCCTTTTCCAACTGCATGTGCTGTATTCATTGATACACATAAGAATATTCATGTTCTGTGTAAGAAAAGACCAATGGGTGTACCGCCTGTCATCTCGGCTTAGGGCCTTCTTTTTTGCTGTTTTTACTTTTTCAATAATTACACCCACCACATTGGCCTAAACTGTTTTATTGTAATAAAAAGCATTTCATCCATATTTCTATGAATTTTAGTTTTTTCTTTAAAAAAAGAAAAAGAAAAGAAAGAAAAATCACCAAATAATTTTCTAGACAAATCAATGCCCACGTGTTGCTCAGAAAAACACACTGAACACAACTAGATTCGCCGAAAAATGGCAGGAAACATTACTTCCGGTTTACTTCCTGTTTGAGTGCAAACCCGAAGGTAGCATTTCCTGCCATTTCTTAGACTACAACATAGATCCAGACTGGTTTGACCCTTTAAATGGGCCACTGAAGTCAAACACATGTGGGTAAAGCCCTATTTTTGATTGTTGTTTTTTTGTCTATTTCAGACATGTAACATCCATAACGCAAAAATGTAACATCCATAACGGCACTTTTTTGTGATTCTTTCCTTAACAGGGAAAAAAAAGTTTTACCAAATGTGCTTTTTGGGTACCTGAAACCCTTCCCGACAAAATGATATTGAACATGTTAGTCTTTGTAAGAACAATTCACAGAGTTTTCATCATGTGTTCAGTGAGTCCAAAAAGCTTGTCCATTTCCGTAACATCCATAACGCTGGGTATTTTGTCACTTCTCTCAAAATCCAAAGGGTCAAAACATTTCATATTGCAGGCTTATCTTTATCCCAATAAGTGTAACTAAAATATGTATATTCAATTTTCTAATTCAAATCAATGCCTTGTCAATGTTAAGCTTAGTTTCCAATTTTCTCTCTGAATGTAACATCCATAACGCTGGAATTGCCCATATGGTTTCCCAACAGCAATAATGAGAAACCAATGTGTATGCATTCGTCCGTCACTGTAGCATGCATGAAAGATCAATGAGAAACAGTGTTTGGTACATTTGCTTTTATGTATCTGCCTGCTTTCACACATGACTTTAATATAGATCCTTACTAATCACATTAGATTCAAATTGACATTTGAAACAAATCTCACCGTGTTAGAAACCGCATTGAACATCTCGCAACTACTGACCACAAGCACACAAAACAGGCAGTTAAAAACGAATCGGACAAACAACTCAGACAAGATCTTCTGCATTTTACAATAATATCAACATTATAAGTGGAAGTAAGATGCAGCAGTCAGTGTCATGTGAGCCAGCTCAATCTGACTTCAATTTATCCTGCAGAAATACTTTTTAATAACAAATACAAATAAAAATGTCCGCCTGTCACGATAACTACTTCTGTTGAACAATGTATTGTCCCATTAATAATTGCGACTGACAACATTATTGCCATTTTAAGGCCATTTTATGCCACTGATATAATGATAGTATGATATCTTAATAATGTAGCCAACAAACAAATCTAAGTGAAGCCTGTTGTGACTAACTGACAAGCTTAGCGAAGCTCCAGGACCACCGCTGTTCATACTGTGGCCAGTGTGCTGCGGTCGGCCCTCAGACATGGACAGCTGAGGAGCCATGCGGTTTGCTGGTGGGTTTACAGAGTCGAGGACGAAGTTGTTCGAGGGCAAAACTACAAAGGACAGACTGGATTGGCGAGCTAATGACTGTCAGGACTGAGCCTCTTCCACTCCACAAGTGCAGCTGCAGGCTACTGGTGAGCTACGCTGTGTCGTCTTTTAAGTGTTGTTTTATTTTTCTGCAGACTTTCCCATGTAGGCGAGGGACAAAATAGAATTACCCCTTTGCAGTTGTATGCCCCTGCAGATCAGTCAAGTTGCACTTGCAGTTTACATCCATGTCTTTGAAAACATGGATGCTTCACACACATCCTCACACACACATCTTCAGCAGTACAAAAGCTCTATACAATCAGCACAGTTTCAAGATGGACACCCGAGATTAGAGTCACAAATTCAGTATGTGACCAAATGATGTTAAAATGTTTTTGCAGAATTTGATGATGCCACATTGGAGCTGACCTTTGCCATTTTGGATATAATATATTATCACATCATCATTTTATTGCCTCCTCCAAAGTCCCATCCCCCTCCTTCTGCAACTCCACCTCCCTCCAAAGGCCTACTCCCCCCTCCTCCATTACGTCCTCATTACGTCTACGATAGACGTAGGCGTTGGCAAGGTAACGTTAGATACACTGAAGCGATGACTGATGAGTTTTAGAATAAGGTTACATTGCTAACGTTAGATAGTAGTGTTACGCGAGCGGTTATGTCAGTCGGAGGCCTCCACGTGGGGAAGACAGACAGGACACTCGGCCAATTGACCCTTCGCTAAGCCTCTTCCTTAATCAGTCACTGTCCAATCCTATGTTAGCAACCATGTGCAGCAACCCAGAGGTCCGTCAAGCTTTCAGCAGAAGCTAATATGCTGAAGCGGCATGCATACGGTAACGCTACCTTCAAGTCCAACACCTGATACCAAAAAGTGTCGATGGTGGTGTTGAATTTTTCCCCTTCCCCAAGCTCAAGACCCACGGAAGATATGGCTAAAACATTATGAACAGCTGAATCCAGCAAAGATCAATAAAAACACCTACGTTTGTTCCAAGTTAAGATGCCACCTAACGTTAGCTAACGCTAGCTTTGTGTGCTAGTGGCTCTCCCTTTGTCTGCCCCAGGGAGGGAACATAACTCAACATTAACTTTAAACCATATATTGACTTACCCTGCTGTACACTCTTTGTTCTTCGCGTGAAGCGTCAAGACGTGGGGTGCATGACGCTTGCATTGCGACTGGAGAGTTTTTCCCTCTATTTTAATGTTCTTGTGATTTATACTCCGCCAGCAGATGATATTGAATGTAGCTCTCACACGCATATTGAAGACCGTTCTGTCGGCTTCTCTCTGATATCTCCGAACAGTTTTTCCAGAAATTTGATGTTATTTCCTTTGGAATATCTCTCACTGATATCGCTGAAGACTCCATATGTCTTATGCTAGGAGTGAAAGCTTGACAGACGTGGCAACAGTAACTAACGGGGGCGGGGCTTAGCGAAGGGTCAATTGCTCAGAGTTTTCTTTGAACCATATAAGAATGGTATAATTACGAGTTTGTATCTCTGGTGGAATTCACTTATGTTTTAGTGTGCCATCAGCTTATTAATAGCATTTTAAGCTAAACAAAGAAAAGCGTAAAATTTCCAGAAAGGTAAGTGTTGCTTTAATTGAGTCCAGGTGGACGTTTGTGCCAAAGTTGAAGAAATTCCCTCAAGGAATTCTTGAGATATCACATTCACAAGAATGAGAGAGATATATATATATGCACGAACAACCCGTACACATCATGCGTCCGGCCATGGCTACCAACGGTGTGAAGGCATAAAAAAGGTAGAAAATCCTGCTATTCATTCTGACATCACATTAGCTAAAATGTTGGTGGCATTCTTATGTAAACAAACACAACCAGTAATATCAAGGGCAGCAAAATGATGGAGGTCATGTCCATATATTGTACGATAGATTGATAAAGTAATTATCGTGACATGTGATGTAATGGCAGCCATGAAGAATCACTGGAGTGTCGGGCAGATTGTTAATGATCGATAGTTGCAGAATAAAATGCAGTGTCCCTGCAGACAAACCTCTTTCCGGACTGAGGCCCTGGACCTTATGGGGACTCCTCTAATACGTGCACAGGCATCCATCGCAACAGGGAGCTGACTGGCCGCTCACCTGGAAGTAGAAAGAGAATGACAGTTAGTGACTTGGCAAAACAAGTTTAGAGAATCAGGCCAAACCACTAAAATGAGGAACTTCAGAGTTATATCATCACTTTCAGTCTCACAGCTGAGCCTCGTGTCTGAGGCTCTCTCTTCTTAGTTCCATCAATAATCCTCAGCAAGTTAAACAAAACAGAAGTGTCCAACATGAACTCTCTGCTGCTCTGATTCAGCTCAACACAGCAACAATCACATGACAAAGCAATGACGAGATCCGTGCTATTAGTAAACAAAGAGATGTCACACTCTGTCTCTACCTACTGCTGCACACCTACGTGCCAAAATAGGAAGCATGATGTGACAGAGTCACTCGTTTACATGAAACAAAGAGCCACGTCACGCCACCTGTGCCATTCGCTTAATTACTGAAGCAACAGTTATCAACAGCTCGAGCCTGTGAAGCCGATCATACAACATACCACCTCAGGAGGCAATAACGTTCTGGATTGTGCTCTAAATCTTTCAGATGTTTCAGCCAAGCTTCTAGACCACAATTCTTCAGACCCGTGTGAAAATAACATGAATCCAGCTTTTAAAAGTAGGCCTAGACTTGTCCTGCTGGTGAGGATAAGCTACAGTAGGCCTCACGTCTTTGATATTCTTTAAACAGTCAGGCCTGCGTCAAAGATCAAACAGCGAGGCAAGAGAACAGGGGTGTGTGCTCTGAGCAGGGGAAACACACTCTGTAAGCAGCATGAGAGAGCGGGTAAAGGAGGCAAAATATTTACAGTGTACAAGAAGGAAAAGTTTCCCAAGAAATCCAAGCCTCTCCTTTGAGGTACGGTCCAAAGCGGCGAGATGAGTCTAGACACAGGCAGGCGGTCCTATTGATCAGCCCATCCTGCATCCTGAGAACCAGAGGGGTAAAGTACATGCCAATGGCTTCCTCTGGTGATCCAGGACCTCCTAGCTTCTCATGGGTGCTTTGGTGGGCTGTACAAAAACAACACATCCAGCCACTGCTGCTTAACCTCAACTATGCAGTACATCCCAGTGCACTCACAAGGCAGGAGGCACAATGACGTCTATTATGGCCGTCTCGAACAGAGATGAACTACATTAAATACTCGGTTAAATCTGCTGTTTTTTTTAGCCTGGGATGTTTCATGTTAAGTTCACAGTTTAGCATTCAGTGGTGCAGAGCATGACAATCACCTTAACAGACCTGTATCACCACCTTGTGCAACTGATGCGGTCACATAATGCCACATGTATTTGGTTTTAGGCATGTCATGGAAAAACTGCAATTAAGTCTAACTCAGTTTAGGTTTAAACAAATCCTCAAGGGCTGATTCATCACACTAATTTAGACAAAAATGTAATGAGGCTCAGCCAAACCTGCCGAAGGATTGTGACGGGGTGTTTGCGATCATCTTAGGACAGAGACAGCAAAACAACCTGCCAAGGGCACAAACTGTGTAGTCTAAAGTCTTATTTGATTGGGAGCTGATGTGGGCCAAATTCTGAGTGTGGGTGGCCGGAAGGATAGATAAACAGACTGGGAGAGAGAAGCACAGCCGGGAGGACATGAGAAAAACTCACAGTGAGCTGTGAGACCAAACACTGGTCTCTCAGGAGGTGCAGGTGATATCAGTGGAGCAGACGAGAGAATATAACATTACAGGGGAAATCCACTCTAAAACAGAATTCATAACAATGTGGAGACAAATGTTGGAGCTGGAGATGCTCTATAAATGTTCTGTTTTCCTAGTTTCAGCTCCTAATTAGGAATTTTCCACAGCAAACAAAGTAGGAAAAGCACAGGTGTTACTGATAACATGAATGATGGCTCCCTTTAATTCAAGTGGCCCAGTATGCCGTGACAGTGTTACAGTGAGCCAACATGGACAATACCAGGACCCCGAACCTGAAGTCCAATGAAGCCACCATTACTTCAAATCATTTACACCTTTTAGTGTCCAATGTCTTACTTAGAAAAAGCCAGTTGTGACAATTTACTGATTTTCTTTATCTTATGTGACAGGCATTAAAGGTCCAGTGTGTAGGATTAATGGGGCTATACTGGCAGAAATGGAATACAATAAAATATGTACATTTTCTTCAGTATTTAATCACCTGAAAAAAATAAGTATATTTACATAGGGAGCAGGTCCTCTTTTATAGAGATTACCATGTTTCTACAGTAGCCCAGAATGGACAAAGCAAACACTGACTCTATATAGGGTCATTCATATTTTCTCGTCGGCCACCGTAGTTAGAGCCCATCTATGACCAGATGAACAGCATCAGGAAAATAGCTGCTTTATTCAGTGTTTGAATCCAAAGGTCTGTTTGTTTTAGAGAGGCAGAGACCTCTGTAGATAGTTTGGCTCCTGCTGAAAACCTCTTGAACGTCTGGGTCTGAAGTTTTGAGAGAAAACAGGTAAGCACATATTAGCAGGTGCTAGATAGCAACTTGTCTCCTACACGCAGGACAGCCTCGAAAAAACACTGATTCGGAATGTGAAACAGCTTTATTCAGTGTTTTTACCGGTTTAAATCACCTGGTACTTTTGTTTTGGAGCAGAAGAGACCTCTGCGGACAATTCAGCACCTGGTGAAACATCCTAAATGTTTGGATCTGAATTTATCAGGGAAAAAATGGTGAGCACACATTTAGAGGTGCCGAGCAAACAACCCATCTGAAAACACTGAGCTGTAATATGAAGCTGCTTTATTCAGTGTTTTACTGCTTTAAATCACCTGGTCTGTTTCTTATGGAGAGGTAGAGACCTCTGCTGATAACACAGCTCCCAGTAAAAACCTTCTGAACAACAAACACAGAGGATATCAAACCAGGAGCAGCTTGTTGCACTCTGCAGTCCTCGCCACTGGATGCCACTAAACCTCCCTCAATCTTACACACTGATCCTGTAAATTTCATTAGGAGTTTCACCTTGTGCTTCAAGAGACAGACCTTTTCACAGCAGACATTTTGACATGTCATAGTAGGAAATGCACAGGTGTATTCAATAACAACACTGATAACTGCATTCCACTTGAGCTGGACTACTGGTATTGTCCATGCTGATACTGGGCTTGTGTCCGACTTGCTCTGACGTCATACAAAAGTGAACAACAATATTCTTACAAGACTAAGAGGGCTGCAAGACCCAGGGCATGATGGGAAATGCCTGGCTCTCACCTGATCTAACAGCTGATTTCAGAGATTTAGATGTTTTCTGTCTGATTTGAAGGTTCATTCTGTGAACAGAGTACATGCTGTGCGACTGATGGTGAGGTTAAGTCCTCAAAGACTCAATATATTCATCATGAACTATACATAGTCGACTCTACTCAATATTAAGATTGGACTGTTATAAGTGGTCAGGGGGGATGTGAGGATGCTCAAAATAACATCTGTACAGATGTGAAATCCTGACTGTATCTGATCTTTCAAGAACACTGTTGTGTTGTATTTCTTTCCTCTGATGTTCAAATTATTAGGTCTGCTCTGCAGCAGCAAACTGATATGATGCTGATGTTCATGACAATTCATGTAAAACCATGAACATAAATTACAGATCGCCTGTAAAGTATTGTTATAAGGTACTCTAACATTATTTTAAACAACTGGAGACTGCATCAGGTCTATGAGGATGTGGTGTCTCTGTGACTTCCTGTACAGACTGAAGGCTGCTGGAAACCGTCGGGAAACTGTCCGATTTCAGCGCAGCTTTTTGTCACTGTGTCCTGATCTCATCCACCCTCCAGACGAGGCACAGCTCATCTCGAACACGCCTACTGGGACATTAGAGGAACTGAGACATGTTTAATGTGATCAGTTTCACCTGTCCTTTCCCTACGATGACAAGTCAAAATATCTGCTGTGAGAAAGGTCCTTTGTGTTTGGCATTTTTCAGTATTTTATGACATTTAAATGACATAATTAAGAACAAAAAAGGAGATTCATTCAATATTGTAACCCCTTATACTGTTGGGGGTCATGGGTGGCTGGAGCCAGGGGTTCACCCTGGACAGGTCACCAGACTATCACAGGGCTGACACATAGAGACAGACAACCATTCACACTCACATTCACACCTACGGACAATTTAGAGTCACCAGTTAACCTGCATGTCTTTGGACTGTGGGAGGAAGCTGGAGCACCTGGAGGAAACCCACGCTGACACAGGGAGAACATGCAGACTCTGCACAGCCACCACCCTGGGTTCGAACCAGGCCTTCTTGCTGTGAGGCAACAATGCTAACCACTGCCCCACCGTGCCACCTGATTAACTGATAACAAAAAGAATAACTGCAGCTCTGCTCCATAGATACTAACAAATCTGCAAAGACACAATGTGGATGCATCGTCTCAAAACAAAAACCTCTGATGCATTAAACGTTCTCATCGTCAAAGGCTAAACATCTTAAAAATGTCAAGTAATGATGTCATACTGTTAAATCACAAGACTCCACCCACCTGCATCACCTGCATTCCTGACTAGACCACTCCCCCAAGATTATAAAACTCCACCTCCAGGGCTGTGACTCTTGTCCCTCCAAACACGTCAGTGTGACGTGAGTGCATCTGGACTACTTTAATCCTGAATGCATTATTTAAAGTTAACAGATTGTTTTGTGATATTATTTTAAGACTTCTGAGTTTAAACTGTTGTTAAAAGAAGAAAGGATGCATTTAAGATGCAAGTTAAACGATACCTGACTTATTAATATCATTTTCAATATTATTATTCTTTAAAATTATGCAGAGTGGTAACATTTCCTTATTAATATTCCTCATAGTGGGAAAATCATCCGACAACCACCGTAGAACCCTTCAACTACCCTGTGTCTGCAATAAAATGTTGGATCCTGTGTGTGTGCATGTGCACCCCGTCATCAGATGCTCTGTGAGCCAGCAGCAGCAGCATATACAGATTGTACACATGCATCCAAGTCTCAGACACTGACCTGACAGTCCAGCACACCTTGCACAGCACCATGCAAACTCTATTTTAGGGTGGTCTTTCCCTTTAAATGTCACCTCAGTGTTGGTCTGTGTGATCTCTGCTGAACACAACACAACTCACTCACAGACACACAGAGCTAAACAACACCAGAGCCACTTTATATGCAAGAAACCATGTTGTCACTACACTGTGTGCAACAAGATCACTATTCACACGTCATTTGCATCATCACCACTGCAGCATGACACGACATGACTTGTTGAAGGACTGGATGTAACATGCTACACGACTGTTTACGTTACCAGAGGCCTGGCTGGCAGCTGGAGCTGGTGCAGGGTGTTTGGGGAGCAGCTAGCTAACGCTGCAGCCTGAGTGTCTGGTACCTGCAGCAGCAGCACAGCAGCAGCAGGCCACACAGGAGCCACACACACTGTGGATGCTGCTGATGTTGATCCACGACCACTCGGGCTCTGAGCTGCCACAACACACACACGGTTAGCTCTCTGTCACACCACACACACATATCGGCTCATGACAGATGGTTATAAAACACGTAACGACATTCATCCGCTGCCATGTTCACCGCCCTGCTCGGTGACAGGCTGTCAATCACCGGGCTAACAGCGGAACCAGGCCGCGGTCGGCTCGGTCTGTGATGTCACCTTATTGTCGTGAGCTAACACTGTTAGCCACCGAGCTAGCGACAGCGCTAAAGGTACATTAGAGTAGCTAACCGACAACAACGTGTGGCCACAGGCTGTGCAGTCAGAACAAAGCTGTTTGTCGTTATCAGGTCATTTTACCTCACGGCTCGGTGTCGGACTCCAGCAGCGCTGACGGTAGCCGCTGTGTTTGGTGCGCGGACCGAGGACGATTCGTCCGGTTTGAACCGTTCCTGCTAACGTTAAAGGGACACTACACCCGTTTTCAAAATGTTATTTCTATAGTCTAGCACAGTCCAGAAATATTCCTAACAGGAAACACTCGCTCACAAAACCAAAACATTACAGTGCTAAAACTCAAATTTGATGTCAGAGTGCAGTTCAAACTGTTTTCAATGGGGGCCAGACTAGGTACTGTACAAACACCTGGGGGCAGCTGCTTCTGTCATTAAATGGGATATTTTCAAATATCACAAACAAACAAAACAAATGCAATTGTTTCATCTTTCAGTGAAAATGTAGTTAACTTTCCACCACTCCTGCAAGTGGCTGCCCTCAGTAGGGAATAGGCACAGTGACGTTACCATGGACGTCCAGGAGCTCTCAGCATCACCCATAACATCTTCCCAAATTCACTGTCTGTGGAGCACTTTCAGATTTTATACCCTATGACAGGCATGTCCAAAGTCCGGCCTGAGAGACAATTATAAACAGCCCTCAGCTTGATCTTTAACATATACAGTATGTGGCCGGCTAAACATACTGGTTAAAGAAGCGAGGTCACTTTGTATTTTTTCTCTTCACCTCACAATGGCAGGACTATCATACAGTTTGTAGACATGAATCAAGTAGGAACAATGAATACGGAATGAATGTGTGTTTATAATCAGCAGCTAGGTAAGTAAAATTTAATTATACAGCCCATTTCACAGACACAGGTTACAAAGGGCTTTACAGGGACAATATGCAATTTGCAAGAATGAAAACATAGAAGATAAATTAACTATCCAGGCCACGTAATTAAAAGCGCAACTGCAACAGCAGACATTTCCTAATAGGTAGCAGACATGGCCATGGCAAAGAAGCGTAAGGTCGACAGTAGCCATGTTTCCATCAGCCTGTTTAGATGCACATCTAGAAGTATCGCATCAGAAAATTATGATGGAAACGCCAAAATTCAAATTAAAATCTCCTGATTCATACAAATTAAAATATGCTCGCATTAGCCGGGTTTTGTTTGATTCGAAAAAATGTTGATTCGCAAAAGTGGGGATGGAAACAGTTATGTTCGAATTAAGTCTGACGTACTGTAGCGCACCTGTCTCCATGGTGATATCCACACTCTGGGTCAGGAAGGCAGTAATGCATTTACAAGCTGGTTGCCAACCGCCAGAAAACGAAGAAGAAGAAGAATGCAAGACTTTGTTTCCAGTTCAGCGGAAAACTCACCAAATTCCGTACATTCAATGGAAACACACAGGATTCGTATTTCTTTTAATGCGCATTGCCCAATGATTCGAATCACTTTTGAATGGAAACATAGCAATAGGGAATGGGCACAGTGACGTCACCATGGACGTCGCTGCCATGTTGATGGCTGCGGGCAGCAGTAAACAAACGCAGTAGTTGAGTCGCATCGAGTGGAGAAAGTGAGGGAGAAGATGTCAAGATGCCAGAAAGGAAAGGGAATTTAACAGGATACATTGAACCACGAAGCCAGGGACCAGTATATGGAGAAAATGAACGCTATAAATGGTTTGAACCTAGCCTTGGACCAAGACGTGAAGAAAATTTCAGACATCCAAGGTAAAAATGCATGTTTATTGAACAATAACGGATATACAAACACACGGCAACCCCCCCCCGTACACCTTCCTAACATCTGTGCCCATGAGGTGAGTACATTACATGTTTGATTTGAATGACTTTGGACATGCCTGTTCTTTGGGTATAAAATCTGAAAGTGCTCCACAGACAATGAATTTGGAAAGATGTTATGGGTGATGCTGAGAGCTCCTAGGGGAATGTTCTGAGTTTATGGGTGTCCACCAAAGTGTTTTTCCCACCTGAAAATACCTTGTGTTCCTCAGGAAGTGCCCAGCTGGAAGCGTTTGAGAGCATTTTGAAGGCATGGCATTTTTTCAGCTGAGGAGCTTTGGCGGCATCTGGTTGCTATGATATGAAATCATCAGAAGCAAACGTGTCGGCACAAGGTAGAGTTCTTGGTTTGGATGAAGGGAAGACTGAAGTGTGCAGGGAGATAGGACAGACCCCCTGTATAATATATATAGTATATTATTATATTATTATATAGTATATAATCTTTTTTTTTTTTCCCTCAAGAGTCAGATCTTCTCAACATGCAACTGGATGAGTTTGAGAAAACACATATGATTTAACCTCTTATGCTTCATTTTAACCGGCTCTCAAAAATGAACCGAACTCCCCATTTCCTGTGCATCAGCTTCTTCCCATGAAAACAAGAGTGTTTGAGGCGTCATCAATCGCAGCAGAGAAACTGATCATATGTGTCGCACTCATAGACTGGCGCTGTCGAGCACAGAACAATCGAACTGCAGTGTGTTTTGTACGGGTTTTATACAGTTTATGGTTTTATAAAAACATTTATGTCTTTATGGAATTTCATTTTTTGCCTCAGCGGACAAATATATATAAACATACAGGTACAACAGTGGAAAAAAGAAAATTATTAATTAACAGATTAATTAAAAGAAATTAAAACAAATATATCGATATTTATTTATTAAAATCTTGCATGTGGCATAGATTTAAATACCACTGCTCGTGTTTTTGGAAAAATTAAGTGTACAGGCGTATACATTACAGCACCCATTCTGTAGCTGCTTAAAGCAGATTTATAACACACAATGTTCACAGTGTGTACATTTACACAGCCTTATCACTTAATCTGCTGATGCTATACTCATGTGACATTTAATAGTGTGTAGGTCATTCTTCCCAGGCATTTAATAATGTCTTGGGAATCGGTGAAATGGCCCAAAGCTCTGTGACTGGTGGTGCTAACTGGAACAGAGACATAACTAAAATGCCAGTTTTAAAGAAAGAGTATTGAAAATAATAAAGTTAAACAAGAATAATGTATTGATTGGTCCTTTATGGGTCCTTAAATGTGTAGTAAGACCTCGTTAATCAGTTTAATAACACTGCAAATTTAAAAACCGAACCGTCTCAGGTGGCTTCCAGCATGCTGTTGATTGTTTGGTAAACCAAAACTGTGTGGCCAGATTGAAAATAACATTGTTTGTTGATGTTATTGCCTGAAGGAACTAAGAAATGCACTCAAAATGTTACTCTGTGAGACCTTTAATGGGTTAACAACTCAGGCCTGGCGACTAAATGTTAAAATGGTTTCCCATATTTTCATTTCCTCAACACCACACATGTTTTCACTTCTTTTATTTCCATGCAGATTTGTCCTGACCATGCATCGCAGAAAGAAATGCAAGCAAAACCTGCTTGTCCTGGAAACTTTTGCTTAGGCTACTGTGGGCACATCAACAGCCGCAATATATGGAAGTTGGACAGATTCCACTTGCTGCACAACTGTGTTTTTACTTCTCGTGGGAAAAAATGTTGAAGTGACTCCTTGTTGAGGAAACAGAAGCGCCCATCAGCTCTCCTGGTGGAGCAGGCACCCCACGTGCAGAGGCCTTGTCTTTGCCACAGCAGCTGCGGATTCATCTCCAACCCACGGCCCTATGCTGCATGTCATCCCTAACCTCGTCCCCTTTCATGTCAATAAACTGTCCCATCAATTAAAGGCAATAAAGCCCTGAAAAATGTCTTTAGAAAAAGTGCATGTCACTTCAGATGGAGCGAGATGACATGAGAAAAAACACTGACTTTAAGTGGAAGGGCTTCAGCAAGAATGCAGAGAAGATGAGAGCGAAGTTTCACCAGAGGAGAGGATGTGGAGAGAAATGCTCAGGGGTGTGGGTGTTCCAGAAGAACTTCAAATGTCACAGATGGCCCACAGTCTTAAGTCACAATGTGGCTATTCAACTTCTGGTTTTGAAACTTTGAAATGTCACATGGAATTTGTTTGCCACAAGTCATTTATCCTATGGCACAATACAGAAACTTTGAACAGAAGATCCATTTCATTTAAAAAGGGGGCAACTGCAACTGCTGTGTATAAATACATATATATATATATATATATATATATATATATATATATATATATATATATATATATATATATGCTTACACTCAACTGGAACCCATTTCATCCCCTTGAGATATTCCTCATTTTAAAACCCTGATTCTTTTCCTGGAAGTGAAATCAACACAGAAGGAGGCAGAAACACACTGCATATGTATTTGGTTTTATTGAAGAAGAGAGATATGAATAGGTAGCCTGTTTTAAGGCACCTTAAAAATGTACAACAAAAGCTGAACCATTTATTTATTCAGAATACAAAAATACACATCTCAGTGACTCCAAATCGTAATAAATAGTTAACCATGCATCCTAACCATAAAAAGGCACAGAAAACAGTCACTTAGTAGTCATAAAAATTATCAACTACTTTACCAAAAATCATCCAGATAGTAATACAGGTGACAACTGTAACATTATATTCCAAATGTGAAAACACAATACACATCATGTCATTTAACCTTATAGGCAATAAATATGCAAATCTTGTTTATACCTACATATATATTCTTAAAAATTAAAACTGTGCCATTGTAAACATAATGTAAACAAATGAAACTCACTTTTCTCCCATCACTTTAGGAACCGTGTCAAAAGACTATATGCTATCCCGTCTTTTTGGAGATCCTTGCATGGGTTTCGTTGGTTTTTGAAAACCAGGCAGTTTGCAGCATTATTTACAGACCACTGGAAAACACAGCAAGGGAGAAAAGGTGGCTACTTCCACGCTGTGTGGAAAGGTCAAGCATTCTCTCGCCTGGAGTCTGGGGCCGGAAACACTTGAGATTTAGAGAACCCGGCAGACACTTTGGACACACACAGATAATGGAAACAAAGATGGACGCAGCTCAGGGACTGCAACAGATTTGGTGGATTCAGTTTGGTGACTGGCATGGTGAAGATTAAATGGATATGAGGCCAAAACTTAAAGGGATAGTTCAGATATTTTCAAGTTGGGTTGAATGAGGTACTTAGCCACAGACAGTATATTACATTGCCCTCAGTTTGGAGAAGCAGGACACATGGAGCATGGAACCACCTGCCAAAAATCCCAGCTGAGAAAGATCAATATCAATCTGAGTGTTAAGATATTAAGAACATTTTCACTGCTTTACCTTAATGTCAGACAGCGATTTCCAACAAGAAAATGGAGCCGTTATTTTGCTCTCTTCAAAGCCAGACTCCACTGAGAAAAACAGTGATTTTATAGTGCTGAACACAGGAGCTGCCTGTCTACCACTGCCTCCATCAGTTTCTCTGTTATTGCTATGGTGCGACTTCGGCATTTCAAAGAGGTGGTTCGGGTTCACCAAAATCACACATTAACACAAACTAACTAACTGATAGCAGCAGATGTAGACCAGAAGCTCCTGTGTTCAACAAGCTAAAATGTATGTGTTTCTCAGTGGGGTTTGGTGGTGATGAAAGCATAGATGGGAACTGAAGACGCTAACGGCTTCACCATCGGAATGGGCTGTCTGACGGAAAGGTAGAGCGGTGAAAATATTCTATATATAACGTACACTTAAACTGATACTGATTTTTTTAGGTGGCTAAGATATGTTTGTTGCTGACCCCTCCACAGCAGCACATAGCTCAGCTTTCTGTGTCGTACTCCAGCCTGCTTCTCCAAACTGTAGGTAACTCACTGACTATGGTACCTAATATAACCCTGTTTCAAAAAATCTGAACTACTCTGGAAAATGAACAGTGCAGGAACAAGGCAGCGTACAGCAGTTCTACCTTACTGCTCCATTTAAAGCACATAATAACATAAAGGCTTCAACTTAGACTAAACATATGGTACACCCAGAGTTTCTGGTGAGCAAAAGGCCAACTGTCGTTAAAGAGTTAACAATAAATCTGATCTGCTAAATCAATAAAAGGCAAAGATCTGTCCACAAGACTCCATGATATTCAGTCAGGCAGTGGTGCAATAAAAGGGGAGAGAATCTCCAGGGTTCCCACACACTTCTAACAGTTAATTGTCCCAAACTGTTCCAGAACTTTTCCATAATACTTTACCTCATTTCCATGACTTTGGACCCATGAACACACACTTCCCAACTTGCAATCTTTACTCGCAAGTTAGAAATACCTGCCACTAACTAGCACACAGGCCAGCAGACCAGACTGGCACGTCACAAAACGTCAAGGCCACGCCTCTTTGTGGTGGTGGATAGAAAATGGAAGGTCCAATCGATGCTCACGCAGAGCAGCACTAGATCTTACAATAGTAATATGTATTTTGCGTCATGTTATGAAATATTTTAAACAACAGCCAAATATTATATATCCAAACAGTTTTTCTAGTTTTATAACTCTTCAGGAGTATCATGACTGCGTGAACCCTGGATCTCTTTGTAAATTTGTGGGTTATAACCTCTCTTTGGCTATAAGTTGCATGAAAAAAATGATGATTGATAGCCTTATTGATTTCTGCATGAATGAGAAATCATTAAGAGCAGCACTGCAGTATGTGGATCACAGCAGCCTGACACAGCTGACTGTCTGTAAAATCAAGTTGGTCAGGGACTGTGGAGAGGTGAGATGTGATGCATCGCCCTCTGGTGGGACATAAGAGACGATACATGACAGCTGGAGATTCAACCCCTGATTCACTCACATTCTATCATCATTAAGGATTCTTTGAAAGATGATGAAAAATGAAAACGTGTGCACCTTGTTAAATTTTAGCACTCAATATTCAGGTGAAAAAAGGAACAAATTGTTAACAGCGACATCTTAGAGACTGTTCGTTATTTATCAGAAGAGGGCGGTGGCTGGGGTGTTTTTGTTTTTACTTGACGTCTTCCCAGAGCTACAAATATTTTGCCTTTGTCCCAAATAAAACGTAACATACATTTCATTGGCAGCAATGAATAATGCCAGTAACTTGGCACAACAGCCATTATTAAATTAAAAAATTGAAAGAAAAAAAATCACCAGTGTCATGCATGCGGAAGCACAGAATTTAATTATTTTATTTTATTTATTTAGTCATTTATTTTTGACAGGATCTTATTAGTGCAAATGGCTTGTTTGGGGGCGAGATTTTAAATAAGACAGGCAGAAAGTGATTTAGATAAAACATCAGTATTTTAAGCTTAGATTTTCTTATATTTCCTGACGCTTGTCATGCGTCTGTTCAAGGACCCTTCGAAATTTAAAAAAAATCCGAAAATACTTTTTGTTGTTACGTTTTCTTGCAATAACAAAAAGAAACAAGCCTTCAACCCACCTGAGGTTTTGGGGTTCAGAATTAAATTAGAAAGTGTAAACGTTGCATGTCCCTCCCCTGTTTTGCAGCACCTTCTCCCCTCTCATAAATAAAGAACAGTCCCTTAATTTGAGAAATCAAAAAACACCACACAAGCAACACATTATCCTCCAAAGATGGGGAAACGATCAGAGCTGAACTCACATGATAAAATTAGTTGGCAATGGTAAATATACAATTGCTGATAAGGTACAATATGCCACTGTTGTAGCAGACACACCCAAACACACACAGATACATTGTGATTGATGTGAACACAACAGTCATGTCTGCCCACTCTACTCATTCGCTGACACAGTCCTACTTTAGAGTATCATCTTGGAAGCACGGAGGAGCAAAACTACAAACTAGTGAACCGCTGGAAGAAATTTGGAGTCCGTAAGAAAAAGCAGTCTGTCTACGGGTCAAACCTTTAAAATCTTAATCCCCAAACTTCGAGGAGGGGAGTACGTGTACTAAAAAACTCTCAGGTTTTTTTTTTTGTGTTTTTTTTTTTTTTATCCCCTGCTGAGAAACATTATGTCGGAAAAGCTGCAGAGACAGTATCAAAACAAGAGATAAAATATTGCACCATCATTAGAATACAACAGCATTATCATGTACAAGAGATTAGAACAAAATCAACGATTGTTACGGTGTAATATACACAATCAAATGTGTAAGCTGTTGACAATGCATGCCATGTCAGCAATCTACAAATGCATCCGACTACAACACTTACAAACATTGTTTGCATACACTGGTATACTGTATATACAGTGCATATGTATATTTACAAACTTAGCATCACATATAGAAATATACCCTGTAATGCCACCAGTCTTAAAAGAAACTAAAAGTAGTGTTCTATCAACGTCTCACTTTAATCTGAAGAAATAAAAAGCTGCACTTGAACGATGCTATGCAGGCTGCAGATCAACTGCTCTATTACATATTCAAAACCGATATCTAACTCCTATTCTCGTTAGTGTTAAATACTGTGTTAAATCGCCAAAAGTTAAAAAGTTGAGGTGAACCGTTAATTCTATGTAATGATATGAGGATTTGCACTTGCGTAAAGCAAGAAGTAAAAAGTGCCTTTTAAGTGTTCCTTAAAAAAAAGAGAAGACTCCCTACAGTTTATAAAGTCGGCTTCAGACCAACGTTTTAACGTTCTTTGTGACTAACGCTAATTTCTTTCCCGCCTTAAATGGAATTAAAAACTACGACCTACTGGCCTATTAAATTAAGAGGTGCGACCTGAACGACGTCATCAAATGATTTTCTTAGACATTCACTTTGGTACTGATTTCACATCCACAGAGAACGTGTCAACTTACAGATATCAATTCCATATATTCATACCTCATCAACAGCTGTTTTTTTTTAAACTTCTTATGACTTCTACCAATAAAGCACGTTTTACACTAAATGACCGAAAATATGGCACTTGACACAAATCTTTGACACGTCATTTATCATGCAAACAAAATAAATTAAAGCTAGAAAATAAGTTGGATTTAGACCAAAAAAAAAACAAGAGGATGCTTTCAGTAGTAACAAATGGCATCGTAATACTTATGTAAAACTTGTTCAAGTGTTATTCTGCACACAAAAAAATCAAGACACTAATCATGCAATTAAACGTATCTAAAGTTGAGCAAGCATAGCATGCGACAGTATCCCACCACACCTTCCAGATTGCCACCTAGAGACTGTGATGTCACACGTTTATCTCCTCTGTCTCCACTGAACAGCAGTGCTACGTGAAACCCGCGGGTTGCTTTAATGCATCTGCAGCTGTGCGATGTGAGGCGGAGACCCAGCAAACATCACACGACCCAACTGAACTCAAACTAAACCCCACACTCATGGAAGTCCTGGTTTTGCTACTAGTTTGTTATCACAACTCAAACAACAAGTCAACTGTCAACAGTATGGTTAGTTGCATACCTGATTGTGTGCTATGAATGGTTATTAACTTAGAAATGGCTTTATTTGTTGTTTTGTGAAGATCCATGACTTCCTTTTGCATCTCCATCCGTTTCTGTCTCGTCTGTCATTTTGGCACCAAAGCACAAACGAACACACTAACGTTTCTTGGTCACAACATCACAAAGGCTGTCTCAGCAGACGGATCAAGTCCAGCTCTCCATGAATACCTATCTCCTCCTTCACTGCCTTCGGTGCTCCCAAACTCCTCCACTGATGTGAGGGGAATGTTTGTTTCCCCTCTCTGGTAGCTTCTGCTTCCGGGTTAGAGGTCAACCATAGAGGCCTTGGCCAGGTCCTTAGTTCCCTGGAGAATTCTCTTCATATGACCCACTTTCGATATCCCCAGATCCTGAAGGAGAAACAAGAAGACCAACACTTACAAAACACAAAGAGACATTTAATATAATCAAACACTGGCGACCACTTAAGTCAGGACTGAAATATCAACAACTGTTGGACCGTCTGCATGAAGCTGTGTCCAGATATCCATGATGCTCTAGAGGACTTGAACCCTAAAGACTTTGGTGATGCTCTGACTCAGGGGTAGACAACCTGCAGCTCTTAGGCCCCTCTCCAGTGTGGGGCAGTGACTTCGCCAAAAAAAATATTGAAATGAATAATGGTTCTTTTTTTTTATCTTTCAATTTTCATCTGCTTATCTGGGGCCGGGTCGTGGGGGCAGCAGGCTGAGCAAAGCACCCCAGACGTCCCTCTCCCCAGCAATGCTTCCAGCTCCTCCTGGTGGATCTCCAGTGTGTTGTGGGTCTGCCCCGGGGCCCCGGGGCCCTATCCTCACCCTATCTCTAAAGCTAGACCCAGCCACCCTGCAGAGGACATTCATTTGGGCCGCTTTTGCAATTGTAGTCTTACTCTTTTACTACCTAAAGCTCATGACCATTGCCGACATTTTTTAAAATTTTAATTTTAGTGATTCTTACATTTTCCACTTGTTAAAAAATATGTAGCCTGTACTCCAAATTAAGAAATGTTTTATTTTGCCAACTAAAATGTGCCTTGTACGGTGCCTTTTCCTCTACATTTCACAGAACCTCAATAGCGGTGGTTAGTCTTAAGTCTCCCAAGCAAGACTAGCTATAGACTCTAAATCCAAAACAGGAAAAATCTCAAAGAAAATAGAGAATTTAATATTAAGCGGACACATTTGTTTGCTTTCACTGCTGACGCTGCAAGGTTAAGGTGCCTGTTCATATACATCTCACTGCAGAGTGCCACCTTGTGGGAGAACGTATAAATGAATGAACATTTCAACCTATTAGGCCAGTAATACACTTGCTGCATCAGCGCTGCCATGCGTGATCTGCGTTTGTTTGATGAACGTGAGGTACCGTGTGACGCGTGCACGAGACGCAATATTGACATGACCGCTGGAGGCGCTCTTGCGAATGAAGTCAGACCAGACGAAATCGCTGTTGGAGCAATGGGGGAAACTTTTGAAGAGAGGCTGACAGACCTGGTGCGGAACTACCTGCATCTCTATGTTTCCATGCCGTTACATAGTGACATAGATCTTCTTCCTCATAAAGCATATATATATATACCTGGCACGCACTACCTGATTTCTGGGTTATGTTTTGGCTGTGTAGTGCTGCAGCAAGTATACACACAAACACGGCACATTGTGTACGCGTATGTTCGATCAAGCGGCAAGTCTATTACGGCCATTAGTGATGCTGAAAGGCTAATTTAGACTTGAGAGACTGTTACCTTCATTACATGGCTCAAATATGTTTTGTTGTTTCTTTCTTGGCCTAAAGAACGGCTCTTTCGATAGTAAAGGTTACTGACCCCTGCTCTGACCTTTTCTCTACCTGCACCATGAGGTTGGTAATTGTGGGTTTTAGTGAAATGTCTCAACAGATGAACTATAATCACTTGCCATAACTTTTCATCAGGCCAAAATAAATCAATAATTTAATTCTTTATTTCAGGTTTTCAGTTTATCACCAAATAACTAATGTCTTCAGGCGACTATAAAGAAATCACACAAGCCTTTTTTACTTGAGATATTCTGACATGTCACAGTGGGAAAAGCACATGTGTGAATAATAAAATGAATGATGGCAGAACTCAATGCAGTTGCTTGTTTTGTGCTGGCTCACACTTAAATAAAACTGAACAACACCTGTGTTTTTCCTGCTGTGAAGTCAAAATGTCAGCTGAAAGAGGCGGCTAGCGTGCTAGCTGCTGTCGATGATGAGAGATACAGTGAAAAACACACATTACTCTGCACTTTGTCTCAGAGGCAGTGTCACTGTCAACAGAATGAATCAGTACTTTTTCTGTGGTCAGTTGTGGAACAAACAAACAACACATGAACACAAGCGGACCGAGTGAGGGATTTTTGGGAGGTTTATGTGGGTAACGAAATATCACAGAACAGATGTACACACTATGCAGCTAACTTTGCTCAAGCAGGTGAGCAGCAGACAGATCGTACCAAACGCTCCACTGGATCACCAAAAACACACCTTTTGCTCTGCAGGTGGTCTCAGCATCATAAACTGTGCTGAGTCTCAATACGTCAATACTTGTGTAGAAGTGATGAACATATTTATGAAAATGTATTAGCTTTTGATTTGTTGACCTATTGATCAATGGACTCATCATGCCAGCTTTATTTTTATCTACTATAATAAAACAGGATAGCAACACACACACACACACACACACACTATATTGGACTAATGTGAGACAATCGAGTGCGTGTGCATGCCAGTGTCATTAAAGGTTCTGTTGCTGCACACTAATGTGTGTAAAGAAAGTATTTTTTAACCAACTAACTAACCTGAGCTGATATCAGCAGCCAATGTTAGCTTCTAACAGATAGACTCGTATCTGCACACACGTTGGTGAAATAGTGACAAGAGCCTTCAAGAAATATCGCGGAAATCTAAACACATTTTTGACTTAATTTAGAAACAGTGTCTCCATTAATAGGTTTGTCCACCAGAGAGAACTGATGAGTTTATTCTTCAACTGTAAAATGATCTGCTCGGGGTCGGTCCCAATTACTTAATGACCAAATTCAAAGCTACAGTTGGTAACTTCAGAACCGTGTAATTCTGTTGCCTAACGCCGGGTTCAAGGTGGAAGTGCCCTAATTTGTTAACTGACACGCAGCTGCCTGTCACCAGTCGCCTGGCTGTACATACCAGCAAGAGATTCTGCTCTCTGTTCTTATTCGCATGTCTCTGTCTGCTTGTGTGTTTGTGGCTTTTTCGCTCTCTGTTTAGATAAAACTGACAAATATGTGGAAGCATGGGCTGCATTTCCTTATTCATCATTTATATCAGATGTAATAAATCCCTTTTCTCACTGACAACACATTTCTAGTGTTTCCTGTCAGATTTGTTCGCGTCTTCTGGAAAAAAAGACCAGACGCTGAAAACATTGCTGCAGATTGCGAGCGGGCCAGGACATTCGGCACCACGCCACGTCCATTGTGAACAGCCCAATCGCCTGACACCGGTGCTATAAGCAGGTGGGCAGTGCTCTACGGAAAATCTGCACGCTTCGTGGCACTTCAGCATGCAGTGAGAACCCAGCTTAAACCTGACCAAGAAGTTTTGTTGCCTGAACCTAACGGAGCAGTTTTGGATGTGAATCCTAACCAAGTAGATTCAGTGCAGAAACCTGTTTCCTGCAAACACATTTAAAAGGCTGTATGCATGTACTGACAGAAACTGACACGTCCAAAACTGATGCTAAAGAATTACCGAGAGCAGTGGTTCCCAACTGGTGGGTCGTGGGTCCAGTGAATTACTGGCACAGAGCTTTTATTTTGAGGAGCCGTTTCCCCTCTGTAGATGAGTGAATATCAGGAGGCTACTTGACAGTATCACCCTAAATATATTAACCGTGTGGAGGTTGAACTAATGACTGAAGAGAAATCTGGAACCTGTGGATGGACAAGTTGGCAACCACCGACCTAGAGTGTCACCGATTGAAGTTTAGCGCCACTGATAACCTGCCGCACTTGACGAGCTGGGGTGAGAACCTGTTGAATCGTCACTTCTAAACTCACTGCCTGACTTTGCACTTTTGTCCTACAACCAGCAGTTTGCTCTATCTACTCCCAGCCCCTCCCTGCCCCCTGCGGGCTCCCCCTCTTCAGCACATACGCAGTGTTAGTGGGTTACAGCGAGTCTCTGTCACCAAGCAACGATCAGACAGTAGAAGCCAAGCAGAGCGATGCAGTGCAGCACGAGAGGAGGCAAAACGGGGAGACATCAAACAGGTTAAAGAGCGTAAGAAATACAGGAGACAGAGATAGAGACTTGATTGTGGGCTGGACGAGAGGGTTCACACAGATTCACTGAGGGACTGATGTGTGCTAACAGGCGCGCGTGTGTGTGTGTACCTTCAGGTCCCTCCTCTCCAGGTGCAGCAGCTCCGAGCCTCGGATGTCGTGTCGAATGAAGGTGTCTCTGTACTCCCCCAGACTCAGCTGTTCCAGCCAGACGCCCACCTCCTCTGTGCCCCATCTTTCCACTACACACACACATACACACAGACACACACACACACACGGGGCAGAGCAGAGAGAGGCTCAGGGCGCCTCACAGGTATCCACACACACCACAAACTCTCACTCACACGGCATGCAACTGCTTATCTCATTCAGGCCGTTTATATCTCGCCATCTCTTACAACATGTGTACAGTACGTGAATATGTTGTCACACACACACACACGACCTCACAAATGGGCACACATTGTGGTAAATCATTGAAAGAAAAGATGGAATAAAAAATGGAGGGAGAGCACCAGAGAGGAAGGGAGGAGGGAGAGCGGTGACGGCAGCTGGCGGAGGAGGGAGGAGTTTGACAAAGGCCAAAGGTTGGTCAGAACAAGGCAGTGGCCGATGGCGGCCCAGGAAGGCTGGGATCATGCACACCAGTATCAGAACACACAGAGAAAGTAGGAGGTAAAGGGAGGCGGAAGCCTGTGCGGTCTGCAGGAAACACAGCCCAACTAATCAGGAACCAGCCCGCGACGAGAGGAAGGGATTACACTCGAACCTGAGCTGACTCACCAACATATACTCACTACTCCTATAAACCTGTACCCACTAAGATCGGTCACAAAGAACTCTGATTATGAGTTTTTCCCTCAATTTTTAAAGTTGAAACTAAAATACTTAGATGTCTGGCTGGTTTGCATTCAAATGAAACATTCCACCCCTGCAGGCTTTCATCGGCGCAGCCTTGTTCTCCTCCTGACTTTGCGCCTTCTGAGATCACGTGGACAGCTGGATGAGAGCATGAATGGAGGGGAGGGGGTGCGAGTTGATGGTTAAGGTCAGACTGTGGGACAGAACACCTCAAACACACACCCATTCTTTGTGCTTCTACCGTGCAGTGATACCTTTGAACTGTACCATGATGGCAGTGAGAGGCATCGTGACAGCTTATCATGACGACTATAGAAGTTTGGTGTTTTGTGTGTGTGTGTGTGTGAAAGTGCATCTTCATCATGAAGTGTGTGAAGCTTAAGCACAGTATTAATGAATGAACAGAGGATGGTAGCACTTCAATATAATCGTCCTGGTTTCATCCACACCATTTAAACTTCACACTATGACTGATTAAATCTTGCTTAGCCTCCTAGGTAGAATTATCTGAGCTTTCAATTTGTCATTTTTGCTGCTATGCTACCATCCTGTCAAATAAAAGGCAGTAGTAATCTCGCCTGGTAAGACTGTGAGCTCAACATCCTGTCACTCTGTATCAGTCTGGACTCAGCGGCACCCAAAACACTTTTAAAAGAAAGAAGAAATTAAAATCCAATCGCGGCAAATCTGCGCCATAGCTGACAACATACGCAGCCAATCAGGGACTACGCTGTAGCTGATGATGTAAAATTCAGGCCGCAGCTTGCAGAACAGTAATAGTGGCCCCTGAAGCAACAACGCTAACTGTAACGCTAGTGGAGCAAACACAGTAGTAAGTGAAGTTATTGCAGGAATAGAGTCAGTAACAATTAAACACGAACATGAGTATGCACTCGCAGAGGAAAAATGGTTTCTGCCGTTCTTTTGACTGGATTTGGCAAAAGACAGATGGATAACTTTACAGTCCAGCTCGATGGAAATATGTCTTTGGCTTCTCTCAAACACATCAAAGGCACATACAGACACGTGACAAGATACACCATTAAGAACAATTTCACAGTATACATGATACAATAGTGCAAACAGGCAGGTGGGATTACTAGGTTCAATAAATACTATAAAGGAGCACATCTTATAAAACAGCAGTGTCCCTGATACAGTCTGTGCGACACAGGGAATAAAGGACTTCTACTGTGTATATTTTGACTGGTCCTTGGGACTGCATCTGCGATTATATGTCTGGCCCTCCAGCGTACAGTACTGTCAAATATACTGCTGAGTTGTATACCAGTTGCTCTGGTTCAGTAAGTGATGAAGAAGATGTTCCCCGGTGTTTTGTTACACTGACTGGCTGAAGACGTTTGTCTGTCTGTTTGTCTGTTGGTGTTTGAGGCAGCACTGAGTCCGACTGATACAGAGAGTGAAACAGGATGTTGAGCTCACGTCATCAGCATGGTCTCACCAGGCCAGATCTGTAAATGATGCTCCTCCTGAAATCCCCATGGCACAGGGGCCTGACTCTGACTAGGGCTGTACCGAATGTCTCCTTTTTTGTCACAATAGATTCTTCTACTGAGAATTCAGATGAAGCTTTGGATGTCTGTCGTTGTGTTTTATGATGTCATCAACCTTAAAAAAGATAAAACACCCTCTAATAAATTCCTCAGTTTGAATGAAGTGATTCATTGGAATAAATCAGTCTTTTTTAAACGAATCAACTTTCTTTAAGGCAGTTTCGACAACGGGCTAATTTTCTAAGATAGTGTTACCAACAGTGGTGCAGTGGTAGATCATAAAGTGGGAGCTCGGTAGATGGGTTGGTTACCAAGGAGGAGCTGGGTACAATTTTCATGGACTAAATTTCAAAACTTTTCCATGACTTTTCAGGAACCCATAATATATATTTTTGTCTTGCCCCATTCACCAAGGGTTTTTCAAACATAATTGCATCTAGCTGGTGTACATGACGCGAGAGACGGAACGTGGAGAGAAAATAAAAAAACGTACGTGATGGAAAACAAAATTCCATAACCTTTCAAACACTTTTAATGATTTTTACTAATCCATGACTTATCCAGGCCTGGAGAATGTGACTGTGAAATTCTCCAGGTTTTCCATGACCGGGGGAACCCTGTGGCTTTACTTTCCTCTATATTCCAACAGCTTTTTGGCTGATCGGTGGGGATAAAAGAGCTGGGTGCACCAGGTGCACCTGCCTGTAACCTCCACTACACCACTGCTGTCAAAGCCAACATAGATTTTTTGTTATTGTGGTTAAAGAATTGCAATTTGTAGTGCTGTTGGATTTCTGCAGGACTGCCTCGTAATACAGGTGCGTGCCTCCATTTGTGTGCAGCGAGCGACAGTTTTTTAACTGCAGACTAAATGCCAAACATTATGGAGTAAAGCAGGACATTTTTAGTTAGATAATAACATGTACATTTTGGAAATGATTACGCCTAAGTTTTTTTGCAATACAATTTGACTTTTGGACAACGATAATATTTGAATCACACGAGTGGAGTCAGAAACAGTCTCGTGCAGCCTCGTCTTTATCTGCAGCTGTGCAGAAATACCAGGTCTAACCAGAACGCACTGACATCAAACAAGCTGCATCATTTGATTTCTGTCAACATATGAAAGAACCTTCAAAGCTTGGGACCATTCGGTACAGCCCTGACTCTGCCTGACTCCCTGTCCTATCAGCAGTCTGTCTGTCTGTCCAGTCTGGTCTCTACTGAAGGAAAAGTGGTCACAGCCCTACCTGACTGAGGACTCGTCTTCTTGGCGGCCTTCTCCTTCTTGAACTTGGGCACTATGCGAAACATGCTGCTGCGACTGTTCCTCTTGCCGTAACCCAGAGAGTGGTCCTGGTACATAAGCACAGTCAACCTATAGCCTTTCATTTAGCTACTCAGCTCTCCCGTTACCTGGAGCCATGTTACACCACAGACATACAGTGCATGTGTGCTGAGGGACACGAGTACAACACATTGTTTGTAACATTATCTGTTTTATAGAACTTCAACACACTGTGTGTGTGTGTGTGTGTGCACATGCTCATGCGTGAGTGTGTTTTTACTGAGGCTGCTCACCTCCTCATCATTGGGCTGCAGTATGTGGTAAAGCCAGGGGATCTCTCCCAGTTTGCCCAGTTCCAACTCCAAACTCTGCAGAGCACTGGACAGCTGCTCCTCCTCTGGCGGGTCCAGCTGCTGCAGTGGGTAAAAAGAAAACACATGCCGAGATCAACTACATGCAGCACACTGTGAGGAGGACTGCAAAAATAAGACACCGACTTAAAATAACCCAGAAGAATCCTGGTTAAATAATGTGTCACAGTAAAAGTCTCTATGACAACTCACCAGAGAGACTCGGCCCAGCAGCAGAGACTCGGTCTCGTTGTACAGAGCCTTGACAGTGCTGGCCACCTCTATAGCTGTGTTTCTGGTCAGACTCTGGAAAAAGGACAAAGCAGTTTGATATAATCTCACACGTGGGTTCTACAGGTGTCAGACATTTCATGCTTTTTAAGACCTTTTCAAGATCATTCTAAACCAAATTCAAGACTGATTTTGTGACAAATTATCATTTTCTTCTTCAAGCACTGCAAGTAAGTATAAAAGTAAGAACTGTCTACGTAGTACTTTTTTGTGTCCCTGTCCGTCCACCTCTGACGCTACTACAGGTGCATCTCATCACATCGGGAAAAAGTTCAACACTTCTTGTCAGTTATTTCAGAAAGTGGAAACTGAATATATTCTAGACACAGTCTGGAGAAGAGCTCAAATCAGCTAATTAACTCAAAACACCTGCGAAGGTTTGACCTCTCAAAACCGCATCATGGTGAAGACTGCTGACTCAACAGTTGTCCAGACGACACTCACTGACACCCTCTGCAAGGAGACTAACCCACAGAAGGTCATTGTTGAAACTGCTGGCTGCATTGAGGCACAGAATCCAACTTGCTTAAAGTGTTTTATCAAGTCCAAAGTCAGATTTTAGAGCACTTCACGCTTCTGTCTGCATTCAAGCTTTGTGGAGATGCTGATTTCATTTTCCAGCAGGACGTGGCACCTGCCCACAGTGCCAAAACTACTAGTAACTGGTTTGCTGACCATGGTGTCACTGCGCTTGATTGAACTCACCTGACCTGAACCCCGTAGAGAATCTATGATGTTGTCAAAAGGAATTTGAGACACCAGACCCAACAATACAGACGAGCTGAAGGCCCCTATCAAAGAAACCTGTGCTTCCGTAACACACCTCCATGCCACCCTGCATTGATGCAGTAATCTGTGCAAAATGAACCCCGACCAAGTATTGGGTGCAAGAATGAACATACTCTTCAGAAGGCCGACATTCCTGTATTATAAATCCTTTTATTATTATTGGTATTATTGGTTTATTATTGATATTCTGACAAACTGGATTTTTGAATTTCATGAGTCGCGAACGGTAATCATCAAAATTAAAACAAAAAAAAAGGCTTGAACTAACTACTATTTTTTTTACAAGGCACAAGTAGGTTTAAACTAAAGCTGCAAGTCTTGGTTATAGAGATCTTACCGAGAACATGGGTTTAAACTTCAAATCTAAAATGCATTGGCACAAATGACAGCAACATCTCAATGCTCAGCCTAGAATTTAAACCGCTATACGTTGTGTGACTGGTGCTGATGGCTCACCTCTGGGAACTTGGGATGTGTTTTGTTGATGGCGTGCGATGCAGCGTTAACAGCATGAGCCAGCTCCTGCTCTAAAAGCCCATTGGTCTTCGCAGCCTCACATATCCTGTGTTTAGACAGAGGCCATGTCAGTGGGCACCAGCCATGATAAAAAGGTGAATTCCTGGATTCCACATATATCTGCAAAGGCTGTGGAGCTGCAGAGTGAGACCTGATATTCATGGGAGTGTGTGTTTACCTTGTAATGAGCTCCTCTGCAGCGCGGGCGCACATCTGCACCAGGGCGGCCTCGTCCTCTGTAGCCAGATCCACGGAGTGCTGAGGGTAGAGGTGAGGACGCAGAGGAGGCTTATCGTACTTCAACTTGTCCTCCCACGACTTCAACGTGTTCTCAAACGCCTGCAGGGAAAATCAAAGCATATCGTGTAAAGCAATTCTTGTAAAGCTCTGTCCATCTAGCAGCACGACTCTCACCCCAAACCCAACCCCGTCACTCATGTTCATTTTATTCTTAAAACTTTCCAGACACCTGCTGCTCTTCACCTCCCCTTCCTCCCTCCCTCCCTCCCTCTGTCTCACCCGGTCTCTGGTGAGCATCTGAGCTCTGTTCTTGTGCTGGATCTTGATGACTCCTGGCGGCTGGATCCAGGCCTCACCGTCCACCTGGATGGGAACCCCCTCATCACCCAGGATGGTGATCTTCACTGTTCGACACTGATTCAGACAGAGACGCACACATTTCTTACACACATTCTTACATGTATTTCCTTTTCATATTGTGCTTAGTGTGTGTTCTCACCTGTGCTATGCGGTGGTGCTGCAGCTTGATGACTCTGGACACAGCCATCTGCATGCTCCCAAACACAGCCACGACTTCCAGGATCTTATCATCAAACGATGGAGCACAGAAGATCTGCACGACACAGTAATGACATTCAGTAACTGTGTGTGTGGTACAATGGTGACTGCGTACTGTAACTAATCATTTAAATCTCTCTTAAAGAAGCAGTGTGCAGGGTCGAGTGGCATCTAGTGGTGAGGTTGCAGATTGCCTCCTACTTCAATCCCTCCACTTGGGTTGGGCACTATTAAAATTCCTCTGTGGACAGTATTGTTTTAAGAAAAACAACAATATACAAATCATCATACAAAAAAAGCTGAAGAGAGATGCACATAGATATTAATATTTATGGACTAGAGACACGTGTTACATTATGTGTCACAATGTGTAGGCAGTAAGCACTGTTTTACAAAAGGGCATGCTGAGATCAGTAAATCAGATCAATCAGCTGGTGAGGTTATCTATAATCAATAACACATTTAAATGTCCTTGTACAGTATCTCCACGGTTGACTGTCACTTTTATTTATTGTTGCCTTTGCAAAAGCCCTGATGACTAAAGGACGACTGCTCACCGTGGTTGGAGTTTTGTTCCAGCTCTACCCGCTACCCACCTCTCACTAATTGTTATCCTCTCGGAGTTATTCGAAGAGTTTGATACTGTTCAAATGAATCTTTTCATATAAGATATTTATTAGGGTTTATATTTAAGTGTGTAATGTAAACTCAACTCTGCCCATGCACACACACTCCATGCAGAATAATAATTTCATAGAGTTTGAATTAAGTGTTTTGCCTTCATCACTCATTTGTGTAATGTCAGCCATCTTCTGCAGTTTTTATCATCTCCTGATGGTGTCTAATCTGACAGATCAGAGTCTATCTGTTCTAACAGACGATTCTTGCACAACAGCCAATCAGCATTGGTACTGTATGGGTGAATTAATTTCGCCACTGATGTGGATTTTAGTTTAATGCATCTTTGCCCAGTAATAACAATGTACCACTTGCCATCTGTTGTAAATTTCAAATGCATAAAGTCCAGAGTTTATGTGAAATCAGCAAATCATTAAGCAAAATATTAGTGTTTTCAGTGGGCAAACAAAGCGCTAACAGTATTACATACTTTGTATACTTGCACACTTTACATATCTGCAAAAAATCCACATATATTTACTTTATTACATCGTCTGTCAAAATGATTACATCAACAGTTCTGCTGAAGGCCTACCCCTGATGTAGAGGGAACGTCCGACATACACCACAAATACAGGCCTGTATGATTAATAGACTTTTTAACAAATTGCCATCACAATATTGGTTTGAAATATTGCAATTAGATTATTTTCCTAAATCTATCTGTAGTCTCTGGCACTAAAGAAGAAGAGGGTTAGTGCCACAGGAATTAGCAGGATGAATGACATTTGTTGACGATGTTAAAGACATAAAATATCCCAGCCTTATTCTTCAATGTAACTGTGACAGGGAAGATTTTTTTTTTTTTTAAAAACCTGCCTGAAAGGAGACATTTCGCCCTGTCAGCTCAGTTTAGCTGCAGCCTGAATGAGAAATGAATTGTTTCTGAAAGGAGAGGCTCCGAACAAGTGCGTTATTGATCTCTGCCGGCAAACTGCCCGTGAAAAGGTCAAAGCAATGACGAGTCAGCATCTGCCCAGGAACATAAAGAGAAGCTCAGCGAAAAAAATGCTGGATAGGAAACAATTAGGTGAGATTAAATGATCAAACAACACGATCGGATGAGTTGTCATGTGTCGCTCTGACCACTAGATGGAAACCTAAAGACATTAAGCAAAAGTGCTGCGTCTAGTGTGAAAGCAGAGGTGGTAACATGTTGATCAGTGTTAAATCTTAACCTTTATCATCAGTTCTTGGTAAAAAAATAATGTGTATTTTAACTATATTTTCATGTAAACCCAATATCTGTTTAATAGTCAAACTACAGATCAGCTGCAGTGTGTCAAAGTGTATTATTAGACCACAGAACAGGGAGATCTACTCATCTGTTCAGGGAAAACTTTGATTGTAATGTATCTGTGCGTCACTGCGTGTGTGCAGTGACTAAGTTTAACTAAATGTCCTCTCCCTGCTTCCTCCTCTCCAGCGAAACAGTTACATAACGTCGAATGCACATACTGTATGTGTGTCCAAGGGTAACCTCTGCAGGGGCTCACTGAGGGGTGTGTGTGTGTGTGTGTGTGTGTGTGTGTGTGTGTGTGTGCAAACTGACTCTAATCCCTCAGCAGCCCTTGTGCTCTGGGCCTTAAACAAACAAGCACAAATATCTCTCTAACCGACCCTCCCCCTGCACCTCCGGGCCATCGGGGTCATGTTAAACCAGGATCCAGGCGCTACGTCCAGATTTAACAACAGAGAGGATGACGGAGAAAGAGCGAGGAGCAGAAAGAGAGAGGTGGAGCTACGTTCTCTGTCCAGTTGCTGAGCTCGAGGAGAGAAAACCCCCACCTCTTTCCCTCTCTGAAGGTGCTGTGAGTCGCCCACCAGGGGCACTTCCCTCAGGATGGAACATTACACAGTCCATCCAGTGTACTGTAAAATGTACTCACATCATCCTCCTTGGTGCCGCCCCAGAAGTTGGTTCCGCCTGCGTAGCTGGGAATGTTTAACACTGCGATCCCCTGAAGGCTGGGCAGGGGGATATACTGGCCGTCACACTGGGAAAGACAAATAATAACCAGGCAGACCAGTGAGTGAAAGTACGTGTGTCTGTAGGAGAGATTCATGAACATCAAATCTAATATATTTCACCATATTTAATGTCACCTTTAAAACCAGTTTTACAGCTAAATCAAAGAACCATAAGTATGTGAAAAAACAGACAATTTTCTGATTGAACATAATCAAATTTCTGAGCTTTAAATGGGATGACAGGCATAACTATTCCCGGATACCGAAAAAAGTAATGTCTAAGCAGGCAGACTGGCCTATTAAACTACCAAATTTACAGTATTTGCACCTTTTGTCTATATTAAAGTAATACTTTACTCACAAAATGACCATTTGTGCATCAATTACTTGCACTGAATTCGTCAAGAAAGCTTTGTTTTTCTTGCACGCCTCCACGGTGAATGAAGAATCCAAAAACTGAGAAACTTTTTGATGTAAAAGGGGTCTGCATTTACCAACAGTCAAACTATATCCAAAAAATCCATTTACAAACTCTAACACAACTCACGCAGTAAAATACAAGTTTCATTTATCCAGTCGTATGCTCAGCACTTTCCAAAAACATGCATTTTAACTAAAACTGTAACACTACTAATGCTAAGACTCAGAGATAGAGAGGGTCTTCCACTAATCGGAAGTTCGCGGGTTTGATCCCCGGCTCCTCCAGTCCGCATGTCGAAGTATCCTTGGGCAAGAAACTGAACCCCAAATTGCCCCTGATGGCTGTTCCAGCGGTGTGTGAGGGCGTGTGAATGGTTACTGAAAAACAGGTGGCACCTTGTATGGTAGCCTCAGTCACCAGTGTGTGAATTGGTGAATGTGACATGTAGTGTAAAAGCACTTTAAATGGCTGGAAGACTAGAAAAGTGCATTACAAGTGCAGGTCCATTAACCATTTACCACCACGAGTAGTGTGTGAGTAGCGTGCATGGGGAGGTGATGTGTTTGAACTTTGCCAGTATGTCATTGAGTCATTGCCAGTGAGTTACAGAGGCGTGCTACTCATTTGTGCGTGAAACTGTTTGCGCAGAAGTGTTTTAAATACAAAAGTTTCAGCGAAGCACTGAACAAAAGACACAATATATGGGAACTGGATTTTCCTGCACAAGCTATGTGTGAGTTTGTGGGTGTAAGTTTTGGTACAGTTTGGCTGTTTTTAAATGAGATCACCTTTAACGTAAATTAATAAAGACTTTTCTACTGGTTTTGGAGGCGTGTGAGAAAACAACTAACTTAACGAAACACAGGGTAACTGATATACAGATGCTCATTTTGTGGTTAAAGTCCTCCTTTAAACTGTCAGAGTCCCCTTTAATTACTTATAGCTGCCTAAAATGGAACTTTGTTGAAAGTAATTCTGTAAAGCATAATTAAAAATGTGTGCTATTTGGCATTTTGAAACATTTTTCTAAGGACTCATAATTAACAATAGAAATATAATAGATTTTTTTTTACTTTACACAGTGTGGCTCTTCAGGACCTGATACCAGGGTGACATCATTAATTAATGACTCCTGCACCTGAGCAGATGAACACACCACCCACTGGGCTCGCAGTGTTTTTTCTTTATGATTTTCAAACTGAAGAAGCGTAGCTGCCGTAATAGAAACACCGTCTCTCCTGAACAGTCCAAATCAGCCTCTGAATACATTTGAGGTGGGAAATAAGCTGTGCAGCTGCAGAATCATGCCTCACTTTACATGTGCACCACGTCAACTGAACAGCACTTCAGGAGATATAAGAGGGCTGAGGAGTGCTGAGTTGCATCCTCGTCTAAATCACTCCCCGCTGTTTGCTGCGGAGTGCGGCCTCCAGCTGAGTGTCGACAGATTTACTGTAGATGTTTTTTAGACTCAAGTCTCATAGTAGACACATTTTGGCTTTGCACACAGGGCATGACTTTTAGTCTTTTCATCCTAATACTTCAGCCACAAATGATAATTTTAGGGTGTTCTCTGTTCCTCCCTGTCTCACCTCCAGCTGGACCTTCTGCTCCAGGTTCTTGTAGGTTCTCTGCAGAAGTTCCTTTGTGCCCAAAACGCCGTACCACATCATGTTCTTGGTACGACTCCTGTGCAGGAGGGAGCAGAGGGTGAGATTAACAGTGTAGTGAGAGGGCTGTGAAATCAACCGAGACGACCATAAAACCTTAAAGATGGTTGTTTGACAGACAACAGATCGATGGGGGGAGTGAATATCTGTTGATGTCTGAGAGACGCCTGAAGGTAACAGAAATACATCTCACCTGCATTTCTCTGGATGCTCCTCCCGCTTGTTGTTGAACTCCAGGGAGATCTTGGCGTCCAGGCCGATGCCGAAGTAGTTGTTCATCACACACTTCTCCATGTAGCCCTCTCTGGGTGGAAGAAACAGCCACATAAGCAGACAAACAGTCAGACAGCAGAAGCTCACACACACTAATATATCAAGGACAAATGAGAGATCCAGGGAGATAGATTTACACATGGATGGACAGTAAGAACAGAAAGAGACAGACAGACTTTCAAACAGCAAAGACGGGACGAGACACGCGGCTCTTACAGTGAGTCGAGGTCGGGGTCGATGAAGGGCGTGGCACCAAAGGGGTCGATGTTAGCCAGCAGCATCTTGCTAATGATGGAGCTGCCAGCGATGGAGGCAGCCAGTCCTGCCCGCAAGCCTACACACACACACACACACACACACACACACACACACACACACACACACACACACACACACACACCCAGTCACATGAGGCTGAGCTGAAACGCCCAGTGATCCTGTCCTTCTGTGTTTCACTAAGGTCAGGTGAAGGATACGAAACAGAAATACGCTCTGTGTGTGTGTGTGTGTGTGTGTGTGTGTTTACCGGGGCAGATGATGCGTGTGTTGAGCACTGGGAGGTTCTCCTTGCTGGTGGTGAAGGGGGTGATGGTGAAGGAGCCGTAGGACTGGGTGCTGCGGCTCACCCTTCTCTCCGTGGGAGAACAGGGACTCTTAGCGGCTGGAGACACAGACAGAGAAACTCTCATCATGTCTCTTCTCACCTCAACACTTTAGTGCCTTGTTCCTCAGGACAAACACAGCAGAGGAAACACAATGACATCACTTATTAATATGATACCACCCTCTCATCCCACCAGGGGGCGTAACAACACTCATCCCAGCTGCTGTGAGTCGGGAGGAGAACAAACAGCTTTGAAAAGCAAAGGCCATCCTTGGCAAAAATTTAAATTCATCCTAAAACACTGGAAGACTGGAGCAGCTCAACACGTCTGACCGGGACTCTGTCCTTCCCCCACTGGATTGGAAAACAATACATCACTCTCCACTGACTTTGTATTGCGTGAAGGTGCCTCCTTGTCATCTATGTCTGCTAGCAAACAACACAAAAATACCTAAAAGCTCTTTTGTTGTGGGATGCACTCCCAACATGGTAAAGAATCCATAACTACATTTTTACAAGCTGCAGAACTGAAAAACGGAACTTCTAAGCATTAAGATGTGAAGCGTCTGCAGGAATACAAAACTGGGATCCTGACACTCAGTGTGCCTACATGCAACAATCATTTTGCTAGTTTTGGCCAGAGAAACTGTAGAGGCTGAAGCTAACTAAGGTCTATACGGCCTGGTGATAGTCTCACCTGGTTGATTCGATCAAATAGTTGCACATTTTAAAGTCAATGGGAACATTTCTCCGAGATAAGTGAGGTAAGGAGAGGGGACACTGAGACAGTTTGCCAATGTAACTTTTAAAATAATCATTTGACATGCTGATATTTTGTTTTTGAGCGAGCTGCAGCCATTTTGTTTTTTCTCAGCCCTCAGGTGCATATTGTGGAGCTGCAAGTTTCCCCCCAGTGGGCATGGTTTTGACACATGTCTGTATATGTGATGCCTACTGCAGGTCCTGCATGTTACCTGTACTAAAGGTAGTACATACGTCAGGTGCTTCATGCACTGCCTACATGTACTACACACAGCATGTACTGCCTGCAACTTGTACTGCATATTGCATGTAGTACACACTGCAGGTACTTCAGGTACTGCATACTGTGTGTGTATAATACAGACCTGAGAGGAGCTGTAAATCCTCTCACATCTGTATTTCACATTCAAATGAGAGGCAACACTAGCAGCAGCAGCAGCAGCACCAGTAGAAGTAAAATATTTTTCACACATGCGTAGGACATGCTGCACAAAGAGTAGCAGCCCAATAAATAGCTGAGGAAGATGAAAAATCAGAAATAAATCCATCTAATAATAGTCAATGTGTCTTCTGCTTTCAGATCAGGTACATCGGTTGGATGAATCTCTGCAAGACAAGGCAACAGGAGTATTTTGACATGTAATTGTGCAGTTTTTGTTGTTTTAAGTCAAATTATTTGTGGAGATTATGCTTTTACTCTGTTTTGCTTTATTGTTGTTGCTGTGCCTTTACGAAGCTGGACTGTCAGCCACTACAAGGAAGATCATACATACATATGTGTGCATAAATACACACACACAAAGTACAGTATGTACAATATCAGAGTCATATGCAGGTTAAAGTAGAAAAGAAATCTAAATCATGAGTTCAGATCTATTCTAGTTGGCTGTTGACAGGTTTGTAAAAATATGTGTTGAGAGATGTGCGTGCTGTGTGAGGTGGTGTCACAGTGTAGCTTCACGTTGCCTCTCGTCTCTGTAGCTTTCAGCTGTTGTGCAATTTTCCATGTGAATGCACGATGACAGCCTCTGAACATTGTGTGTTTGCCACATAGCAACATTGCTCATGATGACACCACATGAACCCTCTATGGGGCAACAAATGCATGCACGACTGGCAGACTGCGAGGCGAGATGCATTCAGATTTGTGTCCAGGTCAGGAAGGAGTAAGGAGGCAATAAGAGGAAACGAGGAGAGGATACAGAGCAGAGGGTTTGACTGATACCTCCTCGTCTTCCAGTGGCTGGAAAATGTGTGGAAGGAAGGAAGCAGCCCCATGATAAACAGGAAGAACTTCTGCCCCTAAGACAATAACACATCCTGTGGCCGTCGCGCGCACACACACACACACACACACACACACAGAGGCACAATAGACTGATGCATGTGCAACCACACACACAGCATTACATCGCACTACACATATTCCCATACATCTGAACAGGCACACACAGCTTCTATAGCTGCCCCGTCGCCACAGTCCCGACAGGTACAATCATTTATTATTAAAGACGTTCTCTGTGCCGCAGCCTGAAGATGGAGAGATAAACAGCTCGGTCTGGAGCAAGAGGTGGAATATCACAGGAGAGCAGGGTTTCTCTGTGCACTTTAAGCACTAATCCTTGAGTTTATTTATGACAGGAAACATGATTTGCGTCAGCAGCACTTTTTTTCCATTAGCTATGTGTCTGGTTCTGTGACGTGCCACACGGTGGCGACATTTCAATCTTGTAGTAATAATAATCCTGTAGTCTTAACATTACTCCATTTAGTGTTAAGAGGAAAGCAACACTGGCTTTTACTCATACTTGTGTTTGAGATTTCAACTAGAACATGTCTACATGCTTTAATGTTCAAACTAGAATTACCACCTCATGGTTGTACGGTCAAGTTGCGCTTCACAGTGTCTGTGAAAACATGGATGCTTCACACACGTTTTGCCGCCAGCAGCACAGAAGATCTACACAATCAGCACAGAGTCACCAGTTCAGCATCTGTCCAAATGCCTCTCCCTCTGGTCCTAAAATATGACTAATGGCCAATAAAGTCTTTTATGGAGAACATTATGATGTCACAGTGAAGTTGACCTTTGACCAAAAAATTCCAATCACTTTATTGTTCAGGCCAAGTGGACATTTGTGCCAAATTTGAAGAAACATATGTATGTGTGTACCCACAACCCAAAAAACACATAATGGCTATGTGGCTATCACTGGTGTAAAGGCATAAAAAAAAAAGGTAGAATTGCTGCACCCAGGTCTTATAATGGTTGTGAAAAAAACCTGCCATTTATTCTGGCATTAAATTGGCTAAAATATTGGTGACATTCTTAAGTAAACAAACCTGCATGTAAACACGACTGGCAATATCATGTCCAAATGATGGGTCAAACAATACAAAACCATAGGTCAATAAAGTAATTATCATGACGGGCCTAACCCCTCGTCAGATGTAATGGCAGCCATAGAGAATCACTGAATGTGGGGTTTGAAATCTCCTTTCACAGACACAGCGCACTACAGATAGCTGCAGAATAAAACGCAGTGTCCCGACAGACAAACCTCTCAAATGTCTCCCCTTCTGTTCCTGAGATACGATGCTGAATAATGGCCATAAAAGTGTTTTTGCAGTACATTATGAAGTCACAGTGAAGTTGACCTTTGACATATTTGATACGATCAAGAGAATGAGATGGATGAGGTCACAGTGACCTTTGACCACCAAAATATAATCCCTTCATCCTTGAGCCAAAGTGAACGTTTGTGCCAAATTTGAAAGGATTCCCCTTTGGGTGATATTTCATTCATCAGGACGTACAGACAAACAACCAGAAAACTCATGATGCCTTTGGAGGCTTAAAAACATATTATTTTGAACATACCTGTTTCCACTGTTTGTTAATAAAGCTGCATTTTAGCACCTGTCACTTTAAGACCCCCGTCTGAAAAAGCTCAGTCTGCTCTGAGTGGTCAGCGCTTTACAGGTCCACATCTGCACTCTCAGTGTCTTTGCATGGTCATTGTAGCCGTGGGAACGACTGTAACGGCACCAGAGCGCCAGTTTCTATCTTTATATAGCATAGCTGCGACATCACAACCTCACCGAAGTCCTGACGGCTCGTTTAAATGCAGTTATTGAATAGGGACTGTGTGCACTTGATACTTTCAGTGTGTTTACAGCACCTTTACCTGAGACATGGACATCTTGTTTTTAAAATATCGGACTTTTACCACATGCGCGAGGTGAGGCGGTTGTCTTCTCAAAGTAAACCTCGACTATTTATCAAACAAAAAGTCTTCTAATGTCTGAGGACACTGCCAGCTGGCAGAGACTTGGAAATCAAACATGGAGTGCTGGACAGGTTTAGCGTTCTGGAAAAGGTCCAGGATGGAAGTGCATCAGGGCCAAGCAGGTAAAAGGTCTACAAGCAGGTCAGATACTTGGAACGGGACCAGGAGCAGTGGTTCACTTACATGTCACTGCTTCCAGCTCCTTGGTGTCTTCATCCTTCTCACTGTCTCTGTTCTCCTCCTCGCTGTCCTTCCTGAACTCCAGGGGAGACGGCAGCTCCGTGTCGTCCGTATGGGCGTTCTGCTCGTCCACCACTAGACAGAGCAAACACAGAGGAGATAAAGACGACACAGTATGAGCTACAGACCACAATGCATATACAGTTTATCCTTTTACAAGCTTCAGGAGCTTCTGCAAATATTGCAACGTCCAGGGGCCGTATTCACAAAGCTTCCTCGTACACAGAGTTGCTGCTAGTGATGAAACTCTAAGAAAATTCTTACAATTGTGACGTTTTCTTAGAAAGTGTCTCAGACCTTAAAAGAGCTCCTGGAGTGAAAAACTGTACGGAGCAGGGAGGAGGACTTTAAGAGTTTCTTAATCAGAGGAGAAAATGGTGGAAACACAAAGAGGTCAGAGAAATATTCTCCGCTGAGTAAATTAAATGCAACAAATTAGATCGTGCAGGGACACATTTCTCACCTAACGCACACCAACAATGACAACACTTTCACAGTCAGCCGTTCATTTCATTTCCACTGGGTGTCCACACCTTGAACCCTCGCAAAGGGCGTGTCTGTGACAACCAATCACATCTTTTAAAGGAATGCATCACACCTAGCAACAGGGTCAACCACACCTCCTCACAAAGGTCAAAGTTTCTGTCCCTTCTCGCTCAGAGGAAGGGAGAGAATGCAGTTATCTCTCTGCAGTTATCATTTTACCCTCCACTGTCTGTGTCATGAAGACAAAAGTATCTCCACTGCCTTTGCCTAATTCCACTCGCACCTCTACTGACCTAACAAAGGAAATCATTATAATACATCAACAGGGGCAACACTGATTTCTGCCTTTTCTTTCACAAAAACCTGCTCCTTATGCATTTCTAAGAACACTACCTCCAAACATTTGCCAGCCTGAAGTGATGCTTGGTAAACTGTGTTCAGGTGTGTGAGTGTGTGTGTGTGTGTGTGTGTGTGTTACCTCTCTCAGCCTGTTCTATGATCTGTCGCACTGCTTTCTTCAGACTGTTGGCCCGCAGCATCAGCTGCTCCCTGCTCTTAAACAGCTGGTGTGGGGCACCTCCTCCTCCTTTCTCCGTCTCCTCCTCCTCCAGCTTCTCCTTCAGCTCCGTCAGGCTCTCCTCGCTGGCCTCCTCCTCCTCTTCCTCCTCCTCCTGCTCCTCCTCCACGATGGGAGGGGTGGAGTGGGGGAGCGACGGTAGAGCCGGGCACTCTGCGTTGAGGGTCTGGAGGAGGGAGTCCAGTTTCTCATTCAGGATGGCACACTGGAGGGCACAGAGGAGAGGAGGCACACAGAGGCTAGACAGAGTGCTGTGGCAGCAGTCAGACAGAAATCTAATATAAAGGGAGTGGCCTTTCAGCACAGCAGGCCCATGATGGATGTTGACTGCATTGTTTCTGAGGCTTACTTTGAGAGACATAGTGTCGCACTCCTCGGCGTTCTCTGTGCTTTTCTCGTAGGCTTTCCCGACTTTGGCAACAAAATCTTTCACTGTTTCACACAGGATCCTAAAAAACACAAGAAAACGTCACTGATGGTGGAACAGTGTGTGACAGACAATAGATGAGATCAATCAGAGCTGTGATGGCTGCAGTAAAGACTGATGATCTAAAGACTTTTCCAGTTCTACTCTTTCTGTGCTGCCCTTTCTCATTTCTAATGTAATTATTTACCTTAGGGACTGTTCATTATTTATCAGGGGGATGGAGGGTGGAGGCTGTTTTAATTAAATATCTCTGTATTTTATTCTTAAATTTTTTGTTTTAATTATTTAATTTAATATTTCAATCATTTTTAAAATGTTTTTTCTTGAGCCTCACTGAACAACTGGAGGAAAATGCATAAACCTATAACCATATTTTTGAGTTGTCAACAAAGACGCAGCTAATTTATTCAGTGAAATGCAAATCTACCTCACACACCACACAAGACTAACAATATTTAATCAACCAGAACAATATCAATAAGTTGGCAGCTGTTGTTAGATTTTAAAAACTTAAGCTTTGATAAACAAAAGTTAAAAGTTAAAAAAGAAAATCTTGGAGTTGAAAGACACCTTTGTTTTTAACTACTGTCAATGAATTGTCTTAAGGTTTATTTTTGTGACATATTAAATGACACATGTAGAATAAAGTGATTCTGATAAAAACATCGCACTTTAAGCTGAGATTTAGTTATACTTCCTGATGGAAATGTTCGTAGCACATGATGTGTTCAATGACCGTCAGAAGTTTGAAAATCTGATGATAATTTCTGTTTTAATGATGCTTTCCATTTACCTCAGAAGCCGGAGGTTAGAGCTGGGAATGACATTGCACCCAGGACAGGTTGGAAAACCAAATGATGTTAGCAGTGTAAATGTAGACGTAGTGTATTTAAAATAAATATAAAATACAAGGTTTTCAAGTTGTATGTGCCTCCCTGAAGCTGAAATAAAAAATAAAACGCTGGAAGAATTATTTCACGTCTGCTCCACCCCCTCCCCTCTCATAAATAATGAACAGTCCCTTAATGGATTTTACTTACTGTATCATTATCTATTCTTTACAAGACAAGTTACAGCTCTGCCTTGAAATATATATGCCATAAAGATAACATTTAGTGACATCATCTTTGAGTAGCATCATATCAACGCACCTGTATGTCTTTAACTACAGGACATACTGTATATTTGTGATGGGACAATGAATGTAAATGAAGAGTTGCTGAAAATAAATGTGCAAATCTGTGCTGTTCCAAATTGTTGTGCTGCAGTTAGTTATTATCTGTTGATTTTATTGTGTCTGAGGTCGAGCTGGTTTGTTAAAATCACGTACTTGGCGGAGGAGATGACCACAGAGTGCTGCTCAGAGTTGAGGATCTTTGTGAGGTGAGCAGCTACTGAGTCTTCGTAGGCTGAAATGTGAAACTGCAGAGAAAACAGAAAAAAGTATGTAAGAGTATGCACGTACGCACTGTAGTAACAATTAAAAGCAGACTTCCCTCATCAATACTTGAAGCATTGCAACATTTCAGTAAGGTATATGATCAAGTCTTGTTGTGGAGACGTTTCTATTCCTTCGTCCAGTTTTGAACCTGAGCTGAGGTGATGTCGAAATGAAAATGTCAGCCATGTGCTCGGCTGCCTCCCACTCACGTCTGTCTGGAAGCCCTGCTGCGTTTGATTGTGTCTACTGATGCGTGTGAATATCTGTCAGCTCCTGTGAGTACCTGGCAGTCGTCGGCTCCCTCGGGCGTTGTGGGGCAGCTGTGTTTGGGTGGGATCTTAATCTCGTAGGTCATGATGCTCCAGCGGTCCAGCATCTTGGTGCTGGCTCTCTCTAACTTCTCCAGGATCTGGGGCAGCTGGGTGTCATCGTCGCAGGAAGGGCCCCAGCCAAGCACCCGTGCCAGATCGTTGCCCGTGCCCAAGGGCAACACCCCCAGCTGGCACTGGAAACACGTGAAGAGGGTTTATTTGGGGAATGCATGCCTGCTGAAATCAAAATGAGGCCTGTGTGTGTGTGTGTGTGTGTATGATGAGTGTGTGTTTTTATGTAAGCTGTTCAGGAGCAGAGGCAAAAAGCTCAACTGGCCACACAGACACATCACATCTACTTCAGCTCACTCTCCTCTGGCAATTTCTGCAGGATTAGAAGTGTTTATGACAGCACGCAATTTTTAATTAACTGCAAACCTCTCTGATAATGGATTAATTGGTTTAAACAATTCTTTTAAGATAAAAGAGAGCCAAAACTCTCAGATTTCAGCCTCTTAAAAGTGAATGTTTTCTGGTTTCTTTCCTTCTCTGCGACAGTAAACTTAACATCTTTGGGTTGTGGAGAAAACAAGACGTGAGGATGTTATTTTAGATCTTTGGGAAACACTGATTGAACTTTTTTTATACCAATTTTTGAGATTTTATGGATCAACTAACCAACTGATGAATCGAGAAAATTACTCAACAATAGATAATTGTTAGTTGCAGACCTATTTAAAGGTCCAGTGTGTAGGATTTAGGGGGATATAGTCCACGAGGCTGCAAGTGCAGTGAAGTCTGGATATTTGGATTCAGCCTAAAACATACAGTTTATTAATATTGTGGCGTCCCTTGACAATGAGGCTAAAAGGCATGAAGTCTTTTTGCCGGCTTTTTATTCCTTAACTGTAACTCAGGCTATTATGGGCCATAGCTAACACGAAACTACTTTATTCAATGTTTAAACCCATGTAATCCTTGTATCCTCCTCCTGAATGATGAACACTGAAGGAATTCTAACCGGGAGAAGTTTCAGCTAGTTGCGATGTGCAGTCCTCACCGCTAGATGCCACTAAATCCCCCTAAATCCGACACGCTGTTCATTTAATATAGAAGAAATAACTCTGTTCTGCTCAATGCTGTTTTGATTGACATGACAGTAATACTACAGCTATACTTCAGTACCTGTTTGTGAAGGTTGAGTTTGTCGATCTCTGAGAGGACCCAGCCCACACTGCCATCTCCTCCACACACCAGGATCCGGAAGTTGTCAAACTTCTGGAACAGGCGCAAACTAACAAAAACACACACATACTTATTCACTTATTCTCTGGGCTCAGATTTTATCTGTGGCAAATATGTATGGATGTTTTTTAAGTGTCTGAATTTGAGGATCTGTTTCCGTTTGTTGTCCTCACCCGAGGTGCGGCCCGCCGTTGACCAGGTCGAAGACTTGAGCCGGGTTGAGGAGCTGCTTGAAGCGTCGCAGGAATTTCACTCCCTGGTTGTCACCGCTTTTGGAGTTGACAAAGACCAGGAGGGGACTGGCGCATGACGGGGGACAGGTGGCCTTCCAGAAGCCTGAGGAGAAATGGCAACAGTGACGGAGAAAGTGAACGTGTGCTGGACGCTCTGAGCACAACAAAAATTTCATACAACCTAAACAACCTGCGTGACTGTTGTGCTATTTGACTGCTGTGTCTCTTGAGAGTTTAGGTGGTCACGTCTCTTTCCAGGTCTCCATTTTGGGGAAGAGGATGTGTGGCTTTTTTCTTTCTTTTATCAGGGATCTAAGGACAGATTTTACAGCCCCTCAGGCAAATTTGTGATTTGCGATAGTGGGCTGTAGAAATAAAACTGTCTTGAGTTGATCCTTTAATGCTCCACAATCAGTCACCAGGGCACAGCAGCAGTGCTGGGTGCAGTCGCTGGCGTGAAACAACTCTGTCATCGTTAAACAACCTCACCAAAGTCTCAGTGCGTGCTCAGACTGAGCGTAATAATGCATGAGGAGCACAGCACATGCCAAAAACACGTGTTTTGCTCGCTGGTGGAGCACACACACACACACACACACACACACACACACACACACACACACACACACACACACACACTCACACACACATGCATATACACTAATCTGTGGGAGGTAATGCAACAAGAGGTTTCTGTGCTTACAGCATAATCTGTACACCCCCACTGTGTTGACAGCTTCGTGCATATCAGGGCTTCCACCAAATGTGTGTGTGTGTGTATGTGTGTGTGTGTGTGTGGCACTGCTATCTAGTCCTGGCGCTCCCTCTTTTCCGTCCCTCCCTCTCATCCCCCTTCACTCTCCCTCCTTCTCTCATCTCTCTGTCTACCCTCTTCGATTTTCTTTCCTTTCTGGATCTCTCTGTGATGTTGTCAGTGAAGGATGGATTGAGGGAGGGTGGGTGGAAGAGACGGAGCGAGGAAGGAAGGGAGGGAGGGAGGGAGGGAGGGAGGGAGGGAGGGGGGAGTCACAACGCTCCAGCACGTGCTACAGTCTGCCTCTCAGCCAATTACAACCAAACTCCCCCTCTTCCCAGCGTGCATTTGGGCAGAGGGGGTCCTGGAACGTGAGGAGATGCAGAGCGAGTGAAGGACAGAGGGAGAGAGAGAGAGAGAGAGAGAGAGAGAGGGAGCTGAAGGATAAGGATTTTTTTCCTTCTTCCTATTCTCTCGTCCTCCTCCTTTCATCTGGATCCCCCATCCTCCTTTTCTCTGCCTCTCTTTTATCCTTCCACCAATTAGCCGATGCCAGCTTTTCACAGACTCAGTGGGCTGTGTGCGAGACCCAGCCATCGGCTTCCGCAACGGTAATCCAATCACACATGCTTATCTGAGTCTGTCTCGCAGGTGCTGATCCCCATCTAAATTGGGTTTAATGTGGGCTATGGAAAGCACATATATACACACACACACACACACACACAGTCAGACTTTGACACAGAGAAAAGACGCCATGTATGAACACAGAAACAGACCCACAGAGAGCCTGGAGGAAGCCTCGGGGTGTTTGCAGCCATCTGCAGAGCCCCTCTTCTCCTCTGTTGTCTGTGTGCTCTTGTGCTTTTATGAAATGTTGCATGATGGGCACGTGGGTCCACTTTCACAACAAGCTGGGGAGCATCTAATTATGTTTCCTCTCACACACACATCTTGCCTCAAGCTGCTGATGTATTTTAAACCCTCAGAAAAGGTGTGTGTTGTCCCGTCTGATGAGGCTATTTTTAACCATGGCGCTACACAAGACAGTGGCAATTTCTTGGAACACATACCGACACTTGGTTCCTCTCTCTGATACCTCTTATGACGGACACAAAGCAGGTACGAGAGTATAGATTTGAGGCTGAGGACAATGATATTGCCTCTTTGTTGCTTACATGTTCCAGCACTTTACAGGCGAAGTGGGTGGTGCGGAAAAAAGGTGTGTGTGTGTGTGTGTGTGTGTGTGTGTGTGTGTGCGTGTGTATTATGGATGTTCTCCCTCTCCTCCCTCCTGCCGCTGTCCTTCCATGTGACGGAGCAGGAGGTCAGAGATCAGAGAGGAGACGTCGGCTGACTAAATGAGGTGAAATCTCTTTTTTCATCTCTGAAATGTAACGATTGCTCATAGGTGCCGTCTGACATCAACCTCTGTACCTTTTAGTGAGTCAGCGTGATTGCATTGTGTGTGTGTGTGTGTGTGTGTGTGTGTGTGTGTGTGTGTGTGGTGCCTACCGTCGGAGTCAATGCTGTTGAGCGCTGTAGGGGGAATGATGGAGACTTTGCACTGACCGAGAGGACACTTGCGAGGGTACAGGTCCATACAGGCTGTGTGCACCTGGAAGAGCAACAGCAAATGTGATGGATCAATTTATGAAAGATGCAAGGCTTGAATATATTTTCTCTCACATGGATGTACAACAGCAATGACACAAAATCCCCCACAGGAATAGTGATTTGAAAGAGTGTGTTTCAAGTGGAGGTACGGGTACTCTTAGGGGTCATTTTGAGTACTGCAGGGGGTGCATGAGATTTTTAAAAATATATTATGTTGGGCTACATAGTTCCTAAATGAATTAAACTATAATATGTTCAAAAACTGTAAATGGCGATTTATTAAACCTCATTTAAAATTCAATATTCCTACTTTCAGTGCATCATTAACAGCTGTTAACTGTCATCTGCTGCAACAAATGCACTGAGTGTTTCTACTCATCTTGGGCGGTATCACAGTATTTAGATATCCTGACAGTATAATTTTAAATACCGTCAAAAATGCAGATGCTCGTCTTTCTATTAAACTCATATGGAGAGGATGTATTGTATGCAATGCACAAGAAGCGCCACCAGAGGTCAGTCTCGACTGGTGTAACGAGCAGCTGAGCTAACGAGTAGCAGTGGGTGGGGATAATGTTACAGGACTGCAAAAGCCAACCGCAATGATATTTTATCATTAATTTAAGAACAAAGATATTCAGCAAAATCAGAGATATAGTTTTACAGTTTTCCATCAAATATTCAGTGAAAACTAAATAAAAATGATCTCTCATTTCTTAAGTTTGTGAACAACAGTAACTCAGAGTGAGATTCAGATTCTGTCACGATATTAATTGTTCAACTAAATAAAATCTACCACTAATTACACATTTAAACAGCTGCCAAATAAAAAAATGTCCCCTGTTGATTTATATTTATAAATATGTTGCCGTGGGTAACAGTACGACATCAATACATCAACAAGTCAAAATATCGTGTGTATCACGATATGAATTTTTCATATCATATTAAAAATTATACCAGTATTATTGTGAGCGATATGATATGGCAGACCCACAGACAGGTTTTAAAGCAATTGTGTGACCTGTTCCTGCAACAGGAGAAACCCTGATGGAGTAAACTGTGGGAAAGGTTGCTGACGAAGGCCTGGATTGCTTCATCCACCCTGTTTTGCTGCTAATGTTGGTCCAGGTCACTGTGGCAGCAGGTGAAGAGAGGTCGCCCTAATGATCTTCTCCCACAGCCAGAGCTGGGTGAAGCTGTTCAATATAAGGAGCAAAAACTGACCAATAAATGGAGAGGATGGCTCGTGGCTAATGGAAAACGGCTCTGCAGCAATGTAGACCAGTCAACATACAGCTGACACGTGTTCATGAAATGTCATTGTGGTGAGGAGCATGCAAAACAAACAGTGTCAATTACAAGCAGCTTCAACGCTGATATGAAGCTTTTTGTTGTCTCAAATGTCCTGATTACGATTCAAACGATCAGCTCCTTGTTCAGTTTTTAATCCTGTTTAAATGTGGTTTAGCTCAGGCAAATGAAGCATTATGCACATGCGACAGATGTCTCACCATAGCTTTGCACCAGAGGCAGCGCCAGTCCTGCAGTCTCAGTACGCTGCCACATGTCTTATCACACACGGCACACTTGGCACTGACGGGCAGGTTGCCTTCCAACCACTGGTGAGGCATTGCAATCTGTAGGTTCAACCCACACACACACACACACACACACACACACACACACACACACACACACACACACACACACACACACACACACACACAGTTGAGGAAATGGGAAACACTTTACGCTGTCTACTTTTATCTATCATTTCTTCTAGGAAGCACTTTTCTCTGTTGCCACTGGCTCCACATCTCTCTTCTCTTCCTGACACTGATGAATCCATGAGCATGAAAAGGTTGTGGTGAAGCATTTTAACGCTCTGTATTATCATGCAATATACAGCTCTCCTGGGTATACAGTACAAGTCAGTGATTCAGTATTTTCACAGAAGCCTCGAGGACATAAATTTATCATTTATCATAGCTAATCATTAGACAGTTATCAGCCTCCACAAAGGATCACAAGGCACTAAAAGGTCCTAAATGTGACGTGGAGCCACGAAGAGCCTTAAAAGTCGATCCTAAAACAAACAGGGAGCCGATGTAAAGAGGCTGAAATCAGTGTGATGTGATCGCACTTCTTGGATCTTGTTGAAAGCAGGGTCGACAATATGGTCAACATTATGATTATTATCATTATTTAGAACTTTACCCTCGCAGCATTGCTGATGAAAGCAAACACATTTATCCATGTACTATTAAATTCTCTATTTTCACCTGAGACTTTTCCCTTTCTGGATTTGGAATCCACAGCTAGCCTAGCGAGGAAAACTCAAGACTACTGTAGCCATTGCTGGCGACGTATGACGTACACTTTAGTTGACAAAATATTAAACGTTTTTGTCACTATTTCACTATAATCACTACTTTATCAATAGCTCTGAGGTGATAAAAATCAAAATACATGAATGTCTTTAAATGAAGAAGAAAAATAAATAATTTAACACACACACAAACACACTTACCCCGTCCTCGTCCTCAATAATATCCTTTCCTATGGAGGCCAGGGTCGTCCATTTACAGTTGTTAGTGGCTCTGACAGCACAGCGTTTGTGGGCTTTGAATTTGCACACTGGAAGACACAAACAGTCAACACACACACACATCAGTCTGACCGTGCTTTACACCTCTAACAGCAGTTAACATCCCCGAGCATCTGCATAGTGTGGCACTAAATTACAAGAATAAAATAAAAGTAAATAAAAAATAAATAAACCGATGAGATGGGAATGATACTGAGTTAATGCCATGGCATCATCAGACATCAGATCCAGATTAAATGCACCTCGAATGCAACATTTCACGTAATTCTGTTGTTTCTTTTTCCCCTCACGAGCCGTTAAACACTGGACACTGATGCATGATTCAGTAACAGACACACCCTGCAAAGTGCAGTGTTCTAATGAATCAAGCCCTAATGAGATGTCAGTGGGTGTAATTACTAACCTCCCTGAGCCTGTTCTGTTCTGCGCTCTGACAGATAGAAGCAATTCGTGAGGACTTAGCTTCAATCCATTTATCTGTAACCAGCAACACTGAGCCTACAGCCAGACCTGAAGCCTACAGGTTGATCCAGCCTTATATTAAAGCTGCCTGCTGTACTCTCTGGATTACTACGTTAAACACACACATCTGTACAGCCTCTGGTGCTCACACTGTCTCACATAATGCACTGACATGCACGTGTTTCTGTGTGCAAGATGCTAATCAGCTCCGCCGTCATCCTCAGCGGCCTCAAAACATCAGCAGAGCAGGAAAATAAAGACAAAGCATAGTAGAAGAAGAGACGTACGATGCAACCATCTCCTGCCTGTGAGAGGAGCAGTAAATGAGTGTCACGATCCTGGGTTCCTTGTTTTGTGTTAATCATTCATGTTTAATCTGCTTCCTGTTTTATTTTGTAGATTCTCTCCTCATGTGTCATGTCTGGGTTTACTTCCTGTCTTTGTGTGTTTTCCCGCCTGTTTTCTGTCACACCTGTCTGCATCAGTCTCGTTCCCAGAGTCTTCCCTTCACACCTGTTGTGTATTAGTCTTGTGTGCTCCACCCTAGTGTTCCCTCCTTTTGCCCGTGTCCTCCTCCAGCTGTGTCTCGTTCTTCTGATTAGTTTTCTGTGTACCTGTGTGTTTCTCTCTGTTCCTTGTCCATTTGTCTGTGTTCATGGTGTTGTTCCCTGCTCTGCTCCCTGCTCTGTTCCCTGCTGTAGACTGTTGCTGTTTGTTGTATTCTACATTCCACATCTGGAGAGAGGCCGATGTGGTGTCGTCTGGTTTTTCATGCGTCCCAGTGAACTAGCATATGATGTAGAGGGCAAAGAGCAAAGGGAACCTGGAGCGCTGTGTGTTCACAAGGCACAGGTTAAGCAAACCACACTGCGGACTTGAAGTGAACCAAACTCAGACCAGAGTTCGCTTTGGTTTGGGTCTGAGTTCTCTTGGAATGTTCACATACGTGCAAAAGTTGCTGCTCTTAGTCCATTTAGAGGGCTGAAAAGGACAAAGTGTGAACTACTGCTCTGCGTCTGGGAAAAAACAAAAAGGGACAAAATACAATGCCCATCTTCCAGGAGCTGATGGACTGCATTTCACTGGAGTTGTGCCATGTATGATTTCATCTGACAAATAAAGTGATAGATCAGAGAGTGGTATCAATCTGTCCTTACTCTCCCTACATGCTTAACTATTCCTTTTAAATGGCTGAAGCACAGAGATCCTGCAGTGCCTCAGTTGGTAAAGACGGGACTTATGTATCCGTCCACGTCAAGATTCACTTGGTACGTACAGTATAAGAAGCTATAGCCACTGTTACACCAGAGGAAGCTCTTACACCTTTCATACCTTTGACTTTAATGTATCTGACGCAGGTTGTTCTGAATAAGAAAGAGGAGTGAATGTAAACAGAGCATGAGTGTCTCCTATGAAGACGTACAGGCAGATGAAGATGGCTCTTGCCTTTTTCTCCATTAAGGATGGAGCACTTAGCGGACTCATGAATAATGTCTGTGCTCCGGGGAACTTTGCTTCTATAGCCACCTCACCCATGCTCGCACACAGCACGACCATACACACACACACACACAGATATACAAAGTCAGAGTCATATCCGGGAGCAACAATTGATGTTTCAATCTAGTCCACCGCTAAATGCTGTTAGGGAGCATTAGCAGAGCATTAAGAGAATTCAGAGGACATGATACCACTGCCTGTTAATGGCCAGGCCGAACCCTGAGCATTCACATCCCAGGCTGGAGGACAACACTGTGTGTAGGGGAGTGTTTGTGTGTGTGAGAGGGTGAAATAGAGACAGAGGACTTTGTCTGTGAGTGTGTGTATCTGCGTGTGGCTTGGTAGCACGAATCAATCCCCAGCGAGCGTCCTGCGCAGGAAATCGAAGGGAAATTTAAGCTGCGCTGATTGCTGTGAAACTGTTTTGCCGGCTGCTCTCGACGTTTAATAGAGACGCTCTCTTGTTCTCTCTTTTTTTCCTTCTCTGCGTACTCTCTCTACCGTTCTCACACTGTCTCATGTACAGAGTCTGGAGCCTTTTGGGCTGTGCTGAAAACTTGTGTGCTCAGTGTGGATCTGAAGTGCGGACGCCAAGAACAGCCCTGCATGCAATTATTTTTTGAATGCCGTCAACTCAAGATCACAATTTGATTTAGTTTTTAGTTCACCTGGACCTTTATGTGCTGCCACTTCTCCTCTAATGATCACGCTGTAACCTGTGACAGGCTGTTATGACACCACAACTATCACACAGTCACATACATGGAGGTTTTTCACGTAGGTTTCCATCACCAAAGGTTTATGACAAAATAACTTGACGACACGGCGAGAGAGGAGAGGGAGAGACGCTGTGCTGCTGCCAGAGGAGCTGCTGAATGAGTTCCTCTGAGTGCTAAGAGAAGTAAAACATTCAGGACGCCACAGTTTATTCCACACTACTGAAGCTGCTCCTCTTTTTAGAACTGCCAACGAGTCGGTAATAATTTCACTTTCAGCCATGCTTGTTGTTGCCGTGGGTAACAGCGTGCAGTCAACAAGCCGAATTATCGCCATAAGAATTTTTTATATGATATTAAAAATTATACCGGCTTCATGGCACACCCCTATCATACACTAATGAAAAGACAGTAATACATATTAGATTCAATTTCTACCATGAGTGTTATATATTATATTTGTCAATTAATCTACGCTGAAAGAAATGTCAGGGGAAATAGTTTTGAAGCCAATAAAGAACTCCCTGACCTATCTGTGTCCAATTTAAATCTTTAATTTATGATTTGATGAAGACCCTGCTCTCTCAACTGCATCTTCCTATTGTTTCTTAAAAGTGTGTGTGTGTGTGTGTGTGTGTGTGTGTGTGTGTGTGTGTGTGTCAGGATAAGCTGATCTATATCAGAGTTTGATGTTGCTCTAATGACTCTCCATCTCTCTGTGTCTCTTTCTCCTGCTCTCTGCTCTGGATATGAGAGGCCCCATTGTAGAGGATAATGAGCGCTGAGTGAAGAGGCTCTTCACACACCAAACCATGCACACATGTATGGACTGAGACGTGTGCAGTGCACATGCACACATGCACGCACTCACAGGGGAACATTAGCAAAATTAGGAGGAGAGGATATGCAGATGGTGCTCATTAAGGTCTGCTGCATGTCACTGACACTTTACACCAGCTAAACCAAAGCAAAAATAGTGTCAGCCCCCGTCCTCTTAACACGTCTGTTCTTTCACACATGAGGTGAGGAGATGTGGCGTCATTCACAGGATCTGTTCACGGCTTATTTTTTTCCTCCGTTACGGGTAAATGGAAATATGCAAGAAAAGAAATTCAAAAAGCGTGACTCAGCGCTTATCTAACACCCAGTATGACATAAAAGCATATGGACAGAGAGTGTGACAGCGTTAATGGCAATTCACCACCAGCTCTTTTCACTACTTCTGCCTCTCTGCAGTTTGATGGGCACCCCACTCCACAACCGAGAGCGTTTCAAAGACTCACGCTGGCACCGGTGTAACCAATCTGCTCCACTTGGACAGATATTCGAACAAAGAATTTTCTCACTTCAGTGACTCAACACGTCCTTACGCAACATAAACCTTCCTATACACCTGCCAGCTCACAGGCTGCAGCTCCAAATTAGCTGCTGGGACAAAACATTGTGTCTCATCCTTAAACAAAGAGTAGAAAGTCAATCTAAGAGCCAGTAATGAGATGTAGCAATGAGTGAAACCTGCTTCAAAAGGCCATGTGTTAAAGAGCTGTTATGTAAGTTAAAAAGTTTGTAATGAAAAAAAAATTAGCATTCATGTGTTTGACAGTGAGCGTGTGTTGTGTGTGTGTGTGTCGTGTCCGTGTGTGCTGCCTACCTTCGCAGGAGAGGCCGTGAGACGTGACCCCAGACAAGCTATCTTTACAGACGTTGCAAAAGGTGGGCCGTGCATGGGAGCAGGCGTACCAGTTGTGCATCCCTGAGAAATGTTCCACATTAAACTGTGCCGTCTGGCAAAGGAGAGGTTAAAACAGGTTGGCAGCACTGGGATAACAGTCACAGAAAGGCAAGCACAGTGCACTACATCATCATGACAAGAGGATGTACAGTGGCCAGGCCCGCACGGAAGCTGCAGACGGCATCTTTGCAGATTTTCCACGGATTTAAAAAAATAATAATAATATTATCTGTCACATCAGAAGCAGAAAAAATATTTTCATTCTGGATCACAGCTGAAAACAAAACAAAAAAATCTGCAGATTCCGTTTGGGTCTGACAACAACACATCTACTGCAGGTTTCATTACACATCGATGCATATTACTGTTATTGGCTGTTTTAAATACATGAAAAATAAGAATAAATTACAGCAGCAGTCACAAATCAACACATTGTCACATTCAGCCCATCCATCCCTCGTGTACTAGCTCTCACAATAAAATAATAATTCCTTTCCCCCTGAGGTCTGCCTTACTATAGGAGCCTCGTGACGACACTAGCCAGTAAACTGCCTGGCAGAGGGAACGCACACAGCAGGACACGCATCAGGACTCCACAGGAGAAACCCTGGATAGTTGAAAGTCATTAGTGTGACTCTGTTGCTCCGTTATCTTACAGAAGCGACACCTGAGGCCTCATTACAGAAATCTTATCTCAGTTTAGGATGACATAAGAGTTGCAGCGGTAAACCAATTTCATGGTACACCACGGTACGAAAACAGATGTTATCATAACATGTGGTGTTGCTTATCTATGGTATTGAAAGATTTTTTTAACCGGACGGAGAATCTCATCTGCACTTGCTCATTTACTCCTCGACAGCCTGTCAGACTTTTTCCACATATTTTCATTTAAAGAAAGGTTTTCAAATTTCAAATGTAACAACAGAAAATAAGCATTTTGCTTTCATTTCTTTTAAAGGCCACTGTAACTGATAATAGTAATATTTGTAATACCGTACAATGGCTATATTTTCTGAGACGGTTATTGTGACATAAAAATCTCATACTGCTGCAACCCTAGATGACATTTAGGATATTTTGTAATACAGAAACATGTTTCTCGACTGCACTGAGGAGAAAAATCCCTTCTTATCTTCTTATCTTACAGAACCGCCTAACTCAGGGGACGGCATAGATCCTGTCCTAAATTCAAAATGACTGTAACTGCAGCTCTGATGTTCGGTCTGAAAGGCAGTGACAGTGAGGATGGGGAACAACATGAGCACCAAAATATAACAATTGAAAGGCTACTCAAACCGTACGATGACGCTTCAAAATTTCAATAAACAATACATATTATTTTATTACTTTGATTAATAATTAAATCATATAATTGATTTTTTTACTCTGACAGTAAGCTAATGTAGCTGGCCAGTGACCAGAGGACCACTGATATTATGTCTTGTTCATCTCCAGTAGCCGCCTGATACACTCTAATCAAAGATACAGGCAGTCTGTGTTCAATCTAAAGATAGCTTCAGACGTGACAGGCTGAGTGCCAACTGAAAAATCAAATTTACAGTTATGGTTAGGATTTCTTAAAGAGGCCGTGTGTAGGATTTAGTGGCATCTAGCAGTGAGGACTGCAGATTGACACAAACATTCTCCCATGTGCCAGGTGTGAACTCTGGTTAGATTTTCAGCAGTGGTAATTGTTCAGGAAGTTTGTATCGGGAGCCAGATTATCCACATTAGTGCATTAAAAACCAGTGTTTTCACAGATAGGCCACTAGCCCAGCTTCATGTTAAAAATTAGTGTTTTTTTCTGATGTTATTTGATTTGTTGAGGAGGAGTTGCTAAGTCTAATGTCCCTATCTAGAGCCTGTAGTAAAACTGTAGTATTATGGGTACTTTATGATGTCAACAAAAACAGCATTGAGCAGAACAGAATTATTTCTCCTGTATAAAAGGTCCAGTGTGTAAGATTTAGGGGGATTTAGTGGGGTTTGGCGGTGAGGACTGCACATTGCAACTCTTTTTCTCTGATAACTTCAGATCCAGATATTCAAGAGGTTTTACCAGGAGCCAAATTATCCATAAAGGTTGCTTCTTCTCAAAGAAAAAAACAAATTCAAACCCATAAAAACTAAATAAAACGAAGGCAATTTCACGTTAAAAACCAGTGTTTTTTTAATGTTGTTTGGTTTGTTGTTTGCTAACAATGGTGGCCGACACAAAAATACGAAGACTCAAATGTCTCTATCTGGAGCCTGAAGTGAAACCTTAGTATTATGGTGTCAACAAATAAAGCATTGAGCAGAAGAGAATAATTTCTTCTGTATGAATGGAACAGTGTGTCAGATTTAGTGGCATCTAGTGGTGAGGATTGCAGATTGCAAACAGCTGAAACTTTTTATTGGGAGCCGAATTATCCAAAGAGCTCTCTTCCTCTCCAAAAGAAGTGGACCAGGTGAATTAAACCAATGAAAACACTGAATAAAGCAGTTTCACGTTACAAATCAGTATTTTTCCTTTGCTGTTTGGTACAAAACCTGTGCTCACCTTTTTTTTCTGATAACTCAGGATCCAAACCTTCAGGACGTTTCTACAGAGGTCTCTTTCTCTCCAACATAAATGTACCAGTGATTTAAACCAGTAAAAAAACTGAATAAAGCAGTTTCACATTTAAAAAATCAGTGTTTTCCCGACACTCATCATGGAGGGCTTCTAACTATGGTGGCCAACATGAAAAAACAGCCCTAGCAAGCACCAGTGTTTAGTTTGTCCGATCTGGGCTACTGTAGAAACATAATGGTGCAACATGGATGAGGACCTGCTCCCTGTGTAGATATAAACAGCTCATTCTAAGGTAACGAACACTGCTGCTCCAAATTCAGGTGATTATACATTATAGAAATCATCACATTAGATTTTTTTTCTGCCTATTGCTGAAATTCCTGCACACTGGACCTTCAAGTTAAGATAATACAGGAGGTCTGAGGCAGGAGAGGACACAGCTATGAGTTCAGGAATTGCTTCTGTAATTGCTTCTGGGGATCGTCTTTGAAACTTCAGCTCTGAGAGGACAGGCAGGATATTTTTCTGTAATGAGGCCCCTGGTCAGGAAAGCTGGATGCCTCCACACACATTAGTGTATGGAGAGAGCCCACAGTGGAGCTCAGGCTAATGTGAGTGCACTGAACAAGTGTGGGCGTTGCGTCTGCAGCAGTTGGCGCAGCCCTGCATGCAGTTTGTGTTTCATAAGTCCAATTGTAACAGGTGCTTATAAACTGGGACGCTCAGGATTCCTACAGTGCACAAGACACACACAGCAATTAAACGCTGTTGTGTTGACTTCTTGTGTGTGTGTTTGCATGAGTGCCTGTGTGTGTGTATACCCAGTGGTGTGTGTGAGCTCTGGGGGTGCTGCTGCACTGCAGTGCAGTAAGGGGGTGAGGGATGGGGTCTTATATAAGATTTCCCTCCCAAATCAAAGCCATTAAAATGCAGTGCTGCTCGCTTCCTGCGCGCCCCTTCTCCCCTCACTGTCAACATGCAGCCCAGATTCACATTCCTCCTGCATCTTTACGCTGACGCTGGAATATTCTGCACAGTTGCTGTCGGTTTGAGGAGTTAAATCCACACAGTGCCACATTAGCTGCCTGGATTTTTCCAGAGAGTCCTGGGTAACAAAGACGAGCATTAACATCAGTGTTGTGTTAAATGACTGGACATAATTGCTCCCCGTTTAGGTGTTATCATGTGAGTCATGAAGGGGGAAAAGAAACATAGAATCAGACATGCTTTGTGAGCATGTGTCTGGATTTTGTGTGTGAGTACTGATGGTACTGTGTGTCCTCATTACTGTATCTCTGACTGTAGAGCTGCACACCTGTGATGGTGCACAAAGCGTGCCTGTGCATGTCCGCTGGTGCTCTGAGGCTTTGAATCTGAGTGTCGCTTCTGCATAAACAACTTTTTGGATCCCCTGTTGCCGTCAGTGTGCTGTATATCAGGTCAACTCTTATTCCCGCTACTCCTCACACACCAGTGTGGAATCTACGTACCATTTCTTCCCTAACAACGCTGACAGGATACTTTGACCTTTAAGAGCATCCTTTATCAAAACGGCAACATCACAGTCAAGATCTCCAAAAGAGGATACGCCTTAACACAGATCTATTGTTCCTGCTGCTCCCTCTATCTATCTATCTCCCTCCTGTCTCTGGTCCCCGCTCCCCGCCTCACACAAACTCTCGTGGATCTGTTAATTTGGAAAGAGCCTCTTACCTCGTAATGCTCTCTGGACTGGACGGACTTCAGCGAACTGATCCAGTCCTCCATCTCTTTCCTGTTCTCGGCGCAGAGGATCAGCCTACGGAACGGAGTGATCACCTGGAGGGGACAGCGAGGGATGCTGGTGAGGGTGAGGAAGTGAGGCGGATACAGTGGCTAAAAAGAGAGAGATGAATTTCACCGGCGCTCTCCTCCTCAGCCTGCGGTGCCACTGAGAGGAGAGAGAGAGATCAGCTCTGTCTTTAAGGGAGAGGACGGATGAGAAGCCCCCTCCCTCTCTCTGTCTCTCCCTCGTGCTCATTAACTCCGGCTCACTCGTCTCCTAACACCTTCTTGAGTTAGTCTTTTCCTTCGCTCCAGCATTTTTCCCTCTCTCGCTCTGAGCTCTTCAGGTTGCTTTGAGGCAGATATGTGCTGACAGGCGAAGCGCCTAGGTAAAGGCTAAGAGCTTCTCTCCCCCTCTGCCTCCCCCTCTGTGTGTGTGTGTGTGTGTGTGTTTAAGGACAGTCTCCCTGTAGATAACCCTACAGACATACAGCACCCTTTCAGCACCCCATCACTTATTAATGCTCCCTCATCTCTTCTTTCTCTCCATCTCTTTCTAACTCAACATGTCCTTACATTAACTACATTTACGTTGTGAGGCGCGCACACACACACAGACACACACACACACACACACACAGACACGCACACGGCAGTATCACACTAATCAATATTCATGAAGTAGCAGTAATGCTGATGGAATGCCATTTATGATTAATTGAAGTCTTCGGCAGGTTCCAAACACTTAAACACAGACGTCCTTTAAATGTCCTCTGAATTTTAAAAAGTTTGACACAGCTTGTCGGTTGTTGATTGGCAGTACTCAGGCTGCAACTAACAATTACTTTAATTACTGATTAATCTCCCCAATATTTTCTCAATTTATCGCTTAATTGTTTTATCAATGAAATGTCAGAAAACATGCTCTGAGTAATTTCCCAGAGCCCAAAGTGGCAACATCATCAGCATCAGCCGATACTAGCTTCAGAATGACCTACTGGAATCAGACAATATGCTTTTTCTTATTTTGCACAATGATGAATATCACATACATTGAACAGTATTATATTTCATGTCTCCATCTGCTGGTGGGCCGTCACAAGAAGAGTACACATGTATAATATAATGTTAATTCCACTACAGAAGAGACTTGATGATCATGGGTTATAAGTCAAATGAGTTGTTACATATCGGCATATCGGATATCTGCAAAAAATCCAATGTGCATCCCTTCTTCAAATGGTATGTTTAATCTGACCGAAGTTCCAAAGCTATTCCATTTCCTCTTATATTTGACAAAAGAAAGCATCAAATTCTCACATTTAGGAAGCATGAAACCATCGGATGTTTGGCTTTTTAGCTAGACAAAAAAAAAACTAGAGTAACAGTTTTATGCCTCTGCGAACCATTTAAGTTAAAGCTTACATCCATGTCTGTGAAAACACGGATACGTCACACACAGAAGATCTATACAATCAGCACAGTTTCAACGTGGACACCCAAGATTAGTGTCAACAATCCAAGTGGATGTTTGTGCCAAATCCCCTCAAATCTGCCAAATCGTCAGGTGTTTTTGAGATGTCAAGTTCATGAGAATGGGACGGACGGACAACTATCGCTGTCGCTGTCACAGACAAACAATTATCGATGATCAAAATGTGTGTCAATTAATTTTCTGTCGATCCACCAATCGATTAATCGACTCTAGACATTATGCTCTCAACATTACTGGGAAAATTTGCATCTTTTTTTTCTCGATTTAACAACACATCTTGAAGCAAAAGGGAAGCGCACAGGTTAAAATGTGTCAGGAATAAAAAGCTGCTGCTCTTCTGGTGGTGTCGTGGGTCTGAACAAAGAGCTTCTCTTAAATGACCTTAGATGCATATTCTAATTTACTGTGGTATATTTTTTACTGCCGTCACTAAAGTGTTTTTATTATGGGAACTCTTTCCAAGGACAGACAAAGTCTTAAAAGCCTCATTCACACAGGACCAGTATTACCAAGGGACCTTGTGTGATTTAGAAATCACCCTCACAACTCTGTTTCATGCAGAACATTTTCACGGCATTAGCAGTCTAGATTTTATCCGAATTTACTGACATTATCCTTGAAATATAATTCGCACAGTCATTTGTAACTCCACTCTACAGAACACAAAAGGCTCTTCTGACGGATTTGATCTTGCTCTGTCATTGAATAGCTTTCCATGCTGTGTAGTGAGAGGAGCCTCCTGCACCTAAAATACTGTCAGAACTTTTCTTTATAACTACAAACTCAGACTTTTTATTTCTCCAAGTCTGAGGTCACAATTCTCTGCAGGAAAACGGTGGATTGCTCCCTCTGTGTTGGGAGGCAGTTACTGCCCCAAGCGAAGGGTCTTGTTCAGGAATGAGGGTAGAATGGAGCGTGAGAAGGTGGTGGTTTGGCACGATGTCTGCAGTGATGCCTACGCTCTGCCAGACAATCGTGACAAAGAGGGAGCTGAGCCAGAAGGCAAAGCTTTCGATTTCCTAGTCCATCTACGTCCCAACCCTCACCTATGGTCATGAGCTCTGGGTAGTGACTTAAAGAATGAGGTTAGAGATACAAGAGTCCAAAATGCGTTTCCTCAAAAGGGTGAGGAGCTCAGACATCTGGAGGGAGCTCGGAGTAGAGCGTCGAAAGGGGTCAGTTGAGGTGGTTCGGGAATCTGATCAGGATCCTCCTGGGCACCTCCTGGTAGAGGTGTTCTGGGCACGTCCAGCAGGTAGGGGGCCCCGGGGCAGACCCAGAACACACTGGAGGACGCCTCAGGGTCCATACATACCCCCTTTATATAGTATATCAGGTATTTAAAAGATGAGGTTTTGATTGAATTTGCATTTATTTTAGTGGATTAAAAATGTGAAAACTTTGTAGGGCGATGGCCTGTTTACTGTCAGTATCACTGTGTGCTGCTCACAGCCTGTTGTGCTTCTTTTCCTCCAACAAAGTGCTTATTGATTTTTCGACACGGCGTTTCAGACCATCTATTCACCATAATTTGAGGCCATACATTCAGCTGCTGCGGAGGTTCATTCTATTCTTGAATTACACCCGTTCTGGCTTTAATTGGATAAATGTGGAACCGTGCGATCCACACATCCTGCAGACTACACACACATCCATCAGTCGCAGGAAGACGCAGCGAAACAGTGAAAACACTGGAGGAAATTGTTTCTCCTTCCCATGAATGATTCTGTGACAAAGTCAATCAGCTCCTCAGAGGGACGTTCCACTCTCCTCCACATCCGTCTCCCTTCCTGTTGAGCTTAGACCAGCGGCACCTGAGGCTGTTATGACGTGTGGGAGACAGCAGGTGCACAACAAACACCAGTGCACGTGTGTGTGATGTGCATGTGTATTCTGTGGTGTTTAAGATACATCTGCTGTGAAACTGTTTTCTGTTTGCATGAAGGCTGCTGTTGCCGGCCCACCATCTGGTTTACAGCCACGTGTTGCCCACAGACGACGCTCAGGTAGAGTCCAGGGTTGGGGAGTAACTGATTACACGCATTCAGGATTATGTAATCAGATTACAAAAAATTAAGTGGTAAATAAGTGGTTTGTATCAGTCTTTCTCTATCTGTGCTTAATTCAGGCAGCAATTTTTCCCCCATAATTAATTAATAGAGCTTCCATTGATCATAGCTGGGTAAAATTTTCATTTTCATACTGATTTATCTGATAGGCACAACATTACTTAGCAGCCTGTGCATCATAATTTCAGATGAGGCACTTCCTTTGTTGATTAGCTGCTGCTAAAGCATTTTAGCAATTTAAGTGTACTATTAACAGATCACAGAAAGGGTGACATGTATGTCATTTTATTTTTTATTTCATTATATATATTTTTTATTTTATTATATATATATTTTTTTTATTTTATTATATTTTGTTTTTTATTTTATTTTGTTTAATTTTATATTATTTTATTATATTTTGTTTTATTTTATATTATTTTATGATTTTTTATTTTTATTTTATTTAATTTAATTTAATTTTATCTTATTTTATTTTATCTTATTTTATATATTAGAGAATATGCCAAAAAGACATGGGGTATGAATCCACAATATAGTTTAAGTACTGTATTCGTAGCACTACTTATCCAAAACTGTCTCTTACAGAGGTTAAGTTTAACTTATTATTGTTGTTATTATTGTCATATATATTAAAAAGCACAACTGTACATACAATGAAAAGAAATGAATCTGTCCTGGCTCTCTCAGTGTTTTAAACTACATATAAATATGAAGAATAAAAGTCAACAATAATAAGAACAACACATTTTAAAACCTTTAAAGTGTTCGACAACATTTAAAACACTGAACATTCTGCTGTTTCCTTTTTTTAAGCTATTATAATTTGTTAAAATATTTTTCTTGTGTAGTTTGTTTGGGTTATAGCATCTTAAGCTTGAAACACCCTCCTGCCAACCAGTTCCCTGATCAATCACCTTAATCACCCCTGTAATAGATCCGTCGCAAGATCTCTAATCAATATCTGGTTATCCTCGTGTACTGTTCAGCATGTCACAGCCTAATCACCAGAATAAATGTAAGCATTGTACATTTCTGCAAACCACAGATAAGTAACATTATGATGTGGTGGAAATGTTGGAACACTGCTGTTACTGTGAGGCAGTGTTCAGGCACAAAATAACCTTTAAGAAAGTCACCTTTAATTACCAACCTTGATCTAGGGACAACTGGTGAGGGTAGGCTGCTATGAGGAAATCCCCTCAGGCCTTCTTGAGATTCTGTATCCACAAGAATAGGACGGACGGACAACCCAAAAACATAATGACTCCGGTCACGACTATCACGGCGCAGAGGCATAAAAACACCCGCTGTCCACTGTCCCCTCCACGTCTACATGACAAAGTCAGCTCATAAACACGTAATCAGACCTACGTCACTTTAGAAATGTTGATATGATACATGTAAAATGTGTAAACGTATCAGTGGTTTGCAGACACACACACAGTGGCAACATTTTCCTCTGGCGACTGAGCTGCATCATTTCATCTTTGTTTGTATGAACAGTGTGTGGGTGTGTTTGTGTGTGTGTGCTCATTGTCCTTTCCTAACCCTCCCTTGATATTTGAGCTAATCACATTAGCATTCTTTTTCCTTTTTTCAAGTAAGATGAGACAACAACTCCCGAATTACTGAAAGAGTGTGTGAGAAAGCGTCCTGTGAGTGTGTGTGTGTGTGTGTGTGTTACAGTACATGTTTAACTCTCAACCAATCATCCATTTCCATCATTCAGCGTGTACAACAAGTTTAAATCTGTCATTCTCCATCTCTCTCTCTCTCTCTCTCTGTTTCTCTCTCTCAGTCGCTCTTCGGAGAATTGTATGTTTTTCCCGGCCGTTAATCACGGTACAGTTTTCCACCAGGAGCTGCGAGGATTAGTGTGTGTCCATTTGTGCATGAGCAAATTGATCCCTTTGGACATAGATCATTGTGTGTCTCTGCTGGCGTACTGTGTCCATGTGTGTGTCTTTGCATGTGTGTGTCTTGGGTCTGGAACGGGGTAGCGATAAGATTGGTTGCCAGGGGAAACAGGAACGGCTGTTTCCAAAAATGGCTCCAGGCATCCCTCAAGTGTGGAAAACCTCTCATGATGACTGACCTTCAGAGCTGAATATATCAGATCTGTGTGCGTGTGTGTGTGTGTGTGTGTGTGTGTGTGTGTGTGTAATGACAAGTAACAACCAGAAGTGGCTCTTTGATCAGCATCTCTAAACGATGAGAACTTGTAATTATAAGCCTCATTAGTTGGTATTTTTTTGGTGGAGAGGCAAACACCAAAGATTATCTGATAATGAGGGACACCCGTCACTGTTTACACACACTCGTACACACACACACACACACACACACACGCAGAGGCAGAGGATTGGTAACAGTGATGCACAGATCCTGTACCCACTGGGACCTGCAGCATGACAGCACAGGAGGTGGAGCACACTCACAGCTGCTCACTCCCAACAACACACACACACACACACACACACACACACACACACACACACACACACACACACACACACACACACACACACACACACACACACACACACACACACACACACACTCACCCGCCTGCAGCTTTAAACTGTTAATACCAACTACACAACAGATCCGAGCGCTGATGCACCGCTCACACAAGTGCGCAATTCAGACCCGATCTGAGTTTCCTTGAGATTCATTTGGTGGATTTAAAGTGGACAGTAATAAGCGAGCCAATCCAATAAGCGTGAGTGAGTCAGTGAGAGGCGGTGCGTCCCTGCACAGTCTGTAATGAGTTTAGGGGTCGGGTTGGGCTGAGCTCTCCCTCACGTGGACCTCAAGGTGCTTCCTCGCAGCGCTACGGCGACACTGCCTCATCATGTATTCACAGGGGCTTTAACCCCAACATATATGTGCACTCTCATACATTTCCATCTATGTGTCAATGCATGACCAGTCATGAACAATGCATGCACGCATTGACACATGCACAGATGTTTTCATCCACCTTTGTTTGGCTGCTTTACCTTGAATTATCAGCAAATTTAAAGCATGTTTTCTGCATCACATCTGTTGCACATCTCTTTCTTTCAGCTTTATTGTCCCTGTTTAAAAACATAATAAACCCATGTTGGAGAACAGTAGCTAATGAAGACTGTATAGTGATTACATAACTGTCTACACTGCACAACGCACTGGAGAAGTGAAATTATTCCCCTCTGTAAGTCGTGTAATTCAATTCTTGTGAGATTTCCCTATGCTGCTGCTGACAGGTCCAAATTCCTCGCAACACCCCAGGGGGTCCTCGCTCCCAAAACACAAGCATGCACACACTGAACAGACATCAGAGCTCCCACATGAATCTCTAAACATCGTTGCACCCTCCAAGCAAGAAGCACCGACCTGCATCGAGGACGCCAGCAGCATCACTTATCCTCAGAGGACCAATCGACACAGACAGACAGACAAAGACACAGACAGACAGACTGCTCTGCACAGTTAGAGCAAACCCCTGCACTGCATCCTCTGCAGTGCTCTCTCTCTGCCTCAGTCGTGATCGCACAACCTGCGTGACGAAGCCCGGTCTCCCCCTGTCGGCGTGCGTGACCGTGTCTGGGTTGATGCATCGCAGAGATTTGCATGTGGGCGCTGCAGGTGAACAACCATTCGGCATGTCACATTACCTTTGGTTTTATGTTTCACTGCTCATTCTCTGTCGGTCCCGCCTGTCCTGTCTTCATTTCCCCTCCTCTGCCTCCCTCCTCTCCTCTCCTCTGCATCCGTCTTCCCACGTCTCAGTGCTCGCTCCTGCCTCGCTCTAACTCGCCCCCTCTCAGTCTCTCTTTCCCCCAGGGAGTATGTGCGCGAGTGCAGTTAGCGACGGTGTGACATCACTCCAGGATTTCCTCTACCTTGCCTTGTCTTACCCTTCGCCATCTTAAATGGCTCCGCAGTTATTCCCCATCAATCACTGCCCTTCTTTCACCTCCGTCTGTGAAGATAATTCAACCCTATTTTGCCTTGACTTCCCTTCTTGCATCTTTACCTCCCCTCAGCTTATTCTTGCCCTCTCTTTCCTCCTTCAGCATCCCCTCTTCCCCCTCCTCTCACCATCTTAGTGGGATGCTGATGCTCATAAGGGCATGTGGAGCTCATCTCCAAGTCTTTATCACAGCATGTTTATTAACCCCGGCACACACAGAGTCACGGCACATGCTGCACACACATGCAGCAGCAGGCGCACTGTAATCTTATTTATGAATATGGCAGACGTTAATCCATCCCAGGCACCCAGTGAGGCATTTCAAGACGTTACTAAAAATAGCCGCGTGCTCTCCTCCGGGCACTGTTCTCCTGCCCACCTCCTCCTCCTCCTTGTTTCTTATTATAGCAACACCCGGGGAGAGGAGAGACATTTATAGAAAGGACAGGGCACCACTAGCTCTTTCACTGTCTGTTTTCATCCTCGTTGCTCATTATACTCGTGTTCATTTCCCTCCACCTCCCACACACGCTCATCCAGTTCAGCTGCTCATTCTTTTCCCGGACAAGAATCCATTCACAGCAGCATCGCTTCTTTTCTCCCACGAGATGATGCACGGTGAGCCGCACGTGACAACAACAGAGGGAGTTATGCTGGGAAATGTATTCAAATATCTAAAAATAACTATAGGACTGTTATTTTTAGGTGTACGATATGAAAGGTGAATCATTATTCCTTCAAGGGTGAATTCTGTTTTCTTGTAACTCCTGATGGATCTCTGCCTCAACTATGACATTTCATAAAACGTAGGCAAATTAACTTAATCATAATTAACTTTGTTAATGTTAATTAATGTTAATGGATGTTAAGAACAGGACGCTGTCAATCAGAGATAGAAATAAGCAAATTACAAAAAAGGAGGGGATATTTTGCTGGTTTTCATTCTGCCCAGATATAATTGAAAAGATCAATAACACTGCCACATTTGTCATTTAAATATGAGGCTACACATGTTCGCCATCTTTCTCTGGGTCTGAATGAACGTCCTGACCCCAAACTGATCGTCCTTGGCACAACAGAGGCTCCGAACACATCAGGGAAGCCACAGAGAATTTATTGCCGATGGCCTGAGCCCAAACCTTAACGACTCTAATAATCTCCACTTGGAGAGAATCAGATTTCCTCTGAAGGACAAGCTGGGTGACTTTAAAAAGATCTGCACTCCCTTCAGTGCCTGTTAGGAAGATGTCCACTAAACCTGACTCTAGTCACCTGACATCCCCGGGTGGTCTGTGTAAGTTCATCATGTTCTGCCTACTGGTTTATGATATGAAAAATGACGCTATTGTTCTGTATCGTTTCAGAATTTAAGAAATGCCTCAATAAAAATCACATGTGGGAAAATATAGCAGCTGGTTAGCTGAGCTTACGGCTGGCCCACACCAACAGATTTTTTAAAATCTGAACAGATGTTAAAAATGTAAGAGAGCCCACACATAATGACATGTAATTACAAATTTAACATTATTCTTCCCGTAGAGTGGAGAGAGCAACAACTGGGCCAAAACAGTGCAGCACACACTCACAGATTCCATCCATAAACAACAAGAAATCTTGCACAACCAAATGTGACTTTAGCGCACACAAACACAGCGGACGACAGAATTACCTGTTAGTTTTTGCACTACTTTCTCCAAAAATACAAAGATAAAAATTTTAGAAATATGAGTAAAGTCATGGAGGCAGCATGAATATAGACCGTGCATGTTACAGCGTGAATGGAATTCTAATTGATATTGCACTGAAAACCTCTGAAGCCTGCAGGACCACTGGATATCAGATCATAAATATTAAACATGTTAAATACTTGCAATGTGAAATCAGCTCAGCCAGGATGGACTTCCGAGCAGATCAAGGGATCTAAACATACCTCACACTACAGGAAAATCTGGCGAGATGATTTTTAGAGTTGAGGGAGAATAATTATATGCACAATACGTAGGTGCAAGGCTATCAATAAACAGCGTACATGAAGGAAAAAGTAACCTCTGCACACTCACTACAAGCCATTAAAGTTTACTTGAGTCAGTGCTTCTATCCTACTTGGATTTTCATCTGATTAAAATGTTTGAAAAGTGCGTTATGTTAAAACACAGGTGTGATTTCACATTTTCAGATATTTTGACCTGATTTGACCAGATCCGAGCAGGATCGACACGTCTTTAAAACGTTTTGTGTCTTTGATCGTTTCTTTGCAATTAAACTTTTGTGGCATGGAGTTAAGTGTGCAGAGCTTCTTCTCCATCAGGGACGTTTCCAGGCAGATTTTAGGATGACTCTGGGTTTCCCCTTATTCCAGTCTTCATGCTAAGCTAAGCTAACTGGGTGATGACTCAGGCTTCTTATTTAACAGACAGATATGAGATTGGTATAGATCTTCAGTCATCATCAAACTACCCGCTAGAAAGAAAACAAATTGATTTCCTAAAATGGTGAACTATTCCACCACAGACTCGTCCATAACTACATCTCTCAGGCAAAGAAACAGTAATTTCAGTGAATCAAGGCGTCATATCTGTTGGTTCAGTCATCCACACCTAAAACTCCTCAGTCAACCAAAACACACAACAGCTCCATGTCAGTGTGGCTCTGCTCTCACCAGCCTCACTGTTAAACACGTGTCTGTGAGCTCCCCACTGAAGCACAGTGCATGTGTGCGTGTTGGCGTGTGCGTGGGTGTTCAGACTGCAGGATGCACTCACTGTGAAACTGTTGTTGACATTCTTTGTGCTGGACTCTGCAACGCTGGCGTCTGATAGGTCCACCTCGTCAAAGATAAGGGACTGCAGAAAAGAGGAGGTGAGTGAAGAGAGAGAAGAGATGGAAGTCCCGAGAGGAGAACAGAGAGACAGAGGACACAAGAGAAGACAAGAGAATGAGTCTCTGGACAATATATCATCAGAGGGTTAAACTTAGCTTATTGGAACTTATTCTAGGGTATGAGGAGAGCTGTGAGAGAGATGTCTTGTCACAGCTACAGCAAAGCAGGCCTAAAATGAACAGGTAAAACTTATCAGTATTAAATGGAAGCTACTGCAGGACTCATGAAAGAGAATAACAACATGATGATCCTGTATCCAACAGTCTTAATGCAACAGGCTGCAGATAATGCACGACCTCCCAAATACTTCTCAAGCCTGAAAAATGACACTAAATGAGTACGATTTATATTCTGTAATTTAATAGAATAAAAGAAACAGCTGATTTCATGATGCGTTACATTAAGGTTAAACAAATCTAAATTTGGTCAATCATTTGGTGAGTTATTTTTGTGATAGGAATATTGAGAATAAAACTCTCCTCATAACACTATTGTCAACCTTTCAGACACAGTCATTAACCCCTTCAGACCTCAATATCTTCCACTCATAAGGGACAAAAATATATTTTACTCAAATGTCAAAATGAGGCTCAGAGGTTGTCTGCACATGGCTCTCAACATGGAGGTGTCTGACACAGTGCTAACAGCTAACAGCGCTAACAGTGGGAACAAGGCTAATGCTGGTTCCACAGTATTCGATATCAGCCTGACGTAGCGTCGTATGGTGCTGGCTCAAGTTGTGAATGACACTGAGCGTCATTTGGGCTAATCCATCGTTTCATCTTGGCTGGTGCGTCATAGTAGATGGCAACCAACGCCACGTCTAGGACGCCTCATGACTTTGCAAGAGAAAGTCTAGCATGTTTGATTTTCTTTTTATCATTCACGACTTCTCCCGTCACAGCCGTCACTTTGACCGATAGAAAAACGGAGCAATCTGCTGCCATGGGAACTATGCGACAACAACACCCCAGCCTTTTAGATATTTCCTGTAGGGATGTTAGGGCACTTTAGCAACCCAGTGAGTACCGAACACTGGCTCTAGATAGGGACATCCTCCTTTTCGTGAAGAGCAGCATCGGAAAAACACAGATTTTTTTTCTTTTTTACATGAAACTGCTTCATTCATTGTTTTACCGGTTTAAATCAGCTGGTCTGTTTGTTCTGGGGATGAAGGGACCTCTGCAGATCATTCGGCTCCTGGTAAAAACCTCCTGAACACTGAGGGAATTCTAACCAGGAGAAGTTTCAGCTGGTTGAAATCTACAATCTTCACCACTAGATGCCACAAAATCCCTTTGAATTTTACACACTGCTCTTTTAAGGCCGATTAGAGTTCTGATGTCACCTAAACAGACTTTCCTGAAACCTGCAGAGCACTGTGGTGTGCTGGAGCCTATTTATGGTCATGTTTGCCATGAGACCAAACTCTCCCTTAACACAAAACTGATTTTGTTTCAGAGGCTGACTGATTTCATTTGGAGGCAGTTGATCTTCTAATGAAACCTCAGCTGCGACTCAAAGCACGTCTATCACCAAAGGCACCGCCCTGATACTCAGACTGAACTGTCATTTCCTCTGACTTCATTATTTGAAATGTCAAATCAGAGATGTGGGCAGCGCTTCAGATGTCCGGCAGCAGGCTGAGGAGCCTTGACACAATGTCGGTTCTTCCGTGAAGTCAGTGAGAAAATATGCGCACGTCTCGTACCTCGCCTCTTCAAATATTTATATTACATCACAAATGCACTGTCACAGTTTGTGCCTTTTGCAGAAAATATTTCTTTAATCTCTGAATTTACAAACTCAGGCCTTACAGAGTTCTTCTCCTTGTCTCTTAAATCAAAGGCTACGTTTCTAGAATTTCTTCATTTATGAGAGGTTCAGATCCTCCGTGACAGCACAGGGTGAACAATGACATTGGCACGTCTTTGTTAGCCACAGATTAAGGCTTTAAATTGAAATATCATACTGAAATGAACGTTTCGTCGATAAGATACGGGGAGAAGTTTTTCAAACTCCATCCGATAGAAATTTAGGAATGGAATTTGACACGCAGAGTGAGAAACACAAAGTCCCCAAGAAAACTTGGCAACAAAGGTCACGTATTTCCCAGGTCTGTTCTACCTCGTCTACACCATGAGACAATGTCATGTTTTATATTACAATAAACATATGGGCAAAATTGTCCCTAACCCTAAGTAATGGACGTCGGTTGATGTTCATTATTTTTATCTTAAATTTTGGTGAAAACTGGTCTTAAATTTAATCCTGAGTGGCATTAAAAGTCTTGACTCTAACAAGCCTGAAGCTGTAGGGATTTACTTGACTTCATAACTTGGAAACTAAACTGATCGTACATTATTATCAGTTGTACAAACATGATTTAGGATAGAAATGATCTCTGCTGTCTTCATAATCCTTTAAAATAATTCTGCCTCCTGTTTTGCAGTTTTGCAGTGAAGACTGCAATAAAGCCATTGCTGGTGAGCTGCACCTGAACGCCTCGCCATCTTTCTTTCAGCAGAGTGGTCCAAACCGCTAGAAGCTAGTTACCAGCTAATAACAGTAAGCCAGTAAGCTGCCACCAAGAGAGGGAACACAGTACATCGTTGAGTCCAAGTGGACGTTTGTGCCAAATTTGAAGAAATTCCGAAAAGGCATTCTTGAGACATCGGGTTCACGAGAACCGGATGGAGGGACAAGCCGAAATAACGCCACAGCTATCACTGACGCAAAGTCATTAAAATCAGAATATGGCGATTTTAACCTGTTGCTGTTACATCCTTTTAAACATTTTGAGGTCTGCACGAACAGAAATGAACACTTAAAGGTGGACTTCCTGTTTTGTCTGCCATCTTCTGGCAACTTACAAGTCAAATTTATTGGTTAGTTACCGTGCAGGGGTCACCATTTTAAAAAGGACACTGTCATTGGCTGACATCTATTAATATTTATTTATTGCAGTGGATGGTCTGAAGGGGTTAATAAAGTGTGGAGGCTCAGAAACGTTCCGGTCGAGAACAATGAGTCCAGTTTGTCCGGCTCTCTGAACGATAACTCAGTTTGTTCCATGTGCCAGGAAATGCATCTCGCCGGCACACAGCTCCACTATGAACCCACACTGCTGTGAGGATTTCCCTCCTGAGTTTCCTTTGTTTTGACTCTGAACCTAAATGAGAATAGCGCGAATAACAAGACAGTGAACGTTGATATGTTTCATTGAATTTCTATGTGGCGGAGGAGCCGGAGCCAACTCTGTGTGATATAGCCAGCAGACAGACAGAGAGGAGAGCCAGAGTCCACAAACAGGAACATGATATCCTAACAGAGCTGTGATGCGTAAGGCACGCAGCTGAGCTCTTAAAGGGCCGCGGGCCAAAAACCGATGCCGTCAAAGGAATGCCCTCTGACTCTGTGTGTGTGTGTGTGTGTGTGTGTGTGTGTGTGGGTGTGTGTGTGTGTGGGGGGGGAGGAGTGAGCTGCTGCAGCTGTCGGAGGGAATGCCCAGTTAATGACGCTCTCCCCAGGCCTGGCTGGAGAGGGACACCAGCCAACGCTCACTGTTTGTGTGTGTGTGTGAGTGTGTGTGTGTGTGTGTAGAGGGAGCATGTGTCTCAGCACTTCCACATATGCCTACAAGTGCGTGTGAATGTGTGTATGGAGTGTCGTCCAAGAGGGCCTGAGTATGAATGGCGTGCCAACACAAACACTGCTCCCCCTGTTACGGCGCTCTTGGCGGCGATGCCATTGCGTCACGTGTGCGTATGTATGTCTCCCACTCATCACGCAAGCAGCCCATCACACACACACACACACACACACACACACACACTTGTATATGTGTGGGCACACACACTCAACTGACTTGAGGGAAGCTGTAATGAAAGCTGACAGTGAATGGTGGACAAAGGCAAGCGTCCAGAACCTCTGCTACCCATAGATCCAGAGCTTAGCTCAGTGGCTGCATCTCAGCGACCTCGACGAGCCTCCTTTCCTACCTCCTCCAATCCCTCGCTCCTATTCCTTATTATAAACATGGCCATGTGGCTGTTAGATGCTGTTTTACTGTTTCTTCTGCCTGTTAAAGAGCAGAATCCGTAAATTCAGTCTGTGGCTTGGTTATCGTTAAAGAGACAGTTCTGATATTTTTGAAGAGGGGCTGTATGAAGCACTTCTCCATAGTCGGTGTCAACTGGCACACCCTCAGATTATAGAAGCAGGCAGGAGTACCAGCAAGGAAGTTAGCAATGCACTGCTGTGGGCGGGGCCAGCAGCAACATGTATTTTAGCCACATAAAAAAATCACTATCAGATCAAGCCTCCCATCCCGTTTTCTATTTTTATCTCTACCCCTCGTTTTCAAATGCCACCTTGTCCCTCGGAGCGGAGTTAGTTGTGGTAGTGGTTGAAAACTTCCTCTGTTTAAATGGGACATCCTACAAGACCCTGCTACGACATCGGTATGTGAACAGATGCAACAAGTGTTGCCAGACGCAGCAACTGCTCTGTCTTCTGCAGTGGGAATTTATTTTGCGTGGGCTACAGGCAGCCCTTTGTGGTCGTCAGGACGCTCATGATTTGTTGACAACTTAAGTTTCATGCTATTAATTGATCACAACAGTCATCATATAAAAAATAACACTGCTTCATTACCAGGCCACTAGCGCTGCTCTGTAGGGTAACATTAGCAACCAGTGCTCCTTCCCTGCCAGTCTGCACTGATATTAGAGGAGTGGTAACAAGTGAATCAACTTTGCTGCTGAGCTGCAGTTGAATTTCGGGCCTCGCATGCCATCATGGGGAGGTGCACGAACGTGGGCCTGTCCTTCACAAATCAGCAATAACAATGTAACATTAGCTAGTTCGATAGTTTGCAAGGGGGAAGACGTGTATTGAGCCTAAGTGTTCACTGTATTAAATCATTTTCACTGCTTTACTTTACCATCACACAGCCCTTTCTGACGGGGAACTGAGGACGTTATATCACTCTTTTCAAAGCGACCAGACTCCACTGAAAAAAACAATAATTTTAGGTTGCTGACCGCAGATGCTGCTCATCTACTGCTGCATCTATCAGTTAGTTTGTTTGTATTATTATATGATTTTGGTTTATCCAAACTAACCTTTTAAAACACCAAAGTCACACAATAATACAAACAAATCAACTGATCGAGACAGCAGCAGACCAGCAGCTCCTGTGTTCAGTGACCTAAAATTACTGTTTTTGTCAATGACGTCTGGCTGTGAGCACAGATAAATTTCACTTTCAGTTCAGTTCCCCATCAGGGAGGACCCTCGGACAGCAAGGTAAAGTGATGAGAATACTGTAAATATGTTGCTTAACTTCCGTGGTGGTACTCCTGTCTGCTTCTCCAAACTGCGGACGTGTCGACTGCCTTCTACTGGTAATATACTAACTACAGCCCCACTTCAAAAACTCAGAACTATCCCTTTAAGTTGCTACCCAGGGAGGAGAGGAGAGTAGCTTTAGGACAAACTGCAGTGCTGAGATGTAGCCTCCCTGATGGATCAATGAGGAGGTCAGGCTTCCTAAGCACAGGGCAGCACAGCCAGCCAGGCCACCTCGGAGACACCAGAGTGCATGGACATGTGGAGAATGGGCACTTATCTATAGTGGCTAACGTCACTGCCTGGCCATGACAGAGAACTCACTCCGCTCCAGTCATAAATCATTATCATAACACAGCCAAGAAAACAAACTATATTACTTCATTTATTTTTTCATTCTTCCAGCATGGCCAGCGGAGACTTAAAGCTGTGGGGAAGGAAAAGCAAAACACAGCGTAGAAGGAGAAAAGCCAGGATCCCTGTAAAGGACGAGTTGACCAGGTAGTCCAGGTGTGGCTTTACAGTTTACTGTGCACGTGTTTTGCTGCCCTTCCTGCAGTTATAGCCTTATTGTATACAGTGCATTCATGTCATTGGGTAATAAAAAGGACATGTACCTCCTCCCAAATGTTGGGATGTGTGGAAATTGTTGTTTATTTTGCATCTCATCTGTAAAACCCTCAGGCCTCAATGATTCAAAATATTTTTCCATATGGCATGAATGCAGCACTTTAGCGTATAGGTAAGCAGGTATGGCCCGTGGCCCCTGGTCCCTGGCTGCGCTGTGCTGACCCGAATTCTCACTAGGCCTTCCTCAGATCCGCTGGCACCCAGAGGTGGCGGGGAGCGTTGTGCGCCTGCCCAGCACACGGACAGAACTCGCCAGCACACGCGACTCCTGGACACTCTGCGCAGCGCCCGCTCCTGCCAGCGTGCCACGGCGCTGCCAGACTAGCGCATACACACAGGCACACACACACACATGTTTCAGACCAGGAAGGTAAGGTTAGAAGCACAGGGTCAACAAGGGTAAAAAGATCAAAACAAAAATGTTCTTAAACTCAAACAGAGGTGAATGTAAAGGTTATTATTTTTTGTTGAAACAAGAGACTCATTGTGATGGTGTTGAATTCATTAAAGTGATTAAGAAAAGAAATAAAGGATCTGACCAAATGTGATCAGGAGATGATCAGTATCAGAAAGTATCACTCTATAAGAGCCAAGCTACAGCCAGGAGCAGCTGGTTAGCTGAGCTTAGCTTATCTTAGCATAAAGTCTGGAAGCAGGGGAAACAGCTACCTCTAACTGAATATGCAGCACTAAAGCTCACTGAGGTCAGCACTTTAGTTTTTCCTAGGCGTTATCAGCAGCTATCAGCAGTTACCAAAGAGTAGGTTCTTTGCAATTTCAATCTCTAGTAGCAGAAATACTGGATGGTGACACAACTGCAATGACTGTGGAAAAAATGTAGTGTGTCCTGTGTTGTTGGGAGCTGCTAAGCTCACTAAGAAAAACAAAAAGCAAACCAGTTGTCTTTGCAGCAGTGGTGCCAACAACAACACCACTTGGGAACATTAGGGGAGGACAAGATGAACAGTTGTCTGTTTTTACTTGAAGAAAACAAAACTTTTTGATAAAACTTTTTAAAAGTGAAGTAGAGCAGGTAGGCTGCAAATCAAATAGGAAGCTTATACAAGTGAGATACGAACAATCTCCCACTCTCTCCATCTATCTTCTCTCTCATAGCATTAAAGATTAATATTACATATGAATTTTTAAAAAAGATTTTTTGGGGGCTATTGCCTTCAATTAGTAGGACAATATTAGGTTTGGAAGGGGGAGAGAGACGGGGGGTGACGTGCAGCACAGGGCAGACAGAAAAGACTTTGCCTTTGTACATAGGATGACCTGCTCTACCCCCTGAATCACTGGCTGCCCCACACATGTAACATTTACACAGGTAACGTCAGCTAATTAACTACTTTTTCATCTACAGTGCAACTTACTTCAACGTGCCTGTGGAGGTTAGAAGAGGAGTTTTTAAAGGCAGAAATCTCAGTGTTTTGCAGCACAGAGGGCGCCTCATAATGTAAATGTTGTCTTTCAGATTTTGGTATAAGATGTGTGGACAGGGAGTGTCGCTGGAAGCTGCTTCTTGTTTTGAGTTTTGCTCTGTTGGCATGGCATCGTTTTCAAAAGACAGGTGGTGCTTCTTTTGGTTCCTGGCTGCTAGAAACTTGGCATCTGCAGTAGAAGTGCTCCTCGCACTCCCGCCGCCCTACACTGTTGTAAATGAGGTAAAAATGTCAAATGTAGTGAAGAAAAAAGTAGATTACTGACTCAAATTTTTTTTTTTATTTTATCTTATCTTTTATTTTTGTTCTTTGTATTTTCTTAAAATTGCCTCATTTAATTTGCTTGAATTCACATTGTTTTAAATCCAGGATCAAACGTGTAAAGCTGAGAGGTGGATTTTGTTCACTATTCCCGCTGTGTCCAGTCTTTGTGCTAAGCTAAGCTAACATACATATTTACCGCACAGACACAACTGTGGCATCGATCTCATCTGACTCTCATCTCGCCAAAATGTAGAAATAGTCCTTTAAGATGCTAGACAGACGCTTAGAGGACAGAAACTGAAGATCAAGAGTAAAAACTGAGTCAGTTCATAGAAAGAAGACATGAGAGCATTTATCCTGGTCAGCTGTGGCTGTATGTGTGTTGCACAGGGACACACGAGGTTAGCTCACCTTGGCATCTTTGGCGTAGTAGAGAGTTCGGCCTCTCAGTTTGAAGTAACGTTTTTTCCACCTCTGGAACGAGCTGGTCTGTTTGAGAAGCAGCCCCTCCTTTATACTCGTCTGGAGGGAGACAAGACACAATCAAAATCACAAACTGTCTCATGGTGTCATCAGAAAATAACACAAAGCTTCAGTGTTTCTCACAGACGCTGCATCTCGCCCTCAGACGCAGAACACCCTCTCGTTTTTATCTACAGGAAACTGTCAAGATAAAAAAGTGTGCACTGTTTACATGTGTGAGAATCTGAGCACCAATTTTATGCATGGGAGACAAGGAATAGGCCAAAGAGTGGAGAAGAAAGGAAACCCATTACACACACACACACACACCACCCCTCATTTCTCCGAAGAGCTATAAACACACATCACTCTCACTCAACCCCTTCCCCTGGGCCGGGGGAGAGAACGACGACGAAGGAGAGGGAGAAAGAAAGGAGAAAGGGGGGAAAGGGCGAGGACGGCATCCCATTGACTGCTTCTGCTGCCTCGGACATCTGTTGAACTCAGAGGAACTCGACTAAACACAAATATGTCTTCCACCGTGCACGTTTGACGGTCTAAAAACAGACTCACGTTGTCATGTCATCGCTTCATGAATGTGAAGCGAAATCAGGAGCGTTTCATGGTCATTCTGAAATCAAGGCAGAGTAGGAGGAAGAGGAAAACACCATAGGGCGAGAGACGGAGATGTTGAGGTTAAGAGGGAACAGATTGGAGAGTGAAAATAGTTTTGAAAAGTTTTTAAAAACCTAAAAGAGAGACGGAAGGACAGCGATAGAAATAAGATACTCCCGCCTCCTATGGAGCCAGTATGTGCTTGTTTGTGTCACATCAAATCAAAACGTCTCTCCATGTGCGATGCAGTACACACACTCATCATCATTACAACCACCATCATCTTGCACGCATTAACACACACACACACACACACACACACACCCTGGGCACACAGAGCAAATACAGCGAGACATGGAAAAGATAAAACACATACAAACACACACACACACAGATGGAAATGCTGCGTGGAGGAACATCATTCTCTCTGGGCACACAGAGGAGAGGTGGGGCGCACGCGCGCGCACACACACACACACGCACACACACACACACACACACACAGGCTATTTATAGCAGAGGAAGGCTGCTCTCTGAGGGAAGAATTACAAACAGACACAGAGGCCTGAAGCTGACATCCTGCCCACCAGCTGTGTCAACTTAAACACAGAAAACACTGCTGCAGAGTACTGGCTCACAGTGGATACACACTTTACTGTATACACACACACTGGCATGTCACAGCGGATGAAGCCGGCATATACAGAGCCATACTGGGAGATCACATAGATTATTACAAATGACGAAAAGCGGCTGCGAATGAACTTTTACCACTTCACGAGAGGAGTGGTCGTAAAGGTTCAGGCCTCCACCCCTGCACGACAGAGGTGCAAGGAATTACATCTGTGGTCCCCAAAACACTGAAACTCCATTCACATAAATTCAAGACAGGATTGTCAACTTGTTACTTGGTGCGGGGCGGATTCGAAGGTCTGGATCCAGACAACAACAACAACAACAATCTTTCCAAAAATAGTTCCCCTGATCAGAACAAACTGAAAACAGTTTTCATGCACTGAAATTTGCACTTTGGATCGTTTAGTAACTGTTTCAGTCGTGCACTAAAGGTTAAGTTTGGTATTTTTCAACCTATTTTTACACGCTTTTGTGTCTTAGTGACTAATGGATACAACAGTTTTTGAAATCTGTCCAGTATTAAGTGAGAACGCTGCAGCCAGTGACACAGGCTGCAATATAACGACACAGAGCATTCGTGCATTGTTCATTTTCATTAAATGAAAGCGCTTGTTTTGCCACTGACAGGCTCAGATTGTTAATTAAGTGTAAGACAACACTGTGGAGAGGATCCTGACAGAGATAGACCCTATTGTTTAAGAGTAAGATCCTTTTTGTTTAACCAGAAACAGCCCAAAAATCGCTATCGCCAAACCTACCAGACCCCATTTAAATAAACAATAATTCTATAATGGTAAAACACACTTCACTCAGTCCACAGAAACAAATAAAACTCACAAAAATGGTCTTAGTTCATGTACCCACTGTTCCAACAATCGCCAACTCTGGTTTACGCTGAAATTAACCCTTAAATCAGCCAGTCAGATATGTAAATATGCTGGATCTATCTATGCTAAAATCAGTTATTATCTAAATGGAGTCTGGTGGCGATTTTGGAGCTTGTTCTGGTTAAACAAAGGGGATCTTGTTCTTTAACAAAAAGGTACATCTCTGAAGGGATCCTTTCAAAAATTCTGTAAGACGCTTAGAATAACAATTTGGGCCTGTCAGTAGCAAAACACAAGGACTTTCAGCGGTTGTAAATTGACAAAGCAAACATGCCCGTCTTGCTAAGTACTATTTTAATGTGGAAAAAAGGGTCCAGGTTTGAAACTACCAAACTTACCCTTTAACCAAAAAGACATCAAAGACATCAACTTTGGCTCAAGAAAAAAGTAATGGCTGTGTTTCACTAGTTTTTGACATTTTATAGACATAACGATTAAAGCAGCTGTGCAGAACTTTTTACCATTAATAAAACTGTCCCTAGTTCGTATCACCCCCCCTTGAAGATCCGCATATTTATTTGAACCCAACAGCGACAAAAAAGCCTTTCTCTATATGGCTATTTAGCGCAGCCTTGGTCGGGTCGGACACAGCGGAAGTCAGCAAACCAGAATACGGCACCCGGAGGTGGAAGTAAGTCTGCACGCCTGCAGCGGTACGCCGTGATTAAACCACAGAAGAAGAAGGAGCCGTGTTTACAGACAGTGTTCTTGGATTAAGCGGTACGCTGCGGGCAGTTTTACCAGACGTATCTATAAGGACTTGATTGTACTTTCGATGTCATGGCGGATAACGAAGGAGCACCATCTAAAAGAATAAGAACAGAAGAACAGAAGAAGGCTAAACGGGACAGTGATAGGGCTCGAGCCAAAACGTGTGTAAACCTCGGTCTGGCATTCACCAAGTGGAGAGAGCTGAGAGATTTAAAAGGTTTTAAAACTGATCCCGAGTTGGCCCTTTTCCTAATCGACAGGTATGTCATTTTTGTTTTTATTTAGAGGAATATACCACAGCTTGTTAGACATTGTTTCACTTCAATATATGACGACATGACAGTTATAAGCAAGCTAAATGTAACGTTAGCTCATGTGAACCGCTTTTGTCTCGTAACGTCACAAAAAACGCCACAAAATGATCTGTGACTGTGACCATGAACACAAATATACAGCAGGCAGTTGTCCTCAGTTTATAAGAAATTCAGAGCTACACCAGAACATTTATGATTTTCCTCTCGCTCTCCAAAACAAATGAATGCGGTAATTAGCGTTTGCAGTCGAGATTTTACGACACCAGACTGTGGGTGTTATACCGCTTCTACCAAAGGGGGCGCTATAATCAACAAAAACGTAAAGTTCCGCACAGCTGCTTTAATTGAGAAAATAGGGTAACTGATAGATTAATCTATCGTGTGGAAAATGTTAGTTGTGGCCTGCGTTACTATATTGTTTTTATTTGCAGGGGGGAAAAAAAGTTCCAGTGACCTCTGTTCACAGTGAGATAGAGCGGCAATGATTAATTGATTATCTAATTACTTGTCAACTATCAAATTAATCACTGCCTAATTTGATGTAATTTAAAAAAATAAAAAAAGTCAAAATTCTCTGATTCCAGTTTAGTGGATATGAATATTTTCTGGTTTCTTTACTCCTCTATGACAGTAAACTGAATATCTTTGGGTTGTGGAAAAAACAAAACATTTGAGTACGTCATCCTGGGCTTTTGGAAACGCTGATTAACATCCATCCATCCATCCATCCATTTATGTTCATCCGCTTATCCTGGGCAGCAGGCCGAGCAAAGCATCCCAAACATCCCTCTCCCTAGCAACACTTTCCAGCTCCTCCTGGGGGACCCCAAGGCGTTCCCGGGCCAGATGAGATATGTAATCCCTCCATTGTGTTCTGGAACACGCCGATTGACGACATTTTCAGTCAAACAACTACAGTAATAAAGAAAATAATCGACAATAAAATAATCTTTGGCTGCAGCCCTGCAGTGAGATCTCTGGATTATCCTCAGTCCTGACATTGTTTGCGTAAAGAGATATTGATGTGAATTTACTTTAAATCTAATGTTTAATACTGTGACAACCAAAAAAGAAATTACAGTTGGATTAACCGTAGTGGGGCGGCTGCAGAAAATCTCAAAATCTGGACGAATAGCACTAAATAAAGATCATCCGCTAAATACCACTGGAGGTAAGAGAAGAGTGATTCTCAAGAGGAGCAGTGCTGCACTTTCATAAAGTTGGGGATTTACAAGAGAGGGATTTAGAAGAAAAAGCAGCAGAGACCAAAATATCCTGACTCTCCGTCTGTGGTACAGGTCAAGCTTAATGCAAGGTGTGAGCATTTTTGTTTTTTGGACCCCTCCATTCCAGTTTGTAACAAAAACACTTTCCAATAACAATGTGTGGTGTCCAAGCAAATGCTGATTAATGAAGTGATGTCCCGTCGGTCATTTTCCTGCTCCCTCCAAAGCCATAGAAATGTTTTACCGTACCTCTCTTCACAGCCTGAGTACTCCGAACGACTCTGTCTTATTAAATAGAAAGAAGTGGACTGCCTCTTTAAAAGGTGACACACTCCTTGGTAGAATTTGAGTGGGTGTATCTAAAAAAGTAAGGACCACTTTAAGTTCACTATAATAAAGAAATTAGGATTCAAAGTTCGGCCTGAATCAACACAAACCTTCCTGTGAAGTTCACGGTCTGTCTGGACAGAGACGATGACTGAAGGGAAAAAACACAACAGGAAGAGGACGCGCTGCGAATTCTCTGACACAGCTGTCTACCTACGTTAATGCCCCTCTTCCCTTTCCGTGGGTACGGCCTGAAGACCAAATTCCTGCCGTGGATTAAGGTGAAATACCTGAATTCTGACTGCCCTATAAGGACTGAGCTGCTCGCCTGCAACTACAATCAAAGTGGGACTGAAATTCAGCAGCATGGCAGATGAAGTCATCTCCTCATTTAAACATGTCGGGCTACCAGAGAATACTGGAGGGTAAAGAGTGTGTTCTAGGATATCGTGAGCAGCTTTTGAGCAGCATCACTACTTAAAGGGTAAGTTTGGTATTTCTCAGCCTGGACCCTATTAATCTATATTTTTGAGTCTAAGTGACTAATTGGAACAACTATGTTTGAAACTGGTGAACGTGTTCTCATCCCATCTTGTCATATATTGCTGTTTTGTTAGCGGAGTTTCACGTCTACATATGACACACCGAGTCTGCTGTTAACACTCTCGGACGCTGTGTTAATTTACACTTCTTAAATGCATGTGACTTTTCAAAATATACTTCTGTCCCCACAGGAAACTTGCAGTGTTGTAATTACATTTATTTCGCAAAAAAAGCATGTGGTTAGGTTTAGGAAAAACACCATAGCGGGCTTAAGGGTAAAGTCCAGGGTTTGCTGGACACATCCACCTCCTCTCCTGCCTGCCCTATGGGGCCGTTCCAGCTCCATAACGTCGTTACCGGCAGCGTTTCAAATTGACGCCGCTCGGTGGCGCATCATGCCGCCTTTCTGCATCAGCGGCTGAGGCTGAAATCACTGACAAAGCGCCGGCATTTGACAACTTGGGAGTTAGAACAGGCTGAATTGGTCCAGTATTAAGGAGACTGTGGTCAGACAGGCTCCAGTGTCACCACTCAGGGCGTTTGTGCATCTAAAAGTGCTTGTTTGCCACTGACAGGATCAGATTGTTATTTTAAGTGTCTGACAAGAGTCTGAAAGGATTCCCACGGAGATAGACCTTGGTGTTGAAGAGTAAGATCCAGAAACAGCCCCAACGTTGCCATCAACGACTTCACCAGACTCCATTTAAATAAACAGTCATTTTAGCGCGCACAGAGGCGCATATTTTCACATCTTACTGTCTGAATTAAAGATTTATTTCAACCAAACCAGAGCTGGTGTTTGTTGGAACAGTAGAAAGATGAACCAAGATGACAGCTGTGAGTTTTATTTTGTTTCCGTTGACTTTGAATGAAGTGCGTTTTTTGAGGATAAAATTACTGATTATTTAAATGGAGTCTGGTGGGTTTGGTGAAAGCGATCTCGGGGCTGTTTCTGGGTAAACTGTAAGACACTTGGAATACCAGTCTGAGCCTGTCAGTGGCAAAAACAAGCACTAATAGTGGACGTATATTAAAGTTGCAAACATGCCAGAATGGTAGAGCTCTCGTTCAATACTGGAGCAGTTTAAGAAATATTGTTCCCATTGGTCACTTAGACACAAAAACATGGGGAAAGGGACCAGGTTGAAAAATACCAAACCTCTAGGAAACAGAGCAGAGTGTCGTTAATGTTTCTTCCCTGTACTGCCACTCTTCTCCTGACATGCCAACAGCATAGTAGGTGGTGTGATCATTTATTCAGACAGCTAATCCAACCAGAAGAGCAGGAGCACAGTGCTGACTGAGAATTAAATGAACACCTCGTGACTGATTGAGACAGACACACACAGACTGCTGCACACTCTGAGCCGGAGAGTTGCATCACCACACAGCAGAGTATGAGCTGAACTAGTATTGACACTCCCAATGTATATTTTTATCCTTGGGAAATCACACTGTTGCCACACACACAGTGCACAGTGGCTGCTTTGTGTTTCACGTCATCTTCGGTAAACTGACAGACATTCCTCACAACCTTGTTTGGAGCGACACAGACTGCATCTCGTGGAGGTCGAGCTTTTAATAGCCGGAGATTTTGTCTCAATGTCTCGGGAGAAACTTTCAGACTCTGAGCCACAGAGGCCACAAAGTGGAACTTTAATCATCTCCACCCAGCTGGAGCAGCACAAGTGACTTTGCTCTAGTTGGATGTTCTATTTTCTCTTTTGTCCCTCCTTGGCCTCCATAGTTCCTTTCCTTGTCTTCATCTCCTTCCTGTTGCCAAGTAGGCCAGAAGTGATCTATAAATAGTTCCCACTGCCTGCCTCTGTGCGCTGCTCCTCTCTGCTGCTAAATTGTGAGACATGGAGTGAGTCCTGTGCCAGAGAGACATGAGTAACCTGAGCACCATGTACCTTACACCCACACTCTGCCCGGGCCACTGACAGGGTGACACACACAGACTTAAACAGCACACACACACAGGCTTATACAATGGACAAAGGCCCAGGCAGTTCAAATGAGTCCAGCAGCTGTGGTTGGTGGATAAGAGCAGAGCAGGAGTTCCCTGGAAGGTTAAATGAAGACAGCAGAGCAGGCCGACGTCCTGTCTTTGACGATACGCAGACTAACAGTCGGTCAGACTGCTCACTCACAGAGCCACTTCATGCAGGACCTCGACATCATATACGAACGCGTGTGTCCTAAACCAATTAGCAGTCCCTTCTGGGGCTCAGTCAGGTTTCTATCTAATTAATCTGATAAAAACGCTTGACTTTCCACCTCCTTGTCTGGTTTGCTTGATTGTTTCATAAGTGTTTTAAAGAAAGGTTAAAGTTTCTTGAAATGACAACCCTCAGAAGGCTCCTACAGTCCTGAAAACTAAGATTGGGAGTTGTAGTGATCCACTTCACACACAGCTGTTCTTGGGATCAAATGAAATCATGATTAAAACCTCCAAATCATATTGAGAAACGGGAACATGAAATTCACTTTCTGACTCAGCCACTGAGGAGATGAGTGAATGAAAACATGTAGCTCCTGTTAACCTCCACAGGGTATCTCCAAAAGTGTAAAACAGACCTTGGGACTCATTTCCACTTCTTTTAGGAAGCAGTCTGATTGCTCCATACTGGGGTCACACAGCTCGTGAGTAGTGTGGGATCTTCATGATTACATAAGAAAGGATCCAGGGCTGTTCTTACAGGGTTTGCCCTCCTCAGACGTAGCACTCTCCCATAATCATTCTCAAGTGCCGGATAAACTTCTGCTCCTGTTGAAGAAACTCCACCCACAGTAACAGTCTGCTACAGGGAGGTTTTCAGTGTCTCATTTGTTCTTATGAGAGAATAAGAGCTGTCTTTGGGGATGATGAGGACTCATTTCTTGAGATCTGGAGCCCTTTCCTAAAAAATGTTTTACCATCTGCACCAACACAAACTGTGTTAAAGGGTTGAAACACATCAAGCAAACTTTGCCCAGTGCCACATGAGATTTCCTAACACTTATTTTTTAAATCTTACTTTGAGTCAGAGGACAAGATACTTCACATTTTGCGATACTGTCATTGTCAATACTTTTGTTGTCTTTTTTCCCCTTTTGTCTCTCGCTCTTTTTTATTTTATTATAATTAAATTTTATTGTATATATTTTTATACATTTTTTATTATTACACTTATTATTTGAATCATGTTTTTACAGACATATTTACCTCTCCGCTTGTACCTTAATTGTTGTGTCTTCACATGACGGATTTGTTTTGTAATCCTGTCAGCCTCGTGTTCTGAATATAATACAAATATGTAAAAGACAATTAATTAAATCAAAATTTAAAAAATCCAACAGCCAAGCATATCACCGACCGGCCAAAATAAGGCTAGTGAGAGGCCGACAGGCGGCTACTTTTAGTTTAGTTTAGTTTAGTTTATTTTAAACATGCATATTTTAACCGGCCATAATGTACACATACTGGGTATTACTCCAGTATTTAATCATTTTAAAACGCTGTGCTAAAACAACTTGAAAGAGATCGCAGAGCTACTTTGGGACCTGTTGAACAGGAATATTTTGGGTTCTGCTGATTATAACTTGATCTAATCTTAAACCAGAATTTTTAAAATCTGCCTGTGCATAAATTAATGCGATGTTGTTGTGATTTTATATTTAGCTATAAAAAATTCTGTGGTGAAAGAACAACAAGGTAATGACAAATGTAATTCAAAAAAGGAAAAGAAGTTTACAAGGTGCACTTGAATGCACCATGGCTGCTGCTAATGTCGAACTCATCTCCAACACAGACAGACAGCAGAGGACAAAAGCAGCGGGACCATAAATGACACCGAAACATGGTGGAGACACAGTTTTGGTACTAACATTTACCCGCCAGTGTGGCCGATGGTTTTCTGAGATTTCCTCGCCAAACACAAAAGCTAAGCGCATTTGGTGCTTGGTAGGTGTTAATTTCAGACCCTGGCTGCAACTAATCTTAATTATTGATGAAATTGTTGATCATCTTCTTGATTGATTGTATTCATCGTTTAGTCTAAGATGGCAGAAAATAGTAAAACTTGTCACACACAGTGTCCTAATTGCCATCTCCAAGTGTCTTACTTTGTCTTAATCCAAAATGATCAGTTACTAAAATAGTTGCAAAAAAATTCTATTCACAGACTAAGTTACAGCTTTAGACATGATTACAATTTAAATGCTTTTTTTTTTAAATTGCAGAGTTGCACTTTATTTTATTTATTCTTGTTGCAGCTCAAACGGGAACTTCTTCATCTTGTGCATGACTGTCTGACAAACGTGCACTAGGTACTAAATCTGTCCTCTGTTTACGGATGTTTATGGATTACTCAGTTTAATCCGAACAAAAACTGAAGTGTGTGGTTTTTACGAGGAGTTATGTTCCTATTTCTCGGCCAGATGCAGTGACTTACTGGAGTCTTGTGGTCACTGTGAGGTTGCCACAGGCAACCAGCGGAGACTCCAACAAGTCAGTGTGTGGATTTAAAGGGACAGTTCGCCCCATATTTAAAAATACATATTTTCCTCTTACCTGTGGTGCTGTTAATCAGTGTGGATAGTTTTGGTGTGAGTTGCTGAGTGTTGGAGATATCGGCCGTAGAGATGTCTGACTCCTCTCTAGTATAATGGAACTAGATGGCACTCGGCTTGTGGAGCTCACACCAAAACTATTTAGAGTGATTAATAGCTCTACAGGTAAGAGACAAAATATGTGTTTTTGATTTTGGGGGTGAACTGTCTCTTTAACAAACAAAATAAGCTGGGAGGTGGATTTTGTTAACTTATGGCAAAGCAATACTGACTGTTTCCCCCTGTCTTCAGTCTTTATGCTCGGCTAATAAGCTTCAGGATGTAGCCTCATATCAAACCAACAGATATGCGAGCAAGAACGTAAAAACGTGCATTTGCCAAAATGTGGAACTATGTCTTTAACAAACAGGGGGAAGTTAACGACTCAGCGCTATGGAATGAAAACCAAAAGCTCTGAATCCCAAATATAAAGCCTCCACTAATGCTGCTGCTGCTGAAGGAATGCATGTCAGCGTGACTTCCCTCTTAGGACTTGGAGAAAGACCGTATCTCTCATCTCGTTCTGCCCTGCCAATATTGCGACTTCCTCTTCATACAGTAGCAGCGTCTCGCAGGACCCTTCACATGCATATGTATTCATGCACGTGCATCCACTACATGTGCACACATACAGAAAGTGAGATATCTCAGCTTGCCAGAGGAAAACCAATCTCTGTCTGGCAATTTCAACTCATGACTGATAAGACTAAACTGCTGTGACTGTAATTGGTCAGCCCATATCGAAGACTGCTTACTTATCTGTTCTTACTCTTAGTGGATGCTGACAGGCTGCTGAGAGAAGCCCACTGTCCGTGCAGTTAGGCCTTGTTATACCTCCATTACCCACTCATTTGTCATTCCTGAGTAAGACTGAAGGAGCCTGTGCATCCAGAACAATCAACTCTTTTAGAGCCCAGTGCTGAATCTTTAAATTTCCTCCTTGCTCCCCCCTCTCCTGTTGCTGTGTTAGTGTATTGTCCTCTGTGTTGGGTGTAATTGTAACTCTGTACCCTTCCTCCTCTAACTCCCACCACATGCTAAAACTTCACCACAGTGATGGGAAAATTACAATCCAGTCGTTGGGAAGGGGTTATTCCACTGTCTGTGATCTCCTTTGTGATAGTGGACCACATACATGGGTATTTATACATGTGTCAAGTGGGTGCAGAGGATGTTAAGTGATGTTGTTGAGGCCAGCAATTTACACACAATTACCTCCGTTAGATTCAGCTACAGCTTTGGACAGAAAGGGACACAACTTTGCATTGCTTCAGTGCCACATTTGGGTATAGTGTGCACGTTACTCTCTGTAAGTGTGTGTAGAATACAGCTCTACTTCTGCAACATGTTCTGCAACATGTTTCCCTTATCTACAGCATGACCTGTCATCGTGTGGCTATTTCTTGTTAAAGGGATCAATCAGATTGTTTTAAGTGGGGTTGTTTGAGGAACTTATTCATAGTCAGTGTATTACATACAGTCGATCGGCACACCCCCAGAAACCCAAAACAATCAATATCAGTTTAAGTGTATGTTATACTGAGAGCATTTTCACCGCTTCACCTTTCTGTCAGGCAGCCAGTTCCTCATCTCTGCTCCCGTCAAAGTCACCAGACTCCATTGACAACAACCGTAATTTTAGCTCACTTAAAAAACGGGAGCTGCTGGTCGACCACTGCTTTGATACGTTAGTTTGTTACAGTTAATGCTGGACTTCGTGAATCCAACATAACCCCTTTGAATGCCAAAGTCACACAAGAACTCAAACAAAGTAACTGATGACGGCAGTTGCAGACCAGCAGCTCCTGTGTTCAGGGATGTTAAATCACTGTTTTTAACAATGGAGTCTGGCTTTGAAGAGAGCGCTGTAACGGCTTACACGCCCCGTTGGAAATGACTTTGTGATGGAAAGTTAAAGTAGTGAAAATACACTTAAACTGTTATTGATTTCTTTCGGGTGCTAAAATACATTTTATTGTTGACCCCTCCACAGCAGTAAAGTGCTTAGCTTCTGTGGTGGTACTCCTGCCTGCTTCTCCAAAGTGGGGGTGTGCCGACCCACAGCTGTAAGGCTATCTGTGGATAAGTACCTCATTCAACTGCGCTTCAAACAATCTGAACGATCCCTTTAAAGTATAGTCTCAGTACAATCTTTCTGAGAGGAGGAACTTGTGTTTGCCTACGCTTTCTCAAAAGGAAGTACAAGTCATCTGAGTGGGCAGAAACCACAATACTCAGAGGAAAACTTTGAGAGCTTGTTTCTCCCTCTTATGCCTACCTATTTGAGTGTCTTCCATGTGGAAATATGAGCAAGGTAAATGAAACGGGCAAAAATCAGTTTGTTGAAGCAATGCTGCCACTGTGGCGAGGTTGCTCTTGCAAAAGACACAGTATATCTCCTAAGACTTCCTGGCTACAGATTAAATAAACAAAAAAATAGCCACCAATTGACTCAATCTGATCCCAGGAGTATTGTATCCCAATAGTCATTCTTGCTTCCCATAAACATAAGTCACAGCGTGTCACTTCTTCTGATGCATGGGACCGAAGATGAATATTCTCAACAATCTAAACCCCATTGAAGTCAGCATCTACTTAACCTGGGTTATACTGTGTCTGGAGCTTCCCCAGCCCCCTGTGCAGCAGCAGCAGCAGCAGCAGCAGCAGCAGCAGCAGCAGCAGCAGTGGGCTCCAGTGTGCCATTAGCTCTGCTTTCAATCACACCGCTACAGTATTAGTCACAAGTTTATAAGCTCTCCTCAGCTGCAACAGCACATCCCGAAAAGACAGAGAGGGGGCTGAGAGTGGAGCTGACAGCAGAGAAGAGGCGATGAAAAGACTGTTGTTCAGATTCACCAGTTGTTTTCGGGTGATTTTTATTGTAATTATCTAGTTTATAGCTGAGACATATTTGCAACAATACTTGGGATACAAAGAGAGAAATGACAGTATTTGATGCCCGTATGATGGAGTATCAAGTTCCCTCTCTGTGCGGTCAAATCCCATTACTCTCTGTCCGACAAGAGGAGAACATCAGGCAGGATAAATGATACCCGATATCTCATTTCTGCTTCAGCCAACAGTTCAACAACAACAACAACTTTTTACTGCTGCCAATATATTGATTTGCCATGATGGGTTTGTAAGTGGCTATCAACTATGGGAGGTTAGCTACAAATAGCCGTGATGATTTCAGTTGCATCCTGTACAGTAGCTGCCAGGGGGAGAGATGGAGGACAAGGCCGAAGTTACAGACTTCTGTCAGGAGTTAAATATGTTCAATAGTTTTGATATTCATAAAATAGCATGCCTACTCCACTCCTGCACAATTTCAAGCAAACCACCAAACAATGGCTATTATTGTTTAATTCCTCCTATGAAAAAATGCTTTCAAAGAGTGAGTTACTGAGTTACATTAGGTGTTTCTGCAAACCTGCTGTCTTGTCCTTCTCACTCCTCGCCTGCTTTTATTTACTGACAGTCATCTTAAACTTTTCCCAAAACTAAATGGAAACACAGAGAGGGTAAAGCTGATAAGACAGTCGATGGGACCTCCTCTGGTATACGTGCCCCTCCAACCAAACCAGCTGTCTTGAAGGCAGCACTGCCAGAGTCGGCCAATAAGGGACGAAAGCTGCGGTTGTCTGTGGCAACCAAAGAACCACAGAGATAGTGGACGGAGAGGGATGGACACAGACAATGTGATGGCCAAGCGTACACATACATGCATGTGCACACACACACATGCACACACAGTCCGGAGCTGAGCAAACAACCCAGTGGAACAACACTCAGTGAGTCAGTGCCTGCATGATCCATTAGTAACTCTCAGCATACACACACTCGCAGAAAAAACCCACTGACCCACACGACAACAACTCGGAGACCTTTGTTAGCACGATGTCAGAGCGCCAAACACACTGATACAATTACAGCAGGAGTGCGTTACACTAGTGTGATAGCAGCATTAAGCAGTGTGACATGTAGCCTGCTGTATATAGTCTGGCAGGACAGATTAAATCCATCTGGGCTCTCAGCCAGCCACGCAACTCACATCCCTTTAGTATATCGTTGGTTACTGCACTCAGAGTGTGTTTATCATGACTCAAATCAACATGACTTTTATCCACTTTTAAAACTCCTGCTGCAACTTCTGAGGCGAGAGGTGAGTAAAAAAAAGAAGGCGTGCATGGAAAAATCAACTTGCAATCAGTCAACAAACATCAGCTGATGAGGGACGTTCATCAGCTGGATCTGTGTTTACACTTACACTGTATATTATATCAACCTTTAGACCAGGGGTAATCAACTTGCTCTGCCTGTGAGACACTCTGACAAGGTGACAGGAGCCAGTCAGCAGCGCTGCACATGTACGCAGGGGCCTTTCTAGGATTTGAGGACACTTGGGGCTCAGCCCGGATCTCCGTCTGAGGTGCCAGGGGATCATTTCCTGGCACTTTTTTTAAATAAATAAGCTCTATTTTGTTGCTTTGTTTTGCACTCTAGCACCTTAAGCTGCTTTCAAACCATCGTGCAGCATCTCGCCACTTGCTGTCACTTCAGTGAAGGGAGAGCAGCAGAGGGGAAATGGTTTTGAACATGGCGATAGGAGTATGAAGCGGTTAGCGCCCACTTGAAGGCACACAGATTCTGCTCTTCATGCACTTCATAGTGTTGAACTTCTAGTGGTAGCTGCCTGGCTTTGGCCTAACAAATAGACGGGGGTTGGACATCGTTAAAGCAGAAAGAAGACAAGATGGAGCTGATAATGTTGGTGTGTGTTTTAAAGTACAAAAAAAACCTTGCAATATGAATTGATTTATTGACTGTGGATTAGAAAATGGTTGGGGGTCCACCTGGCACCCTATCAGGGGCCAGATTTAGCCTGCAGGCTGCAAGATGAGTATCACTGCTTTAGACTCCGAGCACAACATATCAATACTGTAACTGTCAATTGAAGGAAAACCAGTCTATGATTATGGTTAAAGTATCAAACATTTCCTGGTTTTGCTTGCTTTTCTGTTCTGTTCTAAACTTGATATATTTCAATTTTGGTCAGACAAACAAATCATATTATCTTCACATCAGGCTCCGGTCACTTCTGCCTGACGTGTTTACACCAACATGTTCATAAATATACTGAAAAAGTGACAATTAATAATAAATCAGTATAATGTTAGTTGCAGGCGTGCAGCATTTCCTCTAGGTAGCACTGCACTCACTGCTGGGGGGTATTTGCATATGAAAGGTATGGCCAGACATTCTCATGCCCCAAGTCTCTAAATATACCCCCATGCTGAATAATGTAGATGGGGCGGAGTGGGGCAGTCAATAATTAAGTAGATCCATTGGTGTGGGAGGACGGCACTCATTTGCAGCGTCAAAGATAAGTGGGCCAAGAAAGCTTGGGTGTCACAGACAGCATCCTCTTACTGAGTCCTGCAGGTTAAACGTGGGGAGGCAGCAGGCGTTACACTCAGTTTCATCTGTGAATCATACACATATTATAGTGGATATTATCTGAGCTGATTAAATCTGCCTTTTATACTGCTGTCGTGTCAGTCTGAGAGCACAGTTAAGCTACATGAAGAGAGAAGGAAACACTGTGTGCTGATGTGTTTTCTTGAAATAAATCAGAGGGGCTGTACCTTTACTGAGGTTGTACTACTTTGTAGCTGCACACTTTAACTCACTGGGATCAGTGGCAACAGGTTAAGGCAAGTTTTGTGAAGTTGTAATTATTTTCTGTTTTGCACTCCTGCAGAAAAGGTCTTGTTTTTATGTGATCCCAAGCAAGAGCTGAATAAAAAGATAAAGTAACGTGCTGTTAATCGGTCAGCAAGAGGTTTGCAGTCTTGTCCTGCGTGTCTAAGTCTGCATGGCAAAGCATAAACTACCAACACTGAGTGGCCACTGTGCTTCACTGCTTCCTCAGACATCATTACAGGCAGCACACATCTCCATTGAGCGGCCCAGCCAGCAGGTTGCAACTCACACAGCCATATTCAGTCAGCCAGAGACGCACAAAGAGACCGAGGTGTCTTACCTTGCTCCTGATCTGTCCTGAGGTGGACACTTTCCGGATGAGTTTCTGCGGGCCTTCCTGCTCTGCCTCGCTGTCAGAGGACTCTTCCGCGGCGCCGGAGCCGGCGACAGCCCCCACCACATGGGCATGGATCCCCGCCGCGGACGCCGGCCCTTTCTCCGGCTCCTGTCGAGGGGAGAGATAAACCCAGTCGGGATTAGCCTTCGCTCGCTCCGCCGCTCCCTTCCTCTCCCTCTCCTGGAGGCGAGAGCTGCTCAGCGGCTGGGACGCGTCTCTCCTCGCCGTCATCTCTCTCTGTCTCTATGATAATAAAGACGGCTGTGTTTTCTGGAGTGTGTGTGGGCTGGTGAACGCATAGGGGATGTAGCATGTCGCGGCACAGTGGGGATGGGCTCCAAAGCATGTATATATAACCCCCACCCTCCCCACCTCTCCCCGGTCCCTGCTCGGCTGATGTTTGTGGCTCCAGCCAGCACGGCCAGTCCAGACTGAGGCTAGAGACCGCCTCATCCCCTCCGTTAACCGGTGGACATGTCCGTGGCATGGCAGACCCTAGCGGCTGTTTCACACACAAACACTGCAACCGAGAGCTGCCACGGAAACACAAGCAGTGGAAGCTACTCTGATTTGTTTTAAATCAACTCTGATGCTCAACTACTGTAATAAAAATAATAAATCATCATTAATGAATATAATATATAAACTATTTCCTATGTATTATTCTCAGCTAATCTATTATATTTTAATTAAACTTGTAATTTATGCACTGAACTCGTCTGATTTGTTTTCCTACAAATGTGAAATTTCCTCATGATTGTAGTTTTGCAGCTGACTGTGTCTCCTGGTTCAGATGCAGCTGAATGAATGCATTAATTTGCCATGACAGAGTTAAATTACATTTCACGCAGTAGGCATGATTGGATTCCTCAAGGAGGAATATCTGACACACAAAAACCTCCCCTCGGTTTGGAGAAATGGAGCGAAGTCTCCGCGCTCTTTCATCTGGGAATAAACGCGAAGTATCGTCCATAAAATCCAAGGAATCCAAATACGCATCATTTCTCTACAGACACCTACACATTTTAATACTTTAACTTTGTTTTTACCAGAACCAAAACTCAGAGAGAAATTGAAACCTTCTGAAATACCATTTAAACTGTCTTTCGAAGTGTAGCCCACTGTACAAATGCCGACAATACCAGGAAAGCTTCACGAGCACGCGGCTATAAAAAAGGATGAAACACCTCCAAAGTTTGACATAAAGTCAGTATAAAGGTTAATAAACCCACGAGTGTTAATAATCAGAGGTCTAGTTGGTTTTCCTGTGGAGAAACTGAGCAGACTCCTCGTAGTAAAATGGAGCGATTAAGGAAAAAAAAAGTCTCCAGTGTTGGATGTTACTAACCAGTTCCTCCCAGGCAGGGCTGCGGGTGTAATGGTAGACATCCTCCATAGTCCCAGACCTCTGTGTCCGCTCCGGGGAGAAAAGAAACGAGTCAGGGAAAGGTGGAGGGATTCACAACCTGCCTCGCTGCCTTTACGCCACTCATATGCGCACTGAATAGATGGGATTTAATTCTCCGCGTCGTCCCTCCACTACCACCACACACACCACACCACTCCACCCCACCTCCTCCTCCACCAGCGCCGCTCTCTCCTCCTGCCTGCTCTGCTCCCTCCGCTCGGCTCCGGAGAGGGGCCGAGCTTATCTGCGCTCCACGTGATAAATGTCAAACCCGCTTAAACGCGCGCGGCGCTCGGCACGGTTTGTCAGAGGCCGGCGGGGACCGCACACGCGCGCAACTCCAGTTTGTGTGTGTGTGTGTGTGTGTGTGTGTGTGTGTGACGTCACCCATTTAGGAATTCGGTATTTCCTAATCCAATTTATGAGATCATTGATTTTCCTAATTTTCTAAATTCGCTCTATTCATCATGCCATTTCATTTAAAAACTCCCCTCTCTTCCTCTCTTTCAACTCAAAGACTCACAGAGAGGCTATTAATTATTTTTTACAATTACTTTGAGTGTTTATGTGGCTGTGGCCTATTTTATTTTTTGTAAAGTAGACTGACGCTTGTTTTAAATTCGCTCTGTACATAATTAAAATCATTTTTATGGATATTTTACTTTAGAAAACTAAAGACACATGATAACAGCAGCAAAGGGGTGAAACACAGTGAATGTGAAAAAGGACAATAAATATATTTCATTTAATGTTATTATTTCTGTTTTTTTAAATTTATTTTTTCCTCTTTTTTATGAATCATGAGATAAATAGGTCTGACCTTAGTTTCATGATGTGCTGTGAGTTATAGATTTAACAGATGCTGGCTGTACTGAGAGAAGGGTTTGCAAAGAGAGAAACAGAAAGGTGGGATTCAACAATATTTTTTTTTGTTTGGTTACATATAAGTATGTATGAGATTTAATGTACGCTGTGAGTTTTGAGTGCATCCATCACCCCTCTTGAAATGAAATAAAATGAAATGAAATGAAATAATATGAAATAAAATGAAATAAAGAAATAAATAATTAATGACTTTATTGAGGATACAGATATAGGCCTATATAGATATTATTATTACCAACCCAATTTTTCTGGGCGTAACACAACCTTTTAGGGTTTTTTGTTTTGTTTTTCAGTTATTCTTATTATTTTTTAGATCACGCTGATCAAAATTACACACATGGGCTACATATCACAAAACAGACACAATATAAAAAAAATCAAAGACAAAAATACACTGTCACAGTGTCACAATGTAATCAAAAATGTGTTTTTACCCAAATATTCAATGTTACTTCTAAAATTACCACGGAGTATTTGAAGCCATTTAGACGGAGAGAAAGGCCAGGTTATATCTTAATTACATTAAATATTGATTCCTTTATTTTATTCACCATGATTTAGCACCACAGCAACTGATAAAGTCGCATTACGATGTTACTAGCGTTGTAAATTTTACGCCGGAACGGAACAAAAAAAAGTGAAACCACGACGGAAGCATTAAGCCCCGGACCCAACGGTCCGTCTCTTATTATCTTCCGGCTCCTATAAAATGAGCTGACAGATGTTATGAAATGTGAAGAAGGCCGGTCAGGACAAAGCTTGACACCGGGCTCGTGGACTTTATTTTAGATTATGTTTTGTATGACGACATTGTGGTTTTAAATATGCACTCTCAGATCTTATGTAGCGGCACCGCAGCGGCCGCGGCTGCCAGGAGAATGAGGAATATTCTGGGTGCTGTTCTGGGAAGAGACGGCTGGATGTGGAGAACACATGAGGTCAGACTGCTCAACACATCTTCAGGTGAGCTACCTGTCTGAACCAGCGTGGGCCAACACTGTGTTTAACATGGTTTCCATTAGGAAACAGCTAACCTGTCGTCACAGACGTGTGTACGCTGCCTATAGTAACGCTGCTAGCTGCATAGATAATAAATAATTAGCTGTTACCAAATGTTAGCTAAGCTACTTTAGACAGCTGGTGACAAAATGTTGGTTTACAACTACTAGATAAGTGCTAGCATGTAGCCCGTTATAAACATTTATCTAACGCTAGCTAACGTCAGTAGGTTAAAGGTTAAAACCAGGTAATTAGCTGTGTCATGTCATGTTAGCAGCTGGCTCCAGTTTTAACAGTTAATTAAAGATAATCTTTATATTTTACACGTATTTATAGATTTTTAGCTTACGTCACATTTAAGACACATACTTTATGCATGTTATTTTTCTCCAAACAGACAAACCAAACTTTGAAGAACTATGTAGGCTGTGTAATAACACAAGAGGATATTTTACACATGGCAGCAAGATGGCAGCCAGAAGACACATCAGTTGTATCACTGAAACTTTTTGAATTGTCAGGGCCATTAATGTTTATTCATTTAAACTGATATTATTACATACTTTAAATGTACAGCAGTGATACACAATATAATCTCAGTTTGTACGAAAAGAGCCAGCAGATGTAACTCAGGCTGCCATCTTTGTTTGGTTAAGAAACCGTTGCATCTCTGCAAACAGACAGTTTCTCTGCAGGCCTTTTTTCTTAACAGCAGACATGTTGGTGTAAAGTCTAACAGTAAAGATGGCTCTGTTTAGTTAAAGGGTACCCAGTATAACCAGGATAGTGTGACGACTCAGAGGGAAGGGAAACTGAATTTGTTCAGCCTGTTTCTCCTCAACATATCTCAGCTCAATAAAACTTCAATATGAGATTTTAGACATTTTTTCATACCTCTGAAATTCAGCTCCAGAGAAAAAGCCTTTCCCCTGGCTCAGCCCGATCTTAATGTAAGATCTAGGGATGCACAGTTGGATTTATTTATTTTTTGCCAGTATCCGATATGCCATGTGTAACAACTTATTTGACTGATAACTCGCGCTGCAACTAGCGATTATTTTCATTGTCGACTAATCTGTTGATTATTTCTTCGATTAGTAATCGATTAATCAACTAATCGTTGCAGCCCTACTGATAACCTATACTGATATTGACATATCCACTTTTTCCCCACTTAATTTTAGTGATAATCAAGTCTCTTCTGTTGTGGAATTAACATCATATAATGCATGCATACTCAAAGTCAGTATCTGCAGATACCGATGACATGCCGATATTCTTTTGCATCCCAATTTAAGATCTTAAAGACTGAACATGGAGAGGCTGCGTATAGTTTTTATGCACCACGCATCTGGAACAAACTCCCACTACTTTTAAATCAAGGTTGAAGACACATCTGTTTGCTGCTGCCTTTCATTAAATCAAATACTTATTTATTTCTTACACTGCACTATAATTTTATTATTCAACTACTTTTATTACCCGCACTGTAACTTAAGTCTTGTATTTATACTTGTACTGTCTTTGTATATTTTAAGAAGAAGCTGATTAACAAAGAAAAGACTATTGTGAGCAGCCAAATTCTCCCCTGAGAATGAGCCATCACGCGCAGTAACAGGACAGGAACCTGAAACAGAAACACAGATGTGGAATTTAGCCATCATTTATTTTAATATTTACACCTGTGCTTGTCTTACTGTGACAAAATGTCTTCCAAGAGGCCAGCTGCACAGCAAACTGAATATTTTCTCTGCCAACTGGATTAGAAGACTGCTTTAGGAATTCAAAATTCACCCAAAACAGCAGTTAGTTTATCACATAACCTCAAGGGGGTTTCATTTTGTTAAGAAAATCCATCAATGCAAACATGTATAAGCTAAAAAATGTGGTTACAGCAGAGGCACAAACTGGGACTATTTAGTAGTCAGGAAGCAAGTAGTCACCTGTGTCTCTCTATTGTTACTGTGTCAAAGGTGTGCGCCATGGCTGACACCAATAAAAGTTAAATATCAGTAGAAACTGTTATTGCACTGTCCTGAATGTCTCTGTGTTAACCATGTGCGACTGTGATGTTTGCAGGTGACACAGTGACGATCGGAGAGATCTCTTACAAACTCAAAACACCCCGGAATCCAGAGCTTGTTCCTGTCAAACACAGTAAGTCATTTTCTCTTTCTTTCTCTTTCTCTTTTCTCTACAACATATGTGGCAAAAGATAAAACAAAAGTTACTTTCTAGTTTCAGACTCGCTTCCACAGACAGTGGCTCAGCACCTACGATGGATTATGCAGAAAGACCTTTTGGGACAGGATGTGTTTCTCATTGGTCCCCCAGGACCTCTGAGACGATCCATAGCTATGCAGTACTTGGTGAGTACACACACACGCACGCACGCACGCACGCACACACTGTGATAAGCTGTGAAACGACAGCATGTGGAAACCCTTATGTGTATTGAGGTATTTGTAAAATAACTATGACAAACCCTAGTCTGGCAATGTGACATGACGTCAAGGACCATACTCTGCTTTTGAAAACTGTTTCAGCAGACTTACCTATGGCTCTCTTTCTGGCTCTCACCATGCCTAATGTTGGCACAACCTAAAGCAGTGAAAATCGTATTTATTTTGGTGCGTGTTTCAGCAGCAGCGTGAATTAACTCATCACTGGAACCAACCCACCTACGAACATTTGTACTGGCTGTACTGGCAGCTGAGCAAAATTCTTCCATAATACACTTCTTTTTTTTTTTTTTTAAGATATTTTTTGGGGCCATTTTGCCTTTAATTGATAGGACAGTTAAGCGTGAGAGGGGGAGAGAGAGGGGGAGTGACATGCAGCAAAGGGCCACAGGCTTGAGTCGAACCCGGGTCGCTGCGGCAACAGCCTTGTATATGAGGCGCCTGCTCTACCAGTAAGCCACCGACGCCCCTCCATCATACACTTCTGAAAATCATTGAAGAACAAACAAGATAACTTACTGACACTCATTTTTACTGACAGACATATTGTGAACCTTTAAGTGCTCTGGTTTCTTCTCACAGTCAAATAGACCTTAATGACAGTGGACAGTGCGGACAGTGACCATTAGGTGCAATACTTTCATTTTCACATTACTAATGCATAACGCGGTCGGAAACACTCCACATGTGCAATGTTAATGGGCCGTTTTTGTTTTTTTGTTTTTACCAAAGGAAGACTTGTTAACCACAAATTATCAATTTAAAGTCAATACAAGTTTAGTTCCTCATCAAACCACCCGACCATCTCACACTCGATTTTCTTGGGGCGAACAAGACCCAGAGATACTACCAAGGGGCAATCCACTGTTTTCCAGGAGTTAACTGTGGCCTTTGCCTCATCATCTCATAAGTCTCATCCTGACTGCTTTACACCTGGCTGCAAACCAACCCAGTGCATGCTGGAGGTCACTGTGTGATGAAGCCAACAGAACCACATCATCTTCAAAAAGCAGAGATGCAATTCTGAGGTCCCCAACTAGACCTCTTGGCTACACCTTTGGATCCTGTCCATTAATATCACACCAATATCCACCTAGTATGCGGACCCAGCTCTCACTTTGGACTCTTGAAATGCAGATTTTATATTATTTTTTTGGACAAAGTCCCACTCTTATTTTTACATTGACTTTTCTCACAACTGGATCCCTAAAATGTGTTGTTTCTGTTTCAGTTCATATTTTTTTTTGTGCCAAAAAGACGCCTGAAACTTTTCCTTGGGTTTCTGAAGTGCTAAAGTTTTCCCTCATTGTTGTCCAGGAGCTGACCAGGCGGGAAGTCGAGTATGTCGCCCTGTCCAGGGACACCACAGAGACTGACCTCAAGCAGAGGAGAGAGATCCGCTCAGGGACGGCCTTCTACATCGACCAGGTAAACCCCCGCTTTTAGATTTTCTTCTGATTTATACACTGTACACTGTAAATTCACTCCTCCAGATTGTTTGCCTCACTAGCCATTTAGTGTTTGGCACAGCAGCAGCAGAGGGAGTGCACAAAGGACAACAAGGGAACAGAAGAAAACATGAACATGAATCTCATTTACACGTATTCATGGCTTGTTTTCAACTCAATACAACAAACTGAGATGGTTTTACTAAAAGATCATTTCTCATTTTAGACCTGACATTGGGTTTACACTTGTCTCTACACACATTCTTTCATTTTTTTATAATGTTTCTGTGTTTAAAGTCACAAACATCAGGATCTGGCTAATAAGCTTTATTGGCATGACATGTCTTATGTGTTGCCAAAGCACAGTTACAATTTAAGACAGTGAAAATTCTAAACCAGTTCACAACTATGTAATATTACAAATGCACAGACAATTTTATAGGAAAAAAAATAAATACATGAAGGAGTAAATTAGGGCTGCAACGATTAGTTGACTAATTGATGACTAATCAACTATTAAAATAATTGGTGCCTATTTTAGTAGTCGACTAATCAGTTTGAGTCTTTTTTCATAGAAAAGTACTATAAAAGTACCCAAAATACTCTTATTGCAGCTTCTTACGTTCAGATATTGGCAGCTTTACACACTCTCCCAGGATGGTGAACTAAAACCCTTTGGCTTGAGTACGAAACACGACATTAGATGACATCATTTTGGGGTTTGGGAGAGACAGACCGACGTCCGACATTTTTCGATAAAATGATTAGTCAACTAATCGAAGAAATAATCGACAGATTAGTTGACAATGAAAATAATTGTTAGTTGCAGCCCTAGAGTAAACAAAGAGACAGAGTGTGATCTGTGATGAGATGAACTATATGTTGTTGTGTTGGTTGTCTCTCAGGCTGTGACATGCATTGACATATCTTACTGCATCTATGGCACTGACACTACTTTTTCCAAGAGAGAGAGTGAATTAATCTTTCTCAGTTTCTGATCTGTCACAGCGGTCAAATAATTTGCCATCGTGTTCTGTCTGTTCAGGGCCAAATAGCATTGAAGTTTGTTTTGGGTTTTTGTGGTAGATGCTTAATAGTTGATGTAGTTTTCTTTTTCTTTAGCTATAATCTGGTTGGGCTGGATTGTGTGAGGGTCTGTGTAACAGAGGAACTGATATGACCAACACCATTTTCTCTAAAGGTGAAACAGTAACTGAGCGTGCTCTATTCTCTTTAGTTTTCTCTGATGCTCACAAACAGACAATGTTCACATAATAAACCGTTCTCTTCCTCTCCGAGCCACTTTCTGATCGATCAGACTTAATGCAAACGTACACCCCCGCACACTGTTGACTTTGTAAGTCAAGTAACCATGGAGACCAGCAGATCCTCATTATCCTGGCTGGTTTCTCTAAGGAGAACTTTCTGTTCTCCATTCATTTCCATTCATTTCTCAGGGGTGCTGGAAAAAAAAGAAAAAGAAAAATCCACATAAGCCTGATCATGAAACCCTGTCATCGGGCTTCAAGGAGCCGGCAGTGACAAATGATGATAAGCTGAGATAATTAACATTTACTCAGTCATGTCATTATCCACACGGCTAATTAGCACATGGCTCCATCTGTGTAAAAAATAAATCGGTTACGTAACAGTTCAAACATAAAACTCCATGGAAACAGTGAAGTTTGTTTTTTATTCTCAGCACATTTATCTTGTAGACTTTACTCACAAATCTTCCTCTGGAAGAGGAAAACTCATTAGTGAGGTTCTTTATAATTAGACTGAAGCTGGGAGCGAGGTCAGCTCCTGTCGAGTGTCACACCACTTTTCTTCAGTAGTGTAGTGGTGACTGACTAGATATGTATCACATGTATAGGTAAAGATTTCTCAGTGGATGCATCATCGGTGATGAGAAGAAAGTGTACTCTGCTGACTGTACTGTGTTTACTTGTTTATCAGCCTGCACTGCACCTCAGCTGTTACTTCTCTGAGTGGTTTTATAATTTAATACAAAGTAAAGGGGCTTATTTATGTGCCAGTGCAGATGAAGAATTAAAGCTGTCACCCTGCTGATGTGGCAGTTTTCTTTGGCTCTAGCTGATTGTTTTGATTTGATAGTCGTATGGCTCACAGTGATATTCCTCTTACTGAAATGAATGGAAGAGTTCCAGACAGGGAAACACTGACACTGCAGTTTTTTCAAAAGCTAGCCTAACCTTTTGTGTGTAAAGATGCATTCATATAGACGCCTCCAGGAAAACACAAATACCTTTATGTTGAATGTAATCGCCTGTATTACTGTTATATACATTTTTTTTAAATGTAAAATAATGACGCATGATGCATTTTTTTATTCTTAACAAATGGAAGCAGACACACTTCATGAGACTCAGAGACAGAAAGCTTTTAATTCTATCTACAGTAAGTTACACTCTAATTCATAAATAGGTCTTTTTGAGAAGGACAAATCATCTCATACCCTTTTTCCATTGTCACTCTTGGCTGCGCCGAGTAAAGCCATGCTGCGCTGATCTGTGCTTCCATAGTCAGGTAAGATGCGCCATGTTGCGCCATGCCACGCCAGAGATGGACCCTCTTCAGACTGGGTCCAAAAGTCAGGTTCACTGTCTCACTGACCACAGCCAACCCCCGACGACCTCACTTCCCCCCCAAACAAGTGTGTGTGTTGTGAGACACTTTTCACTGTTCAGCCACATTAGAAGGTGGCTTTTATTGTGAAGAATCTGTAGGAAATGAAAAGTGTTATCACTGAATTAGAAGAACTCTTGTTGCGGCTTTTCTTCAATAAAGACAAGTCTAATAATGCGGCAGAGAGGAAAGTGAAAGCAGAAACAGCCACAGTCAGATGATGATGAAAAGCTGCAGACAAACAGCTCACCTCCAACAGGTAAACATTACTCAACACAAGCCGTCATCAGTTTCAGACACACCTTCATGTAGATAGCCCTGTTATAATGGAAATGCAAATCCCTGCTGTGCTGGGCTGACGGCCCAAACCAAACCAAACCAGCCCATGACTGTTGAAAAGGGTATTTATTGACTTTACAATCCAAAGCGATAGAGCAGGTACAGTCTGTGTTCTATCTGCAGGGTTTGCAGTGACATTTTGTAGGCACCACATAATTAGACTCACTGCCTACAAATGTACCTTGATTACATCCTGCATGATTGGCATCATGGTGTTAAAAAAATTACAGCCCACAAAATGACTGGTGTAAATGGACTTGCGTTCACGTTGCTCCTTTTTACCCTTCCAACCACTTAAATTCACCCATTCAAACTCTGGTGGCCGAGGCTACCGTACAAGCTGCCACTTGCTACTCAAGTAACCATTTACACACACTCACAACTGGCACGACATGTGAGCTGGAGGAGCCGCTCCACCTCCTGAGAAACCGCCCCTAATACGCATATTGTATGATGTTAATTAACCCGCCATCTTTGTTTGGTTAAGAAACTGTTGCAACTTGGCAAACAAACACTTTCTCTGCAAGACTTTCCCACAACAGACATTTGGACCTGGAAAACATAGGTGCTACTTATACTTATAACATTAATAACATTAATAACATTAGCCTGGCTCCGTACAATTAAAGCAAGGGGAGGCAACCTGCAGCTCTGGAGCCACATGAGGCTCTTTGGCCCCTCTCCATTGGCTCACTGTGGCTTTGATCACATGGAAAATGAATTCTTACGTTCTCCAATTGTAAAATGTGTAGGCTGTACACCAAACAAAAGAAAGTTTTAACATTTCATCAACTAAAATGTGCATCGTGCATCTATGGCCTGGCACCTTTTCCTCTAGATTCTGCCAAACCTCAGTAGCAGTGGCAAGTCTAGTCTCGTTAGCTCGGCTATCTGTGGATTTCAAATCCAAAGAAGAAAAAGTATTAGTGAAAAATAAAGCATTAAGTGTGGGGACAGATTCATTTGTTTTCACTACTAATTCTGCAAAGTTTAAGTCACAAAATCTGCCCACTGCAGAGTAGCTACCTTGTGGCAGAACATTTGACCTATTAGTAACGTTGATAGCCTAATTTAGACTTACTGGGTCGTGTCACTGTAATTATGAGGCTCAAATATGTTCTGCGGCTCCAGACCGACTTTTTAAGAGTCAAAGTGGCTCTTTAGTTGGTAAAGATTGCTGACCCCTGAATTCAAGTGTCCCCAGTAAGCCATTACAGTGCGTCAGTGAGCCGACATGCATAATGCCAGAAACCTGAAAGTGAAGCAGCTAAATGGAATTCAGCCCTCATTCATTGTATTATTTACGCCTGTGCTTGACTTTCTGTGACAAAATATCTTCAGAGAAAAAGGCCAGTCAAACAGCAGACTGAATATTTTTCTTACCAACTGGATTAGAAGAGGAATTTGAGAACTTATTCAAAACAGCTTTAAGTTCTATCAAATAACCTTTAAGTTTATTTTATTTTTAAGAAAAACAGATGCTTAGCTTTGTGTATCAATCACACAAAAGTCTCAAATCTAAAAATGATGGTCTATTTGGGACTATTTATCAGCTAGCAATAGGTTAATTTGACAAACTGCCTACATGTATGTACCTTGATGACATCTTGCGATATTGGCATCATCTATCTGCACGTGTGATTGTTGTCTGAATCATTCGTTCCAGCTCCAAACTACAGACTAATTCTTGGCATGCTGTGAGAGGGAGCTGTCTTCACACTCAACATTTAAATAATTACATTAAAAAAAAGTCAGCGTACATATTAAAAAATGCTGGATTTTTGTGATGCTCTCAACTGGAAAACATTAAAACTTGTCCAAATTAGTGAAATAACTCGAAGACCATCTGGAACAACATCTAGTTTTAGAGTATTAAACCTTTGGAAAAACATTTGTCTTGTTTATTTCTGACGTTAAATTGACAGTGGCAGAAGTCCCACTTTAAAAAGGTGTGACCCTCTTTGCTCAACAGCTAACAACAGTTCTGCTTCTCTGCACATATACCAGACAATGCTCCGGTGTCACACAGTGCTGCGTGTAATAATAGGGGGAAAGTTTGATAAGGTGTGCCTCTAAACAAACATTTGCAACAATATTGACTTTATCTGTTCATTCTCATATCATTTACCTCATCAGAATGCATCCAGAAGACATTAAAACAGTTTTAAAAAAGTTCTGAGTTCAACACATCGTTTTTTACGGAGCTGTTGATGGAAGTAGCTAACCAGGCCCCAGGAAGTGCGCTCAACGTTGAAGCCAATTTGACATAATGGCCAAACTGTGTAACTACAACTTCCAGGTCCGTCACGTGATGCCGCTGGACCCCAAAAAACCTCTTTCCCATAGACTTACATTAGGAAAAAGACGACAAGCAGCATAACAATGGTTCTACTTTTCTGTACGTGTACCAGACGATACTCAGGTGTCACACACACCTGCGTGCAATAACGGGGAAAGTTTGATCAGGTGTGCCTCTAAACAAACATTTGCAACAATATTGACTCCTGTCAATGCGTGCTTAACCGCTTTACTCTACGTTAATTAGATGTGCCTTTGTTGGACAGTGACAGTTGAGAGATGACAGGAACTCTATAGAGAGAGTGACGGAGATAGATTCTCTATACCATTAGCTGCAGCTGTGTTTTCCATGCAGTGACATCTTTGTAAAGCAAATGTAGCTTTTGCTGCAGCAGCATGATATAGTTCATTATTTCTTGATTCAGAGCTGTGCCATCGATGTGACCTCATAGTCAAGTGCTGTCTTGAAATCCGGTGCTCAACACTGCTCAAATTATCATTCAAATTGAAACCAATCTGATAGTTCAATAGTATAAATCACCCTAAACTGAACTAAAGAGCAGTGATAACACATATCCACCGTCAGTGGCCATATACAGTGCAGAGTTTGTGCCATGTTTCTTTGTACGTCACGGCAATGATGCACTGGTGTCCTGATTTGATCGGCCAGTACAGAGTTATTGCTTTTTAAAAAGAAAAAGAAAACACAAATCCAGCCCCTTTCGCACCTGCTCTGCATGCGTGCCACTGCTGCACCACTCCCATGACACCCAGGTGTGGTGGCGTTATGAACTTGCATGACCTTCTGATTTAACACGTTAGGAAAACGGGGCCAAAGAGTGGACGTGTGCACAAACACGTAGCGTTTGATACAAATGCTCTGATTAATTCTGCTGCCTTTGAAGAATTTTACATAGGAATGAACGGGACCCTGCTTCCAACACTGTATGCAGTTCTCTTTGTACATCTATGTAGCTAACGAAATAGCCATCTCACCTCCTTCTCATCTCTGTTGAGTGTTGCACATGTGCAGCACAGATCAGTCGCTGACATTGACCGATGGCACAGTAACGTATCCACCAAGGCTTCTTAACACACTCTCTGTTTCCTACAATAAGTAAAGCAAGCCAACTCCTCCACTTCCCAAAGGATCATCCGCCTCCCACCTTCTCATCAACATGAAAACAGGTGTTTCCATGGAAACAGCTCATAAATAGACACAGCATATTTTGGTGGTGCAAACAGGTGTAACGGCTTATTTTTGCTCTTCCTTGAATCTTAAAGAATCTTGTGTTGTCCATTGAAATGTGGGCAAGGTGATTTGGCACGTGCCGGTTTATGAGTCTGTGTGTTGGACGAAACTTGTTGAGGATGAAGTTGATTTTTGTGTGTGTTGGTACGTGAGTATATGTTCACTTACAGTATCGCCTGAGGGACTGAAGACGTGTGGGTGTAAATCGGCGAGCTTTTTCTCTTTGAGAATAGTTTGGTATCGTAGGAGGTGTGTGCTTGTGCGTTAACTAGAACATCCAAGTATTCCTCAGGGCCCTGTGCTGATTTGAAGCCCTAAATTCAGATTTAACGTGTCAGTCCCTGTGCTTACTCCTCCCCTCCCCTCCCCTGTCCTCCGTCCACTTCACTCTCTGTCTCTTTACTTCTCACTCTGTCTTTTTTTCCTCTCATTCAGTCCAGCATCACCCCACCTCCCCCCCACCTTTGTATGAAGGATGGAGTCACATGGATGTAATCACATGCTTGTTGTATTTTTGACATCTCCAGTCACCTCTCTCCAGTTAGCAGGCTCTTATGTAAGGCAGCTTACCTCAAACCCACACTGCAAATAAGACTCTATTACAGTAATAAGTGTAACCAGTGTGTAGCCAACCAGTGGTTAGCCTCCGCAGCCAGTTCTTTTTAAAATAAATGAATTGGTTGCACTTTCTAGGTAATATGTCGGTCACATGTAACAAGTACACACCCAAAAAAAGAAATTCTGTTTAAGGACAAAAGCTCTCAGTGCTGTGTGCAAACCTGCGGCATCAAAACTGTGGCACAGCCGAGGAAAAGTGTAGAAGAAAACCAATAAATGCAGCTAAAACAAAACTGAGTTCTTTGATAATAGTCAATACTTCAAGTGCAAGAAGTGGAGCAGAGCAGGCCTGGAGAGAGAAAGAGTGTCACTGGCACAGTTAATGCTGAATTAACACTAAACCACACATGTGGAGGTAAAAACAGGAACAGTTTGTTGTAAAATATAGCAGCAGTAACCAGGTATTTGGGCCGTGCAAATGGAACAGGACAATTCTTAATCATCAGAGATGTGTGACCGCAGCAGACCCAGAAATAACGGCGACCACGTGCTTTTACTTGCTTTCACGTAATCTCACGTTTCTCTGCACAGAGACCTGATGGCACCAGAGAACATCCTACTGTACGTATCAGGCATGAAGGAGAGCAGTTTCTTCGAGGAAATATTCTTTTCTACTAGAACGTGTTTACATGCTTAATGTTAATACACCTGTATTTACCCTCTGTCTGAAACGACCCATTTTAAGGGCTGCCTCTTTAAGGCCCCCTCCGAAGAAGCTCAGTCTGCTGTGATTGGTTTGTGTTTCCAGGTCTTCCATAAGGAACAAAAAGAAAGAGTCATTACATCAGTGACTGCACTCGAATTCTTCATCCGTACCAGACTTTGGCGCCACTTCTTTTGACGTTAATAGGGGCCTGGCAAGTCCCACCTAAACCCATCATAGCTGCTTTGTGTCACCTTCAACCTACAGATGCTTCCACACAATTAAAAAAAAAACATGATGCTTACTGACGCTTTTCATCTAAATTTTGCTTTTCTTGTAATTGGTCAAAAAACTGATCATGGCTCTGTCAGCTGCATCTCAAAAACCTGCTAATGCTACCAGCTGCAAGCTAGGGTCAGGGTCATTGTTAGTATTGTAACCCTAGTATACATGAGTATGTTTTTGATTTTCAATGGCTAACCAACTTTCAAACAATTGATGAAAACTGCAATGCATCGTAGCACACGGTCAAGTCCTAGTTTGGCAGGTCATAACAGGAAGTCCAGCCAGAATAATAATCAGAGCCAATCAGGACTTATGTGGTTAGACCTGTAGTCTGGTCAATGACAACAGACCTGCCTCATTTGTTTATGTATCATGATGTAACGTTAGCTATCTTAGACCAAACTGGGACTTAAAGGGAAAAACACATGCACACATTGAGATTAAAAAAAACAAAACGAACACAGGTCACCATTATTTAATGTGTTTTTTATTTTGGGTGGAAAAAAGGTGGAACAGCAAAGTGATTGGCCGGGCCTGTGCCATTAACTTCAATAAAAGTGACACCAAACTCTGGCTCCAATGCAAAATTCGAATGCTGTCACAGACTTAATGAACTTTTATACTTTAATAGTTTATTTGATGTTCCACATCTGCACATTGCACCGTCATTTCAGCGGTGGGAAATGACTCTAACGGCACTGCAGCAACACTTTCTATCTTTATAGACCGTTTCACTGGAATTGCATTACGAGGCAACAGCTTGAGTCCACCTGTCAGCTGATGTCATTCACACACACTGCACGATATTCCAAAAGGAAATAGTACCACCATCTCCTAACTGGATGCTTTTTACTGGACTGTTCTATCTGGCTGCAAGGTGGCGTGCCATTTTTGGCCGAACCTTTTTTGGATGCCCAGTTTCTATTTATATTCTGTTACTCACGTTTGTCAGCGTCGCAGTTAACGAGGAACAGCTGATTCACTTTGTTTAAATGAGGAATTACCTGCAGGATACCTCATTTCACTACAGAAACCTAAATAAGTTGGCGTCTGGCTGGAGGGAGAGCATCAGGAGGATGAAATTGTCTGATAAGAACTGTGTGGGATGCTCAGCAGAGTTGGCATGTTTTACAAAGTGGAGATGGTGGTATGACGTAGTATGGGAGCTACAACAATTGTATCTTATTAGTTACCTGTGATATTATTGTGAGTATAGATAATAAGGAAGTACGTACTCACCTATCTATTCAGTGGTAACTGAACACAGCTGCTGGGTTGTTTGTTTGTTTACATGAAGTGACAGAATTCCATATTTAGCGGATCCAGCGTGGACAGAGAGCGTGTGCTGTGACACAATGAGGCACAATAGTCTGGAAGCTTGCATCCAGTGAGGACACGGTGTCAGGGACCCACTCAGGATGTTTATGTGTGAAGTTTGAAACAGTCTATAAAGTATAGTTGTGATGTCACAACTTCATGGAAGTCCTAACAGCTCGTCTAAAGGCACAGTTTCTGAATACAGACTGTGTGCATTTATCTGTAGATTGAGTGTTTTGACACTTGTACAGTATTTATATGGCACCTTTACCTGCTTTATAATTAAAAGACATGGAAATCTGACTTCATACAATATGGGACCTTTAAAACTTCTAGATTCTAATTAAGAATAATCATTCATAAATGAGGTGCGTTGGGTGCAGAAGCATTGTGACGAGTCCACACGGGGCATGCATTATGGACTGACAATTAAATGTTGCATACATCATAAAGAGACAGTGCAGGGGCTGATACAGAAAGTGGTCTTTATTTGTTACTGTCGACCTCTCACTCTTCATATTCATACTTAAAATATTCTATTTATTCAGCTGTCTGTAACATCCACTGCTGAATGTTTGCTCAGAGCGTCTCCGTATGTGGTGGGATGTTTTGCACAGTTAGTGTGAGGCAGAGAACAAGGCCTGTCTGTGCCTCCTCGTCTCCCTCGCCGTCCTGCGTCACTTACATTTTTAACAATTATCTGATTATAGCGTTGGTGCCGAAAATGGATCAGGAGTTAAATTTAGAGCATCTGGTCCTCACTATAGTTTTATAGCTCTGCTTCCCACACAACCTGCCACGTATTTACATGTTAACCTAATTATATGGCCACTTGCTCTGTGGTGAACCCAGACAGCTAAAGTTTCCTGCCTCTTGACGTCAGACGTGCTTTTTGATTTCTGCAGAAAAGCGCGTCTACACAAACATGCACACGTATGCACACACACACACGCTGTTGAAACTAAACCAAGTAGACCAAGTACGTTTTTTTTATCCCACAGTTGGTGGCAGAAAATAGGCCTTCCTAAAAACAGCTGAGACTGTTTCTGAAGTTTGGTTTGGAGTAAGTTTGGAGGATGTTCTGAACACAATAAGCTAAGGACATCCTCAGGAAAGGCTTCATGGCACGCTCATTTTGTCATTAGAGCACTGATGCACAGTCAGATTGCTCTTTTTATAAATGCTTGTCGCACCGCAAACATTATCACAGGGTCAGAGGTCGTGCTGGACAATGAAGCAGCAGATTTGACCTGAGGTTAACCTGGTTGCCGTGGTTGTGGTTTAGCCTTAAAATAAGCCATTTCCTGATGCAAACATCTTCCCCCGCTTCTCTAATTGTTCACTGACCAGTCTCAACTTCTTCTGTTTTTCTGCAGTGCGCTGTAAGGGCAGCAACACAAGGTCGAGTCCTGGTCCTGGAGGGGCTGGAGAAGGCAGAGAGAAATGTCCTGCCTGTCCTCAACAACCTGCTGGAGAACAGGGAGATGCAGCTGGAGGACGGACGCTTCCTTATGTCATCTGAGCGTTACGACAAGCTGCTGCAGGTCAGAGCAGCACACTCGCCTTAAAGTCACATACCCTTGAGGGTTTGAAGGTCTTTAAGCTGTGGGAAATTAAATGTAATGATTAAAAACTCCCCTGTACCTGCGAGTTCATCAGTGAATCATGGTGTACATTTAAGAATAGCTCTTTCTGTGGTCACTGCTGTTTAAGGAGCTGCATCTATCAGAATCTTCACACTTGAGCAGTGAATTTTCACGCTACTCCTACAGTGCTCCTCTTGTGTTTAGTGGACAAAAAGCCCTTGCCATAAATACTGTGTGACATTCAGAGTCCGTACTTGTTACATGAAGCTGTGTAGCTTCGGCCATTTGCATAAAAAATACATATAAAGGTCCTCTGTAAGTTTTTGGGGATATATTGGAGAAAACAGAACAGAACAGAAAGACAGATTTTTTTTTTAACGTGTTTTTACCAGAGACAGTGAATAATTTGGCTTCCATTAAAAACGTCCTTAACAAATGAATACTTAAGGAATCCAAACCAGGAGAAGTTTCAGTTAATTGCAGTCTGCAGTCCTCACCCCTTGATGCCGATAATCCCTTAAATCTAAAACACTGTTCCTTTAAGATGAAATGTGTATTATGACAGGAATTTGCCAGGTTACACACAATAGTTGTACATTGGAGTGTTTTGTACCTTGATGTGTTGCAGGAGCACACCAAAGAGGAGCTGGACAGCTGGAAGATTGTCCGTGTAAGTGAGGACTTCCGAGTCATCGCTCTCGGCCTTCCTGTCCCCAAGTACAAGGGCAACCCGTTGGATCCTCCTCTCCGCTCTCGCTTCCAGGCCAGAGACATCTATTACCTCCCGTTCAAGGTCAGTCCAGGGATTAACAGATTATATGTAAATGTGGAAGTGACATCATTTTACTGCTAAAGTTTGTTTAGAATTTGGATGAACTGACTTTTTATTTCATAACTTGTGAGAAATTCAGGGCTGCACCTGTTATTTCATGTGTCAAATACATGTAATCAGAAGTTAGGGATGGTGGCACAGAAAGCGATTGTGTTTTAGTTAGGTTGCTTTTGTCTGCCCCTAAACTTTTTTACAGTGTATAGCCCTCCATCTATGCTCATCGTGATACTGTTTTCTTTTCAGGACCAGTTGGAGCTGCTGTACACAGTAGGACCAAACATTGCTGCAGAAAGGTAAATTAAAAGCAAATTTATAGCATTTTAAATGGCTCCTATGAGTCATGAGTATTCTTTTACAGTCTTTGAAGGGTCAGTATTTCTTCATGTACATCATCCTGTTCATCCTGTGTGTCAGGGTGTCCCAGCTGCTGTCACTAGCCACAACGCTGTGCTCCCAGGAATCATCCAACCTTGGCCTTCCTGACTTCCCTGTGGACAACTTGCTTCCTGCCCTCACTGTGCTGGTGAGAGTCCAGGCACCAGCAATCTTCCTCTCACTAACACTCAGAGAGGGAGAACGAAAAATCAAAGCCCAGCATTATAAATAAAACCTCTGTTGGTCCATGACTGCTGGTGTCCAATGCCTGTCTTTTCTGTGTTGTTGCAGAATGCTTTGCCCATGCTGTCTTCCCAGCAGCTTGTCCAGAGACTTTACCCTTACAACAGCATCCTGGGCAAGGATGGGCGCACTGCTGTGGAGGGCGTGCTCAGTGTAAGTCAACGTGTGAACCACTAAAATGTTCCTAACTGTCATCTGTATGCTTGTTTAGATCTGAACATAAAAAGGTGCACATGAACATTTAAAGGTGTTAATTTTGGCCTATTTGCATCTTGTGGCACACTTTCATAGAGGTTTGAGCTTATGGATGGTCGTCGTCAGCCGGCGCCCAGCGCCATCTTGAGTGTGTCCAGGACGAAGGATCTTGAAGGCCATGCAGACGTTACATTAAAGGTCGCGAACAAGGACGTCACCTTCCAGGTACCAGTAGACCGGCTATGTACAGTGTAAAACTAAAGCTCCAAACTGGTCTGCAGACCATGTAGACTGAACTATGACACCTGTATGGAGGGATGGGATGATTTATTCTGATGGTGGATTAAAGACGTAAAGTACTGCTGCCACTGTTAAAGATACCCCATGGAGTTTTCTTGTAAGTACTTTAAATCCTGTATGTCACATCCTGCAGTCTTCTCCGTTGTTTCAGCAAGCGGCAACCTCCGATGCTGACAAATGAAGCCAAGACTCTCATCCAATTATGGTCACTTCTGGCTCCAAAAGTCCAAGATGGCAACAGACGAAAAAGCCAAATTCTGTTGAGGCTTTAAAACACGAGACCACAAACCAGTGAATTTTTATACAACTCACCTGTTTGCATTTTATTAAGGCTTAAAGTTACGCATATTTCAGGCGGGGCCATTTTAGTGACAGGTTGTCTGCAAGGTGTAGCTACGGTCTGTGAGTCAAATCCATCTCTCGCTCCTCCATAGCTCCACCCTTTTGTCCGCATATGGTCAGTTCTGGCTCCAAGGTGGTGATGGCCGAAATGCTGAACTCTTTTGAGGCTTCCAAATAGGAGTCCACAAACCAGAGGGTGGCAGGAATGTGTGTTACATCACCAGCATGCAGTAATGATCCAAGGGCTCCCTCATGCTTGTGCACGAGAGACGTGCCTGCTTTTTTTTGCTCCGTAAAACAGACAGATAAATAAATAAATAACAAAGACATAAAATTCGACAAGAATCTTGTGAATTATTATATTATTTATTTTTCCATTTATATCAGATTAAATTATCTGACTGTCCCTGTGAGTGAGACCACAAGGCCTTCATTAAATTATGACCTAAAAACATGTTTCCGACAAAAGTGAGTCACACACTGCACAGAGAACTCTTTGTCCCATGACAGACCACACACACACACACACACACAGACAGACGCACTGTGTAAGTAGCTTGACCATCTTATCTGTGACTGATGCTCTGAGGAGTCTCTGAAGGGAACGTCTTTATCGGTCTTTAATTCTTCTTCTTGGAAGAAAAACAGTGTTTGTGAATGAGTCACTGTGTGGGGTTTGGGAGAACAGAGATATTCCAGACTTCTAAGAATAGTGGTGCTGATCTTCCAGCCAAACAAATGATGTCACCCTTATTAACTCTTTGAAGTTTTCATCATGCGCAGCATAGTTTCTAATATACAGTGGTGTGTATCTCATGGATTGTTTGATAATAAAGTGTTGTTGGTGGAAACGGTGCTGTTTTTTCCAAGCCGTGCGTCAGTGATGCTGATAAATCCAAAAAATCATTATTTAAAAGAATATTTTCCCACAGCTTCGAGCTCTTGGTTGCTCTTTCGTGACTTCTTCTTGTCTCCGTCAAACTTCAGGTCCCAGCAGGCATCAAGGAGCCGCGACCACCCAGCAGCAGCGGGACCTTCATCAGCACGCCGAGCCACTCCCAGCTGATGGCTGAGATGATGCAGTCACACATGGTGAAGGACATATGTCTGATAGGAGCCAAGGTACACAATGTACAGTATACACAGATGCAGTGCACGTGGTGGATGTGATCTCTGGTCTCAATAACAATAATTTTGTGTTTTCTAGGGTTGTGGCAAGTCAGTGATCGCGAGGGAGTTTGCGGAGATGCTGGGTTACAGCATAGAACCGGTCATGCTCTACCAGGTAAATATAAACTTGTCTTTGATAAGATTTAAAAGTTTGATTTTAATATCTCGCTGGAAGCACAATGTTTTTGGGTAGTCCGCCTGTCAGCTTCCATCCCATCCTCATGAATGCGACATCTCAGAAACGCCTTCAATAGAGGCAGATCATCCTGTAGGTGTCGTAGAGATTCATAAAATAAATGGCATAAGGTAAAAAATGATCTAAAGATATAATGCTTACGGTCGATCTATAGCAGGGGCACCATCTTGAGTTCTTGCATTGCAGTTCACCTTAATGTTAATCAGTGAGTGATTGTCAGAACATGCTAGAGCAGGAATACTCAACTGGCTTTGCCTGGAGGCCACTTTTTGAACATGAGGGTACGGTATATGTGAAGTTCTGATGCTTTTTCTGCACTCTGCCACCTTATTTACATTAAAAGTACAAAAAATTGCCAATGTGAATTAATTTATTTTCATTGTGAATTAGAAAATGGTTCAGGGGCCGCCTGGCACCATGTCATGGGTCATAAGCTAAGCATCACTGTGCTGGAGCATTGATGGGTGTAGTGGAGCAGAGTGTATTGTGAGAGCATTAGAGTAAGAGAAAGGAAAAAGATGATGACATTTGCACATACCATATTTTTTTGTTTGTGATTTAGTAAGTTGTTAATTTGTGTTGATCTCTCATTAGCTGTAGTTCTGGTTTCAACAAGGGGGGTGGGGGCAGGGTAAGTGTGCCTATGGTGCAGAATGTGCAAGGTCTGGCACTGGCCTGGAGGGAATATCTTTAAATTTGGCAAAAACGTCCGCTTGGGCTCGAGTAGGTTCATTCGAGGAAAATTCTCCTCTGATTTACCAGGATTATCTTCACTTGTGTCATGTGTGTCACTTTTTAACCACAAGCATATTATTTTTCACACGGTTCCTTTGCCCACTTGTTAGATAATCAGTTCGTTAACTGCTGCCAGTCAATTATAAGTGAGTTTGGATGAGGATAGACCTCACAAATATAAAGCCAGTGAAGGGACAGTGCAGTAAGTTATGTAAGATTTGGACTGCAGTTTGGCTAACAGACCCACATCTTGCTTCCATTACCTCGGGCCACCCATCAGACCAGAATCTGACACTAACTGGGAGATCGAGAGCCCAGAGCGGCTGCTACAGTACATGTGTATGCATGTAATGCTTTGTTAAGCCTCACCCCTCTGTGTGTGTGTGTGTGTGTGTGTGTGTGTGTGTTTGAGTGTGTGTGATTCTGGGGAATTTAGTCATCCGGGTGACGATTGTGCAGGAAATGTGTGTGCTGAAGACTTATGTATTAATGCATCATGCTGCAGCTATTTTTAGCCGGCTGAGGTCAGGGGTGACTTGTACTGCGGGAATTGCGGAATCCTTCGCCGGGCACTTCATCTTGTCAGCTCTGAAAATCCCATTTTTGGAGAACAAAGTGACATGTCAGGCTGGAGTGGAGTATAAATACATAATGTGTTGGTGTGTATGGCCTCTAATAAATAAAAAAAACAAAAATATTAATATAAAAAAAATGTAGTTTATTTGAGAGTAGCCATTTGCGTTGGTAGTGGAACACAAGAGGGTCAGAGAGGAAGCTGAATATGTTAGTGTGTGTAACATATTACACATAGATTATTATACAAGACAGGGGGGAGTATTTCCCCACCTTACAGAAGCTTACACATACGTACAAGACAGGTGTAATTTCAGTCACAGTCACAGCAACTTAGATTTACAAATCCACTTAACCTGATTAAAGTTTGCCTGGTGTATTATGTGGAGCAGCTTTGAAAGGAAAAGGTGGATGAGATTCTGTCATTAAAGGTGATTAGGTGAATTGCCTGGACACCTCCAGAGGGCACAAAGGAAACTCGTTTACCAGAATGTGTGTGTGTAAGTCTCTTAACGATGGAGCTACAACAGTGACTGTGTGTTTTCGCATTGAAAATAACATTTGGCATTGAAAAAGGAAACACTGGCACCAAAAAATCCCCCTGAAAAATAAAACACAAGCATTAAACATGAATTTTGTTTTATTTTGATATTTTTGCATTTGGATGTTTCCTGATTTGTATCTTCATGTCACTCTTTCTTCAGTGGCAGCTTTTTTTTCCACAGCAAAACAGGGACGTAAAGTCAAAACTGAAAAAAGAGGAAAAAACAGTCACTAAAGGGTGACATAAAAAAACAAAATCAGAAGATATGACACTTTGATGACAAACAGTGAGGCCCCAACGGTGTTGGGATATTAGTGTCTGTCAGGCAGAAAGACAAAGTCCATGATGCGCTCTGTGTACTGTAGTTGCTACAATAGTCCACTGTTAAATACCTTGTGCAAAATCTGGACCTACCACACTCACTTCTCCTCAAATTCAATAAATTGGAGCCAGTGGGCCACATCCATGATATTTTGGGGAAACAAAGACAGACCAATGTAACATGCTTTTGCTAGCTAGCTAACTTATTTTAGCTCTGTGCTGCTAAAAGTTGCAGATTGATCAGTGGGTGGATGTTGTGGTATCACTGGTTGAAACTGGTCAGTATTAGCTAATGTGGACACATGTCATATTTTGTTTTACAGGAAGAAAACATGACTGGACTTTGATTTAAGGATATAAAGACATTGATTTTTTGTAATATTTTGTTAAATAGGTGCACAGTATGATCGGGAATTTGATCTGAAATGTTTTAAAAGACATTTTCATTTAATATCAACTTAAAGTATAATCCTGTGATCTCAAGGGGTAAAAGTAAAGTCATTGTCTTGTGACAAATTATCTTGTTGTTGTGAGAAAACGGCCTTTTGTTTTATCGAGAATCAACATAAATTAATCCCTCATCATAAGGATGTGTTTTGTTATCACAGAAATAATTATCTCTTCATCTCGCGATAACGGCAGTAAAAATTGTATGTGGCTTCTGTACCATATTGTAAATCCCTCTGAGGCAAATTGTGTTTTGTGATATTGAGCTTTATAAATAAAACTGAATTAAATTTAATCTTGAGATAACAGCATAAAAAAAAATGGCAAGCAAAGCCGTACTAAGCTTCCGTACCACATGTAAATGTAGAGCATCTTTCTGACTGAATGCAAAATGTCTTGTTGCTGTGGAGCAGTTAGCAGATCAGTCATCACTGCCTGGAACAAATTGTGCAACTCTGCTTGTCTTCCCTCCGCTACCCTCCGTCTCTGCCATGACACGGCAGCGTGATAGTGGATATGACAGTCTTGCTGCACAGACGTTTCCCCCCGAACACAAATGTGCCATTAGCTGTTATCTGCAGAGCAGACGGATCAAATTTAGCAGATCATGTGGGGAGGAAAACTGGGGATGTATCATTGCCAGAAATTCTCGGCTTGTTTTATCCAAGTCCACTGTGTGACAGTAAACACACTGACCCACCTCCTGTGTTGCTCCTAATTCACCTCCTTTAAGTTTGTCACTTGATGTCCACTTCCTTCCCGTCCACTTCCAGGACATGACAGCCAGGGACCTTCTCCAGCAGAGGTACACTCTCCCTAACGGAGACACAGCGTGGAGGCCATCTCCTCTGGTCACTGCTGCCATCGAGGGGAAGCTGCTGATCCTGGACGGTATACACAGGGTCAACCTGGGAACCCTGGCTGTGCTGTCTAGGTACTTCACTTTGCTAAAAATACACAGTTTCCATCACTTGCTGTATTGTTTTTAGGACGCTTTGATATTATCGCTTGTTTTATCCTCTGTATTCTGTGCTTCCGCTGCTGCTCAGATTTAATCTATTCTACTTCAAAAGATTTCTTATGGCTGCTTTTCAGAAGTAACAGGAGCTGGTGCCGTAAATGTCAGATGGAGACAAACACACACACAGCTCACTCCACTGTGTTTTGTGTCCCAGGTTACTCCATGACAGGGAGCTGGATCTGTACGACGGGACCAGGCTGCTGAGGTGGGACAGATACCAGACACTGAAGGAACAACTGCAGTTCAGTGACCAGCAACTGCAAGAGAGGTACACACACACACACACACACACACACACACACACACACACACACGCACACGCACACGCACACACACACACGCGGGTCAGCCCGCAGAGGTTTAACTGGTTATGTGTGAGAAAGGTCAGGAGCATTTTTGGAGCAGTTCTGAATCTGTATTTGCGTCAAACATGGAAAGACGACACTGTGGCCACTGGCTTTCCAAAGACAACAATAACTACATTCAGCATTAGCGCCATAACAGGAAGAAAGACTCAGAGAGAGGCGTACAGACAAATGAAGAGAGGCAGAGAGTAAAGACGAACATAGTATCCCAGATAGAAAGATAGACTGAACAAAATATTTAAGTAAAGGATCTAAGACTTTTATGCACTTAACAGATACAGTTAGGCTTATAAATTTACATACCCTTGGCGGAATTTGTGAAAACTAGCGCTGCCTCCGACCAAGAATTTTCCTAGTCGGCCAACAGTCGTCATTTAGGTCCATTAGTTGACTCTGCAATGATATGTAATGATTACATGATATATTTTGGTGGTTTGAGTTGAAGGTGTGAGAAAGAATAGTATCAGTAACATTGTTAACACTGTGCTACATTACAGAGAAATGAAAAACTGTACTAATGAACCTTCATTAATATAGGCCTATATTTTATCTCCAAGTGCACGTCACACAGTGAAGGTTCTGGAGAGGCCATTGCAACCTCCTGACCTCAACACCATTAAACCCCTTTGGGGAGATCTCAAACATTCAGTTTATTCAAGAATACCCAAGAATTTCGCCATCACTGGTGAACAGTTTGCCACTCAAGTTGGTTACAATGCCGAACTGGTACCAGGTTGAGACGCCAGTGAGGATGATGAGCATGCATGAGTTTCCCCCAAGCAGTTTCTGACTGTTTGTGAAGAAATTCAAAGGCTTTGCAAACCAACTGTTGCGTCAGCTTTTCAGGTAGCTGGTCTCAGACGATCTTACAGGTGAAGACACTGGAGGTGGAGGACCAGGGATGTGGTTGTGAGGCTGGTTGGGTGTAGTGCCAAACTCACAGAAACAACATTGGGGAGACGTCTTGAGCCCAGTTCAGACCAATGATTCACGACGAGACGAAACTGTTTTAGAACGTTGCAGAGAAAGGTTGCAACACAAACAGATTATCATTGAGTGATTAATTGGAACTGGTTATTTATATTATTGTGGTCTACTGATTATGAATACAGTCCATCTGATGCTGGTTTTGTTTCTGTTTTATCCTCGTTCATATTTTAAGAAGCTACAAATTATTTTCAGCCACAAAATAAGTCTGAAAAGCTGCAAATTAGAACGGAAGTACAGAGAGTTGTTGACTAGAGATGATACACCGTCTCATGGTGGTCACTTCCTGTCAGCGTTACAGATAAGAAGCACAGAGAGTTGTTGACTAGAGATGATACACCGTCTCATGGTGGTCACTTCCTGTCAACGTTACAGATCAGAAGCACAGAGAGTTGTTGACTAGAGATGATGCACCGTCTCATGGTGGTCACTTCCTGTCAACGTTACAGATCAGAAGTACAGAGAGTTGTTGACTAGAGATGATACACCGTCTCATGGTGGTCACTTCCTGTCAACGTTACAGATCAGAAGTACAGAGAGTTGTTGACTAGAGATGATACACCGTCTCATGGTGGTCACTTCCTGTCAACGTTACAGATCAGAAGTACAGAGTTGTTGACTAGAGATAAGACAAGAGAGCGTCATTTTAAAATTAGTGATGCTGGCGTCTTGTGGAGATTCTGTGTCTGACTTGTACACAGGGCAGAGTCCTTAGATGCACTGTTAAACAGTCCTATAACTGAAGAGAAGAGTGGTGCATACAGCGTGTTTGTGTTGAATCTTAAGTCTGCCCTCTAGATCTGTATTCATATCATCCAACTTACCCTGAGCCTGCTGTCAGGGAGCGAGTCTTACCAGGTGTTCAGACCGAAAATAGCCCAAAGTTAAAAGAATGCTTGAGTCTGCAGTGGTGGGGAGCGTTGAAATATGGTCGAGGACGGGCAGTTTTGGGAACAGATTCGTGAGCTTGAGGCCTTATTAGCTACCAGAACACTGTGCGGTGGTTTATAAAGCTATGACGCAGCATTTTACATTGTTTTGTTGCTTGACAGTGATTTATGGCATCTAAATGACCGTTGTTGGTCTTGACCTTAACTGTTCCCTGTGTTTGACTCATGAAGTGTGTGTGTGTGTGTGTGTGTGTGTGTGTGTGTGTGTGTGTGTGTGTGTGTGTGTGTGTGTGTGTACATGCACTCTTAAAAACCCACCTAAACTGGCAGGAAGGATGTTTGTGGTGGGGCGTCTGGGCTGAAATAAACCCACTTCCTCTTCCTCACTGCTGTGGCTCAGACAAAGTGAGTGTGTGTGTGTGTGTGTGTGTGTGTGTGTGTGTGTGTGTGTGTGTGTGTGTGTGTGTGTGTGTGTGTGTGTGTGTGTGTGTCCATCAGGATTTTATTGTGCATTACAGCACAGGTTTCAGTTTTCCTCTTAATATACAACATTTAGGGTTCCTGGCGGAGCAAACACAGATATGAGAACGTCTGAGATGGATGAGAAAGAACCAGAAAGTTGCTAGGCAACAGAAGATGTGTACATGTGTGAGTGTGTGTGTATATGAACACATGTGTTGCCTCCTCTTCTCCTCACCGGTTGTGTGAATCTGTGCATTTGTGGGTTGGAGGTCTGCACAGTTTTTCAGTTGTGCTGCCGCAGGATTTTTGAACATGTCAGGATTTCTTTAAGTCATGCTCCTGTTGAAAACCTCTCTGCCCCATCCTGCAAATAAATCAAGACACATGCAGCCTAATTTAGTTTAGAGTGGTGGATTAAAACATTAAGCATCATGTCTGAGTGTCTCTGATGTTAAAGTTGTTTCTCATATCAACAGATAGAAAGCACATGCTGCAGCATCTGACTTCAGAGCGGCAAATTATTCCCATTTACCAATCAGATTTGTATTAGATTGCAATTTTGTTTAATGTTACTGATGTTAAAATTAAATTTGTGCAACTGACTACAAGACAAGACTGAACACAGAGAGCATCACAGGGAGAATGTGAAACCTAAATGTGATCATGCATGGATGGATAGTGGAATTAAGTGCATGGTTAAGCCCAATAATAACAGCCTCTGATATCTTCATGTATGAAATGTCTTCCCACATGCTCATCCAGTGATGATGATGATGGTGGTTAGCGCCCTGCCTCCGCCCACATTAGAGCAAATATATCCCGTTGCCGTGGGTGTCTCTGTGGGGTGATAGAAGCGGACTTTGCTGTCCTCTTGTATCAGAGGATCACACAGCCTGCTGTCAGAAGTCATGCTCTTGTCCCTGACATAGATTGGGTGGGACACACACACACACACACACACACACACACACACGTATCTATGACAAACGCCATGTGCACATGCACTCTATGTCCACTTTAGCATGGCTGAACAGATGTTAAACCAGTGTGTAACTGTTGTCCGGTGTGTTTGTGTGTGTTTTCAGGTCGATCTTCCCCATCCATCCATCATTCAGGGTGCTGGCCCTGGCGGAGCCCCCCGTTGTGGGTGCCAGTACAAGCAGCAGCGGCAGCAGCAACAGCAGAGGTCAGCAGTGGTTGGGCCCAGAGCTGCTCACTATGTTCCTCTACCACTCTGTCACCCCCATGGCCAGAGCCGAGGAGATGGACCTCATACAGGGACTGGTAAGACACACACACACAAACACAAATTTCATGCCATTAGCTGTGATTTGGCACGTCCATTTAGCTGAAGGAGTTACACAAACTACTGGACCAATCAGCCTGATATCTGTGTGCACATTTATAACTATATGATCAAGACCTCTTGTGGTTGCAGAGATTCACATTTGTTGAAAGAACAGTTTTATTGACTGTTTAATACTGTCACTGACTCCTCACTCCTCTTAACAGGCCGGTAAAGGCCACATGATTCCCGCAAATAAGCTAGGCTAAAAACAACAAAACTTACTGTTTACCAACATCCATAGAAAAGTCTGGTCTCATTTTTAACCAGAGCATCTACAGATTAATTCCATGCCTGATTTGTTTGAATCCACTAACATTAGATACAAGATGAATTCTTTGCCACTATCTTTGGTATAAAGTAGCTGGGAGAGACACTGTCGCAGCTCTCCATCCTTCCGTGCTTCACATGGTGTCATACCACGCCGGCAACATTTCAGAATCAAAGTGTATTGCTTGTTCGATTTTGTAAACTTGCAGATTTTGTTAATTTAGTAGTTTTGTCTTGATATTTGTGCTTCTCACATAAGTAAGTTAGCGTTAATATATATATATACAGTATATTAAAGGCTCTCTCAGTCTTCTTAAGCTTGAAAAGTTTTTGTCACATACAGCAAACATCAGCCCAGGCTCCGCAAATCACAACAAAAACATTGTGGTCCAGGCTGCACCAGCCAGCGCGAAAGCAAGCACACACACATGAACGTGGTGCCCAGAGAGGCAGTTAGAGCTAGAGGCTATAATGATGCTAAAAGGCGAGCTAGCTCCGTTGTGTTTGATAACACTGTTGAACGTAAACAGAAGTGAAGTGTTTTTGTTGCCATGTGCGGAGCCAGGGCTGCTTACAGAGACGGGACTTTTTCACAGCATATTCAGAAGACATGTAGCTAGCGGATCGTTAAAAGACGTTTGCTCTATGTGACAAAAACTTTTCAAACTTAGGAAGACTTAGAGAGCCTTTAACAAATTTCTTGTCCTTTGTTGTTCATCAGCACTTGTACATGTAAGATGTGACGGTTTGTCTTTACTGTATTTGCCCCCTCCTTCACTGTGATTAAATGGCTGAAGTGACAGTGACGAGTGTTTCTACCTGAAGTTGAACATTTTTCAACTCTTAGGGCTCTGGAAAAAAAAAATCCAACATGTATCACTCAGTGCAGAAATCATGCCCAGCACCTTGCCGCATTTTTGGTGTCCATCGCGCATCTTTAATAGATGGTGCTCCCATTCCCAGGAGATAGCACCTGGGGGCAGACAGAGTTACATCAACATCAACATTTATTTCATAATAATAAGTCAAAGCAAAAAGTCTTCATTAACTATTATGTGCTTTGCTGCTGTTTCTTTAACTGAAGCATCTTCTGTTTCTTGCCTTAACGCTTTTGAACAAATTGTTTTGTCATCAAGTTTCCAAATATGAATCACTGCTTTACCCTGGACGCTGGCTTTTATGTGTGATTGACGAGTTAGAGGGAAGGGAGACCTGCCAACTTCTGTGCAGAGTTTATTAGTGCAGGGGCCATCACAGGGTATGAAAAATTATATGTATACACAGAGCTCCTTCCAGAGCCAGGACTCAGTACAAGACAACCTGAGTTGGTAAACAAGGATGTGACAGTTGATTATCGTACTTTTGTGGAGCTCAGCAACAGGAGTTTGTCACAATATTATTGTGGCTCGGCAGTGATGCTGTAAGATGTAATGTTAAACAACTTGTTGGCCTCACACACACACACACACACACACACACACACACACACACACACACACACACACACACACAGACACACTTGCACACAAAGTGAAGCGCAGACCTTGTTTGGCCATTCACTAGGATGTTGTGTTGAATGGTTTGGTTCACCTGTTGTGTGGTGACATGTTGTGAAGTTGCTCAGGAGCATTTTTTGGTTTTGGTTGTTAAAGTGAATCTAGCTCAGACATAAAGTTTATGTCCCTGTAGTTCCCCTCTGTCGTCTTCAGGCTGCGTTGTGGATTTGTTGCGGCTTTTGGAGAGAGAAAACACAGCGAGAGAAACACTGCTGTTACATGATTAGCATCTTAACCACTCAACAAAGACATTTGGTGATATGTTGTTGGTTGGGGCCTGAAGGTGGTTACTAAAGATGCCACGGCCAAACGTGCACGTCGATGATGCTGTACTTACTATGATCTAGATCTTTCCGAACAAAATGGAGTAGGAACAGTTGGTGTGGCTGTGGCAGCACCTGCGTTTCTTTGTAATGCCCCTGCTAAAGTTTTTTGTCCTTTGGGCTCCCACTTGGGCTTGGTGACAGCTCCCTCCTCCTCTTCATCTCCCTTTTCTCTCACGACATGTGCTCTCCATCCGAATATGACAGGTCAGTAAAAACCAACCAGTTTTGGAGCTGAAAAAGCTGCTTGAAACAGCTTGATGACTAACTAAAATCAATCAAATTCATCATTTGTTTGTCTTGAACAGTGGTCTGCAGCTTCACAGCCTTCTAGCCGAGGTGTTACTCACGAAATGATGAGTGACTGGGCTGGTGTAACTGGTGTATCCCTGAACACTGTAAAACACCACTAACACCGACATCTTAAAGTTGTGTCAACAGTTAAACAGTTCCAGCAGCAGAGCAGCTGAGTGCATCAGCTGTATCCTAATCTAAAAAACATCATCTTCATCAGTCCTTCTTTCTTTCTCTCACTTTTCAGACTCCAAATGTTCCAAAAGAAGCAGCGGAGCAGCTCCTGCACCTCACACACAGCCTCCGCAAGACAAACGACCCCACAGTAAGTGCACGTATGTGTGTGTGTGTGTGTGTGCCCTTACCAGTCCGTTTACGTGTGTGATGTAAGTCATTCATTTGTGTATGGTGTTTGTCTCCAGGCACAGTCTCTGGCCTCGTCTCTGTCCACCAGACAGCTGCTGAGGATCTGTCGCCGTCTCTCTCAGTACCCCGAGGAGAGCATCGCTCACGCTGTCAATAAGGCCTGTCTTTCTAGGTACACACACACACACACACACACACACACACACACACACACACACTCACATTCACATTCACATTCACAGTCTCTGTGTTTATTGGGGTTGTGATGCACTTTGTTCATGTTTGATAAAACCTTTTTTAATGTGATATAATTGTGTGTAGCAGTAAAACATGTGTGCATGTGTGTGTGTGTGTGTGTGTGTGTGTGTGTGTGTTAGGTTCCTGCCCAGCCTGGCCCGTGCCTCTCTTGAAAAAAGCCTCTCCAACTGCTCCATAGAGGACACACTGGATCCTGCAGAACACACTCAGGACTTCAGCTGTAAGTCTCGTCTATCCAGATAAGACCGATTCAACTTCTCAGTGTTTCCAAATACATTTCACAGAGCAAATATAGTTTAATTAGCAGATGGTTGTCAGTGTCAGATGTTACTTCCCGTGCTAAAGAATGTGTAAGTGACAGTAATATTGATGTGCGCTACCAGCACTGACTCTCCAGCCCTTTAGTATCAAAATGTGAAGATAACGAGGCATCAGAAGAATTTATTATAAATTGGGGTTAAACTCACAAGACCAGAGGTTAAAAAAGCAAAAACAAGTCTCAGAAATGTGGGTCTGGGTGTAAGGAACAGTGCTCTTCATCAGTAAATGAGATTGGAGAAGTGACTGTGTTGTAGTGGAGTTGCTTAGTAACGAACAGCAGAAGACTGTGTTTAAGATCCCAAGGGCCAGGGGTGGACTGGGATAAAAAGTTGGCCCAGACAGGCTCACCACAATCAATCACACAAAGACAAATTTGAAAGTTTCTTCCAACGTTTGAAGGGACACATAATGAAAAGGCGTTCTGAGGCAAGTGTCAAGCACTTCATTTCCTGCATTCTGGTTAATTTTTATGCAGCAATTTGTGCTACACGATGAGCTGACTTCATCTAAGCAGCCAGTAAGTTGCTAAAAGTGTGTGAAAAGTCTGAGTTAAAAGTATTTTTCTGATCTGCAATTTCTCCACACCTCCTGCAGCTTTGTATGATCCATTTTGGCATACTTTTTGTAGACACTGTTTAATGATCACACACACACGTAGACATCGTCTCCATCTCCTGTACTTCTCAGGTTCGGTAAAGGATGGTGTGTTGACTATCGGCAGTGTGTCTGCTCCAGTGTACAACCCCAATGACAAAATGAAGGTTCCAGACGTGCTCTTCTACGATAATCCACAGGTAACAACACCCTGACTCAAAATACAGATGTTTCAGGTTTCTGAATTTACAGCTTCAATCTTTTCTCTTCCTGCAAGGCTGCTCGATTCACGAGATCACACAAGAGTTACGAGATCATGAGAGAACACAGTCCCGATTTGCTCTCAAATCCTTGCCAGTAGACACATTTTTACCGTCACATGGTATGTTCCATGATTTCGCCCAACCCTAAATCAAAGACTTCATTGAACCAATCCCCGTGTGATTATAGAAGTGGGCTGAAAAAGACATTTATGTCCAGGCCATGACCCAGATTTTATTACGTAAGGGCAAAAAGCTGGATTAGAAACAATAAAGAATAATCCACTGGTTTTGTTTATTTTCTCTCAAACTGAGGAAGATCACTGTGTGTATCCTTCGCCACAGAATGTTCAGAACACTGTTCGTTCAACGTAGGTCAAACACCAGCTTCTCTTCAGTCTCACTCCTCTGTCTTCCTTGTTATCAGAAATTTGTCCCTGTTTCAGTGTGACATTATTTCATTATGAAGGATTTTACTTTTAGTTCTGGTATTAGCTGATATTTTCCAGGGCCGTGCTCTGTGTTGTTCCTTCGTGGCCTGGCAGTGAAATCTGTCCCAGTACACTGTAACTGACCTCTGATTGCTGCTATTGATGGATTTTATTGGATTAGAAAGCAATCTGACTTTAACTCTGCTCTCTATTTCTGAGTGTGCAGCAGGAAAACATCAATTTTGATTTCATTGAGTGGCTGTAGTTGAGATCCTTATACAAAGAGCAAAAGTCATGCGAAGTCAGTCCCGCACATATCTTAGATCCATAAACAGACAAAGACTGACGTCATGTTCTTTCAGAGTCAGGCAGCTCAGACAGGATGGAAGCAGAGAAAAGTCGGGAAGGTTTGGGTTTGCCAGTTCTTGCAACTTTCAGACACCAAAAATACGAGTCTCCCCCGCCTTATGCAGCGATTGTCCAAGTGTGCATACTGTGGGTGTGAAAACTGGCAGAACTCCAAGCACTCAGTGAAATCTTTTCTCCACATTCCTCCCAGTCCTACTTTTGTCACAGTACGTGTTGAATGCTGAAGTGCGCTCGCCTCTGCGCTGGCAGCGATCGGAGGCTGTGTGGTTATAGAAAAACACACAGGAAAGATCAGCTGAAGTCAGAGAAGTTTTCAGCAACGGGCTCTTAGACTCTTCTTCCGTCTTTAAATGTTTGTGAATGCAACTTTAACTTCTAGTACTAAACACACATTACGTTACTGAGCCTCTAAATACAAAATTTTAGAGTCAGTATTTATATTTATTGATCTCTTGTTTTAAAGGGATTGTTTGGATTTTTTTTTGAAGTGGGGTCGTATGAGGTACTTTTCCATAGTCAGTGTATTACCTACAGTAGATGTCAGTCTGCACACCATCAGTTTAGAAAAGCAGGCTGGAGTACCACCACAGAAGCAAAGCAATGTGCTGTGATAGATGGGGACAGCAGCAACATATATTTTAGCTACCTGAAAAAATCCCTATCAGTTGAAGTGTACGCCATATTTAGTATATTTTAACCGCTTCACCTTGCCGTCAGACAGCACCTTCCAGTGGGAAACTGAAGCCATTATATCCATCTATACTCTCATCTTCAAAGCCCCCACACTCCTTAGACTAAAACAGTAATTACACCTCACATGACACAGGAGCTGTTGATCTACCTCTGCCTCGATCAGTTGGTTTGTTTTTTAATTTTAGTGACTTTGCTGTTTTAAAGGGTTAGTTCAGATTCACCAAAGAAGGGCTGACCCTAATGCTTCGAAGCTTTGCTCATCGCCAGTCAACTTGAGCTCTAGCTCGAACCCGGGACAGTTTTACCACAAAAACGGCGAGCATTAGGGCACCGAGTAGCTCACCTGGCAGAGCAGGTTCCCCACGACAAAGGCTCCGTCCTTGCAGCAGCGGCCCCAGGTTCGATTATGACCTGCAGCCTTTTGCTCCATGTCATCCTCTCTCTCCCCCTTCATGCTATCACTGTCCTATCCAATAAAGGGCAAAAAAATATCAGGCATCTGGATTGTTTTCAGATTTTGTGCATATATGCCAAAGGAAACTGGCATGTCACAAATCTACTGAACAAGCTTGCGGCTGTAAATAACAGCTTAACCATCTTGCAAAGAATTCTTTTTTTTTCCCCAGCTATCGTGGCTAACGTGCGACCTGCATGCTGTCAAAGTGGCTGTCACATTATTTTAGGTGCCTCGACTGATGTCCTTCTGTCATTTAACCCCACCCTCAATCCAAGTTTCAGGTATTCGGTACAGCCCTACACCAATGTCAGTCATTAACATAAACAAACTGACTGATAGAGACCAGCAGCTCTCACGTTCCGTGAGGTTAAAGTACTGTTTTTGCCTTTGCCCACATTAGATTTGGATATAGCGACATACCCTTAGTCAGGTAGATGTCAGATGTTAGCAGGTGAGTCACTTCTATATTCTGTTTACAATGATGTTGATGTCTCATGTGTTGCTGGCCAGACTCCAGGGATGAACCAGCTAAGGGAATGACACTCTGACATCCTCTGGCAATACTGACGGCGCCATGTGACCCAGATTTCTCTCTTTCCCACTCTCTCTTTCTCTCTCTCTGTCCTCATTCTGCCCTTTTTTCTTCTGCCTGCTTGTATTGGAGACTGAAATAAGATTGGAAGAGGGTGAGATGGGATGAAGATGCCCTACTTTTTCAGTGACCTCTTTTCTGTCTTCACAGTAGAGGCGCAGTTGTAAAAAGCAAAGGGGGAAGAGGGGAGGAGAAAACAGACCTCCACATTTTTGCACCAACACATGGTTTTACAGGAACAGCAATACGTTTTCATTATATGTGAAATGCAGTTCACCACATTGTCTGACACACGTGTGAGTCCATAAAACTAATTTCTGATTTGTCTGTTTGTCTGTTTAAATCTGTCTGCAGCACATGAGGGTGATGGAAGACATGTTGAAAGACTTTCTATTAGGAGAGCACCTCCTCTTGGTCGGAAACCAGGTGAGTGACATCATTTATAGCGCAACTCCCTGCTGTGCTGAAAGACACAGTTCACCCTCAAATCAAAAACACATATTTTTCCTCTTACCTGTAGTGCTATTTATCAGTCTAGACAGTTTTGGTGTGAGTTGTCAAGTGTTGGAGATATTATCTGAAGAGATGTCTGACTTTTCTCCAATATAATGGAACTAGACGTCACTCAGCTTGTGCTGCTCAAAGTGCCAAAACAAAACACTTTTGAAAAACTCAACAGCAATTTCTCTTTCCATAAATCTCGACCCGGTTACTCAAGATAATCTACTGGTTGTGAGCAGTTTCATGTAGAAACTATTTTCTGTCTGCCACACATCACCCGCCAACTGTATCACCATGCAGAAGGAAGTGTGCAAAGGCTTGTGATGCCGCAAAATGTAAATATTAATCACGTCGTTCTCGGCTGAGCTGTAACGTTAGTTAGCTCAGTAGTCTCGCCACCAGACAATCAGATCTCCACCTTCTGATAGTGGGGACACACTAAAGTGTGTTTAACACACCGGCGAAAACGGCAGGCAACATAGCAACGCCTCTTGCATTTTTTAAAATGACACGCCCTCCTGGAAATGTGCGCTCCCCCTTTTCCTGTCTGCAAGGAAACAAACACACAGAGAGCTTGAAAATGGATGCCGAGAGATTTAACTGTGTCCACAGTCCACAAGATTGTGGAAATGACGGACTTACAGTGACTTTGTTTGAAACTTTTAACACAGTCGGACTATGTTTACGAGCACAAGAGTTCAGCAAGCCACCGAAGGACCGCCCTGCGGATTTACTATTGGTTCTGCAATGTAGGGAGTTTTTTTATACTCTGAAATTGTATCCGCCCATCTAAACACAAAATCAGGGAGAAAGACATCAGTCTTTAGTTAAGCAAAGCCTCTTAAGTATGACTTGTAAGTCTGTTAAGCTCAGTGGTTCTAGGTGAGCTTGTGACGGTATGACTGGTTGCACGAGATGCCAGTTCAGTCAGTACTGAATGATATTTTCATACCACACAGGATTGAAACATAGAGCATCATAAATCACAATATTCATATCTTGAACCCTCAAGAACACACACTCAAAAGCATAGGCCAACAAACTATAAAACAATTCAACAGATAGATCTCAGTTCAATAGAGTGAGTGTGTTTGTAGGTCAAGTGAAGGAAAAAACAAAGACAGAAACTGGCGCTCCCCAGAAAACAGCAAAACCCACTTTCCACTACAATAAATCCCCAAAACAAAATAATTTTCATCTAAGTTCAGCCCCATTCACTTGTAAGAATAACTGCGAGTCATGTGAATACTGTCAAGTTCAGTCTGCATTTTCCATCAAGTCAGTTGTGGGTTGCCTTTCCTAGAACGCACTATCCTAATCGGAAGAACTCCCAGGAATTGATTACCTGGTGATTTCATCAAGAGAGCAATGGATTTATGTACACACAGACTATAAATGAGAAAACCAATGCCAACCAGCCAGCTCTCTTCTCTGACAGGAAGGTCTCACCACTTCCCTGCAGCGTTGCACCATATTGGATGTCAGTGTCAATGCTTTTTAAAAGAAAGTGAATGAACGGAGTGCTTTACAAATGGGGGTGTGCTGTGATGAGCGGTAGATGTACGCTTCCTTCTGCACGGTGATTTGTTAGGCTAGTGTAGTTCATTCTTTCATTTCCGTAACTGCTTATCCTGTTGAGTCAGGTGTGCTGGATCCCAGCTGACACTGGGTGAGAGGCAGGGTTCACCCTGGACAGGTCACCAGACTATCACAGGGCTGACACATAGAGAAAGACAACCATTCACACTCACATTCACACTTATGGACAATTTAGAGTCACCAATAAACCTGCATGTCTTTGGACTGTGGGAGGAAGCTGGAGCACCTGGAGGAAACCCACACTGACACGGGGAGAACATGCAAACTCCACACTCAAGGGCTCTCCCACCCTGGGTTTGAACCTTTTACCCCGAGTTCGAACCAGGAACCCTTTTGCTGTGAGATGACAATGCTAACCACTGCACCACTGTGCCACCCTCATTTTCCATGTAATTCAGTCGAAAGAAAATAGTAATATATTTTTGATTTGGCGGTGAACTGTTCTTTTTAAAGTCTCCTGCACCCAGAAAAGAGTGTTGTTGAGATTGGGTCTCAAGAGCCTTTATCCATAGAGGTCCAATTATGATCACTGTCATGATCCCACTTTGCTCCAACATAAACCGAGCTTAGACTCGTGCTTGCGGGGGGTTTAGCTCATTTAGTGGGTCTCAGTAAAGTAGGCCACACATGTCAGCGCTGTGTGAGCGTGGAAGGAAGAGTTATGAAACAAGCTCCCTGCACCCTGATGTCACCCATCACACCCACCCGCTCACAGCTCACTGGGAGCATCAGGATGCATGTAATACTTCCCCAAGGACACTGTGCCCCCAGTCAGGCCCTAATGGGCAGGGTTAAAGAAGAGAAGAGGAGGAGGAGGGAGTGAAAGTGGACATGGTTGTACAGGCAGCCCAGGGGAGGTTGTCTGTGTGTGTTTCTGCGTTCATGTTTAAGAGTGTGTGTGCATTTGAGAGAGGGACTGGGTGAAAGAAGCTATTTGCAAATCTGAGTGCATGACCATGCATGGGCGAAGCTGAGACATTAGGAGCTGTCAGGGCGGCTTACTGGACGTGTGACAGACTGGCAGAGGGACTCAGCAGCCATCCAGGAGAGCCAGGCTCTGTGGGAAGCCGGTGGGAGTCCCGGAGAGCAGCTCCCTGTCAGAACATAGCACCATCAAAAATAAGGGACACACTCTCAACACTGCCTCCCTACACATGGAACTGACACCTCTTTATCTCTCTTTGCAGCCTTTGTCACTGAAACACAGTCGCTGTATTAAGATTAATGTCATTAAGCTGCGTTGGTTACTGAATGTTTTGTTTCCTTCTGCAGGGCGTGGGTAAGAATAAAATAGTGGACCGATTTCTGCACCTTCTGAACAGGCCCAGAGAATACCTGCAGCTGCACAGGTGAGGACGGTCAACATGTTCAATTAAGAGTGTACACAAGTATTCTACCCAAACTCTAAACTGTGGCCCGATCCACAAGTACAAGGTTTTTGTTTTTTTTTGTTTAAATAGCTTTGGCCTTTCATCCACACACACTGCTTTGAAAACACTTTTGTGAAACTCCTTCCAAAGTGAAGATGCTGTGTCCATAACCACCTGGAAAATGCGAGGTCGGGCACTGGGAGCTACTCTTGTGCCTTTTCTGTGCCAGCTTTCAAGAGCGCGACGGCAGGTTGTTTCTGAGGTTGCTAAGCCACCTTAACAAGCACCGTAACATAGCCTATTTACCTGAAGTCCTGAGTGCAGAGCTGATCTTCTTCCAGGTGCTGTTTGTGTGTAGGCCTGTCGTCTGTGTGACAGATGTAAAGCTCTGGCAGCTCTGCACCAAAATTATCAATATTTATCACAGACTGATATTTATGGAAGAAGGAAAAGATACCTGTCGGCTCTGATTGGCTGGTCCTCGTCACATGACGTGCGTGCCGCGTGCACTGCTGTGTACCAAAATTTGAACTAAGTTAATCTCAGGGTTCTGCTGAAAAACAGGCACTCTGGTACGCGTGCGCTTTGTGACGGCATTTCCCTGGCGTGCTGCTCGTCTACATTAAAAACAATTAATTTAAGGGTGCAAAACTGCGGCACGTGTGCGGCCCCATATGCGTCTCCATCTGACCACTGTTTAGATTTCGTTACTGCCTATACAAAGTCTGCCAAAAGGTCAAGGAGCCCTGCATACAGTTATTACATCCACACTCACTAGCTAATCACTAGTCACGTTAACAGCTGTGTCTGTATAGCTGGGGATTTCCCTTTCAGCAGAATCCACGGTGCAAAACAACGGTCAGTCAAGCATTACATCGTCCAAGTCATCATAAAATGGGCAAGTTATAGAGCGTTGACATGCTGTCGCCAAAACAACCGCCACATCCTGCATTGATGACGTATTTCCTGTTCCATTCTTGTTGAGAAAGCATCAGGACACATTAGTGCTGACACTACAAATGATGTGCAGTCAAATCATGCATGTGTGAAGAGAAAAAAAGCTCAATTTCCATAGTATGAAGATACCCAGATCTTCAGCATCGTTGGGCCATAGATCAAGTGCACTTGAGATTTATTGGAGCTGAGTGGCTAACTTCCACCGGCCAAGTGGCTACTTCCAGTTTAGCCCTCCGCCAGTGTGAATGAGATTAAAAATAATTTAACTGTGAAGCTCTTCTGGACTTAAAAGTGTTATCGGACCAATTGGATCAAATCCCAATAGTGACACCAGTCATTTTACAGGGGTTTTGATGCTAAGAAAAATGGATCCACTAATTTACAGACGACTCTTTCATGATCAAAGTCTATGGGGAAAAAGTCTTCTTGGGCAACATGGCATCATGTGACGGACCCAGTTGTACTTCCACGTTGGCCACTATGTCAAACTGACTTCAAAGCCCATAGTTGTTATTGCAGGCTCAAGTCAAATTTGTCCAAGACCACCTCGGCAAGTAGTTTTAGTGATCGGATCACAATGCGTCTCAGTCATTGTTTACACTTATATTTAGTGCTGTTCACTTGTGATCAGATCACCCGAGACCTACCAGCTACAAACAGGCTCAGACCTTTCAGCTTGTGATGTCAGAGTGTGCACCGTTGTCTCAAGGCGTCACTGATGAGGCGATACATTGTGCAGAGGCAGACATCACCAAAACATCCCACTTAAATGTACAGTTATTTTTTAAGAAAATTAGGAAGAATCGTCAGTCAATGTGGTTTTTATTCTCTTCTATAATCCTGTTTCAATGTTTTGAGCTTCTCCAGGCAGCCTCTCTTTTGTCCGACTTTTTCTATTCTGGGTCACAGTCGCAAACTGTCTTAGAATATCTTCTTCTTCTTAAAAAGCACAATAGGTTCTTTTCAGTTCAGTTTCATTCAGACAGCTCATTTGAATCTGTATTCATATTTAGAGTTTTCCATGTCTGAGTCACCAGAATTAGCTCACGAATATATTATCAATTAATTATTGAGGGCTGTTTTATTATTGTTGTGCATTAAAAGTTCCCAGTTTCTGAAACTGTCTGTACTGTGGTTGGCAAATGATGATGCGCTTCAGGAGTAATCATCACATATGTTTCTTTTAACTACTTGTAGTTTTCCGAGAGGAGGAACACAGCCACAGCACTATTTATTGGAGATGTGAGCAGCCAGCGTATTCTCTTACTACCCTGCCAGCCTTGGCCTTCTCATCAAAGGGTGTCAAAAACTATTTTGGTCCTCAGTAAATTAGGCCATCCTTCACCAGAACAAGGACTTCACACGCTCATATTAAAGAAGAACCATTTGAAGAAGTCCTCTGCTTCTCAGCTTCTATAAATACTCATTCAATCACACCTCTGGAAAATTAGGTCAGAGTTTCTCTTCCACAGATCAGTGTGTTGTGTGTGTCAAATCAGCCCTGCTGCTGAATGCAGCTACGATCAATCAGAGGCAGCAATGGGCCTCGTATTGATCTCAGCACTAATAAGAAGGCAGCGTTTTGCGTGTCAGTGACTCGCTGATGGGAGAAAGGCACCAAACAGGATGCCAATAAAAGAGTCCTCAAACCTGAAGAACTGAAGTATCAGATAAATCTCATTGTAGCAGGTAATGAGATTAAAGCTACAGTCAAGCATCAGCTGCACATTCACATGCAGAGCCAAACTAATTTCTCCTCTCAGTCTGCGTGCGTGTGTTTAGTTTGTCAAAGTCTTGTGAAAGTCGAAGTGGAGCTGGGCTCGGATGTGGCCTGGTTAGCTACTGTAGCAGCAGCTAATATTAGACCAGGGCAGAGGCAGGAAGATCTGTGCATGTGGCTTTTGGGAGCCCGTGACTGAAAGCCTACAGAGATGTGGCTCAGAAAAGCAAGAGAGATGCAGCCGGCCAGGAAGGAAACTAGGACAGCTCCTGGGTCACACTGAGAGATATCGAGGAGACAGAGGGGTGCTGGAGGGAGGGCTGCTAGGTGGGTTGAAGAGAAAGATGTTCAGAGAAAGAGGGAGCGAAAATTTTGGGCACCATGAGGGAATCGAAGTTATTGGGGAGGTGCTTATGTTTGTGTTGCTAGCCTGTTGAACTCAAACACAGTGTTACTGCCACCCTTTCTCACTGGCCTGCATCTTCGGTGATCAAATGGTGTTCAGGTAAAGAAACGCTGCACAGAAACATGCAGATGCTCTGTAAACATGTGGGATCGGTGCACTGAAACCACCCTGGAGGTCAGTGTCATTACTGGCCCCCTCAACATGATATACACGAAAGCAAAAGATAAATTTGATTTTATCTACAGTGTTAACTCTGTTTTCTTCTGTTTCAGAGATACAACCGTCCAGACTCTGACCCTGCAGCCCTCAGTCCGGGACGGCATCATCCTGTACGAGGACTCCCCTCTGGTCAGTTAGTAACACACAGACGCACACTTCATTTGTTTACAGGATTATGTCTCTTGGTAATTATTTTATATCTGTGCACAGACAGAGTGCTGACACCAGCCAGGGTTGCACACCCCTGTAAAAAGGATAAAATCTAGAAACTAGCTTTCTTATCAGTCACCAGTCCTGGTCCTGCGGGTATTTAACTGGCAGTGGAACCTCTTGCTGCCAAGAGACAACACACTGACTTTGTGGCCTCATAAAGTTGTGATGTAATTACATGGTAAAGTACAAAAAAGAAGATGAAGAGAGGTTTGACTTGGCCCTGATGAAGACTGAGAGAAGAAACGTGTAGATGCTCAGCCAATTTATTAAAGGCTTTTTAAGTTTTGAAAGCAGTGTGCCTCAGTATTTTTATGCATAAAAGTCCCTTTTCAGGTTGTCCATACATACGTCCCTCTGTCCCATTCTCGTGAAAGCAACATTTTAAATAATACCTCAATGGAATGTCCTTAAATTTGGCACAAACATCCACTTGGACTCAGTGATGAATTGATTAAATTTTGGTGGTCAAAACTCAAAGATCAAGATCGTTGTGATCTCGTCTGCCTCATTCTCATGAGCACGATATCTTAAGAACACCTAAAGGGAGTGTCTTTAAATTTGGCACAAACACCCACCTGGACGCAACAATGAACAGATTAGGGTTTGGTGGTCGAAGGTCAAAGATTAAGGTCCCTGTGACCTCAAAAAACAAATTCATACACTGATTATGACAAAATGTCTCACAAATGTCTAACAGGATAAACTGAGGAAGTGACAGCGTTTTATATCCTAAAGGTCAAAGGTTACCTCCACTAGGACAATATTATGCTCTGCAAAAACACTTCTCTGGCCATTATTCAACATCATACCTCAGGAACAGAAGGGGAGACAAATGGTCAGATACTGAACTGATGTGTGTAAAGCATTCATGTTTTTACAGACATGGATATGAACTTTAACTACAGCCTGACTGGTCAGCGGTGGCATACAACCGTGAGGCGGTAATAATCTCTCTTTCTTCCAACAATAACTTCCCATTTCAAGTCTCATGTGCAGTGGAAGTGAAAAGGTTGACACATGTCAACAGATAAGGAAGCACTGAAAACATTTAGCAGTTTACTTTGGAGCAGACAAAAGCGTTGTCAAACACATCCTGCTCTGTTGCTCAGTGTGGCATTCAGTGAGCAAGGGACAGCAGCACATTGGCTTGATGCAACAGCAGTAAAATGAAACATGAGTCCATGTATCTGACATGGTGGGCACATGTGAAAACAGACTGGTTTATTTGATCTAGACACTCAGAGCATCATACTAACAGTATCTGTCTGTCTCTGCCACCCAGCTCCCACACTGTATACACCCGTCTCATGTTACTGACTCTCCTTCAGTCCTGACATCAGCTGACCTTTCTCCCAGCAGACATTTTGACTCGTAATCGCAGAAAAAGCACAAGTGCAACTAATAATATTGATGTTCCATTTCACTGAATGTCCCAGTTAGCCACACCAATGAGCCAACATGCTTAATAGCAAAAACTGGAACACCTACATGAAATGAGGCCGTTATTAATGCTGCTATGACATGTCAGAATATCTGCAGTGGAAAAGGTGTACACCTCTCTGGTGTGATCAGGAACTACTAAGGGTAATTGATACAAACTCCTCCTTTCACCCTCCCTACCATAGACCCTTTTTGTCTTTCTTTAGGGGAGGCAGGGGGTCTTTAGGGGGCGATAGCAGCTACCACATAGAAGTGGTGTACATCATCTGAAAGGTGGGAACCTGGAGATAAATTTGAGATGCAGCTCAGCACTGTGTCAGGTTTTTCTAGTTATATGTCTAGTTATATGTAGTAAACACTGTTTGGGATAGATGCCTGTGAAATATTTAAAAGTTGCAAAGGGGATTAGAACATGATGATGATTAAAGTGTATGATGGCCATTCCCAAGTTCAGTTATGTCTCTTGACTGCTGCTTGGTACCAGTTATGACACAGATTTGGTGCTAAATCTAAGCAATTTTTTACCGCTCAAGAATGTATAAAAATGGTCTGAAAATCCCTCGTAAGAAACCAAGATGTGGAGGAAGACCATAGAAAAATCCATGCTGTGATTTTGTTTAAAATCTTTTACCATTTGGAGATTTGTTAAAATTGCATTTCTTGGTGATCGGATGGAAGGACCTCTGTTCTGGGAAAGGGAGCATTGGAGCATTATTTAACCCCATCTCCTTTAAAGGGAAACTCTCGAACCTGAATTTATTTACATAGTTATTGCAGACTCACCCATTGACTCGCCAAGGTGTGGGAAGATGGCTTCATTACAAAGAAGTCTGATGATGAGACAGATCACCAAAGAAGTCACATCCGTCACCACAGCTGTAACCATTGTGAAATCTATTCTTTCCTCTTTTTAAAACTAATGAAGAGCCACAAGACAAGAACATCAACAATACCTCTCATTGTTCATTTTTACACAGATGGTTTTGTGTGTGTGTGTGTGTGTGTGTCTGTGTGTGCGCGCAGGTGAAGGCAGTAAAACACGGTAACATCTTAGTGATTGACGAGGCCGACAAAGCTCCCACTAACGTCACCTGCATCCTCAAAACCCTGGTGGAGAGCGGAGAGATGATCCTGGCCGATGGACGTAGAATCATCTCAGGTACACACACAATACACACACACACACATTTGGGGTTTAACACCTTGACAGTTAGACATGTCCCAGATACAGCGAGCAGACAGAAGCGGGACCATTAAAAGGACGAGTTGAGGATTGGATGTCCTAGAAGACAAACAGGAGTAAAACATCACATGCAGGCCACTAAAGAGGGCTTAGGATAAAAGCCTTTATGGACAGGTACCAGTAGATTTTGGATCCTGCTGGACTGTAAATGTGTATATTTTCCAAGTAGTCCCACGTAATCGCAGTAGTTGCTGACAGCTTCTCCATTCCTGAGAAGCTCTTCCTCCCACAGGAATGTAAACACAACCTTGAGACTTCATAAACACAAACTTACAGCTCCCAATGCTATCAGGACTGTTAGAGCCGTGTGTTGGACTCGGACACACAAATCAAATCAAAACTTAAGAATTAAAAAGAGGCTCCAGGCAGTAACAGATTCAGAGACAGGAAGTACAAGGACTTGTTTTGATGTGCTTGTTATGTTGCGCTAACTATGACTGTGTCTCCTCCAAAGATCCACGTGAAGCTGAGGGGCGGCCCAACACCATCGTCATGCACCCAGACTTCAGGATGCTGGTTCTGGCTAACCGGCCTGGTTTTCCTTTCCTGGGAAATGACTTTTTTGGAGCTCTAGGTACACATGCATGCTCAGCAACCACAATCTGCAGTCAAAGATCAGTTATCTTCTCCTTTATGTAATAACAAACTCTAAACTAAGCTGCTCAGATACATTAGGAGAGGAAATTGGGACTGATATGGCTCCTGTCGGATGAGCTGATCTAATTGTTCTCTGTTCCTCTCAAAGGAAAAAAAGATAATCTGCTGTTTTCATGACACCACAAATGACAAAATTCAGATGTGAGACATCTGGAGAGGACCGAGGGCCTGTCTCAGGAAGCAGTAGAGAGCCAGAGACAGTAGACATGGTAGAAAAATGAGGTGAAGATGGGGAATGACATCCAGCAAAAGTACTCTAGACACCCCTCTCCCTAGCAATGCTTTCTAGCTCGTCCTGGAGGACCCTGAGGCGTTCCCAGGTCAGACAAGATAGGATACATAATCCCTCCAGCATGTTCTGGGTCTGCCCTGGAACATCCCACCAGTTGGACGTGCCTAGAACACTTCTAATGGGAGGCACCCAGAAGGATCATGATCGAATGCCCGAACCACCTCAACTGACCCCTTTCGACGCGAAGGAGCAGCAGCTCTACTCCGAGCTCCCTCTGGATGTCTGAGCTCCTCCCCCTATCTCTAAGGCTGAGCTCAGCCACCCTACGGAGGAAACTCATTTCAACCACTGGTATTGGCAACCTCATTCTTTCGGTCACTACCCAGAGTTCATGACCATAGGTGAGGGTTGGGACGTAGATGGATCAGTAGGTCAAAAAATTTTGCCCTCTGGCTCAGCTCCCACTTCACCACCAATGTCCGGCACAGTGCCCACAACACTGCGGACACTGCAAGACCCCGAGATATTTGAACTCCCTCGCTTGGAGCAGTAACTCTCTCCCAACTTTGAAGGGACAATCCACCATCTTCCATCAATCCCTGCACCCCACAAGGTCACAGTCCCAGATGTATGCAACCACACTGTACCATGCATACCCCCAGGGGACAGTTCAAAATTATCTTCCTTCAATCGTACACAACATTTTAGTCCAACAGGATACATTGTGTTGTTTCGAAGTGAGCGATGAGGGGCTGTCAGCGTTTTTAAAACTTTGTCAGATGTCAAAAACGTGTTTGAGGGTGGGTCAGTGATTTTTCCGTAAGAGGTGAATTTGACAACAGGCAATTAAAGACACAAAGGAGATGACACTCCTCAGGGATGCCAAAGAAATGGGTACAAAGTCAGTTCCAATATAAAACCTGGAATTTGATGGTCTTTCAGGTTTAACTCAAAGTTCTCCAGATCTGTCTAAGATACAGCAGCTTTTAACACTTGTTGGATTATATTGTCAGGGCCTGGTTTGCCTCAGTAATACTGTTTGTCCTTGTCGCATAGCCCAGCAAAGTGCCAGGCTTTAGGTTTAGGTAGAACATTTCTCACATAATATGACCATACAAGGGTAAAGCAAATATTGGAGCAACATCATTGCAGGAAATTATGAATTGTTATTGTTTCAACAGGTGATATCTTTAGCTGCCATGCTGTTGACAATCCAAAGCCCCACGCAGAGCTGGCAATGCTCAAACAATACGGCCCAGACGTTCCTGATGCTACTCTGGAGAAGCTTGTGGCCGCCTTTGGAGAGCTGAGGTCCATGGCAGACCAGGGCACCATCACGTACCCCTACTCCACCCGAGAGGTGGTCAACATAGTCAAACACCTCCAGGTGAGAACTAAAACATGCACACTCGATACATATCCTTCAGTAGTGCAACACTGCTCCTGTTTCTTTATTTCTCAGTTTCGGTCTCAGACTATATTCTATCAATAATTCATAAAGATTATGTGACCTTAATCCTGCTCTGCTAGATGCTTTAATAATTCAAGAGTGTCCTCACAACACAGCTGTGACACAGAGGGGGACCCTGTTCCTACGTCAGTCCAGGCTGACAAGAAAACACACACACACACAGAAGACACAGACATCTCAACAAACACTGTTACACAACAATGGCGGCAAAGTCAGCAGTTGTTGGAGTTTTTGCACTTCTGACTTTGACTGATACTCTGAAAAGTGTGCAGTTCTAAAGGTCGCAACTTAGCTTCCATTCAGTCACTGTACTAAATGGCCACACTTAGAGAACGACAAGACGCAACAATTGTTTATTTCCAGAGAGTCTCCCCTGAAAGGCATTTATAGGTCCCGTTTATACGACAACGATTTCAACTGAAAACGGTAAACTTTAGTTGCATTTTGGCCGATCATTTACGCAACAGTGGCATTTTGGGTGCCTGGAAATGCAACGTTTTGAAAACGGGTTCCAGAGTGCAATTTTTTGGAAACGGCAGCGTCTCCATTGTCATGTAAACTTGCAATATGCAGTTCCTCTGAAAACGGAGACTTTAAGCACATGCGCATTACAGTTCCAGTCACTAGGCATGAGCGAGAAAGTCGACCATCACAACAGCAATCCCAAACTGTTTGTGCTGCTCACCCTGTTGAATTTATCAACGCTTCTCCAGCAAAGTGTAGATCTGTTACTGTAGCAACTCCACCTCGTCATCCGTCCAGACAAAGTTATCTGTGCATGCTTTCACCAGTGTGTCTTCTTTGTTTTTGGTTTGTATCACCGTGTTGTAGAGGAAGGCACTTCAGCGTAGGGGCGTGGCATCATGCTGTGGTGTTGCTTTGCAAATTTACACTGCCACCCATTGGCCTGGCGTGCATACTACAGCGTTTCCACTAGATTTTGCGGGTCCGTGTGAACGAGGATCATTTCAATAACGTTGTCATATAAACGCATATAAAAGTTTTTTATAAAAGTTTTTTAAAACACAAAGGACAGACTTTTGCGTCTTTAGAGAAACCGTCGTCTAAACAGGGCCATCGTGTTTTGCTCAGTTTTACACACAAAAAGTGACAGATATATTTGTGTAACAAATAAAGAAAAGAGAAGTTGAGAGAAAAGTTCTGTAGCTGTCGACCTTGGACAACCATCTTGGTCTTTTCTTTTCTTTTCTGGTTGTCTTAATGAAAAGAGTGACACTGGCATTAAGGGGAGAGGCTGGGAGACACAGGCAGAGACCGAGACATCGAGCATGGGACAGAAATAAAAACACACCAGTATTATCTGTCTCATAGAATTTATAACTTATCTCCACTTCTCTCTCCCCCTCCACCCACCCATTTCACCATCTGTCCCTCAGCTTCCCTCATTATTTAGAGCCCACAAATATGCACCACAAAACATCCATCAAACTTAGCAGATAGCTGTGAGTAATTATGATCATATTTCACCTCCGTGTGATTTGGAAATCTGACATCTTTGGCGAAACTTATTTCATGCTGAATAGGATCTTAGTACTCTCTTACTGGGGACTGAGTCTGTATTACTTTACCAAATAGACTTCATTGGAAAACAGTTTATTTTTTTTAGATTATTTAAGTTTTAAGTAGCAAAGTGATGCTTTAAAAAAAAACACACCTTTAAACAAACATTATGGAGAACATGTGCACATTTTAGATTTTCCTCCTCCTTACCCTCCCTTCCATCATCCTCATCCATGCTGCCAGTACCTTCACTTGAGAAAGACCAAACAAGGTGCTTGTTTGTGTGAAGGCCTGCAGGCAGGTGTACACACCAGTGCTTATTTAGTTTGCATTTAATGAACAAGGTTGTCTTTGGGAATGTGCACAGTATTTCACCCGGAGAGGAAGAAAAAATAACCAGAAGGAGAGGAAAATTAAGATCAGAGCTTGCACTCCTGCAGATCAATAATTCATTGCACAGGAACAAGCCTTTATGTTTGATTTCCCCACTGGCCGCCCCACTCTGTCATCAATCATCTCCACTATTGACATGTGCAGGAGAGGGACAGATACAGGGTCATTTAGTCAAAGTCTAAATTGCTTCTTCTGAGGCAGTAGGTAGTGTAGGCCCTAATTAGCATTTTATGTTTGGTCATTGCGCCTTTGTGGTAACAGCGAAGTCAGATCAATACAGTCCAGTGCTCTTTGCATCCAATCTATGTTTGAAATGTGACCAGTTGGGATGAGGCTGTCATTGATTTATAGGCCTAACAGTGTAAATATGTTGTAATATGTACGCCTGAAAGTGCCATTATGTTTATAATAAGGGCTGTTAAGACATTGTGGCTTTTTAAAAATGTATACACATATTCAATTACAGCTTCTACCTATAAGATGACTCATCGAGACTGTAGGCTGTAGACCGGAGGAGTGGGTCATGCTTATGGCTGCAGCAGTTTATCAGTTATTGTTTCAACTGATCGGCACTAGAGCTGGATATTGAATCTCTGTAGTTTATCGATCATGCCTTTCGAGCATTAACGGCTTTTGTGTTAAAGAGCTGTTTGCAGCAAGGTAAAGTGGTGAAAACATTCTCTCTATAGTGTACACAGCAGTACTCCATCCACAGCAGTACATTGCTTAGCTTCAGGAACACTTCCTGCGTGGGATCTTGTGTGAATGAGAGTAGGGATCGATATTCAGGGAAATCTGAACCACCAGTTTCCCACCTCAAGACTGAGTAACAGTTCAGGGAAAATGCTGGTACAACTGATACAAATGAAAACAGTAACATTGCAGGGACAAGGATGTTGAGGGTTGACGGAAGATGCTTTCATGTGAAGCAAGCAAACCTATCACGAGACTCCACTTACGATGTGTTTGAATCTGCGACTCGTTTAAGGATGAAAAAATTACTCGTCTCGCAAACTTGTTGAATAATAAATATATTGCAAAAACATTGGCAATGGACAAAAACAGCTCCCGCGTGCCATTATCATGAAAATAATAAGAGACGTCTTCTGTTGAGTTTTTTGGCTATCGGCATCCATCAAGTCGAGGTACACTTACAGCTTGACTAGGCCTTTTAATTGGACTACTGTCCTTGTCCCAGTATATCAGCATGGGAGGGGAATCCATTTATTGACCCAAGTATGTCCGTCTCCAATACGATAGGCTACAATAGTTGCTAGTATTGAACCTTTTTCCGGTCAACCTGTCACGGCTCTGGATGTAGATTTCTCCATGTTGTTACCGGCTTCTTCTTCTGTTACACATTTAATGCTAGTGGACTTCTGGGTCAAAGCTCGGGGTGGAAACTGTGGAGCATGCTCAGAGCGCCTCAGCCAGTTTGGGTCTGATTGACTGTATACATGCAGGAGGAATTCGACTCCCAGTCACATTATCTGGGTGTGTTGGTACGACTTAAAGAAATTCACTTTAGTACGATGTCAGTCAGACTAACCTGTCTACATGAATTTTAAAAGTCTGGTTTTAGTCAGACTAATACAATAAATCAATTTTGTCTAATGTCATGTAAATGTACTGCATGAGTGTTGCATTACCGCCATCTGCTGGACTGACCCTTGCCCCATTGATTTCAGCATTGCCATGGCAGGTGTGAAAAGGCACAAGACTGAAATGTTCCTGAATGTAATGCGTATGTGAATAATGAAAACAGCAAGTACTGCATGAAAAGTCATTCAGTAATTTAGCACTTTGTGCACACAAACAACACCCAGCCTTTAATGGGACAGCTGTGTAGTTCACAAATTGCTTAAAATGATAAGAAAAGTTCTTGTTTTAAATCACTAGGGCCTAAAGCAGTACCTGGATTGTGTTTTCCAACATTTAAATGACTTGATAAAGTTTTCTTGGCTGTGCAAAGTGAAGTCTCTGTCTCTGCTTTAGCTTACAGCGCCTTCCTTTCTCTGTCTCTCTGCCTTTATTGCCTGTTTACCAACGTATCACCATAGTTACTGCACGCTACACAAATTTATTGAGGCAATATAACTTGTATGTCTCAGTTTATATCACTGACACAATATCTAAGGCTGCTTCTGCAAGAGAAAAGAAGAGTTTTCTTTGCACCGATCTGTCAGTGTTGTGGTCAGTGTGGAGATGAGTTACCTTCCAGATAGCATGTCTTCTTCCAGACTGTGTCCCCGCGTTGACCCGTGTTGAAGACTTGTAAATCATATTAACTTTCTATCCTTCTCCGACCCTCTTCGCTCCATCTTCTCTGCTTTTTCCCCTATTATTCTTCCTGCTTGCCACCCTCCCTGCTCTTTTATCCGTCTTTGTTATCTCCCTTTCATTCCTACCACCCTCCCTCCTGTCTCACTTTTCCAAAACTCCCTCCATCCTTTACACCATTCTCTCTCCATGTGTCCTTGCTATCTCTTTTCAACTTCCACTGTTTTCAACTTTCTGACTTCCTCTGCTCTCTCTCTTCTGTCGCCTCCACAGAAATTCCCTGACGAAGGTTTGGCCAACGTGGTGCGAAACGTCTTCGACTTTGACTCGTACAACAAAGACATGCGAGAGGTTCTGATCGAAGCGCTGCACAAGCACGGGATTCCCATTGGAGCCAAGCCCAGCTCCGTCAAACTGGCTAAGGAGTAAGACATCAGGAGCACAAGATGCTAGGATGACACACACGAACACATCCATTCACATAACATCACGGACACAGTGATTGTCACACTGTCACACAGTTACAGAGACCAGTCAGAGAGGGGTTAGAGCAGCGTGATGGATTATAGACGACATGGGCATTACTTGACAGCCTGCCTGGCTCTGTTATGGATCTTATAAAAATGAGCACATAGCAAACAACAGTGAGACAATCTGCAGCTAAACTAAAGTTCACCCAGCCTGCTTAACTGGACGGACCATAATACAATCAGAGCTTTCAGGCCGAGGTCTTTTTACTGCACCCTCAGAGAGGACAGGTACTGACGATGACTGATAGTCGTACACTCTCAGAAAAAGGTATCTTTCATCAGTCCCCATTGGCGAGAACCATTTTTCTTTCTGGGAACCTCAAACTGGAAATCTATCGGAGGGTTTTAGTACACTGTGTTAAAACATTAACCTGTAAGTCAACATGACCTGCTTTGTGTAGCAGTGGTTATCGTTTTTCAGATATTTTATGTATCAGAAGCTGAAGGAGCTTGTGATTTTCAACATTACCCTCACAGACAGCAGGAATACAAGATACTGAATGGCATTAACAGTTAATCTGACATAATAGCTGCATTTTTTGCTGAATGACAGTTTTATTTGGTGTTTATATATCCCTTGTTATTATCTTTAGTCCCGCCAATGCCTGTAAGTTCTTCACAACCTTGCAGTTTTTTTTCCAATCACTGCAACTTTGCTGCAAATCTAAAACAGGTTATTAATTCAATTTAGCCAATTTTTAAGCAGGTAAGTCCCCTTGAGATCAATGATCTCTTTTTAAGGGAGACAGTAGCACACAGAAAGTAACAGCCAAACAACAATACAATAAAAAACACAAAAGATATATAGTAACATGTAGAAATATGTAAAAATAGACACCTACACACAACGACAAGAAGCGACTGACTCATTCATCATGTACTTTTGAGAGCTCTAAAATCAGGCAGAGACCAATTCACGTAGTTTAATTCATAGTGAGGACACCACGTCAAACACACAACGAAATGTAACAAACCACTTAACGCCGAACCCAGATTATTGTATTGAGCAACTGTCGGAGTGTTTTAACTTCAAACTATAAAGTCACACAACCGCTGTCGAACTGGTCGGAGGCCCCGGGGCAGACCCAGAACACACTGGAGGGATTACATATCTCATCTGGCCTGGGAACACCAAGCCAGAACTGTTCTAAAGCCAGACTTCCCCCTCACCTTGCAGTGACACTGCAGGGCGCATGGTGTCTCTCTCTCGCCTGACATTTGACAATGCAGTTGATAGTCAGGAGCCTAGGCTCTCCCTCACATAACCATTAACAGATTGCTGTTCTGTGGGAAACACTGGATGCTCATAATGATAATGCCCCAAAACTTTACGACACGCATTCCAGTTTTTTTTGTTGTTTTTTTTGGTTTGTTTGTTTTTTGAAAAGCTGCTGTGAAATCAGGAGTTTTAGGCTGCAACAATCCTGGCGAAATCCTGGAGGGGCTGCGTGTTACTCTGCTACAGAACGATATTTAAAGTGAAAATAGAAACTTTTTTGCTTTAGAGGTCCAGTGTGTGGGATTCAGTGGCACTTAGCTGTGAGGTTGCAAGAAACGGAAACTTCTCCTGTGTGCCGAGTGCTGCAGGAGGACTATGATGGCTAACACTAAACTGTGAATGTGACAGACAACAACTGTAGAACGACATGTCAGACTCCATGTATGTAAATATAAACAACACAATGACTCTTCGTTTCAGGTGATTATACACTAATTAAACACAGTTTAATTAGAGTAATATTTCATTTTGTTCCTGCCAGTATTTCCCTCTAAATCCGAAACACTGGACCTTTAACTTATCAGTAGCAGGTGTCTGTTTCCACTTTAAAATAAAATGATCAAAAATACACACATATATTTAAAGTTTTCACCCTTCAGCGGTTCCAAAATACTTTCCCTGAAGTAGCTTTATTGTAGTGAATGGTCGTCCCAGAAGCTTGTTGTGTTCCCTTAGAGGCCAGTACTTCTGGGGAGAAGCGCTATCTTTCTGAGGAGAACCTTTTAAGAACCCCTCCTTGCTGAGAGTGTACCTGTTAGATGCCATTTTGTGATTATAGAGTATTTTTAACTTTGACGTGAAATCCTGGAATGCTTGAAATCGGCTCATGTTGTCTTTTAGCCCTCTGACTGGTTTCAGACTGAATCGAACTTTGAGGCTTCCATGAAGTCTCCTCACTGCTCCCTCAAGTGTTAAATTAACAGTTGTCTAGATCACACACATTACCTCAGCTTTCCTACCAGGAAAAGATCAGATTCTAATTTCCACTACATTGTCTCATTATGCTCAGCTTTGTCTTTTAAATAAAGGAAAATATTTGTTTCTTCTGTCTCCTGTGGTTTTATTTGACGTATCACATTCATAAATTCACTTTAATGAATCTCTCAAGTAACATCTTGAGAGCTGAGCAGAGCAGAAACAAGTATTTTCCTTCAACAGTTACGTAGCCGTTTGTGCAGATTATCTGTTCCATTATGTCGGCATCGTCCGAGCTCAGTGAGTCCTTTGTATCTTTGGGATCTGTGTTCTTAAAAGCCCATCTTGAACAGTTTATATCCCGCAACTTCTCTAGTACATAAAAGCAAATATTTTTTCTCTTGATTTCCAATTTTGGACACAGAAAACAAGAAACAGTTTTCTTATGTATCTCATTGCTTTTCCATTTATAGAAATATTTATGGTCAGAGGACTGTCCGTCGTCCAACCCGTTTTAACTGCTCGGAATTTTTGTGTCTTGTGGTCGTGTTGCATCTTTCACCCCACCTGCAGCCAATAAGACTGTGGCCACAATCCAGCAATGATTCATGGGAAGATCAGTAAACATGTGGCCAGACACAACAAACCGAGCATGGACTCACAGACACTTGTCCCACGTTCTGTTGGCTTTACCCTCTCTGGAGACCGTGGGATCTAATTAAAGCATTTGTTTTGATGAAATGCCACTCAGAACAGAATACGACTTCCATCTGAAGTCATTTTGCGGTGGCCATGTTGATGCCCTCATAAGACGAGTTAATTTTATTTGAACCAGGGATGCAAAACGGTGACAGTGAAACCCATAAATTTCCGAAAACCTCAAAATGTGTGCCATGAACAACACATGCCGTTAATTTGCATCATTACTTACAACTTGAATTAATTTTTATCTCAGGAATTCACAATTTTCCAGTTGTTACCAGGCAGTCGTCACCATGTGACCTTCACTCTTTAGGTTGCCCCTCCCAGAGGTCAAGATGACAGGATACTGGACAATAAACCAGGGTGGCAACGCTCGCCGCAAACTGCTCTGTCCCACTGAGACACGGCCCATAGACATCAAGGTAAACACACACAAAAAGACAATTGGAAAGTTCATTAGCAGCAGATATTCCCACACATACACCATACACGGTGACATACGATAAGGATCAGTGCTCAAAGGAACAGTGTGCAAAATATAAGGGAATCAAGTGGCAGATTGCAATGAGCTGTAACTTCTTGCCAGAATTCCTTCAGTGTTCATTCTTCAAGAGGTTTTTACCAGAAGCCAAATCATCCACAGAGGTCTCTTCCTTTCCAAAACAAACAGATCAGGTCATTTAAACCAGTAAAAACACTGAAAAAAGGAGTTTCACGTCGAAAGAAAGTTATGTTTTTCCGACGCTCTCTTCATGGAGGGGCTGCTAACAACAGAGGCCCACACAAAAATGTGAATTTCCCTATCTAGAGCCAGTGTTTGGTCCCTCTAAATCCTGCACACTGCAGCTTTAAATAGTGATAGTCCACCTAGAATCACTCGTTAAAAGGAAGTTAAAAAGTGTCTGTGGTCAGGTTGGACTAGAGTCAGTGATAATGGCTTCTGATGGTGAGTTTTCACAGCAGATAAAGAAATGAAAATATTTCTAAAAAAAATTTTATTTATTTTTTTTCTTTTTTGCTAAAATACTCTGCTTCTTTGTTAGTTGGTCAAGTTCCTTTAAGGGGACAGTTAACCCCAAAAACAAAAATACATATTTCTCCTCTTACCTGTAGTGCTGTTTATTAGTGTGGATAGTTTTGGTGTGAGTTGCAGAGTGTTGGAGATATCAGCTGTAGAGATGTTTGCCTTCTCTCCAATATAATGGAACTAGATGACACTCAGCTTGTGGTGCTCAAAGCGCCAAAAGAATATGTTTGAAAAACGCAACATACACTACAGCCACCAACCGTGCAGAAGGAAGCGTGCAACTTAGGGTTGAGCCGAATACTTGGATGAAACGAGTATCTGGTACAGAAAATGTATCTTACGAGTAAAATGTGTCATTATCTGTACTCGTGATGAAGGAAAAACCTCATTTTGATAGCTAAGTTTAATCTTTACTTTTCTTATAAGACAAATTGCAACTTCTGATCAGGCCTGACCCACTTTCAACTTAAATCCCGCCCATTTCAGACATAACTCCGCCCATTTGGAGTACAGGTGCATTTTATTGTGTACTTGCTCAACCCTGGTGCATCCACTGCTCACCTACCACTGAGCTAGCTAATGTTACAGCTCAGCTGACGCCATTAATGTTTACATCTCTCACTGTCATGAGCCTCTCTTCCATGAGTAGATGATTGCGTCCTTCATAGAAAGAGTTCCTACATGCTGCTCACAACAAGGTCTGTGGATTATCCTGAGTAACTGGGTCATGATTCCTGGAAAGAGACACTGATGTTGAGTTTTTCAAATGTATTTGATGTATGTAATCTAGTTCCATTATATTCGAGAGAAGTCAGACATCTCTTCAGCTGATATCTCTAACACTCTGCAACTCACAACTAAAACTATCTAGACTGATAAATAGCTCTACAGGTAAGAGGAAAAATCTATTTTTGGTAAACTGTTCCTTTAATCCCTGGAACTCCAAAGCTGTATATTTGCTGTTTTGTTGCAAAACTATGACTGATACTGACTATATAGACACATCACTGAGAAGTGGATCATGCTGCAGGAGCTGTTTGACACCTCGTCATGAAAATGTGTCACCTTTGAGATCCACTGTGAGTGACGTGAGTTCTAACTGACCACGGCTGGGTTCAGTCATCAATCTCTCGTGTTCAGAAAAGAATCAGTCAAGCTCCTTTTATGAGAATCATCTTTTAACCTTTTAAGGAGTTTAATGGGTGTCAGCTTGGCACGACGGCCTCGTCTTCGCCGTCAGTAGTTGGAGAACAAGTTATGAAAATAAACAAGCAGCCTTGTGAACTGAATCCAGTTACTGTAGCACTGCTACTCAGAATTTCTAGCATAAACATTAAACACCAGGGCTGTTTTCAAACTTTGTGAGTGTGTGTGCACCGCTGCAAGAGTGTGTCTTGTGTTTCCAGGGTCCCGTGTTCCTGCGTGTTCAGGGTCACCCCTGCAACAGACAGGAAAGCAGGGCTTTGAGTTTCAGCGAAGAGAAAGCCCACTGGCAGATTCCCATGAATGAAGTCAATATCATCTGCGATGTCACCACCAAAGATGGTATACACACACAAACACACACACAAACAATATCAACACTGTCATGCAATACTGTCTTTGGTCTCAGTGTTAATTTAGGGGTTTATTTAGAGGGTCCAGACATTTAAAGAAATTAAATTTGTCTGGATATAGACACACACTGCAGAATTAATTACATTCCTTCTCTTCTTGTCTTGCAGATGTGCTGTACGTGGCCACGTGTAACCCAGTGTCCCTGTACTCCATGAAGGAGCGCGGGGACACAATTCAGTGCATGGAGCTTTACGACATCTTCCCCAGGACCATCAGTGGCGTATGGCAGCCCTTTGTCACCGTCGCTCCCCTGGGGAGTCCTCTGGATGGGCAGGTGGTGCTGCACGAGGAGCAGGTTGGCACACACACACACGAAGATGAGCATGATCACACTGACATGATTCATTTTTAATCTTCATGGGTAAAACATGCTTTTACAGTGGAGTCAGTGAACAGGATGTTGATCATATTGGAGGTACCCTGTGGAGTTTTCACTTTGAATACATATACTTTTTCCACCAACATATTTTTCACCAAAACACAGGGTCTCATTCATGAAATGTCGGTAAATCTGTGAGTAGATTTGCACATTTAAAAACCTACTCCAGATTCATGAATGAAATTTAGATATAATTTGATTTAATGAATGCCAATCATTTGTTAATTGACAGCATGCTTCCGCTGGTCCGCAATTAGCACACACACACCACCCAACAAGTAAGATAGTCTGGCGTAAAATCACACCGTCTCCCTCCAACTCTCTGGCATGTTCAGCTTCACCAACGTTCAACACAAGAATGATGTGGAAACAGTGATCTGAAACACAACTGTACGCTCACACTCTAAAGCATCACAGTCCAGTCTCTTTCGCCTGATGTCCTTGTTGACTGACTGGTATAAAATGTAACACGACACTTAGGCAACACTGGTATTTAAACCTTTTTTTCTGAGGACAGCCACATATTCCTCACAGAATTAAAATAGCTGCACACAAGTCAGTTTGAGTTCCTTAAAATGGTTGGTGGTTAGTGGTTGTTTGCTGTTGAACCTCTCTTACCCCATAAGACCCCGTCGTATGACAGCAGAGCATAAGACAAGAACAATGCGTGTTTGCTATTTCTATGACCAGAGCACTTTTACAGCTGCTGCATATTAGGCAAGAGGAGGACTTCTAAAAATACCGTTGTGATGGATCGTGTTACATCTGTCTAAAAATGAAGAGGTCCAGACAACAGCGAGTTCATTCACAGGTCGCTGGCCTTCCAGGGATATCACACATACACTTGCATGCACACACACACATATGCACGTTCTACTCGGCATTTACACACGAATGCATGCACATACATAAAAATGCCATGTTCAAAGACATGCAGAAAACTCAAAGACGCAATTACATGTACACACAAACGCAACCTGAGTGAAACACCCCAGCCTGTCAGAGGACTCATCCACATGCTGGACACACACGTGTGCTCACACATGTCCACACTCCCTCCAAAGGCTGTGTGTGTTTAGAATCAGGAAATGGGCTTTGCTTTCTCTGAATAGCTCGAGCGGTCCTCGGTACAGTAGTGTGTGTGTCAGGAATGGGAGGCCATAAGGAAGCCATTAGTGTGAAGCAGGGCAGCGGGGGCCGAGGCCAGCTCCCCCGTGGCTCCTTCTCATAAAACTCAATTGAAGATGAAGCCTAGTGCGTCACAAACGATAGCCCTTTGCACAGCTCACCCAGTACACACACACTATTTACTGTATATACACTGAGCAAACATTTAAACGCGCTGCATTTTTGTTTTTGCTCCCTGTTTTGTCTGAGGGCCATTGACATGCTGACTGCAGGAAAGTCCACCAGAGCTGTTGCCCATGAGCTGAATGTTCATTTCACGACCATAAGCCGTCTCCAACGCTGTTTCTGTGACATTGGCTGTACGTCCTACTGACCTCACATTGCAGACCACATGTAACCACACCAGCTCAGGACCTCCTCGCACAGTCGCTGTGTTTCATTAGTGGTTCCACTTGCCCTCATTCACTTCCCCTCAGCCCTTGGTATTACGCAACAGCCTCCATCACCCGGAGGCCACTTCGAGAGCAGAGGGAAAGCAGGCGGGGGAGGAGCCTTTGATTGTGACCATCCTAAGACACACCTCTGTGATTATCTGAACAAACTTTAGACAAAGACTTGAGAGCAGTAAGGGACTGTTCATTATTTATGAGAGAGGAGGGGGTGGTGCAAAAAGGGGGAGGCATGTCAAATAATATTTTAAGCAATGGGGAAGGACTGATGTTTTCTATTTTGGCTTAAGGTAGGAGTAAACAAATTTAAATGGTCGCATTTTGTATTTATTTTATTGCCCATTTCAAAGTAAACATGCCCTCCAAACTAAATTATAGCATTTATCACAGCCAGAAACTGTGAAAACGGAAATTATCATTGGATTTTTATTGGAATTAATTCAGGTCCTGGGGTGTGTCGTGGAGAAAAGCACCCTCTGTTGGCTGCGGCAGAGCAAAAGGTTATTCAAAAATAATAGGTTTTGACATGTGAGATACTTTAACTTGAGTCCAAACTAATGATGGCAGAACTATGGCAGAAACTCTAAATTCCTTTGACATGCCAAAAACACAGCAAAAATCCTGAGCAAAGAGCCCACACACACATTCTCAGAGACACCTGTGCTGTGTGATGAGCTCTTGACCACGTCTGCCCCCATGACCTCGCTAAACTTTACCTCTGAGGAAATAAAGTGTCTGTCTCAGAGTCTTGTACTGCATTTAAATCAGATTTAAAGCATGATGTTTACGGCTGTCTTCCGTCAATTAAAAAATGCTCCACGCTTGATCTGACGTAAAAGATCAACCACATGTTAAAAGGAATAAAACAAAATCAAGGGAGCGTTGATAATCAGATCTTAAAGGACCATTTATTGCAGTAAGTTAATTATATTATTGAATCATTCATTTCCTCTCTGTCTCAGGAATTATGTTCTATTTATGCTGGTTGGGATTTTTCTTTTTGGCATGTGATTTGCATTGTTACACTAGTTACATCATAGTCAACTTATATGTCGGCCTGCTTTCTTGCGGTATTAGCGCGTATTGCTAACTATTTTATTCTTGATCCAGTCTTCCTCTGATATTTACATCCTCTTACATCCTCCTCTGTCTGTCTTTGGATTTGTCTCTTTATCAGAGCAACACAGTGCTCCATTTGGACATGGTAACAGGCGCCGTGCGCAGGCTCATGCTGTCTCCAGACACTGATCAGCCCTCCACCAGAGCCTCCAGCTGGTGGAGCAGCAAAGAACAACAGGTCAGGAGTTTCTCAAATGTTCAGGAATCATCTCTCCTATTCACTGAGGACATAGACGAGACATGTTGTGTTTTCCACGTGTCCAGTTTTCCATAACGAATGGTGATCCTTAACACAGAATTAGGATACATTATCCTGTTCAGAATTTTATGATTCATAATCAATAAACAAATAATTTGGAAGCGATGTTTGAAGTTAATGTTGATTGTATTGAATCTTGTTTGCAGGGAGGGCACAAAATGTGTCATGACTTCGCCCACAAAAACTGGCTCCTCTTCTACAAAGAGGATGGGTAAGATACTCTGATCTGAACTAGACTTTCCATGACACTTTTAGAGAGCACACTCTCTGTCATAGGATGATCTATGTGTGTGTATGTGTGTTTGTGTGCGCAGCAACCAGCTGGAGGTGCTGGATGTGCTGGAGGGCCGGGTTCACTCCATCTCCCTTCCCATCAACCTGAAGTCCGTCTTCCTCGTGGCAGAAGACCGCTGGCTGCTGGTGGAGAGCAACACCAACAAGTAAGTAGTGCACGGACCTCAAATCTCTCTGAGGGTCTTAAAGGCGGCCTGTTATGCTTGTCCTTATTTTCTGTCATATATGTAATGTTACAGTGTCAGATGTTCATATTGAACGTGGCCAAGGTTTCAAATAACGAGGTAAATGTACGTGAAAGTACATGATGGATTTCTTTATATGGTCATCTGCTTCAGCCTCACTACTGCAAATGTTTACACTACATAAACTGCTACATGCTGCCATCAGGGTAACATGAAACCTGGTTGCCGTAATTTTGATTCCTCCCTGATTTCAGATCATAATCCTGCTGGAACATGTCCAGTTGTATTTACATGCTTTTATTGGTGATTTTCAACAGTAGAAAGTGCTGCTATACTCTGGTACAGTCATTCCCTGGCCTCAAGTGCACTGCTGCATGTATCTACATGCTAACATCAGGAGACACGTCATTTTGATTAGAAGATGCTGTTGCTTTCTTCCCAGTTTTGGATCATATTCCTGCTGAAACATGTCCAGTTGTGTTTAGAAGCTTTTATTGGTGATTTTTAATGTTAGAAATGACTGCTGTACTCTAGTGCAGTCAGTCCTCAGCTGCAAGTATACTGTTACTTGTAGCTACATGCTAATGTCAGGGAAACATTTAATCTTGGTTGCCAATTTTGTTGAGATCTCCCCGATTTTGGATCATATTCCTGCTGGAACATATCCACTTATGGGTACAAGCTTTTATTGGTGATTGTTCACGGTAAAAAGTGCCGTTATACTCCGTTACAGTCATTTCTCAGCTGCGAGTACACTGCTACATGTAGCTACCTGCGATGATCAGGAAATATGTAATCTTGGCTGCCGGATTTCAGATCATGGTTGTGAAGATTTTGTTTTAGAAGCTTTCACTAGTGACTTGAAAGCAGAAAGTGCTGTTATACTCTGTTACAGTCATTATTCGTCTGCAAGTACGCTGCTACATGTAGCTACATGCTTGCTACGGTAAAGAAATATGTAATCTTAGCTGCTGAAGTTGTTAATTTTTCTGTTAATTTTGGATCACATTCTTGCTGGAACATGTCTGGTTGTGAAGATTTTGGTTCAGAAGCCGTTAATGGTGATTTTTCACGATAGAAAGTGCTGCTATACTGCAGTACAATCATTTCTCAGCTGTACACTGCTACATGTAGCTACATGCTAACATCAGGGAGCATATAATATTGGTGGCTGATGTTTTTAATTTCTCCCAGAAGCTTTTATTGGTAATTTGTCATGGTAGAAAGTGCCGCTATATTCCATTACCCTCATTCTGCAGCTGCAAGTACACTGCTACATGTAGCTACTTGCTACAGACAGGAAATATGTAATCTTGGCTGCCAAAGTTGATAATTCTTTACAGATTTCAGATCATATTCCTGCTGGAAAAGGTCTGGTTGTGAAGATTTCGGCTCAGAAGCTGGTGATTTTTCACGGTAGAAAGTTTAGCTATACTCTGTTACAGTATAGTGCTACATTTAGCTACATGCTAATGTCAGGGAAACATGTAATCTTTGCAGCTGTCTTTTAATTTCTCCCCAGTTTTGGATCAGATTCTTACTGAAACATGTCCAGTTGTGAAAGTGTGAATGGTTTTGGAAGCTTTTATTGGGGATCTTTTACAGTAGAAACGTGCTGCTATTCTCCATTACAGTCATTCTCTGACTGCAATGACTGTGCAGAGACACAGAGATATTCAAGACCCAGAAACACTTGTGAATTAGAGCACACTGGTCTTTTTTGGGAGGAGGTCTTCAAGACACAACCTCTTAAACAGAGTATTCCAGGCAGAGGGTGAATACAGGTGCTATACAAAGTGTTATTTGACTATGAAAGTGTGTAAACATGTTCAAGCAGAAACCCAAAATACAAATCTGACAGTCTGAAATTGAGAATAATAGGTTCCCTTTAATGTTTGAATTCAATTACAATGCAACACTCTGTGTCACTGAACAGGAAGTTCCTGCTGACCAAGCCCATGCACATGACGGCTGAAGACTCTGGAGTGTGTCAGCTCCACAGCATCAGTGAGGATGCGGTCAGCTCAGGCCACGGAGCCAGTTCAGGTATATATAACATTTAGTATGGACTTCCCTCAGCTCCAAACAAAGATTAACAGGGCTTTTATGTTCTAACCAGCAGCTCTGTAGCACATATTAAAGACATTATGTCAACTCAATTAACAAAACCAGGCAGACAGACATGCAGAGAGATGGACTGGTGCCCCTGGCAGCCATATGTCTGCCCTGACAAGACCTCTTAGCTCATCTGTCAACGGGCCTTAAGTCAAACCAAAAATATGAAGTGAACCATGTATGATTCTGTCAATATTAAATTTTCATACCACTCCATGTCGCAGTTAGAGAGAGCAGAATGTGATGTCATGAGTAATGTCCAACAATCTAGACTGCATTAGCTCATGAAGATCAGGAGCCACTGTAATAACTAACTGAGGATGGGGAATCCAAAGAAGAAATATATGAGCTCCTGAGAGGGTTTCTGCAGTGATCTGATATATAACAGACACATAAAGCGCACTGCTGAAGTGTTATTATATATCTACAGCTTTTTGTACACAAGTAAAATGTCTGGTCCAGTGTGTTAACACATTTGTTTTATTTCGTGATTTTTATTCAGTAATCTCAACATGCCCTTTCTCATTTCCTTCTCTGTGCCATCATGCTCTGTTCGGCCCCTTCCCTCCCACCTTCTCAGCCGAGGTGTCCGTGCCCCAGATGCTGTCATGTGACCAGCTACCCAACGAGAACCTGAGCGCCGCTCTGGACCAGAAGATTGCTTCTCCTAACCGGATACTGGCCGACACCAGCTCCTTCGCACGGGTCGTTGTGGGCTTCCCAGACCTCGTGGTATGCTAATAAGAGGACACAGTGAAAAACTTTTGGTTAATGTTTTAGACATATGAAACTTTTTAAGATTTGAAGTAGGGCTGGTCAGCATATGAATATTAAATCAATATCATGATATAGGATGATATAATATTCTAAATTTAGCATGCACTTAAACTTTTAGGTGGCTAAAAACTAACCAATTGACCCAAAAGTCCCGCCCCTGGATGGAACTGTCCAATCATAATGTAGCATTGGGCCAGCTCAGACCAGGGTACAACAACAGGGAAACTTTGCTCATATTCAACCAGTTGTGTGTCATCGCAGTGTGTGTAGATGCAGAGGTCAAACACCGTCCATCTGCACACACTGCGATGACACACAGCTGGTTCAATATCATTGTGTGGCGATCAGCAGTGATGTGGTGGTTCACTTTTACACTGTGATCTGTAGCCTATAGTTCTAACTATCTTTGTCTTTTTAACCTGTTGTTGCAGCTGAGTCAGTTTGACATCCTGGATATATCCTTCAAACACACACTGTAGACCCCTCTGTCTGCTTCTCTCTGGAATCACTCTTTCATCTTTACAAAAATATGATGATGTTTCTTCAGGGAGTGCAGTTAGTGACAGTGTGGGCTCCATACTTACTCCTACAGCGTGTCGGACCATCACACGCTGCGGGGCTTAGTGAAAGGTCAACTGAGGCGGCGTTTGTTAAGCGCCGCTTGATTTTATTTCTGAGAAACAAGGGTTTTCTACCCAGAAATGGGTCCACAGGCTAGAAAACTCTCTGCCTGCTGGTGCCCTTTCCATTGTTTTCGTCCCTGCCCCTCAGACAGCCTGAGTCCGCCACTGAGCAAATGGAAATTTATTTGATCCTCAGAGATTTGTTGTGACGTTTCAATGCTCTCACTGTGTTTACATACTGTAGGTTGCCCTGATATCTTGCATTCTACTCTTATGTACCACATGCTAACCAGGTGGATCAAAGACTCATAACAAGGCTGAATGTGTTTCAGTGTTAACCATTCAGTATGTCCCTGCTGTCAGCCTAATTTATGCCTTAAAGAATTAAGTGGGTTGAGAACACGGATGAAAGCTGTGAGTGCAGCTGAATGAGGTCCTCAAGTGTGGGTGCTTGAGCTGAACTGATTGATTAATATAAATGTATTTACATTTCGGCTGCCAGCTGTGTTTGATGTTCAAGTAGTCACACTCTCCTCTTGGTGTCTTGTCTTGTCCAGTCCCCTAACGAGGTGTACAGCTTTAAGAGGCCTCTTGACCTCTCCGAGATGAAGAGCGCTGACAGCGGGGCTCACATGTTCCTCAGAGGTGGGCTTCGGTCCAGCCCGCCCAAGAAGGAGAACTGTGTCAGTCTGCTCTCAGCCAATCAGGTGGTCCGAGCCCTTCCACCCAGCAAGGTGCCCCTGAAGGAGGTCTACCCCAAAGGTCAGAGTTCAGATCGTATAAATGAGCTCAGAGAAAACATTTGTTCATAATCACAGAGAATGTATTCAGACTTGTTTTCCTGTTTATGTCTCAGACGTAACACCTCCGATGACGGCAGCGTACCTGGAGGTGACTGACCTGAACTCCAAAAAAGTCAAATATATTCCTGTACCAAGGTAAACACAACACACCTGTTTCTGACTGGGTCTCACTCTGCAACACTTTCAGCACAAGAACCTCATTCTTCATCCTTTAGCACCAGCTAGTGGTCAGAGAGAATTGCACTGAGGAACATTGGTTAAATTGTCTCTGTATGTTTTATTATCATGTTTTTAAACTTGCAACTTGAACTTATTATTTTAAATATGATTTTTGATGTCATTGAATTCTTATGTGCGCTTACTCTTATCAGACACACAATGATACTAAAACACATGCAAATATTTTCTCTGGAAGCCCTGAAAGAGGCAAGGTAGTTTTTTTGTGGGCAATCAAATCAAGTTTATTTATATAGCACATTTAAAGACAGCCACAGTTGACCAATATGCTGTGCAAATTTAAAGAATGACACACAAATATATACCAATATAATATGTACACAAATATAAAACAGAATAACACTGCAAGAACAATTACATATGTAAAAAGGAAGAAGCCTCAATATTCCGAAAACTTTTAAGAAAATCAAATTTAAACAGTGTGTGTGATTATTAGGCTTTTTTTAATACTACCCAACATTTTAATATTAAATGAAAAACAAACGCACATTGCTGTAGAGGGCTGATTCTCCAGGGTGTCTACAAGTTCTTAAAAATCTTTTAAATTCAATGTTACAACAATAATGCCTTAAAAGTCAATAAACGGTCTTTTGAATTTGTGAGGTCTTAACTGCTACAGACATTTTATCTAATTTCATTTATCCACTTTTTAATTTCTTTTTGTGAAAATGAGTGAAGCTTTTCTATGTAAAAGTTTCTAAAGTTACAGATCTTTAAAACAACTATAATATTGTCACTTTACTTCATACCTGCACTCACCTGTTGGCAAAAACAACTTAACTCACTCTAATAACCATATTCCTACATAACACTTACCTCTGCACAAGACCACATATATACTTCTTGCCTGCGATGCACAAATAAGTAAAACATGAAAACATCTTGATGCACGTTTGATGACTTTTCTAAGTGACTGTGTCTTTTCTACATATTTGTGATTGGCAGGTCGATGTCTGTGTCGCCTTATACCAGCTGGTTGTCCAAGGTGTCAGAGTCTGACGTGCTCATAGCCGCTCTCGGTTCTGGAGGTGTCGCCACTGTGGATATGGGTGGGTACGTCCGGCTGTGGGAGACAGGATTGGACACTCTGCAGCGATCGCTCATGGAGTGGAGGAATATGATCGGGACAGAGGATGGCAGACCTTTACAGGTAATGTCACAGTTTTGTTTTTTAATCTTCAGTGGCTCATGAGATGATGTTGTAATGAGAGGACTGGGTGATGAATAGAAACACTGCAGCCTGCAGTTTCTCTCCACACCACAGAGGGGCAGTGCTGCTTCAATAATAATAACTCCAGTGGAGAGAATTTCAGCTGGACGTCACTCTGCATACTTCCACACTCCTCTGGCAGAATATATTAGCCGCTGAAACATTCCTGATTTTATGCTAACCGGAATGTTTCCAGGCCCGAAATGTACGACCCGGCTGCACCCAGGGTGGGTGTGTATGAATGGACGGGCATTGTTCTGATGATGCAACAGCTCTGACCCTCAGTACAGGTCAGAACATTTGGAACCAGCGCACTGAGAAAGCATTGTTAAGGTGCCCACATACACAACACAGGCAGATAAATTCTTAAGATAATGTAGCCTCCCAGATGTAGCGGGCATCGTCTGCAGATGTGTGGTTAGAGAGAGAGAAGCCTTCACGTGGACTGAAACGAGGATGATTGTATCAGTGGATGATGCAAATCAGTGACTGGTGATTTGTTGAATCTTGAATAGTTCAAATTCATAAATGTATTATTGTGAAGTTCTGTGTTCTGTTTAAGCATCTCTTATGTCAAACAGGACGGGAAAGTCAAAAATCTCCTGCTAAAACGTATGACAAGGTGATAATTATGTTTCTGGGTACTCATTAGGTACTCTCATTTATCCAGTCCTATGTTCACTACTTCCTAAACACTTGCACTTTTTTTACTAAAACGATGCAATGTAAAACACGAGTAGAGCGCCCGGAGCGTGCCTGAGCGTACGCGTGTGAATGAGCTCCACTTGAGCAGAGTTAAAACATGCATGTGCCCAGGCACGCTACTTGGCAGCATCTAAGACTGTTTGTACTGATGTGTTTGTAAATCGTATCATTTTACTGAAAATGAAAACATAGCGTACAACTCGATAAATGAGACTTGGATTATAGTGCAGGGGTGGTGAGAGAGATTGTAAACAGATGTTTTGATGTAATTTTGCCGTTGAACATGAACGATGTTCATTTTTTGAATTCTCCGTTCACCTTGGAGGTATGAAAGAAAGGTTTCTGCACAAATTTGAAGTAACACACAGTGAGTGATTGATATATAAATGGCAAATGGTGATTGATACACAACTGCACAGGTGGAAAGGTCACATTTGACTGGAGGCTCCCAGGACCCCAACACATTGGCACTTTCAAAACGCATTAAGTAAAACAGAAAACAATGATATGAAGTCATTAGGAACAAATCTGGTTAAAGCTTATAGCTCTGTTTATAGCTGTTAGGTTTGCCAGTACCACAGTAGTCATGATGAGGGTTAAAAGTGTGCTGAGACTCAAGAATATATTCATTAAAACACACACACACACTCCCATACACCTGCACGCCTTCACTGCACACTGGGACCTCTCCCTGGCCTAGATTCCTCAGTGGTCAGGTCCTCTTTGATCGGGCACCTTGAGTCCACTGTAGGTCAGACTGTGGACAGACTCTGCCTGTGCTCTGTGTGAGCTCACTGGGAACAACAGTGGCACTACTGTACTTAAACATACCTGCTGACAAGGCTATCTGTATATCTGGCCCGAGATATGCTACTTTACCAAACTGTTTACACACCTCACCTCCGTACAAAGTTACCTGTTTGCACATGGCACGTCTGCATGGCTTAACAAGTTTTACGACACACTGAGAGAGTGTAACAATCAGGCTTTTGACCAAAGCATGAGATGCAAAAGGAGAAGCAGGAAGTAACAGGAATCTTCTCACTCACCTCTTGTGTTTGCCAGAGGTGTTTTTTATTAGCAAAGATCATGTCTACTGTCCTCAGAGAAGAAAGACATGACAGCTTATAGCCTCTGACACACATGTGCACACATTTCTAGAAAACCACATATTGAACTCTGTGTATGCAGGTGTGCGTGATTGTCTGACATCGCTCCATTACAGCTCTGTTGACATCATCTTTGCACACTCAAATGCACAGGAGACATCACTCATCATCTCCCTGCACACACGTCTTTTGTTTAACTGGTGCCAAGTAGGTGTCTGAGGTATAATCACATTCATAGCAGTCCCCTCTCATATGTCCACTCACTCAACCTGACACTTATTTTCACAATTTGGTTGTCATTACACCCGTATGTCAGTGTGTGGGTGTTTGTTTCTTTACTTTGCTGCTGCTCTAGTTGGCTGTGTGCCACCTTCTACCCTCCCTGCCCTCGGCCTACTGAGGCCAGCTTATCAGTCACGCTCATATACTTGTTTGCTTGCATCTTTTAAAGTTCAAACCGTCTGCAGCAGTTTAGACTTGTGCCACAATCTGCAAACAACAGCAGTTCACAGGAACCTTCTTGAAAGGTACTAAAGACATCTTGGAACAAAGTGTTGAACTGTGTGGCCAGACTTGTTGCCACATACCAGAATTTAAGAACAAGTAGCTCAATTTAAGTTCTTGCACTCCTTGGATGCAAAAACCTGGAAAACTCAGGGAATTTTGTTGTTTGTAATGAAATTAGTTGTTTCCAGAAATAAGCTTCTGTGGAATGTAACATTACGGCAGATTTATTTTCAGTGAGATGTCAAGAAAGGCAAATGAACTCAAAAAAGTTATTTGATGCTTGCACGGTTCTCATTTTCCGTGACTTGTACCGGCCAAGCCCTCTGCTCTCAGACGTTACTTGTACATGTGACGGAGTGTGGCAGCATTTATTATGGGGAGCAAGACTCCTAACCAGGCTGGCAAGTGCAGCAGACACAGTGAAGTGCATGCTTTTCCGAAATCAAAATTCTATTATGGGTCCTTAAAAAGTCATGGAAAAGTTTTAAAATTCTGTCCTTGGAAATGTGTGGAAACCCCGTAAAGACTATTTTACACTCACACTGTGGACACACGTGGTTAAACATTCATGCTGTTATATCCAAACACACATACACACTAACCTGCACCCAAGTTCACGCAGGGGCATTTACTCCCCAAAAAGTGGGCTCGTTTGCATGTGACTGCTCTCACACACACACCAACACACATGCCATCCCTCCTAAATCACTCTCTGTCTTTAGGCGTCTTAAGGGAGAACGAGAAATTTATGAGGCTATTAATCTCACAAGACAAGGCGTGGACCGCAGATGAGAGACGGGGGAGAGACACTGGGTGAAGGGAAGGAAAAAGAGAGGGGGAAAAGTCATTGAGAGAGGAGGGTGGGGTAACGACATCGATTCCCACAGTCATAAAAATCTCCTCTGAGCTGCCAGCCCCACACTCCCCTCTCTGTCTGTCTTTCTGTTTCTTAGAGTTAAGGTGCCATCTTTAGCTTAGTGCTGACCGCTGCGACCAGCAACAACGGCAACATAGCAACAACTAAATCCTGGGTTTATGGGATGTTTTTGAAACACTGTGGAAAACACAGTGTCTGTTACTGAAGGATGGTTTTAAAGTCTAAAGATGGGTTCACCGCACACTATTATCTGTGCATCTGTTTGGAGCAGGAAAATCAAACTTTAAGCTGTGGGGTGAAGCTGGTGACAGCTGTCAATCAAGCAGACCACCCAAACACTCCCTGAATTCAGAAACAAGCAACTCAAACTTTATTTCTAGCACATTTTATTCCTGGTGTGCAGAACACATGAACGACCACAGAGGTTGCAGTTACAAACACTATGAGAATAGTGTTAAGATAAAACATTAGACATAAGTAAACGCAGTTAAAACAGGCTCATAAATAATACATGTGAAGAAGAAGGAATAAAAGTGAGTTGTAGAGTGGGTGGGCTCAGCTGTAGAGATAATGAGGAGCTCAAACATCAAACATCAGCTCAGAGTAGAGCCGCTGCTCATTCGTGCTAAAAGAGGTCAGTTGAGGTGGTTTGGGCATCTGATCAGGATCCTCCTGGGCACCTCCTGTTAGAGGTGTTCCTGGCATGTCCAACTGGTAAGAAGCACCCGGGCAGACCCAGGACATGCTGGGAGGATTATATATCTCATCTGGCCTGGGAACACCTCGGGGTCCTCCAGGAGGAGCTGGAAAGTGTCGCTGGGGAGAGGGACGTCTGGAGTTCCTTGCTCAGCCTGCGGGACCTGAAACCCAGCCCTGGATAAACGATTGAAAATGGATGGATGGATAATTAAGATCAACTAAGTAAGATTTATCAATAATATTAAACTATTTAAAAAAAAAAGTAAGAATAAGATTAAATAACAAATAACAGTGACAGTTGGCCAATAAAAAACATGAAGACGTGGGGTCTCCTGGGTGAAAGTCCTGTGTTGGTTTGACCCAGACATCTACCTTGTCCCTTGGTGGAGTTTGTCGCTCTATATTCTACGTCAGTTGCTCTGAGCCTCTAATACTGTCATGGATGGGTTTACATTGGAGTTAATTGAAAGCCTGGTACGTCCCATACAGACGCTCAAGGGTGCCTTGAACTTTGCTATCAGACGCCAAGGGGCGTGACCTAGCTTCTCTATTTGAGAGTTAGAACAAGTTGGGTATTGATGTAGTTAGTGAATCTGATTGTCCTGCTGTCAGGATCCCTGCTGGGACATGGTATTGTTTTTTAAATTATTATATCTAGGTTTTTGTGCCTTTGTGTGGCGTCCACCCATACATATGTATGTCCCACTCTCGTGAATGTGATATCTCAAGAATGTCTTGTGGGAATTTCAATCAGGCGAGACTTGTTCTGAGGGAAATAAGTCTGAGAAAGTCTTTGGCAATTAGACCCCATTGGCTAACCAGAAGAGGGAATGCCAATAGTCAGCTGATTGGAGGAAGCAGTGGGACTGAGAGAGAGAGAGAATTGTGAATGAACAAAGTATAAAGAAAGTCTTGAACTTGCGCCGAGCTCAGGTTCTTCAAATTTGGCACAAATGTCTACTAGGACTCAAGGATGAACTTGCAGCATCCATGTTTTCAAAGAATAACTTGATGGACTCACAGAGGCATACAACTGCAAGGTGGTAGTCTAGTTCTTTATGATAGACAACTGGAGAGTGACAGGAAAGAGGGAGAGGAAGAGGGTGACACACAGTAAAGGGTCGCGGGTCAGATTTGTACCCAAGAATCAGGTGAGCAAGAGGTCGCCCCAGGATCCCTGCTGGGACATTGTAATGTGACACACAAACACGCACACACACACGTCACCCTGTAGCTGCAGTGCCCAAATGACTCATGCCTCTTTTACAACCACAGTCCGAACCTGAACCGAGTGTGGTCGCTCTAAAAGCCCAAAATGGACACATGCTGTAAAGCGTCACTCAACATTTCTCTAAAACCAAAAGCAGAGCATTAGTCACTCTTTTACTGGTCGAGCCAGAATAGAGTCCATCACCAGCATGAGGACACACACATGAGGAATGTCGTCACCAGTTAGAGAGTTTTATCTGCAGGTGGTTTACTGAAACCAGTCTGTGATCAGGAAACTGATAGCTCCACTTCCTGTCAGATGGACATATTTCCGAGACACTCAGAATGAGCATCAGGGCCCAACAGATGCACCGACAGGCCTGATGGAAGTGGTGTTGTCAGGGAAAAGAGTGTGTGATGTGTTTATCAAGCGATCGTAATCACATCCATAAACACTCAGTGAGAACGATACGTCTAGCCAGGACAGCTAAGCCTTTGAAGGCGTGTTCCTATGCATCAGGTGCACGCCCTCGTTTCCCAACGTGGCTCCGGCATGTGTGCAGCAAAGCTCATGTTCTTGTTGCTGTTTTCCACCATACATTGGTGTGTAATGAGAGAGCGGTCACATGGCGGAGGTGAGCTCCTGAAGGTGAGCTGTGGTGACACACAAGGCTCAAACCTCTGACCCTTAACTCACCGCAGAGCTATGGTGCCAAGATGTCTCTGGTTACTGAGGTTGACATCAGACCCACCCACACCTACACACACACTTCCTGTTGATCTTCATTAACACTGAAGCAAAGCTCTTTGATACACAGATGCTGTGTTGGTTTGCGGCTGCGTGGGACAGTGAGGATGTTTGTCATTTTAATGTGCCCACGTTTGAGACCCTGCTGGTTATTAAACAGCCCCTCCCCCGCCGTCCTGGCTGTTAGTGTCATGTGAGGAACGGACAGTTCTTGTCATGTAGATCTGTAACGTCAACAGCCAACACAGCTGTGCTTTTAAGATGATGATCCTGGTGTGTCTGCATTTCACTTTGCGACTCTGTGTGAAGCCTGAGATGTCTTCTACAGGCTGCATTTACTGATTGGTAATTTTAACGACATACAGGCCTGTACCAGTTCTTTCTATACAGACACGTAAGATACAAGACATTACAAAAAGATCCCTTGAAATTGGTTATGAAAGACTCGTGATCAAGATGAACTTTGTGGGATAGTTTGTACTCTCTGAAAGACGGATTTCTATACTTTTGGTCTTTCCACTGTAACTCCTTGTTGCCTTGTGGCTGACTTACACTACCTGTCCACTTTATTAGGTACACCTGTAAACTCTAAGACCCCAGGTCCACCAAATCGTTTTCTCTCAGCTGTATACGCCAGGCGTCCCTCAGGTAACAACCAGCTGAGAGGGCTGTAGGGTGCTTTGGAGGCGTCTTGGAGACACTTTGCTTGTGTCTGGTTGCTATAATTTGGAATATCTACAGATTTACCGATGAAGGGAAGACTGAAGCTCAGAGAGAGTTAATAGGAGGAAAAATATATTGATATACAACATACATACATGGTGTATATCAACATATTTGTTTGTTGGATTGTTTCCAGAAATGTTTAAATTAAGTGATTTTGATCATTATTTCTATTTTTCACTCCACACACTGATATTCGTTGTGCTGGAGAGGTTAAAGGGGACAGCTTTGTCATGGGAGACTGACAGTTGAATGTCCAGGCTGGCTTGTAAAATGTGTGTGGAAAAAGTGAACCAGTGTTTCAGCTATTAACAAGGTGCCCCTATGAACAGCATTTAAAACCAACATCTGCTTCAGCTTTGAATGCAGAGATGAATAACAGCAGGGACACTTGGTGGAAGGTTGAGAGGCACCGTTTAATAACTCATACATTCAGCGTGAATCTGTTTGAGCATTGAAACGTATCGTGTCCAACACTTGGAAGACAGTAGGTCCACCGTATGAGCCGGTTCCCACACTGAGTGTTATCTTGTCCTATAATCTGACATGGTTTATATCAGCCTGACCCTCCTAATCTGGGCTAAATATAGAGAGCAGTGCTGATAAAGCAGCTTCATGACGATGTGAGAAAAGAGCCTGAGCTCTGAGCTTCACTGTGTCAGTTGAGGTGTGGACACGAGGCCAGCGGAGACAGAGGAGGGGTCCTTCTCTGCTCGACTGCTGCTCCTACTAGATAAGTCTCTTTTCAAACGCTCAGTACACGATGAACCAAGCAAAAATCAAAAACAAAGATATAACACACACACACACACACACACACACACACACACACACACAAACCTCATCCCCCACAGATACCATTCAAATTCCTGCAGTATGTAAGAATGCAGCTGAGCTACAGGGGATACACTTAGTCTCCCACTGAACTGCCCATTCCTCTCTCACTCCCTCATGCGTGCCAGACTCTGGCCGGCTGCCCTGCCTCAGTGTGAGAGCCGGCATGCTGATTTTGGCACTGACGGTGCTGCTGAGATGGACCTAAGAATCTGAAGCTTTAACCACTCTGTGTCTCTGCTCCCTCCCACTCCGTCAGTCTCCTGCAGAGAGAGACAGAGACTATTCTGTCCATCCTGTCGAAGCCTCAGACCTTTAGAGATACAGGGCCCATTCTCTTAATGCTTTGACTGTGTGGTAGGTAGCTGTCTCACATACTTATTCAACACATCAGGAGGTACACACAAAGAGGAGGATTTCAGGAGAAGCTTGGAAAAGAAAAAAGTACAATCTAATATGTCTCTATTAGTGGCAAAGTGCATATTTGACTACAGCCACGACTCAATGTGTTTTCATTGAAGCTTTTCCCAGAGTGTGTTTTAAACACTGCAGCTTTTCTCATGAAACTAGACTCCCACAGTGGTTTGGACTGTTATTCAATAACTGATCAGCTAAACTCTATGTATATGTACATGTGTGTCTTTTTTATGAAATGCTTAGTGTGACAGTTCAACAGCACCTAAAGAGGAAAATGTTGACAGTCTTTGTGCAAATGTTGGATTTTTATTCAGTATCAAAATGCAATACTACCAGTAGTTTTTATGTGAATTATAGTTCCTCCTGATGGGATGAGAGTTCAGTGGTCTGTTTGCATTTTCAGACTGAACATACAGTAGGAACTTTAACTACGCTCTTAGAAATAAAGGTGCCAACTAGAACCATTCAGGTCTCTTTGGCTTGTGCCATAGGAAAACCATTTTAGGTTCCTGGTATGACTCTTTATAAAGGTTCCACCTTGAAACCTTTCAGATGATTCTACTTGAAATCCACCTGAAAACATCAAATCTGACCCACATGGCATCTCTCCTTCCTCTCCTCTCAGATTACCATCCAGAGGGACAGCGGCCTGGATGTCACTGCACCAAAACACGGCAAGATCGACCCCAACAACGCTCCTCACGTTGGGGGAAACCAGTGGGCGGGAGGCACAGGTAAGCAGTGCTTCTTCCTGGCTTAGCAACACGCTCAAATTCCAACAGTCCACCAAATGCTGATTGAAATCTGTGGTGACGTTTCACACACATTTTACAATGATTGATGGCAAGTAGGGAGGTGAATATGAGACAGCAGTGGTGCTTAGTTGCCCCTGAGTGAGAAACTAAACCTCCCACTGCTCAGCTAATGAAGGGTTTAGAGGACGGTAGTAAAGACTGCAGCGTTACCAGGCAGCTGCCAGAATCAGATGTATGTGACCGTGTGAAAGTAAATAAGGGTTATAATAGAGGTGAAATGATTAGTCTATTAATCCATTAGTCAGTCAGCACAAATTAATTGAAAATAATGTCCGTTGAATTAATTAAATTACGTTAAGTCGACTGTCTCTGCTGTCTCCACTGACTTAAACAGATTTCCACTCTGGATCACTGCTAAAAAATGTAAAAAAAAATCTGCAGATTCCTTTGGGTTTTCTAATAAGATGCTTCTTTGCAGGCGGCAGAGACACGGCAGGACTCGGTGGCAAAGGAGGCCCCTACCGGCTGGACGCAGGACACAAAGTCTACCAGGTGTCCCAGGCTGAGAAAGATGCAGTTCCAGAGGAGGTCCGCAGAGCCGCCCGTGAGATGGGTGAGAAAGCCTTCAAAGAGAGGTAAATACCTTGAATACAGAAAACGCAGTGACCTCATGCTAAAAAAAAGCCTGGCCTGTGCAGGGAAGGAAAAAACACGGAAAGGAAAACATGGTCGATCATAAACCAATAACCCATATCCAACCTGAGGGAGCTCCATGGGTGGGGAGCTGTGTTTATGTGTACAGATGTTTTGGACTGACTCTTTTTCCGCTTTGGAAACTACCCAGAACTGAAGTGTGTGTAATGTGTGTAATGTGGAACAGGTGTGTTTCCTGGTCACTCAGCCCTCCCAGGTATGGTGCTCCATCCTGGGCAAACAACCACAGGCTGCAGTGCCCCGGCTGGATGGATGAGCGCAGTGGTCGATCCCACCGGGCAGTGTGTATGAGTGTGTGTGTGTGTGTGTGTGTATGTCTACATTTACACACACTGGCTTCAGAGCAGGGGGTTAAGAGGGCACCCCTTTCACCAGCTCGACCATGAAGGCCGCCTCTGTTCTCTTTTGCTTCAAACACTGTCTTTACTTTCTTCTGGCCCCATCCCCCTCATCCTCCCCCTTTCCTGCGTGGCCCTTCTCACACACTGGCTGCTTTCACACCAAGAGGACAACCTCTCGACTCTCCTCTTTTTATGTCTCATCTCCTCTCCCCTCGGTCCTTATTTGCTTTTATAAATTTCCTCTTTGACACCCCTCCCCGTCCCTCCCTCCCTGTCCTCTGCCTGTCTATCAGTGCTCCACTAAGCCCAGACAAAATCTTGTAGCTACATGCTGGTGCTCTGCTTCCAAGTACACGTCACTGTACTTTAAGGCAGCAGGTGAGCACACATGGTGGAAATACCTGCACATAGGACAGCTTGATTTTATGTTTTCTCATATCAGGCCAGCTCTGTCGGGCTTTTTCCATACCTTCTCCTTCACCCATGTGTGTGCACAATCCTTTGTTTACTTAACTTTAAGTTAAGCATCAATCACACTGATCCTTTCGTAAACCCTTGAGCACCTGACACACACACACACACAAGCAAAAACAAGCTTAGGTATGCCTTAAACACGAGCGTGTATACACACTTCTCTGGATATGCCTCTGGCTGTGTCTCCATACCTGCAAACCCTCCAGTTTTTATTGGTTTATACCATTTTTTGTAGCTCAGGGCAAAATTACACCATAGGTGGATTTGTTTTTTTAATGTAACCCAGAAACTCCAAACACATGTCAAGACACAAATTCATTGGGGTGTTGGTGGCCTTTGCTGCATGTCACTCCCTCTCTCTCTCCCCCTTTCACACTTGACTGTCCCACACACATTCATTGCTGCTTGTTGCATCCTCAGTTTGTTTTATTCTAGTTCCATAGTGAGGTATGTGCTGTACGTAAGAAAGTGTAGCATGGCTCCAAAAACATCCTCTGGATTTTAAAAAGTCTGGTTATGTTTAACAAATAAATTAGAAAAATGCCGAACATTAACCAGAAAACGTTACTTTAAAAAGACTTAACACTGACAGCTTTTAAAATCTTAACACAATATGAGTTTTTAGTCACATGCTATGGGATTTTGCAAAGAATGGGGATCTTGCAGGGTCACTATTTGCAAAAACTACAACTGGATTCCTTTTCAGATGATTTCCCATCCTGCACCTGGTGGAAAACATCACAACAAACTCCCTTACATGTCCATAAAAACACACAACTCTAAAACACAAGATAAAAGGCATCATATGTCGACAGTATTGCCAATTCGGCAGCATTATTATCCATTTTGTGTACAAACTTATGGATTTTGTTACCTCAACTCACTGCTAACCTCCAATGGTTAGCTGGGCTGTTTTAGTGGGAGGAGGCTGTGGGAATGAGAGGAGAACCTTTTCAAAAATTAAGATTTCTCACTGAAAAAAGTGGTGGTTGGCGCTTAAATATTACAAATATAACGCCAAACTCTCTTTAACAAATAGGACATATTTACAGTTCCTTATTCACCTGCAAAAACATCACATCATCTAGAGACACAAAAGACGTTATATATATGTCGACACTACTCTTGTCAGTTCGGCATCAATGTAGTCCATAAACATAAACTGTATTTGTGTACAAACTTTATGGATTTTGTTGCCTCACTTTACAACCAGCCGTCAGTGGTTAACTGCACTATATTAGTGGGAATGAGAGGCAAGACATTTCAAAATATGAGATTTCTCAGTAAAATAAATGCTGGTTGTCCTTGAATATTACAAATGTTTCATTACAAATATGTGTTCACAACATTAATTGGTCTTTCTGCCTGACTTTAAGCTGTCATAAGTATAAAGATGAATGAATCAGTTGGCTCTTGTTATTGTGCATTGGTGTTCTCATTCTGCATGTTGCAGTATATCCTTCATGTTTTTTATTTGTCTTTGGCTGTAACCTCTTTGTCTGCTGCTGTCTTGGCCAGGTCTCCCTTGTAAAAGATATAATTGATCTCAGCAGGATGTTCCAGTTTGTTGTCTAGACCTTACCTGTTGGTTAGCTGCTTTATTTTAGTGTTAGGAGACTGTGGGAATCAAAGGAAAAACATTTTAAAAATTATGATTTCTCAGTAAAATAAGTGCCAATTGGTGCATCTGACACACGCCAATTAAACACCAACTTTCACTTCACAGCTCCACCACTTTCTCCTGTTTTCACTAAGGCTAAGACAACTGAGACTTGTTCACATTCTTGCGCCTCCCTCGAGTTCTGTCAGTGTTTACTGTCTACCCAGTTTGCTGCTTCCTGTCTGGTGCTGGAGAGAGCGCAGCTATTGGTTGTTGACAATGTTGACGTCATTGAATCTCAGTATTCACATGAGCCAAGACTGAAAACGTGTGATCATACTGAACATGTTTGATTTTAATCAGAATTCCAAGACAAGAAAAAGACTGACGTAGGAAAAAGTTTGTTGACCACCTGACACCAAATGATGATGATCACAGGAGCTCTGGCAGAACTCTCAGGAGTTTATTCCCACAGTGGAAATTTGTCTGTGACAGTGAACTTTGCTTAAGCTTGGTTTCATTCAGTGAATCCACAAGCCTCCTAAATGTAAAAGCAACACACTCAGAAAAACCCCAGAAAGCATTAGGTAGTTTGATGTTTGTGGGAAGTTGTGACGGACAGCTGTCTGACAGAAGCAGCAAGTAGAATTGCAAAGTCACTTCTGGAACAAAACCATTCTTGTTTAGTCTGTTTGCTTAAGAAAATCAAAGTAAAATATGTAAACAGAAAATCATTCCCATCTACAGCCTGAGGGAGAGGCTGCTGTTTGTGTTGTGTGTGTAGTCACGGGGAGTGTCAGCCTTGTTTTTGTGGCTGTTGTGTGTGAAGCTTCAGCGTCTCCACCTCAAACCCAAACACACTCTTTCTCTGTATTTGTCATTCATGCTCTTCCTCCTGTTGAAGTCAAGGTTCAGGAATTTGAAGGAAATGGCCGCAGCCACTGGCCAGAGTGTCTGCCCACCACGTACACTCTCGTGCATCCTCACACACACACACACACACACACACACACCTAGGAATGTGTGGAGGAAATCACTGTGCTGTGTACAGCTCTGTGGGCTGACATGATGTGGTGTGAATGCAGAGGAACAGACAGGCAGACTGTGTGCACGTCCAAAATAACTATAATGTGAGTGTGATACAGTGCATGATGTGCTAGGAGAGTATGGAGCAGCACAGGATGAGTGCGTGAAGATGATGGATGAATGAATGAAAAATGATCAGCCATGAATACAAGTATTCACTTACACCTTAGCACATTGATTTATTTAATTTGATTTCACTGTACAGTTGCGAGCGGCACATTTGCTAAGACTCTCTTTGCTCCGCGTTCTTTCACTATGATTATCAGATCTCACGTTCCCTCCACCACTTCCCGAAGCTTGTGAGACGGACCTTCCCTCGGCAGCTGTAGCGTAAACCCCCAAGTGCCCAGTGTCACAGTGTCACAGTGGGCTAGTGGCCAGAGGCGGCACCAGGTCTAACCTGTGCAACAGCAGCAACAGAATGTTTGCTACTCTGGCAGGGAGTTGGGCCTGTCCGGTCAAGCACCTCTTCTTGGCTCTGAAACAGAGCCAAGAGGAGGTGCAGAAGAATAGTTTTCTCTCAGACCAATTGAATTACAATATGCTCAAAATGTATAGTGGTATTTTTGCCCATTTGTGCATCAGTATTAAAAAGTTCACACATATTTGCAAAGCGGAAAAAAGGCAAGAATGAGGCGATAAATGTTGAATGATTAAAAAAAAGTCCAGAATCTAAGCAATATTAGTACAAAATATGAGCAATAATAAGGATACAAAAATACAGTTAGCAAGTGTGCAACATCAGCAGCAGCAAATCCTCTTTAAAGGTGCAGTATGACAGATATGGCAACCAAATGCCAGATTAAATGTCAACATTGTATGTTTCTGCAAAGCAAAACCTGCAAAACAAAATCACAACAATAATTTTTCGGCTTGAAATACCTGCTTTTGGGGACACAATCCGCACCAGAAATGCAGCAGTGTCGCAATAAAAATCATCAATTTTTCGTGTCACTATCCCTGCTGGAGAAGCAGCCACGGGTCTGTAAAAAACACCCATGTTTGGGGGATGAAGAGCCGCTCAAAACACAGCAATGACTCACTAAAACACTACTAGTTTTGTTATCTGTTGGTTCTGAACAGTGGTCTGCAGCTTGGCAGATGTCTTGTGTAGGTGTCACGCCATCCACCTACCCCTCCACCTTTCAGTGACAAAGTCAGCTCATATACAGTACTATGTCACTTTAGAAACGTTGATATGATACGTATGAAACTACCCATGGTTTGCAGAAATGTATGGTCCCGACATTTTCTTCTTGCAACTGGGCTCGAAGTGGAGTGATGTCATCTATTTGGAGTGACATGAAGAAAATATTGCAGCTCTTCAGCTGTCAGACTGAGGAGATGTCAGAGACGTTCAGTGGAGCCACAGCTTTAAGAAAGAAGCTGCCTTTCAGTCTTTTTTTGAGCAGGGTGATCTGAAGTTTTCACATTTACACATCATGTCTTTGAACAGTTAACTTTCTCACTGTGTGGCTCTCCACTGGCTGTTTTGGCCGGTTTATTTTCCCTTATTAAGGATTTCTGAAATTACAGTCCAGGTGCGATTCATTCAGACATCCATTGCAGACATCGTGTTGGTAGATGAGTGAGTGAGTGTGTTTGGGTGCGATCTTTCTGATTGCATGGCTGATGCCAGCGCAGTCTACACAATGCATCCATCTGACTCTGCTCGCATGCAACCAGTCACACACACACACACGCACGCACGCACACACACACACACACACACACACACACACACACACACACACACACACACACACACACACACACACACACACACACACACACACACACACTCAAAGGTTTGTTGCAAGCTGTGACACATAAAGTCAGAGCCTCTCCTCCATCATTCAATCCCTGCCTGCGTTTTGAAGTCACCGCTCTATATCTCTGTGGTGCTCACGGTCTGGTTGTCACCAAAAGTTTCAAACACCTGGCGGAGATTTCCCCCACCCCTCACTCTGTCTCTCTCCAACACACACACACACACACACATCAGTTCAAACATGGTGAGGGTAGCACCCTTTACCACACCCGAGGAGGATTCTCTGTGTGTGTGTCAACAGTCCTAAAGTACCTGCACAGTGGGATTATACTGATAAGCTCAGCCCACCTGTCTCGTCATGTCCACAGGTGTGTTTTAGAGAGAACACACACACATAAGAAAATAAGCTACATATTTAACATCACTGACCCCGGTGTGAGCTTGTCCACAGGTGTCCTGAGCTCATGAAAGATTTCTTTTTCTGTCTGCCTGAGTGTTTTTGTAAATCGAGAGGCAGCAGCAGAAGCATTATCTTCAAATTTACAGAAGAATGCAGTTGTTATTCTGCTCTGCTGCATCAGGTTCGTGGTTATACCGATAGACTACCTGTTTTGGAAATTTACAATTCATTTTATTTTGGAAAAACCATGGACAAAAGAATAAGGATGATGCTTGTAGCAGCACCTTCAGCTTTTGCAATGACTGTATGAAGTGATGTGTTTGAAAATGGGACATCCTGAGCAGATGGGCAGATCAGATCCTACATACTAACTGCTTTGATACAATACTTTATTTGCCTAAATTATATCATATCAAATCATCTGTTTCCTCTCTCCCTCTGTGTCCCTCCATCTCAGGCTGAAGGAGATTGATATGAGTGAGTACGATGCTGCTACGTATGAGCGCTTCTCCAACGCCGTCAGGAGACAAGTTCAGTCTCTACGCATCATCCTGGACAGTTTACAGGTTAGTCTCACTGCACCCAGATTCACACTTGCATCTTCATCTTAAACTTAAATATCAAAAGCAATGTGTTTTGGGTGATGGGGGTGCAGTAGGATCATGCTTGACCACATGAAAGTTTAGGTATGAATGCACCCAAAACGCATTGAAGACACTGTGATCTGATCAGCCAGAGCACCTCCGCAGGTGGTTGGAGATGCATTGTGACCACACTGAACACAAGCGTAAGTGGTTTTCAATCCACACACCTACGTGGGCGGAAATATCTAAATGTTCCTGACTGGCTCTGATGTATATGTCAGACAGCTACAGATCAGCAAAGATTTTGTTTTTAATATTTGTTTCATTTATATGTCAGTATTGATTCTGAAATGTTCTGTGATCGACACCCCAGGCATAGGCACTGTAGGCATTATGTTTTCCAGTTGTCTGTCCATACATTTATCCCATTCGTGTGAATGCAATATCTCAAGAATGCCACATGGGAATTTCCTCACATTTGAACAAATGTCCAGTTGGACTCAAGAATAAACTGATTAGAATTTAGTGGTCGAAGGCCAGAAGTCAAAGTCAGTACCTCAAGAATTCATTCGCTAATTATGACAAAATTTCACACTAATGTCTAATGGGATAAAATGATGAAGTGATGACATCTTATATCCAAAAGGTCAACTTTACTGTGACATCATAATGTTCTGCATAAAACACTTTTCTGGCAATTTTTTAACATCATATCTCAGGAACAGAAGGGGAGACATTTGGTCAGATACTGAATTGGTGACAGGAATCTTGAAACTGTGCTGATTGTTTAGATCTTCTGTGCCGCCGGGGGAAGATGTTTGTGAGGCGTCCATGATTTTACAGACATGGTTGTAAAGTGTAACTACAACTTGACGAGCTCACGAGGGCATTCAACTGTGAGGCGGTATTTCTAGTTTTTAAATATGTTTTATATTTACACCAATGTAGGCTCTGAAACTTCAGACAGTCATGATGTGCACCCAGTGTAAAAAACATTGTTTTGTTCTTATCGCTATAGTTTTTTAAAAGGTGGGGGCGGGGCCTGTTTGAAATGGGTTTGGTTGTTTGAGCTAGACAGAGCGATCGTATCACAATGTGGACACTGGAGACACATATTAACAGCAGGTGTAAATGTAATCAGATTAAATAATATCTGGATATGAGACACATTTTGTTCCAAGGTGTAAAGAAGAGAAATATCCAAACTTTCATAAAATGCAAAATATGCATGTTTTGCATGTAGCTTTTTTAAATCCAGCCTGATGTTTATTACTTTTCTGAGGCACAATATCTAGATTTGAATGTCAGTGTTGGTTCTGTGGTAAAAAACAGTTGTTTTCAAAAACAGGTCTGTCCGTTCAGGTCAGTTTTAGATCTGGTTAATCAAAACGGTAATTTGCTAAAAGAGATTTTACTGTACAGTCCAACTGCCCTGGCCAGTCAGAAGACAAAAGTTGAGGGGTCATGAAGTTGGTACATGACCATTGGCTGACCTCATACAACCCCCAGTGCAGGAAGGAGGGGGGCGCTGTCCCACAGGAGCGTCTTGACTGGTCGAGTAAATGAAAAGCAAGAACGCTGGGAGTGGTGGTTAAAAATCCAGGATGTGATATTGTCTCCATTTCATTATTTTGGTTCAGATTTTCCTCCCTTTGTTCAAGTGTCTTAGGGGAAATGTGCGCATTCAAGCGGGGGTTTGGTGTGTGTGTGTGTGTGTGTGTGTGTGTGTGTGTGTGTGTGTGTGTGTGTGTGTGTGTGTGTGTGTGTGTGTGTGTGTGTGTGTGTGTGTGTGTGTGTGTGTGTGTGTGTGTGTGTGTGTGATGAGAGGAAAATCGTGCAGCACGTGAGAATGATTACAGAGCAGCGACACTGAGCCTCGCTCTATTATTCTGCTGTCCAGGTGTGAAGCTCTGTTTGTATGTGTGTGTGTGTTTGTGTTTTCCATCCAGGTGTTTGCAGCCGTGCCAGCGCCGCCTCTGAACATGAACGCTGGTTATTGTTTGTTTTTGTCCTCGTAGCCGCGGGCCTCATTTTCCGCTGTAAAGACGTTGGAGATTATACTAATCAGCCCGCAGGCGTGACGCTGTGAAGTCATGTTATTTTTATCATACCTGAGGAGTGATTTAAGGACTCACACACACACACACACACACACACACATACACACCTAACTACAGCTGGCAAGCTTTCAATAAACTATAGTGTATTGTTTCCACCCTCGTCAGTCTCCCTGAGGAAAACCCCTCTCTATTTATCTCTCAACAAAGACCTGGCTTGCCGAGCGTAAACACCTGGGCATGTATTTATGAAGCATCTCAGAGGAGGAAATCAACCAAAAAAAATCACACAGTGATGCAGTTTCCCTTTTACTTTTAGACCCTTTTATTTTTTTACTTTATTAAGCAGAGAAATGACTCATATATTTGGCAGAGTTCTGGAGAGCTCCAGAGGTGTCCCAACCTGTGAGGAGTTCTCAGGAGATGACAGACACGCAGAGATATTTTGAAAACGTTTAATGACGGTTAGCTTATTAAAAGATACTGAACACTGAGTAGGTTTAAACTCAACTTGTGCATGATGCAGCTGCTCAACAGATCAACTCTGATCGCTCTTACATGCCCGGGATAAATGCACCCTTCAATTCCCCACCGCTCAGTGATGTAAAATCACTGCTGAACAGCTTCGGCCTCATAAATCAGTAAAACATTGTGTATACATTTATTTTTTAAAGCTCTACAATATATATATATATATATATATATATATATATATACATATATATGGCATTAGGGTAATATGATAAGATTTACAGTAGTTATCAATTTTATTGTCATATTTTCATATGTAACCTGTTTAACAACAACCCACCTCACGTTTCTGCACTCTAGGTGCCTGGTGTTTTTGCTGGAGTTGGTAAACAATGGAGGTGAAACTGGTGGTAGCAGTTGTTGGATACCCAGAGCTTTACAACTCAACGATAGACAGCAGGTTGTCAAGCTGCCCCTGAGTCTTCCTAAAATATGCCTGTAAACGTCCATGATGGAGGAGAAGCTCCTGGACCAACTGGTGGTACTCCCCATGATCCAGCCTCTTTTTTAGGGTCTCATGTACCCACACAGATCTCTGTTTATCTGCTGACAGCCTCTCACCCTCAACCAGAGCTACAGACAGCACCCTCTGCCTCAACATGTCAGCAGCTACACACTGATTACTGTGAAGAATACAAAAATGGTAGATTGCTTTCTGTGTGATCAGGGACTAAGCCCACTCCCTTTCCCCTTTGCCTCTCACATCGGCCTGCGCCATCGTTCTGTTACGGCCGTACACATGTTGCATCTTTAACCTCCTGGAAAACACTGGGTCAGCTTTCAAAAGTGTGGCGGCAGATTGCATCTGAGGTTACTAAACAACCTTAACAAGCATTGTATCACAGGCTCTTTACCTGAAATCCTGATTGCAGAGCTGATCTTCTTCCAGGAGCTGTTTATAAGTGTGTAGGCGTATCGTCTGTGGGACAGATGTAAAGCTCTGGCAGCCCTGCACTAACATGTTTAACTTATCACAGACTGATATTTCTGGATGAAGGGAAAGATATGTGTCAGCTGTGATTGGTTGTTCCTTGTCACATGAAATTTGGTGCACGCTGCTGTGTTCCAAAAGTTGAAGTCAGTTTATCTCAGGGTGCAGCCGTTGCACCCTGGAAACAGGTGCTTGGGAAAGCGCGTGAACTGCTGCGGCAACGCTCTGTCGTTGGAGCACATCTGTTGCACGTCTACATTGAAAACAATGAATTTTAGGGTGCAAAAAATGTGGTGTAAAGCACCTTACAGTCCAACAGCTAGCCACCTAGTTAGCCTATTTATCAGCATAGTAAACAACATTATACTCACCAGCGGGAGTTCACCAGAGTGATCACGCAACTGCATGCATTCACCTATTAGTAGTGGAATAATAGGGTGACCTTCATCTTAATTTAATACAACTAATATCAACCTTTCGTCTGCATTTGCCAGTGTCCCAGTGTTTCTACCGCAGCTACCAGCTTCAGTCTTCCATTAGTGATGTTCAGTCCCTCATGATAGCACAATGTGTGAATTCAAGCGTTCTGCGACGGGCAAATTAAAACGTCAAAAAAGTAAGAGCAGGATAATAAAAACATGACTTAAAGAAAAACGAAACAAAATCATTATCTCTATTGTCAATGATCACAAAAACATCTTTCAAGATCCAGTGTTGCAAAGATTATTCAGTGAAGTTTCCACATCCAGTGGCTGCCAACAGATGAGTCTCACATGTATTGACAGGGTTTAAATAAAGTCTGTAGGCCTACTCTGTCACCCTCATTGAGAAATTTTAGATCTGGTCTGCACCCCAGTTTTGTTTTCACTTTCTGCTGCAGCGCTGCTCATGTAAGGTTGACCACTGAAAGAGCAGTGTGCATCAGGATGGCTAACAGTAGCATTAAAGGACCCATCAGCCTGAAGAGTCTGTTGGGCAACAGAACTGGGGACCTGCAGGCGTATCAGAATGTTAAGTGTAGTTAGCATCTTTGTTTATGTTGTTTGTTTGCTGGCTGACTGGCAGTGGCTGACACAGCGTTAATGGTTGTGAAACTTGCAGTAGTATCTGCTGTAGTAGGGTTTATGGTCGAGGGTGGAAGAAACCTCCAGGTTCAGTTTACAACCTGAAACTGCACTCTCTATATTCAGCACTGTATACTTCCTGGGCCTGACACTGTCAGCAACCTGTGGTTTGCAGCCTCAGCGCACAACACTCTATATCTATTTATTCAACCTTAATTCAGGCTTCACTGTCGAGGAGTGGTGCTCGTTTAATTCAGCTTCTATTGTGTGTTATGCAGAGAGTGTGATGTTCTCAGCCACAGAGTAGAAATTAAGATGGTGTATTTTTCTTTTCAGAGGTTTTTTTTTTTTACTTGTTATGTGGGAGAACCAAAACAAAATATTAGTATTAGCGTTAGCATTCTTTACACAGGCTTACTTAAAAACATAACTGAATGCACGTCCATTTGCACAACTTGCACTGTAAATGTAAAGTTATTTGTACTTTGCGTTCAGCAGCTATTTGTCTACAAACAAGTGTTCCTTTGTACACACGTCACGTGTTCTGTGAAAGAACATCTTCGTTCACATTATCAATGCCATGATCACTGTGACCCAGAGTGGGTGTGGAGGAGCGCATTGTGTTCCTGCTTTTGTTATCCTCCTCCTCTGTAAAGAAGCTCTACTTCCTCAGGGAGCAAGCTGACGACAGGAGAAAGTGATGTTGCTTTTCCTCCCCCCTTTCAAGTGATCACAATATAAAAGTGGCATGACATCAGGACTTATTAGAGACCCCAGCCTCCTGCCTCTTTTGATCTGTGGGCGCGCAGGGGAGAGGAATCCAAATGTCCACACTCTGGACTTGTGTACGGAGCCCTTCCAGATGAGACTGGCTGTATTGAGATGTTTTAAAACTGGTTTAATTTCAGGGCAAACACTAATGTACCTGTCTGTCCATGACGGCAGGTTGAGGAGACGTGATGCTGCTCTGCAGGGTGCTTGATTTGCTTGCAGCTGTCAGAAGGGAAGTTGTAGAGAGAGGGGCAGGGGCTCGACTCATGCTGTTATCAGATGTACATTGAGAGTTGATGCCTTGGGCCAAATTTAAAAACACAATATATAGAATTTAGAGTTTGTTTTTTGTGGGAAAAAATCACAGCGTCACATTCATGCTGTAATGAATTGTGTGTAATTAAGACAGCGAAGTCTGCACCCATGAGCGGACTCTCCGGAAGTCTGCAGAAAGTCTGCTTGAGGCCCTCATGGACAGGATGAATTGGGGATTTAGACAGTCATCACCACTCACAGACTTCCCAGGAACTCGCCAGGCACAGTCTGCAAGTCCGGGCATTTTGTATTAAGCCTCTGTGGTGGTGACAAATGTGTGTACGTGTAGCTGGTCATGAGCTCATTGTCGTATACTCATACTGTACGTACTGTAAATCTCTCTTGTTTGTAATGTGGATTACAAATGTCTGGATTTCTGTTTGCCTCATTTCACAATGTGTTGCCTCAGAGAGCCCCACCAACATGAAATCATCTTCCCCAGATATATTTTGAAACATGTTTGTTTATCTGGTTGACTGGTGCTCAAACTGTGTGTGTGTGTGTGTGTGTGTGTGTGTGTGTGTGTGTGTGTGTGTGTGTGTGTGTGTGTGTGTGTGTGTGTGTGTGTGTGTGTGTGTGTGTGTGTGTGTGTGTTTCAGGCTAAAGGGAAGGAGCGTCAGTGGCTGAAGAACCAGGCTCTGGGAGAACTGGACGATGCTAAAATCATTGATGGACTGACTGGAGAGAAGGCTATATATAAACGCAGGGGAGAGCTGGACCCAGAGGTGTGTGTGTTGCTACACTATTTAAACCACACTCCAGACTCCACCTAGCCACACCTTCAAACACACACACACCTCCAGACTCACACACATAATTTTGACCTCTATCTGTGAGACGATACATTCCAGTGGTGTGTGTGAGATTATTATGAAACCTCGTGTTTCTGCTCGAGCTCACACACATTTCTTAGTCATTTCTCCTGCTGTCATGTACAAACACACACAGCACGGAGATAGTTCCCACACTAATCATAGAAACACACACTAACCATAATATGCATGCCATGTTTTTCCACCTTATTTAGCTCCAAGCGTTGCATATTTTTGGTCTGGCCTGAAGGTCTACATTGAAATAATTGCAGCCAGTTTTGAAATCTTGGCCTCGAGTTGAATGTTATTTCAAAATGAGCTACACTAAATCCCAGAAAACACTTTCAAGAGGATGCATTTTCTTTAATTCAGTCATTAGTCGCTGATGATTTTCTTTCCAAAATGTTTGTGTTTACAGCCGGGCACTCCGCAGCAGAAGCCCAAGCGTTTGCGGGTGTTAGCCGACGTGTCGGGCAGCATGTACCGCTTCAACGGCGTGGACGGAAGGCTGGAGCGCTCCATGGAGGCTGTGTGTATGGTCATGGAGGCTCTGGAGAACTACGAGCACAAGTTCAAGGTGAGATTGTCACAGCAAACGTCACAGAAGTCGGTTTGGACAAAAGCATCTGTAAAATGAATGTCACAGAGGATCGTTGCTGCTGTAGTTAACCTTTCACTCTCTGTTACTTCACCAAATTTATTGAGGTCATAGTAACAACTTAGCAGAAGACTTGAGCTTCCCAAGTCCCTGATCCACCTGGTTTGTCATGTGAACACGTTGTTGTGGCTTCTGACATGGTCAAGAACAGGACAGCCACACTGTGCTTGACTTTGACCGGGCTGTCATTAGTGTAAATAACATACATTTTCACTGATGAATAACCTTGTGATCTTCACCGCCTGCCTGCTACTGCCTAATTTAATGTGCCGCTGGGGCTCTTTTCTCAACTTTGAACCAATTAGTTTGAGCAAACAATATTTCATGAGCCGTTGATGAACAGAAATGAAGGTGTCAGTTGTCGACGGGAGAGAGGGATCAGAGCAGAGAGAAGAGGGCAGAGGGAGAGATATGAGAGTGTGTCAAAAAGTTGAAGGGAGACAGACTTCTTGGCCCCTAAGTGACACTCAACCCAACCTAATTCTGATCACATATCAGTGTCTCACACACACACACACACACACACACACACACACACACACACACACACACACACACACACACACACACAGGCACAGTGCTGCTTGTCACATATCAGTGTGACTGCTTTCTCTGGGTAACACCAGTTACGTAAGGGATATCCCGCTTATTACTAATTATCAGTTAAATAAATACTTTGAGACAGAATATTGATGAATTATACGATTTTTATCGATTTATAAATTAAATCGAGAGGAGAGGAAAAAAAAACTGCCGGCAACGGCTGAATCTGTGCAGCAATAGCTACAGGGAGTCAAGAGAAAATGAAAAGCAGCGTCCCTAGCAACTCTGGGCTACATAGCAACAGTCATTACACAGTAATATCAGACCTCTGAATGCCGCGACTGACCAATCAGAATACAGCATTTAATAGAGCTGTGTAATAATGTACATTAAAGTGGGTCTGATAACTCATAAGACACACACACTTCACTTGTGTAACAACAAACACTTGTCTTTATCTGGACACATTTTCCCCACAAATACAACATGCTAACATTATTAGCACAAGCCTATGGCATTTTACATTGTATAAATTAGCCTAGCAGCTAGCAGACTTTTCCTCTACTCATATGAAGCCAGGGACAACAGCAACATTTAACAAAGGTAACATGACAAAATTCGGCTCTATTACAACTCATGAGGTTCACTGACAAAACTTATACTAAAACACGTTTTCCAAACAAATACAACATGCTAACGTTATTAGCACAAGCCTATGGCATTTTACATTGTATAAATTAGCCTAGCAGCTAGCAGAGATTCCTCTGCTCATATGAAGCCAGGATAAATCACACACAAGACTTAAAATGCTATTTTTGTGGGGACGGTATTACCTTCACAATTTATTGTTTCTTATCTGTGCAGTAAAATAAATAAAAAGGGTATAACAGGGTCATTACTCAAGAAGGAGTTAGTTGTTTTATAAAGTTGTGAGACTTTTCCGGTGGTGCTATCACATAGTTAAAGATTGTGTTGTCAGCTACATTATAAGACTTCGACATAACACAACTTCTTGTAAATCTGTAAATACTTCCACAAATTTCAGGTCCCCCTCTGGTTAAATCACTTTACTAGCTTATTGTTCAACAGAAACACACCATCCTCAAATAACTGTGGAAGAGTGCATGAAATGTACATAGCAGAGGTTTGGACAAAAACAACTTATGAACATTAGTATAAGTGATTTTAATCATATTTTGTATTTACATTTTTGGTCCTTGGGGAGTGTAAATACCTAACTGAAGTGTAGATAGTCTAAAAAAAGATTCTGAACTGGACCAAACATTTTGAAAACACTGGCCTCTTACCCAGCAACAGTGTTATGAACAGATGAGACACACAGTCGCATAACTTCGACCACCACAGTCATAACTGCCCTTATTAGAAATAGCTCATATACATAATACCTGAGCCCTGAAATAGCAGAGTGGAGCCAACAGTGCCAGGCTGAGCCGGCCTTATGTAAGCCAGCTGTGACAGATGGTCTAAGGGAGGCATGGACACTTTTGACAGGTTTAACATACTGTAGTGGGAGCAGCTTGGATAAACTCGTATAAGTTACGATCTGACGTCTCTGCACCATCACACCTGCGACTTTATTACACAAACAATTCAAAGTTCTGTGTGAGAGTGAAACAACAGGGTTTACACTAGTTTGAAATGTTGTCATTGTTGCTGTGGTGCAATACATGTGTCAGTTTTTCTTTTACTGAAACTGTTTTCTCTACACAGTACGACATTGTTGGCCACTCAGGCGACGGCTACGACATTGAGCTGGTCAGAGTGGATAAAGTCCCCAAGAACAACAAGCAGAGACTCAAAGTGCTCAAGGTACAGATTCAGTCCATTTGTACAGCAGTTATTTCTATACATGCTCATTTAAAAACACTGAAAACAGTGGTTTGTATTGCTGTATCTATTTTTTCTCATTAACAGGAAAATTATTGCATAATTTCTTTGTTGTTGTTTTTCCTCTGGTGGTATCTAGGCCTTCAGTTTTATATTTTCAGTGTGGGTGAAGTGACCCTTAGATATACGACTGCAAATTAGCCCATGAGTTCAGACCTCAGAGTTGTTCTTTTTCTCTGGCCTGTTCCCTCCTCCTCCTCCTTCTCTCTCTGTTCCCCTCATCCTGCAGACGATGCATGCCCACGCTCAGTTCTGCATGAGCGGCGACTACACTCTGGAGGGCACAGAGACCAGCATCAAGGAGCTGGCACGAGAAGAAGCCGACGAGCACTTTGTGGTGGTGCTCAGCGACGCCAACCTGGAGCGATACGGTATCCGGCCCGAGCGCTTCGCCCAAGTCCTGACCTCTGACCCGCAGGTCAACGCCTTCGCCATCTTCATCGGATCCCTCGGCGATCAGGCCGCAAGGTGAGGAGGTGGAGATGGGGTGGAGGTGAGGGCCTCTCTGTGGAGTTAAAGCAGCTACACTGAGTTTATAACTCATCATGAAACAGTCTCAGTATAAGTGTATGATTAAACGAGACCATCAGCAAGAGGTCCGGCTATTTCTGTATAGTTATTCTGAAAGCCTGTGCCCTGGTCTGTCTAACGAGGCGAAAAGGATTTATGGCACGCAACGAGCCTCCTTTTACATTTTCCAGGCAAAGAGTTGTATGTAAGCCAGCTAAAAGGAGGCAGGAGGAGATTTTCATTTAGATAATTTTATTCTTGTTGTTATATTTCGTGGTTATGGCTGATACCAGGGCAGGATCAGCAAGAGAGAAAGAAATAATTGCCCCTAGAACAAAAAGGGACTCAAACTTGTGTTTCTTAGGATAGGAAAAGTCATGACCCACCCTACTCTGCTTTCCTCAGCCTCTGATTGGTTTACCCTGACATTCTTACTCTAACCAATCCCTATCATCTTGCCTGAACCCAACTAACCTAGGCAACGAAGGCAACAAGTAACCCCCCTAATCAGAGGGAGAGTTGGGCAGGCCATGCCTTTGCTATCGTAGGAAACGCAAATTTGCTAAAGGAACATTGGTAGAGCACAGGCGAAACTACACGTCAAATGGGGGGAATTTCAGAATTCAAAAGGTTTCATATTCTGGATGGACTCTCCCTCATCGACAGGTAGCATTAAATCAATTTATGTTGGTGGCTAAAACAAAGCTAGCTATAGCGTCTTTCTTTCACTCACTTCAGATTCAAATGCACGAGCTAGCCAGACCAAGATCTTTACAAAATAAGAAACGCAGTCTTCTTTCCGGGAAACTCCTCCATTTTTGTCTACAGGGGGCGCCTTAATCAACACAAAATTAAAGTTCCTTGCGGTTGCTTTATGAAGAGGGAGCCATTCAACGAAGCGAAAGAGGAAATAGGAGGGTTAAGTGAAGGGGTGAAAAAAGAGCATTAGCCAAAGAAGGAAAAGGATGAGAGAAAGATGAGGGAAGGGGGACGACAAGATGCCAGAGAGAGGAGGAAATGGGTGGAGGTAGGCCTGTCACAATAATTACATTATCGCCTTATCATGCGATGTATGAACTTGACCTTGATCATGTTGCTGACCTTTACATGTGTGTAGAACGTCATGAACATGATGCCAGAATACACAGCAGGGTTTTCACGACCATGAGAAGACGTGGATGCAGCGATTCACCCTTTTTTATTCTCTGTACCCCGGCATAAAAAAACCTCAAAATGGTCGTCATTTGAACATCAATATACCATGAAACAAAACGGCCCTCTAGTTCATATTAAGGATCTTCATAAGATACTCCGCTCAGAGTTAATATAGACTGTGGCCGGCCATCCAAAACCCATAAAGAGCAACTTGACTTCAAAGTGAAGTGGAACAATGTCTCTCTGAGGTCTACTCATGTTCCCGTTTGCTGCTGGTCCTGCTGACCTTTGTTGTGTCACATCCCAGATTACGTCCTGAGCTTTGCAGGACAAAAGAGTGGTAAGTGCACTCTTCTGTCTGCTTTGAGGGGCCGCTGGCTTCATGGATAGGACGCAGTCACGAGCTGAGGGACCTTCAGAATGACAATGACCTGTTTTGCACCCCGCTCATGACTCCGTGAAGAGGAGGGAGAGGACGCAAAGAAAGAAGCCTTGATCCTTGAAAACAGCTACAGGAGGAATAACTCTTGAAAGAGATAGACTGGGTTTTATTATGTGGGGTCGTATGGAGTACTAATTTATGTCAGTGTATCACATACAGTAGATGTGAGTCAGCACGCCCCCAGTTTGGAGAAGCAGGCTGGAGTCAACACTGGCTGGGTCAGCAAAAAAATATATTTTAGCCACCTAGAAAAATCAGTTTAAGTGTACACTATATTGAGAGTATTTTCACTGCTTTACCTTACTGTCAGACAGCACATTCTGACCGAAGAGCCATTAATGACTTCAGTTCCCCATCTATGCACTCGGCAAAGCCACAAGACTCCATTGACAAAAACAGTAATTTTAGCTCACTGAACACAGGAGCTGCTGGTCTACTGCTGCCTCAATCGATAGTTTGTGTTATTGTGTGAAACTGAACTAACCTTTTAAAGGCCAAAGTCACACCTCAACACAAACCAGGGTTCTTACAGCTCAACGCAAGTTAGATTTAATACTGTTAAGACTTTTTTAATGCCACTCGGAAAGACATACAAGACCAGTTTTACAATAACCAAAACTGAAGAAAACATGAACCAACATCAGTTATTTAAGGTTGAGGACAAATTCGACCAAATATTTATTATAACATAAACATGACATCTATGGTGGCCTCCCTAGTGTAGTCGTTAGAGCACTCGTCTTCCGTGAGGAAGGTCCAGGGCTCTGCTGTCGACGCCAGCAAAGGCATGCGCTCGCGAGAAGTTCCCACCGCCGAATCAAAGGGGATCAGATTCCTTAAGGAGGCTTCAAGATAAGACAGTAACTCCGGAATCTGAGCCTGCTTCTCCAAACTGGGGGCATGCTGACTGACATCTACTGTATGCACTGTAATACACCGTATATGGATAAGTACCCCATTTTTTTGTTTTATTATTTAACCAGGTGAAGCTTATTGAGATATAGAATCTCTTTTTCAAAAGCGTCCTGGCCAAGAGGCAGCAAAATTACAAGTACAAGCAGAAATACAAATAAATAACAATAGTTCAATAAACAAAGTAAAATTATCAGGGATAAGTTGAAAGAACTGATTTAAAAACAGTGACAGAGCCCAATGCTTTCAAGTTCCTTAGTTTTAAGAATTTTAACAAAGTTATCAAGGGGGATCAGGTCCGACAATTTTAATTCATCTTGCAGAGAGTTCCATCCAAAGGGCAGCAAAACGAAATGCCTTTTTCCCCAGTTCTGTGAAAACACGAGAGACACTCATAGTCATAGCCATACAACCCCACGTCAAAAAACTGAATTATGCCATGTACAGTCTCTGAGTTCAAGTCAGAATGTGGACATAGAGGAATGATAGATTCACATGTCATGAAAGCGTGCCAGCATAAGAACTTGGGGAAGCCACACACTTACGTAATTTCATGTTTTGGAGAGACTATGACTGTCCTGGTGTGTCCTCATGTGGAGGACAAACTGCTCATTGAAGGAGATGAATGTGCAACAATGAATAGAAAGAGTCCCATCAGATGTAGTGGGTTCATTCAAAGGACTGAGTCGCAGTGGAGGTGGCTGTGTTGTCTTGTTGGAAAGCTCCTCCGTGTGAGTGACAGGCAGCCCTTTGATTCACACACACTGTCCTCTGTCCGGTGCCGATTCACACAGCAAACAAGCACTCGTCTGTCTTTTTATTTTGGGAAACGATTCTGTTGCTAAAGTTCTGTTTAACCCCAAACTCCTCTTTTTTTTTTTCTTTGATTCAGGCTCCAGAAGACGCTTCCAGCAGGAAGATCCTTCGTTGCCATGGACACCAAGCAGATCCCGCAAATACTGCAGCAGATCTTCACGTCTACGATGCTGTCCAGTGCCTGAGGCTGACGCAAACAAACACACACTCACTTCTTATCTCATTTAAAACCTCAAAATTTGTTCTGCAAGCTGTTTAACTTGTCAGACTTTGGGTTTAAGGTTATCAAGTTGTGACCTGAGCCCACTTTCTGTATCAGATTAACTTAATCCGAGCTGTATCAGATCTGAAGACTCGCCCTGAAGGGAGGAGACGGTTATGTTTATTATTTAACAGAAGCCTTTCAGCACAGTCTAACAGCAGTGTGTTAGTGTGACACAGTGAAATAATACCTAGCTGCTCTGTCGTGTCCCTCGGGAATAGGAACTGTACAATGCGTCTGTGATCTTGTGTATGACTCGACTGTATTGGTAACTACAGTGGTATTATGAATGCCTGGAGCCTGTCTCAGACCCCATGTGGGGATCAAACGCACGTCTCAACCTGTTGTTGTTTTTGTGTTTTTGGCCGACTGACGCACGCACACGTCTTCGTCCTGTTTTGGGTCGTGAATACTGAGAAGGGAGGGGTCGTGAACTCCAAGCAGCCTCGCTCATTTGGACTTCCTCCTCATTTATCGTCTGTCACACAGAAAAAGGCACAGACACACACAGGGAGGGCGACGCTGACGCGCCACCCGGCCGACACTTGGATGTGACAAGCAGCATTAACTCGGCTCCTTTGGAATGCAGGGACTGTGACTAGGGAATTTCCCACCTGACTGCACACACTCTTTAAAGGCGGCCGCTGTTGCACAACCCCCTGTCGTGTGTGTGTGTGTGTGTGTGTGCGCTCTCCTACAGCATCTATGTCAACACGCTCAGGCCCTTTCCTTCCTGGCTGCTGGACCTTGTGACGCCCCGCTCTCGTCTCAGTCCTGCAAGGAATCTGAGATCGCCTTTCATCGCAGGACCTCCCACTCCTCTTTCTCTACACAAACACCTTCGCCACTGCAAGGAAAATTCTGTCAGTGTGTGTATAGTTGTGTGTGTTAACAGATTGACTGCACACCGTCCTGTGTGTGTACATTGTTTTCACCGCTCTGCTCTGTGACATCATGCTGTGCAGTCAGATTCATTCTCCTTATCTGTGCCAACTCGCAGCCACGTGCATCTGATACTGTATCAGTTCTGCCCCTGGTTGTGATACATGATGTTCACGCCTCGCTACGGTGGCCCGATAGGATCAATAGAACAGGCTGGTTGACTGTCAGTCTCCATTGATCCCTCTCTGATGGAGGGATGTCCCTGTTTAACCCACTTCCGTCTCCTCTGACCCTCTCTGCTGCTCTTTCGAGTTTCTCTGTAGACATTTCACTTTCATCATATGTTTGCAGTTGTAGGCATTAAAAGTGTGCGTAGCAGAATATCAAATCATATACATTATAATCTTTTTAATCTTATTTAATTGTACATTGTTATCACTCTGTATGGAAAGAATGTAAAAGTAATGTACAAAGATTTTAATAAATCATGTTAACGTTGCTCTGTTGATTTCACCATATCTGATCTGTTGCCTGATTATTGAGCCTCTTCGGGATTTTGCATTGTTGCCCCCACTATCCGTGAATCATGCGTGACATTGCAATTTTGTCCAATCACTGCAACTTCAACGCAAATCTGAGCGTTCCTCGTAGTGTCCCGCAGGTCACCAAGCTCACTTCCTTGTTTCTGGTTGCGAAGATGCAGACACACACACACACACACACACACACACACACATGATGCTAACGTCTCACATTTACCAACAAAAGATAAGGCTTAAGTCTGGCGAGACAGTTCCCTGATGTTCTGCACCAAAGGAAGACATTTAGCAACACAATCTGCCTTTTGCATCAGCTGAGGCTTGAACTTACAACCTCTGAAACTAAGAATCAATTTCTATCTCACTGAGCTAATTAGTCAGTGACAATTCATGTGTAGCTTCACAAATTCTGACTCGTGACTCGTGGGTACCCACAGAAGCTATTTTCATTCAGATCTCTTGAGGCATGGCTGATTTGAAAATGACTGTGCCGGTTGTTTCCTCCTCAAAATTTAGCAGAAAGTTGGAGCTTTATTTGACCCCCTTCCCAACAAACTGATATGGTTGGTACCAATGGATGCTTTAGGCCTTCTAGCCTCACAAGATGCCCTCATGCTAGCTTATGAATGAGAGCACCACAGCC